>CM051457.1:53972516-54254006 GCA_028274465.1 Plantago ovata
AATGGTTGAACTTCTGAAGAAGGTCTACTTAGAAACAACCCCCTGGCTTTGAAACTTCCCTCCGAAACCAAGATGGTATACAAGTTCAGAAGGCTGTATATGGTTCTTACAGCAAGCACCAAGAGCATGGTATGATACCTTGGCTAAGTTCTTGCGAAATGGTTTCAAAAAGGGAAGTTGACAAAACTTATTTACCATGAACCATGATGGTATGAAATACTGTAGTCAAATTTATGTGGATGACATAATTTTTGGATCTAAGGACAAGCAACTTTGTGATGATTTTGCCAAACTCATGACAAACAAGTTTGAAATGAGTATGATGGGGAAATTGAATTATTTCCTAGGACTGCAAGTCAAGCAACTCAAAGATGGAATATTCATAAATCAAGCAAAGTATGCGAAAGAAATGCTCATAAAGTTTAAATCAAAGAGGAAGAGAAACCTGAAAAGATCCCTATGAGTGTTGGTACCAAATTGGGCTATACTAAAGAAGATAAAGTGTTGAAGAACACAAGTATAGGAAGCTCATTGGTTCCTTGTTGTATTTAACAGCAAGTAGACCTGACATTCAGTATGCTGTTTGTGTGTGTGCAAGATCCCAATCTGATCCAAGAGAATCACACTACAAAAAGGCAATCAGATACTGAAATATGTCAAAGGTACAGTCAATGTTGGATTACGGTATCCTAAAGATTCTGGACTAGAATTGGTTGGTTATTCTGATGCTGATCATGGAGGATCAACTCTTGATAGAAAAAGTACCTCTGGAACTTGTCAGTTTTTGGGTACTAGATTAATATAATGGCTCAGCAAGAAAGCAAACCTGTGTTGCCAATTCATCCACTGAATCTGAATACATTGCGGCTGGATGTTGCACAGCTCAAATCCTATGGATTCAGCAACAATTAAGAGATTATGGTATTTCTGCAAAGAAAACACCAATCTTTTGTGATAATACGAGTGTTATTGCTATCACACAAAATCCTAAGTTTCACTCTAGGACCAAACACATTGATATTAGACATCATTTCATTAGAGATCATGTGGAAAAGGGAGATATTGAGGTTGTGAAAGTAGGTACTGATGATCAACTTGCTGACATCTTTACCAAGCCCCTACCAGATAATAGGTATGCTAAGGTATAACCTTGGATTGATTGAACTACCTCAATAAAAGATACATTTGGCAGAATGCTGAAACAGGTATTCAGCAAGCCAAAGTGTTCTTACTTAAAAGCTCCGTCCACTAATTTCTTCTAAGAAATGATAGGTCACTACATGATTGCTGAAACAGGCATTCAGCAAGTAATTCCTTCAAAACGGGTATTTGTTAGGAAACTTGCTGAGACGGGCACTCAGTAAGAGAAAAATCTTAAAGATTGCTGAAACGGGTATTCAGACAATCAAAGATACTGAAACAGGTATTCAAGTATCAAGGGAATATTCTGAGACAGGAACTCAGTTAAAGAACAAAACTCATTTGTCAGATTTTACCAAAGAATATCTCAAGTACAAAAGAATTTACTGATACGGGAACTTAGAAATATCTTTTAAAACTTAAGAAAATATGAGATATCTAAGTAAGGGGGAACTTTCAACAAGTATCTAGGCTATTTATGCAAAATCTAATCCCATAAAACTCGGTAAAATCAATTTGTGACGTTAATCGGGCACAGATAAACTCGTAATAATCATGACATGAAATACAATCGTGGCCATTGATTAAAAGGAGTTATTGATCTAACGGTTAACAAAACAAAGAGAGAGAGTGCTCTGACGGTTTTAGTTAGTGGGCCACTACGCATTCAATGCAAAGGCTCCACTAAAGCCTTTGTTTCTCTGTTTTACCCTTGCTGAGAACTCAAATCGATTGAGTTTCTCACACATCAGAGACACTATATAAAGAAGGAGTTAGAGAAATGACAAAATTCTTTAACTCACATTTCCTTTCTCTGCAAATTTTAGCCTGAATCTACTGTACCTCCGGTCAAAAAGCAAACTATCTTTTTCGTACACATTTTCTTCTCTATATAAAGAAATGGCACCAAAGAGACAGTCCTCCAAGTCGTCTAAGGTTGACAGTGCTGAGAAAAGCACTGCTCCGGTGACTACTCCGACAACAAACACAACGAAAGTTGTGTTGAAAAACGATAGAATCTCTGAAAAACCTATGCCTCCTTCATATCTTGACACTGCAAAGTGTGAGATGATGATGCAATGGGGCGGATTTGCTAAAGAGAAGTATATTCGATACTTCTATGAACAAGAACTTGACGGTGACAATGAAGAGGCGCTTGAATTTATCAAGCAGCAAGGCCTTATTCATTTTATAACTGCTCGCACCAAGCAAGTGAGCATGTTAGACACAATGGAGTTCTACAACAATGCAGAAATCCAGTCCCTAACTGATAGTAAAGGAGTCACTGAAAGAGTGATCTTTACTACAGTTCAGAACACGCAAATAGTCCTGAAATGGACTGATTTAGCGGAAATCTTTCAGATTCCAACTACTGGAACTGAAGATGACGTCACTGCAACTGATGAAGAAATTGAAGCCTTCTACAGTGACGTCAGAAATGAGAAAGTGAAGAAAGGAGAGATTGCTCCCGTGACTTGGACAAAGCACGTTAAGAGGAAGCATCTCTGCCATTCACTTGGTCTAGTAGCTCTGCTACTAATTAAAGTTTTGGACTCCCAAGTTGGAGGAATAGACCAAGTAGGCCTGAGAAGGTGGCCGCTGCTGATGCATATCTATGAAAACAATACGGAGCTTAACTGGGCTAAGTACATTTTCAACAGACTTGTTGATTGTGATACTAAGTTCAAGGTTAAGGTGGAAGACAACAAAGTCTCACCTTCCTTCCCAGTTATGTATGGAATAAAGATATGCTATATCCTTGAACATTTCAGGATTCAGCTGAGAAACCCATTGCCAATTAAGAAATTTGTATGCAATGTGGGAAGATCCTTCTACAAGCAGAATGTACCTAAGATTGCTGGCAAGAAACTTGAAAAATCTAAGAAGAAAACAGTTGCAGATGTTGTCAGCACAAGTCAGCAAGAAAGGTATACAACAGTTGCAGATGTCACCACTCAGCAACTTAGAGATGAAACTGCTGTAGATGGTGGTGACAAAGATGAAACTGCTCTAGATGGTGATCATGCTGACACCACTACACCTGTTGCTGAAAATGCAACTACTGACGCCTCTGCTGGGAAATTGGAGAAATCCAAAATGAAAAAGAGGAAAGCTGATGATGACACTCAGACTGCAGCGTCATCAGCAAACCCTGTCCCCAAGAGAAAAAGGACAAATAATACAAGGAAGAAAACACTGGCTCGCAAGTCAGTACCAATTGTCCATGACCTCTCAGACAATTCCCAGACAATTGCTGAAACGCAAGTTCCAGTAGATGTTGCTGAGGTTGTTACTGAAACCATGTCCGCAATGTTGAAGTGTTTGCGGAAGCCTTCAACAATCAACTTAATGTTGATACATCTACTGCGAATAGACCACAAGGCAGTGGAAATGAAATTCCTGCCCAAGTCCCAGATATCTACATTGTAGATAATCTTGATGACCAAACTCTGGAACCGGTTACTGATGTCGCTGCAGATATAAGAACTGCAGCACTTGCTGAAGCTGCCGTTAATGAAAAGATGGTTGCTGAACAAGGAACTCATCAGGTTGCTGAAGAACCAGTTGCTGAGACAGAAATGGTTCAAGTTCCAGAAGTTGCTGAAGAAACACAAGAAGCATTATTCAACGACGCATCTCGTGATGCTGAGAATACTGGTCCCAGTTCACCAAAGACATCAATTGAAAAAGTCTAACTTGTACTGGAAGCTTTAAGCCAACAGATGGAATTGGATATTGAAGAATCATCCAACAAATCCATCGATGTTTTTATGACAAGCAGTGAGCTTAAGGGTCAAGATGCTTCTGCTCAACTTGTCATTTCAGAGACAAGGGAGATTGCTGAAACCGCGCAGCTTTCTCAAACAGAGCAAGCCAAGAAGTCTGCTGAAGAAACAGTCCCAGAAATTGAAGAAACTGTTAATGCTGAAAGGACTGAGCCACAACCTGTCCTTCTTCAGCAGGTAGATAATTCAACCATCAGTAAAACTTCATTTTCTGAAACTTATTCTTTTGCTAATATTATGATATCTCTACAGACTTCTCAAGATGCAAGTCAGATGGTTGCTGAAGCCTCTGCACCAGAATCAACACTCCCTGCTCAGCAGGTAGTTAAAGTTTTTGGTAATAAAACTAAGTTTGACAACTTAGTACTTGTATCTAACTCATATTTATTTCAGGATGAACAAATGGAGGATGCTACTCAAGCTCCTCAAGGAATGGAAATTGTACAACATGAGCTTGCTGAAACTCAGCAGGTAATTCATGTTTCAGCTTTGAACTCTAAGGCAATTATCCAAACCTCTCCTGATCTAAATATTATTCTTTTTCAGGCTCTAAAGGAGACCACTGAAGTGGTGCACATCACTGAAGATTCACAAGTGAGTTCTGAGGAACTTTACTTGAACTTCAAAAGAACAACCTTGTCAAGAGTTGCTAAGTCTGTCAGCAACTGGCAAAGTTACAGAAGGATGGACTTTTCTGACCTCCATCTTCATCTATCAAATGAGAAAAAGAGATCCTCTCTGCTGAAGCTCGAGACATTTGTCCACTCCATACTTCCTGAAGAATTCTAATATTCTCAGCTAATGAGTTCGAATCTGATTGCTCAAATCAGAGAGAATATGAAGGCAAAATTTAAGAGTGCCTCTCCAGCTGAACAAGCTGTGATGCTCAAGGGTTCATTTGTACCCGTGGTGGCTGATCCCCACAAAATCAATGAGGAAGAGGAAGTATCGAGTGTTGCTCTATACAAACATCTTGAGCTAGTCATTCTGACTGATGATGATGAAGAGGAAGAAGATGAAAACATCCCTACTGATCCCAGTGATGATGAAGGGAAAGATTCAAAGGACAAAAAGGATGACGATGATGACAATCAAGGTCCAAGTCCTGATGCTGATGGTTTAAAATTGACAGTTGTTGAAACTGAACAACAAGACAATCAGCAAGCTGAACAAACACAAACTCAACATGAATCTCAACCTGCTCCTGCTGATGTTGAAACTCAAGCACCTGTACAAGGGGCTGATACTGAAGAGGAATATGCCAGAAAACGAGCTGCCTTGAAACATGGCAAGAGTCAGTTTTCTGATGCCAAGGTCACTGATACAAACCTTGATGATGAAGATGAAATGGATGAATATTACCAACGAGCTCTACAAAACAGTCTCCGGATTCATGCAAGGCATACGCAGGATTTGGAAATTGGTCAATCTTCAGGAGTAAAACCAAAGGAAGTCCCCTCCCTTCCACTTACTACTGGCGAAACTCCAGTAATTGAGTCTCAAATGTTGCCCTCAGCAACTACTCAATTAAAACTAACTACTGGCGAAACTCCAGTAATTGAGTCTCAAACGTTGCCCTCAGCAACAACTCAATTAAAACTAACTACTGGTGAAACTCCAGTTGTTGAGTCTGAAGCGTTGCCATCAGCAACCACTCAACCAAAAGGAAATGAAGCTGCTGACTTAGGTTCCAAGGTTGCTTGCCTTGATGAATCTGAGGATGAAGATGATCTATCAGCAAACGAGGATGAAAACTCCAAGAAAGACCCAAAAGTGGTTGAAATTCGTCCTCCTGACTATATAAATGATGTAGACGATGATTTGACAGGAGAATTGCTGATGAAAGATGATCAGTTTGCTTCAGAACTAAAAGTTCATTCCTTGACCCCAAATCTAGTGCCGTTCCCACGTGTAGAGGAGTTTACTCCTAGAATTCTGGCACTAAAGAAAGTCCATGATGCCTGCAAAGCAGAAGATGAGGCATTGCTTGCTGAGAGCCCGCTTGATATTGGAAAAATATTGGCTACAATGCTGAGACGCACTACTACTCTTACAATAGCTCAGAAAGACATCAGTCTTTATCACAAGAGCTATGAAGAAGATGTAAGTCAAGCACTCCGGCTAGCAAAGACCGCATTAGTTGTAACGATACGGTAAATTTAAAAATAATTTTTAATCGGAAAATCGAACGGTCTTTTAAAAATAACGGTAAGTAAAGGTTTTGGCTCTCAAACGAGCTTACAATTCAAGAAAAATAAATGCGGAAGCTAAAAGATGATGACGTTCAATGGAAAATAACAAGTGAAGACAAAGTTTCTTCTTATTTGAAAACAACCCCAAACCAAAACTCCCCCACACTCTCGAGTCGCCAGACGCCTACTAGAGCTCATTGGCAGTCGAACCTACAAGGAAGTATTTTGAAAAGAGTGGTGAGATAAAGGATCTCAGTGGTGCTCATGCAATGTTGGTTTCATGCAATTTTGAAGAAGATCTTTCAGTTTAAAGACATGCAAATTACAGGCAGTAAATTCAGATAACAATCAGTTCAGTAAACAAGCAAATCAATCGGTTAAGATGTCAGAAAACAGTAAGTCAGTTGTTTTGAAAACAGTTCAGTAACAGTTGGTGCAACCCGCCTTATTGCTCCTACTTCCAATAGCCCTTATCACCCCGTCTAGAAGGAATTCAATTCTAGCCAGTACTATGTCCTGCGTACGTTCAGGAAAATTCCTACGACCCAAATAGACCTCAGCTTCTTCTGCCTCGCGTCTTAAGGGATTAGACTAGGTGACTCATAAATAAACCTGATAGTCAACACTACCCAAGTCTACCTACTTATCAACCTAATCGACCGGTCAACAGTTAACATTAAAACAATGCTCGGAAATCGAGAAAGGTATTAGAAAACAATGGTCAGTTAAGAAGGCAGTAGTCAGTTGAAGAGTCAGTAAGACAGCAAACAATATCATATAATAGTACAGTGCAATAATCAATTCAGGAAGTTCGGTGAATTAAGACAATCATGCATAGCATTTCAAACGTGCGATTAAACTTACGAAAGTAACATACGTGTAGGCATACATATGAAATAGGAACAAACAATAAGTACAGTAATATAGTAGGCAATTAACACATAACTTCCTTGTAGTTTTAGAAAACAGACAGTAGCACTCACCTTAAATAGTACGAGCAAGTACCACGGAAAGAACAACAAATTACGGGATAACGGACGGATCACCTATATAGAAAACGACTAGTTACTAACTAGAAGTCGAAACGGTAATAAAAATAACAATCGAAGAAAAGGCGTCAAAGGTGGGGCTCGAACTCAAAACCTTAAGGTTGAACTAGCTAGCACTAAACCACCTAGGCTAGTGAGAAATTCAATTGAAATGCTGTGAAAAGAATTTAATAACTGGTTAACTTTCAGAAAAGACATTTAAATTTCAGAAGTAATTTTAGAAATTGCAAACAAGTCCTCAGAGTTTTAGAAATCTCAAAACAGCCCTCTCAGTAGTTTTAGAAATTCAAAACGAGTCCCAACAGAATCTAAAATTACGAAAAAGCCCTAGATTACTAATTGCAGTTTAGTCCTTTAAATGACAACATCAAACAAAGCAATCCTCTAAGTCGGGGTTTAAGTCAAAACAGTAACTCAGGGGTCGATCTATAATTTTAGAAAACCTAGGTCAACAGTCAACCAGTAACCAAAGTCAAACGGTCATCCAAGTCCAGAAAATACGAAAGGGTAAAACGGTCAATTCAAATCCAAGTCAAACTTAAATGGGTACTACCAGTCCACAACCTAGTCCAATACGGAAGGTAAAATCGTCCTTTTCAAATCTCAAGGCCAATCCGGTCAAAATCAGTCAATCATCCGGTCAAGTCAACAAAGGTCCAGATTTACGCAAGGGCAAAATACTCCAGATGTAAAACGAAAAATCAGAAACTAAGTAAGGGTATAACCGTCAAAATAAAATGACCAACGAACACAGAGCAACCGAGATCGAGATTTACCTTTCTAACCGAATCGGAAAATGGAGAGGGATGAACGTAGACGATGAAGCTGTGATGAATCAATCCACAAAACGGGATTCAACCAAAAGTAGAAATAATGGATTGAAAGAAAACGAAAAAAATGAGATCCTCACCTTCGAATGGATCTGAAACTGACCGAATCTGTGAAATCAAATCAAAACTACGGTTAAACGAGATCCAAATGATTTGAATCAAGGAAAGAGACGAGGTCGAAGGAGACAGTGAGATTAGCAAAAGAACGAGGCGAAAAGGACAGAGCCGGAACGGAATTGGAGCGGGTCGGGGCTGGCGGCGGTCTGTGGGTCACGATGGTGATGCTACGGTCGTGGTGGTGGAAGATGGGTGGTCGAGATGATGAAGAAGATAGGTTCCGGTGGTGGTTACGTGGTGGTGATGATGATTGGTACGGTGATGAAGCCTTGATGTGATGATGATGCTGAAAATCGATGATGAATGAAGAAGATGAGAAATGGTGATGATGAACGAAAAGGAGATGGGTGACGGCTGGGAGTAAGAGAGGAGAAGAGAAAAGGAAAGAAAGAAAAGAGAAAAGAGAGGGGTTAGGGTTTTAATTGGATTAGGGTTTCTGATGGGCCATGAGGATTGGGCCAGACCAAAATGGCTAGATAACGGTCAGATTTTTAAAGCCCAAATGAACGAAAGTTCATAACGAACTCTACACGGTCTAACGAAACGAATTCTAATTCGTAACCAAGTCAAAAGGAACGATCGAAGGTAATAAAATTAATTATTACTCAGAAACTTAATTAAATTAAATTAATTACTTAGTTAACTAATTAACATAAAATAATTAAAATAAATTACGAAAATACGGGTTAATACCGTTACAGGTGGTATCAAAGCTTGAGTGCAAACTCAAGCTTGCTAGGATAGGATCTTCTGGCCTTTGGGGTGTGTGTGTGAGGGTCCGAGTCGCTACATAGGTTGAGTGGTCTTTGTCCTGTTTTTCGAGAATGTCGTACTGTTGTTAAAGTTGACCATTGACTGAGTTCTTGACCGACTTACTCTGTTTTGTCATAAAGGTTTCAAATGACTTGTTTTGTCTTAAAATTTTCAAATGACTTATATGTCTGCTTAGTTGGAAATTTTGTACTTTACCTGTTGCGTGATACTACTGTTGACCGTGTTTGCTTTTATTGAGACTATCCAATTGATTATGTTGCCTTAAATGCATGTTGTTTATGTGTTCTATTTAAAAGTATGTTACTTTTTACGTTATTGATCGCATGCTTTAAGTTCTCATTTATGCAATAGTTTGGCCTTAAGATTGTAACGCCTTAGGATAGTCACACTCGAGGACGTTAGTTACGTTACTTACCTTAGACTAATTGCGATAGGATGGCTCCAAGGATTAACACTCGCAACGGCAACAACAACACCAACAACGGCAGCCCCAGCAGTGACCACAACAACAATGATGGCACTTCGGACCAAGTTGAGCGGATCATTGCCGCCTTGGGAAACTTCAGCGAGACTATGCGCCATTTTAGGCCACCCCCTGCTCAGCCTGTTGCACCGCCACCGACTCAAACCATCGACCAGGCTGCCGAGCGCTTCACCCGTTTCCATCACGACTAGTTCGATGGGGCGCCTGACGCCCGCAAGGCTGAGCTCTGGCTAGAGAGCATGGAGAACTTGTTCTCAATTCTGCACTACCCGGACGAGAGAAAGATTGAGCTTGCAGCGTTCCAGTTCGTGGGAGCAGCGAGAAATTGGTGGAGGACCGTCGATGCAAGGTGGAGACAAGAGGAAGTTGACCGCACTTGGAAGAACTTCGAGA
This sequence comes from Plantago ovata, assembly GCA_028274465.1. NCBI lineage: Eukaryota > Viridiplantae > Streptophyta > Magnoliopsida > Lamiales > Plantaginaceae > Plantago > Plantago ovata. The sequence goes on from CM051457.1 coordinate 53,982,282, forward strand.
AGGAGTTTATGGACAAGTTCGTACCCCGTTTGGTCCGTGAGAACAGGAGGGACGAATTCCAAAACCTGGTGCAAGGACAGATGAACGTCGCGGACTATGACTCAGAGTTCACTCGGCTGTTGAAGTATGTGCCGCACTTTCAGAATGACGAGAGGGAGAAGGTACGTCACTTTGTGAAGGGTTTGAAGTCGAAAATCCGATACAGCCTGTTCGGGATCGAGCTGTGGAAATAGCTGGTGAAGTGGAGAGTGGTTTGGGAGAACTACAGAGCTATGAACCTCGACGATCTCGAAAAAGGAGTTCTGACCACAGGAGTAGCAAAGATAGCAAGGATCGTCGATCTCCATCCAAGTACCCTCGCAATCAGCGGGAAAGTCGACCTCGCCAAGTTGTTGATAGTACCGGACCTTCATCTAGGAGGAACTGCAACTTTTGTGGAGGAACGAATCACGAGGAAAGCAACTGCTGGAAGAGGAAGGGTTGGTGTTTGGCTTGTGGCAGCAGGGATCATAAAGTTGGTGATTGTCCGAGACGTTACTCTCTAGCTGAAGATGGAAGATCTGGAGGCTCGAGTTCTAAGAGCCAAGGAAGTGGTACTAAAGCCAAGGCGAGAGTCTACAATATGTTCGCACGTGAGCCTTCCTCGGAAAATGTAGCAAAAGGTACGCTTCATTAAGTCAATTTTCGTTTAAGTTTTTGGTTGGTGCTCTGCTGCTCTACGTTTATTAGGTTAGATACACTTAAAGTTTAAGTTTTCGACGACTTTCTGAGGACTCGTTACGTGGAATCGTTTGGTTGTAGAAATAGGCTCCGTTTCCTTTAGGCTAGTTTCGACTTATCTTAACTTTTAGCTTGTGAGATCGTTCTTTCATCCAGCGTTTGAAGTTGAAGACTTTTGTTTCTCCGTTCCCCGTTCGATGGATTTACGCCAGTTAAGTTTCCAGGACGAAACTTCCTTTAAGGGGGGTGGAGTGTAATAACCCGTATTTTCGTAATTTATTTTAATTATTTTATGTTAATTAGTTAACTAAGTAATTAATTTAATTTAATTAAGTTTCTGAGTAATAATTAATTTTATTACCTTCGATCGTTCCTTATGACTTGGTTACGAATTAGAATTCGTTTCGTTAGACCGTGTAGAGTTCGTTATGAACTTTCGTTCATTTGGGCTTTAAAAATCTGACCGTTATCTAGCCATTTTGGTCTGGTCCAATCCTCATGGCCCATCAGAAACCCTAATCCAATTAAAACCCTAACCCCTCTCTTTTCTCTTTTCTTTCATTCCTTTTCTCTTCTCCTCTCTTACTCCCAGCCGTCACCATCTCCTTTTCGTTCATCATCACGATTTCTCATCTTCTTCATTCATCATCGATTTTCAGCATCATCATCACATCAAGGCTTCATCACCGTACCAATCATCATCACCACCACGTAACCACCACCGGAACCTATCTTCTTCATCATCTCGACCACCCATCTTCCACCACCATGACCGTAGCATCACCACGTGACCCACAGACCGCCGCCAGCCCCGACCCGCTCCAATTCCGTTCCGGCTCTGTTCTGTTCGCGACCCCCGGCTCCGTTTTCATTTCCGGTAAGGCTCGAAAGTCCTCCTTTTCGCCTCGTTCTTTTGCTAATCTCACTGTCTCCTTCGACCTCGTCTCTTTCCTTGATTCAAATCATTTGGATCTCGTTTAACCGTAGTTTTGATTTGATTTCACAGATTCGGTCAGTTTCAGATCGATTCGAAGGTGAGGATCTCATTTCTTTCGTTTTCTTTCAATCCATTATTTCTACTTTTGGTTGAATCCCGTTTTGTGGATTGATTCATCACAGCTTCATCGTCTACGGTCATCCCTCTCCATTTTCCGATTCGGTTTGAAAGGTAAATCTCGATCTCGGTTGCTCTGTGTTCGTTGGTCATTTTATTTTGACGGTTATACCCTTACTTAGTTTCTGATTTTTCATTTTACATCTGGACTATTTTGCCCTTGCGTAAATCTGGACCTTTGTTGGCTTGACCGGATGATTGACTGACATTGACCGGATTGGCCTTGAGATTTGAAAAGGACGATTTTACCCTTCCGTATTGGACTAGGTTGTGGACTGGTATTACCCATTTAAGTTTGACTTGGATTTGAATTGACCGTTTTACCCTTTCGTATTTTCTGGACTTGGATGACCGTTTGACTTTGGTTACTGGTTGACTGTTGACCTAGGTTTTCTAAAATTATAGATCGACCCCTGAGTTACTGTTTTGACTTAAACCCCGACTTAGAGGATTGCTTTGTTTGATGTTGTCATTTAAAGGACTAAACTGCAATTAGTAATCTAGGGCTTTTTCGTAATTTTAGATTCTGTTGGGACTCGTTTTGAATTTCTAAAACTACTGAGAGGGCTGTTTTGAGATTTCTAAAACTCTGAGGACTTGTTTGCAATTTCTAAAATTACTTCTGAAATTTAAATGTCTTTTCTGAAAGTTAACCAGTTATTAAATTCTTTTCACAGCATTTCAATTGAATTTCTCACTAGCCTAGGTGGTTTAGTGCTAGCTAGTTCAACCTTAAGGTTTTGAGTTCGAGCCCCACCTTTGACGCCTTTTCTTCGATTGTTATTTTTATTACCGTTTCGACTTCTAGTTATTTTTATTGCCTGTAATTTGCATGTCTTTAAACTGAAAGATCTTCTTCAAAATTGCATGAAACCAACATTGCATGAGCACCACTGAGATCCTTTATCTCACCACTCTTTTCAAAATACTTCCTTGTAGGTTCGACTGCCAATGAGCTCTAGTAGGCGTCTGGCGACTCGAGAGTGTGGGGGAGTTTTGGTTTGGGGTTGTTTTCAAATAAGAAGAAACTTTGTCTTCACTTGTTATTTTCCATTGAACTTCATCATCTTTTAGCTTCCGCATTTATTTCTCTTGAATTGTAAGCTCGTTTGAGAGCCAAAACCTTTGCTTACCGTTATTTTTAAAAGACCGTTCGATTTTTCGATTAAAAATTATTTTTAAATTTACCGTACCGTTACAGATGGTATAAGAGCCTAGATCAACCCAAAGCCCGCACCGGATGGACGGTTGGTAAAGGTTATTGTCAGTTTGTCATCCCCACCACTGAAGGCGCTCGACGAGGACGTCGAGGCTTTAAGGGGGGTAGTTTGTAATGCCCCGCATCCCACATCGCTTAAGAGTGAGTGGAATAAAGGGTATATATGTTAGACCACCAATCTCACATGGTATGAAGCCTTTTGGGTGATTCCAAAAGCAAATCCGTGCGGGCTCAGGCCCAAAGCGGACAATATCATACTGTGGAGACGTGTGTGAGACTGTCCAGGAGTAACCACGCCGGCCGGATTGGTCGGGTCGTTACATTAGTAAAGGCTCAGACTTTCATGGAAGAAAAGGCCGCAACAGAACAAAGACATGAGGAGAACATGGTGAGTATTAAAAATGAGTTGTCAAAGATGACTTCTGATCAACAACAAATCATCATGAAATACAACAGTCTAAGTACTCTTGCTGAAAATTGCAATGAGTTCTACTCTCTGCACATCACTCCGATGTTGCAATCCATGTATAAGGGGGAAAAGAAAGGTACAAGAAAGAGAACCCAAACCCCTCCTACTGTTGATGCGCCACTACCTATAGAACCTCTTGCTGAAAAAGAGCAAAGTTCTAAAAGACAAGCAGAATCTGAGTTAAATTCAGCAAGTCCCAAAAAGAGAAAAACTGCTGCTGAAACTCAAGGTTTTTGCCACACTGAAAGTCATCAAGATCTGAGTGAAGATGATGATGATGATGACAATCCGACAATAGCTCAAGCCATAAGAGCTAGACCAATTACAGCCTTAACTCCGTCTGGCCATTCAAAGCATTTCTCTTCTGACTCAAGATCTTCAACAAGAGATCAAGACAATGCAAAGTCAAGAAGAAGAAGGCAAAGACAGGAAGAAAAGAGGCTGGCCAGCATTGCTATTGGCTCCGGCATTGAATACACCAGGACCAGCAATGATGAAACAACTCAGAACGTGATCAGAAACGTTCATGGTTGCTGGATCTTAAAGCTGGAAGACTTGCTGGTGAATGAGTTCTTTCCTACAGCCATTTTGAACTAAATGTTCACATGGATTGATCTTAAAGTAAAAAGGAAAGAAAGGGCTGAGTCCCTCCCAAGAAATATTGCTGGGAGATGGTTGAATCTTGAAGTCTATGTAAGAAGAACTGCAATTGGTAAGTCTATAAGACAAGAACCTGAATTGATAAAACCAGTTGGCATTGCTTATTACTCTGACCCAGTGACCAAGAAGATAAAGAAGAGACTTGGATTGATTCCTTATGAGTACTTCTATCTCACTGCTAAGGATCAAGAAGAAGATCTTCTCTGGCTAAGGAAGATTCATCCTAAAAGCATTTCAGATACACAGCTTCTCCATGCCAGCAATTGGGGCATGCATTTGTGGGTAACTCATTACATGGAACTGAATGCTGAAAAGCATCATCATACTGCCTGCAAAAATGCAAGGATTCTTCAATTACAAGTCCGTAGGCTTCTTGAGAACTACGAAAAGGACTGTATTGAATTCACTACACTTGCTGAGAAGAGTGTAAGAGAGATTTTGAGAAAATCCTCTGGAAGAGCTTAACTCTCTGTAATAGTTCTGTTAAAGTTTTTACTTGCTGATTTTGTTTAGTTATCTCAGCTCTTTCCTGTAAACTTACTGAAAGATAACTATCAGCAATAAAGCTTTTTGACTCTTATTGGTTTTTGATTATGCAAATTACTTATGCTTACTGTTTAATTACTCAAGTATGCTTGCATTAATCAACTGATTTATTCAACATCAGAAACCACTAAAAGGGTAACAATTAATTTAGCCATGGATTGCTAACATCAAAAAGGGGGAAATTTGTTAGGAAACTTGTAATTTTGATGAGCAATTAACCATGCTAAATTAAGGAAAGTCCAGTAACTAGTACTCTTAAAGTCCATAGGAATTTAGAATTTTAAGGACATTGTAAAAGAGGAACGTTTGCTGAAGACTTAGAGTAGGTGCTAGATAGGTTGGTTTTACCGCTTATGATGTATCTTGTTTTCTGAAAAGAAATACAACCTATTGAAGCATTTGCTGATGATGTACTTTGTTTTTACAAACAAACTATTGAAGCATTTAGAACCGCTCAGAAACTTGAAAATTTTGAAGATCTGAAGACTAGAAGATTTCTGAAGACTGGTATCTACAAAGGCACATGTTGCTCAGAAAGTGGAAACTTCAGCAACAACATTGCATAAGTGAAAATCTATATGACAGAGTAGGTTGTGCTTGCTGAAACTGAGACTGACCACTTGTTGATGAACATTTGTGACCTCTTGCTGAAAGTACTTATATTTGCGCTCCAATGTTACTGTTTGAATTTTATTCAAAAGAGCATTAAATGCAAAGCATGCACGCAAAAGACATGAAGACTAGAAGACAAACAAGGACGTTGCTGAAAGTACAAAAGCATGATAGTGACATTTTAAGGAACAAAAGCCTTAGAATTTGAAATTCAAACGGCTCCTTATTTCACTATAAATAGAGGTCATCCGGCAAAGAGTTGAAGTGTGTCAACAACGTGATCATACTCTCACTTGTGCTTAAATTCACATACCCTTCAATACTCTTTACTGCCATTGATCCGTTCCAAGACTTAAAGCTTGTAAAAGCTACTTGTGAAGAAGTAGAACTTACACGACTAAGAAATTAGTTAAGTGTTCTTTCTTTCTTTCGAACAAGAACAAGTCTTGACACCAGAAACAATCAAACTTGTTTACTGCAAAGTATTCATAGTTTTGTTTCTTAGATTACTTGTTGTAACTGAATAAGTTATACTTAAGTTATCTCATCCCAAACCTCTCTAACTGAAAATACACCCTTTCAGGCGTGATATTCAGGGGGAACTTAATCGAGCATAGTGTTGCTGATTAAAAGTACCAAGTTTGGTGGAGAACAAGGTTACGTTCTCTAGATAGGTTGGAGACGAAGCAAGTGTGCTTTGGTTTCTGTTTGGATCGCTCTAGATAGGTGTTGTAAGGAACCTCAAACTTATCTTAGTGGATTCAGTCCTAGAAAGGACAAAGTGGATTAGTTGAGAGATTACGCCACTCTCAGATACCACTATAAAAGTGTTTGTGTGATTTACTTACTGTACTTAGTTTTCAGCAAAGCATATCTATCTGTACACAGTCACTCACATCACTTGCTGAAACTTTCATTTACTGAAAAAGCACTTATTGTATCAAAGACTTCCGCTCTCTGATTTTAAGTATCAGCAGACCTAGTTACTGTGATGTAACTTGCGCTTGCTGAGAAAGTTAAGTATCAGCAAACTCATTACTGAAAAGTAATAAACACTTGCTGAGAAAGTTTTTAAACGACGAAAGTTTGAAAAGACTATTCACCCCCCCCCTCTAGTCTTTTCTTGTTGTTTAAAGGGACCAACAGATAGATCATGGACAATTGGAACGGACTTACGCACCGTTGTTTTCTTTCTTGGGTAAGTATTTGTCCGTTTCTTCTTGGGAATAGGGTCAGCTGATGATGCTGCAGTTTGAGTGTCATCATCAGCTTTCCTTTTTTCTTCTTAGATTTCTCACTGGGTGCATTAGTTTCAGCAACCGCAGTGGCTTCAGCAGCAACATTTGCAGCTGTTGCATTTTCAGCAGCATTTACAGCTGTTGTACACTTACCTTGTTAATCAACATCTTCAGCTGTTGCATTCATGGACTGATTATCAGTCTCAGTAACATTTGCAGCTGTTAGATACCTATCTTGCTGACCAACATTGACAACATTTGCAGTTGTTGTCTTCTTTGACTTCTTGTTAGCAAGCTTAGGTCCATTCTGCTTGTAGAAGGCGCTTCCCACATTGCATACTCATTTCTTAATCGGCAATTGGTTTCTTAGATGAATCCTGAAGTGTTCAAGGATGTAGCATATTTTCAATCCATACATCACTGGAAAGGTAGGTGAGACTGTATTGTCTTCAACCTTTACCTTAAACTTAGTAACACAATCAACAAGTCTGTTGAAAATGTACTTAGCCCAGTTGAGCTCAGTTTTATTCTCATGGATATGCATCAACAATGGCCACCTTCTCAAGACAACTTGGTAAATTCCTCCAACTTGGGAGTCTAAGACTTTGATTAGTAGCAGAGCTACCAGACCAAGCGAATGGCAGAGATGCTTCCTCTTTACGTGCTTTGATGTCCAAGTCACGGGAGCAATCTCTGCTTTCTTCATCTTTTCGTTTCTGACATCACTGTAGAAGGCTTCAATTTCTTCATCAGTGGCGGTGATGTCATCTTCAGTTCCAGTAGTTGGAATCTGAAAGATGTTTGCTAAATCAATCCATTTCAGGATAATTTGCACACCTTGAACTGAGGTAGAAATCACTTTTTGAGTGCCTCCTTGTCCGTCTGTAACGGTTTGGATTTCTGCATTATTGTAGAACTCCATTGTGTCCAACATGATCACTTTCTTAGTGCGAGCAGTAATGAAGAAAAGAAGGTCTTGTTGATTAATCAAGTTCAACGCCTCTTCGTTTTCTTCGTCCAGTTCTTGTTCATAGAAGTATCTAATATACTTCTCCTTGGCAAATCCGCCCCACTGCATCATCAGCTCACACTTTGCAGTGTCGAGATATGCAGGCGGCATGGGTCTTTCGGTTACTCGATCGTTTTTCAACACAATTTTCACTGTGTTGGTTGCCGGAATTTCAACCGGAGTAGTGCTTTTTCCAGCACTGTCTGCTTTAGATGACTTAGAGGTCTTAGATGATTGTCTCTTAGGATCCATCTCTTATATAGAAAGGGAGTTGTACGAAAAAGAGAGTTTTTCTTTTTTAACCGGAGGTACAGTGAATTCAGAGCACAGGTTAGAGAATTTGCAGAGAAAGGAAATGTGAGTTAAAGAATTTTGTCTTTCTCTAACTCTTTGTTTATATAGTGTCTCTGTTGTGTGAGAAGTTCAACGGTTTTGAGTTCTCAGCAAGGGTAAAACAGAGATTCATCTGTGTTAGTAGAGCCTTTGCATTAAATGCATAGTCGTCCACTAACAAAAACCGTCAGAGCATACTTTTTCTTTGTAATATCAACTGTTGGACCAAAAACTGCTTTTAAATCAATGGCCACGATTGTATTTCATGTCATGATTAACAGCGAGTTTATCTGTGCCACGATTAACGTCACAAATTTATTTTCCCTTGATTCACGGGATTTGATCCTTTTTACTCCAACGTTAATTGCTTGCTGAAGTAAATGAGAATCTTTTCAGCGATTTTAATTAATTTGACTTTGACACTTACCTTTTTAGGTAACAAGCCTTATATTTGCTGAAAATTCCCCCTTAATCAAATATATCATATTTCTTTGAGTTAAAAGACATTTCTGAGTTCCCGTCTTAGCAAATTCTTTTTATATTGAGATATCTTTAGGTAAAATTGGAGAAGTATTCTTGCTCTTTGTTGAGTTTCTGTCTCAGGTTTTTCTTTTGATACTTGAATACCTGTTTCAGTATCTTTGATTGTCTGAATGCCAGTTTCAGCAATCTTCAAAGTTTTTCCTTTGCTGAGTACCCATCTCAGCAAGTGATCAAGTTTCCTAACAAATACCCAGTTTGAAGGAATTACTTGCTGAATCCCTGTTTCAGCAATCATGTAGTGAACTATCATTTCTTTTTAGAGGAAATCAGTGGAAGGGACTCTATATATGTAAGCATACTTTGGCTTGCTGAATGCCTGTTTGTAGTGTGATTCTCTTGGATCAGATTGGAATCTTGCACACACACAAACAACATACTGAATGTCAGGTCTACTTTCTGTTAAATACATCAAAGAACCAATGAGCTTCCTATACTTGTGTTCATCAACACTCTTATCTTGTTTAGTATAGCCCAATTTGGTACCAACGCTCATAGGGATCTTTTCAGGTTTTTCTTCCTCTTTGATCCTAAACTTTATGAGCATTTCCTTTGCATACTTTGCTTGATTTATGAATATTCCATCTTTGAGTTGCTTGACTTGCAATCCTAGGAAATAATTCAATTTACCCATCATACTCATTTCAAACTTGTTTGTCATGAGTTTGGCAAAATCATCACAAAGTTGCTTGTTCTTAGATCCAAATATTATGTCATCCACATAAATCTGGACTAAGAGTATTTTACCATCATGGTTCATGGTAAATAAAGTTTTGTCAACTTCACCTTTCTTGAAACCATTGTCCAGCAAGAACTTAGCTAAGTTATCATACCAAGCTCTTGGTGCTTGCTTTAGACCATATACAGCTTTCTGAAGCTTGTATACCATCTTGGTTTCTGAGGGAAGTTCAAAGCCAGGGGGTAGTTCCAAGTAGACTTCTTCAGGAAGTTCACCATTTAGGAATGCACTTTTAACATCCATTTGATAAACAATGAAGTCAATGTGAACAACAAAGGCTAAGAAAAGCCTAATTGCATCCAATCTTGCAATTGGAGCATAAGACTCATCATAGTCCAATCCTGCAGTCTGACAGTAACCTTGAGCAACTAAACGTGCTTTGTTCCTTGTTACTTCTCCAGACTCACTCAGCTTGTTTCTGAACACCCACTTTGTACCAATTGCTTTCTTTCCTTCAGCAAGGGGTACAAGTTTCCAGACTTTGTTCCTTTCAAATTGATCCAGTTCTTCTTGCATTGCCTTGATCCATTCAGAATGTTTCAGCAAGTTCTTGATTAGTAGATACTTTGGATCTAGTCACTTGGCGTTTGTCAATATCACCAATCATATCCGTAGAGGGATGATCTCTAATCCATTTATTAACAGGTTTTCTGCTCTTTGGATCTGGGTAAGTTTGCTCTTCAGCATGTGACTCTTCAATATGTACTTGCTCAGTACTACTGGTATTTTGTTGTGTCTCTGCTGAGATTGGTTCATCAGCAACTGCTTGTTCAACATTGCTGGTTTGAGGTAACTTCGTCAGCAGGCACAGGAAGTTGCATAGTTTCAGCAACATCTGGAGCAACCGCGTCTTTTGCTGGAAATTCTTTGTCATGAACTATTTTTATCTTGTCATGACTCGGGGGAGGAGAGTCATTGTCAGAATCATCATTTAGTTCAATTGATTTGACTTTTCTAGCATCAGATTCAGTTCTTTGCTCGTGTATGAGTAACTTCTTCATACAATCTGATATTTCTTCTTCAGCAGGAACTCCTTGTGACTTTTCATAGAATACAACATGCACTGATTCTTCGATCTTTTGTGCCTTTTTGTTGTAAACTCTATAAGCTTTACTATGCAAGGAGTAACCAAGAAATATCGCTTCGTCTACCTTTGGTTGGAATGTTCTTAAGTATTCTCTACCATTGTTAAGAACAAAGCATTTGCAACCAAATACTCTTAGATGGGTGATGTAAGGAGGTCTTCCAACAAATAACTCATAGGGAGTTCTGTTGTAATCCTTAGTTATCAAACATCTATTTTGAGTATAGCAGGCGGTATTAATCGCTTCAACCCAATAAGCTTCACTTATTTCAGTGTCAGCAAACATTGTTCTTGCTGCTTTCTTAAGGGTACGATTCTTCCTTTCAGCAACACCATTTTGTTGTGGTGTCCTTACTGAGGATAACTGATGTTGTATGCCTTTGGAACTGCAATACTCAGTTATGTACTGGTTTACAAACTCAGTACCATGGTCTGTTGTAATGACTTTTACCTTGTCATTTTTCATGACTTCAAGCTTGTTCAGCAAGTTAGGTATTTCAGTCCTTGTTTCAGACTTGTGTTTGATAAATACTACCCAAGTGAATCTTGAATAGTCATCTACCACCACCAGAACATACTTCTTACCAGCATAGCTTGTTGAAGAAGATTCAAACAAGTCCATGTGCAAGAGTTGTAAAGGTTTTGTAGTTGACGGTACTGCCTTGTTCTTAAAAGAAAATTTGGTTTGCTTTCCTTGCTGACATGCATTGCAAACACCATCCTTCTTGAAAGTAACCTTAGGTAATCCAACTACAAGTGCCTTTTTAGACAGCTTATTCAGCTTGTTGAAGTTTAGGTGACTTGTTCGTTTATGCCATAACAATGCTTTTTCAGCAAGACAATCATGATCTGAGACAAGACATTTTTCAACAATTGCTGAAGACCAATCTACAGTGCACAAACCTCCTGATCTTCTAGCAACCATAATAACCTTCTTTGTCTCAAAGTCTATAAGTTTACATTCATCACTTTTGATTTTTATGAAGTAACCTTTATCAGCAAATTGACTCATGCTGAAAAGGTTAAACTTAAGATTTTTGACATAAAGAACTCCCGAAATGGTAATGCATCCTAACTTCACGTCACCATAACCTATATTAGAACCAAAGCCTCCACCAGCAAACCTTATTGTTGGACCTTTAGACCACCGTCTATAGTTTATAAGGTTTTTCTTGTTGCCTGTCATGTGCTTTCCACAACCACTGTCAAAGTGTCAAATTGCATTGTTTGTCTCCGTGGCTGAAGTCTGCACAATCAAGAGCAAACAAGTTAATTATCCAATATTGGATGTCCATTAACATGTTCAATAAAGCGTCCAGTGGAAACCCAAGTCTTGAGTTTTTCAACTTTGACTTGTTTTCTACTTGCTGAGGAACTAGAAGGTTTTGAGCCGAAAGACTTTTGATTATTGCTAATCAAATCCACTTTCTGACGTGGTGTCTTGTTCGGTTGACCTTTTTGCTGAACATACTTTTCAGTAAGTTCTTTTTTGGCAAGGTTCCTTCTAGTCCTAGCGTTTTGAATTTTGTCAGAACTCTTAGGCTTGGTTTTGTTTATCTCTTTAAAGTATATTTGTTGACTTTGCTTATACTCATGAAAAAGTTGACTTTGCTTGGTTTTGAAACCAAGTCCACTTTTCGGAGAATGCTGAGCTTTTGTCTCAGCAACCTTACTTGATTCAGGTTTGTCAGCAAAGGTCTTCTGATTACTTTTAGTAATCTTGCCTTTTGACTTAACAAATTGCTTTTCAGCAACTTGTTTGGCGGAATGCTTTACATCATCCTTTTTCTTAACAGTTTGCTTTTCAGCAACCTGTTTTCCTTTTAAAGTCTTGTTACTTTGAGTAGCAACAGCGGGCTTTACGGTCGTAGGTACTTGTTTGCATATTTCAACAACCTTAGATTGACCAATCTGATAGAGTTCTGGTTGACCACTATCAGTTGCACGAACAAAGGTAATGGGTGATTTGTCTTTACTCAAGATTATTACGTCATCACCTTCATACGTTGCACCTAAACCTTCTTTCTGAGATGGATCTCTCAGATAAGAGTTTAGTTCTGTCAGCGTATTATTTACATCAGCATAAGATTTGAAATTGATTTTCATCTTTTTCATTTCTTGTATTTCAGCAAGCAACTTTAGAATTGAGGACTGATACTCTTCCAATTCTATTGCCATTTGAGAATTCTTCTCTGTAGCTTCAGCAATCAACTTCTTGAGATGCAATATTTCAGCGTCCTTCTTTTCTGACTCTTCTTTCAGCAAAACTGTTAGGAAACTTGTAATTTTGATGAGCAATTAACCATGCTAAATTAAGGAAAGTCCAGTAACTAGTACTCTTAAGGTCCACAGGAATTTAGAATTTTAAGGACATTGTAAAAGAGGAACGTTTGCTGAAGACTTAGAGTAGGTGCTAGATAGGTTGGTTTTACCGCTTATGATGTATCTTGTTTTCTGAAAAGAAATACAACCTATTGAAGCATTTGCTGATGATGTACTTTGTTTACACAAACAAACTATTGAAGCATTAGAACCGTTCAGAAACATGAAGAATTCGAAGATCCGAAGACTAAAAGATTTCTGAAGACTGGTATCTACAAAGGCACATGTTGCTCAGAAAGTGGAAACTTCAGCAACAACATTGCATAAGTGAAAATCTAAACGACAGAGTAGGTTGTGCTTGCTGAAACTGAGACTAACCACTTGCTGATGAACATTTGTGACCACTTGCTGAAAGTACTTGTATTTGCGCTCCAATATTACTGTTTGAATTTCATTCAGATGAGCATTAAATGAAAAGCATGCACGCGAAGGACATGAAGACTAGAAGACAACAAAGGACGCTGCTGAAAGTACAAAAGCAAGATAGTGACATCTTAAGGAACAAAAGCCTTAGAATTTGAAATTCAAACGGCTCCTTATTTTCACTATAAATAGAGGTCATCCGGCAAAGAGTTGAAGTGTGTCAACAACGTGATCAAACTCTCACTTGTGCTTAAACTCACATACCCTTCAAATACTCTTTACTGCCATTGATCCGTTCCAAGACTTAAAGCTTGAAAAAGCTACTTGTGAAGAAGTAGAACTTACATGGCTAAGAAATTAGTTAAGTGTTCTTTCTTTCTTTCGAACAAGAACAAGTTTTGACACCAGAAACAATCAAACTTGTTTACTGCAAAGTATTCAAAGTTTTGTTTCTTAGATTACTTGTTGTAACTGAATAAGTTATAATTAAGTTATCTCATTCCAAACCTCTCTAACTGAAAATACACCCTTTCAGGCGTGATATTCAGGGGGAACTTAATCGAGCATAGTGTTGCTGATTAAAAGTTCCAAGTTTGGTGGAGAACAAGGTTTCGTTCTTTAGTTAGGTTGGAAACAAAGCAAGTGTGCTTTGGTTTCTGTTTGGATCGCTCTAGATAGGTGTTGTAAGGAACCTCAAACTTATCTTAGTGGATTCTGTCCTAGAAAGGACAAAGTGGATTAGTTGAGAGATTACGCCACTCTCAGATACCACTATAAAAGTGTTTGTGTGATTTACTTACTGTATTTAGTTTTCAGCAAAGCATATCTATCTGTACACAGTCACTCACTTCACTTGATGAAACTATCATTTACTGACAAAGCACTTATTGTATCAAAGACTTCCGCTTTTTGATTTTAAGTATCAGCAAAACTAGTTAATGAGAAGTAACTTGCGCTTGCTGAGAAAGTTAAGTATCAGCAAACTCATTACTGAAAAGTAATAAGTACTTGCTGAGAAAGTTTTTAAACGACGAAAGTTTGAAAAGACTATTCACCCCCCCCTCTAGTCTTTTCTTGTTGTTTAAAGGGACCAACAAAAACGTACTTTTCAGTAGTTTGCTTGGTCAGAGTTTCAGCATTCTGTAGTTTCTCTTGCTGTTGGCTCACAGTTTTCTCAAATCTTTCGATTTCTCCTTGAATTCTATCAAGGTCAATATCATCTTCACTTTCTGAGTCAGAGTCAGAGGTAGGACTGTTTACCTGACCGGCCATGAGGCGGAATTCGTAGTTTGACACATCTGGATAAGCTTCCATAGCTATTCCACATACTTCCTTGCCAATCTCTACATTAAGAGTGGCTTCTTCTTCTTCAGTGTCTGAGCTCTCTACCTCACTGTCTTCAGAGCTAGTATCAATGCACAGCGCATCGATTTTTGTTTGAAGCTTTTTCTTTTCTTCAGCAATCAAAGGCCTTTTGAACTTCTTCTTCTTTTCAACAGATTTACCTTTCAGCAAAGGAGAATTTGCTTTGAAGTGTCCAGGCTTTTTGCAATAAAAGCATAGATCGTTGCCAACTGCTGGTTCTTTAGAAGAATTTACTTGCTGAGCTTGCTTGTTCAGCGAGCTAGTCTCATTCTTGTATTTATGGTAGTTGTTACAAAGATGCTTTTTCAGCTTCTCTTTTGCTTTTCGCCTTTCAAGTTCCTTACTGATGAATTTCTTCATGTTTTTAACAACTTAAGCATTTTCATTAGCAGGCTCTTTATCATTCTTCTTTTCAGAAGATGACGGCTTTGCAGCAAGAGCAATGTTTTGCGATTTTTCAGCAAACACATTTTCTCTTTGCTTTGTCTCGTAGTTGATAGTAGCAAGATGAGAGAACAACTCTGTAGGTGTGATATTTGGCATTCCTTGATTATAATAGAAATTCTGAGTATGGATCCACTCTTGATTCAGACTTCTAATAATGGTTTTCACCTTCTCAGAATCTGAATAGAGATTTCCAACTCCTAAGGCAGCCATCTCACTTACTAGAGTTGTGAATCTGAAATCCAGGTCTTCTAGTGACTCATTTGTACCTTGTTTAAAGTTCTGGAACTTTAACTTAAGCACTTCAAGTTTGTTTTCCTTGGTTTTATCAGATCCAACGCAAAGATCTTGAACCATTTTCCAAGCTTCCTTAGCAGTTTTGGCACCCCACAGTTTGCACTGTATAGTATCCGGAGTTGATCGAATGATGATGTTTCTTGCTTGGCCATAAAGACGGAATCTTTTGGCTTCGTCACAAGTACATTCCTCTCTCGGTTTTGGAACGACGGTATCAACCGGTTCTCCTAAGATAGTTTCCTTTCGAGCAGTATCCGTGATTTTGTGAGGAAAGCTTCTCTCAAGTTTAGTGATCTTGATAAAGTAAATCACACAAACACTTTTATAGTGGTATCTGAGAGTGGCGTAATCTATCAACTAATCCACTGTCCTTTTGTAGGACTAAATCCACTAAGATAAGTTTGAGGTTCCTTACAACACCTATCTATAATGATTCTTCAGAAATCAAAGCACACTTGCTTCGTTTCCAACTTAACTAGAGAACGAAACCTTGTTCTCCACCAAACTTGAGACACTTAATCAGCAAAGCTATGCTTGATTAATTCCCCCTGAATTTCACGCCTGAAAAGGGTGTTTATCAGTTAGAGAGGTTTGGGATGAGATGACTTGAGTATAACTTATTCAGCTATAACAAGTTATCTAAAGAAACAAAACTTGGAATACTTTTCTGTAAACAAGTTAAGTTGTTTCTGGTGTCAAGACTTTTTCTTATTCGAAAGAAAGAACACTTAACTAATTTCTTAGCCGTGAATGTTCTACTTCTTCACAAGTAGCTTTTGTTTCAAGCTTAAGTCTTGGAACGGATCAATAGGCAGTAAAGAGTATGGAAGATTGAGTGTTTAAGCACAAGTGAGAGTTTGATCACGTTGTTGACACACTTCAACTCTTTGCCGGATGACCTCTATTTATAGTGAATCAAGGGAGCCGTTTGAATTTCAAATTCTAAGGCTTTGTTCCTTAAGATGTCACTATCTTGCTTTTGTACTTTCAGCAGCGTCCTTCATTTGTCTTCTAGTCTTCATGTTCTTCGCGTGCTTACTTTGCATTTAATGTTCATTTGAATGGAATTCAAATGTGAACGTTGAAGCCAAAATGCAAGTACTTTCAGCAAGGAGGTCACATATGTATTTCAGCAAGCAGTCAATCTCAGTTTCAGCAAACACAACCTACTCTGTCATATAGATTTTCACATATGCAAGTTGTTGCTGAAATTTTCACTTTCTGAGCAACATGTGCCTTTGTAGATACCATCTTCAGAAATCTTCTTAATTCTTCAGTCTTCGAATTTTTCAAGTTTCTGAACGTTTGTAGTGCTTCAATAGTTCATTTGTAAAAACAAAGTACATCATCAGCAAATGAAAGCACCTAACTAGTACCTACACTATGTCTTCAGCAAACGTTCCTCTTATACAATGTCCTTAAAATTCTAAATTCCTATGGACCTTAAGAGTACTAGTTACTGGACTTTCCTTAATTTAGCATGGTTAATTGCTCATCAAGATTTACAAGTTTCCTAACATTGACATTGAACTTTGTAACACAATCAACAAGTCTGTTAAAAATGTACTTAGCCCAGTTAATGTCAGTGTTGCTTTCATAGATATGCATCAACAAAGGCCAACAAGGATTTATTTATAAAGTTCAACATACTACCTAGTAACTATTTTCGAAAACCTGGAAGTTTTAATGTATGCCTACTTTAATTGTTGATTTTATTGTTCTGCTTCCGCTATATACAAGTCCTATGTACTATGCTATTGTGTGGTGTTTTCAATCTTCTGCAGGGTTTTATACTCGGTTTCCGAGCATTGTTTTATGTTCTGTTTACTCTCGGTTTTCCGAGCATTGTTTTGTTTGACCGGTCGATTAGGATTACCAGTAGGTAGACTTGGGTAGTAGAGGCTATCGAGTTTACTTATGAGTTTCCTAGTCTATTCCCACCTGATGCGAGGCAGAAGAAGATGAGGTCTTGTTGGGTCGTAGGATTTCCCCTGAACGTACGCAGGGTATTGTATTGTCTAGAGTTGCGCTCTCTAGAGGGAGTTACAAAGGCTATTGGGAGTAGGAGCAATAAGGCAGGCTGCACCAACTACTGTTATTGTTTTGGTTTTTCACGAAATATTGTTACTAATATTGTTTCTCTGATTTTATTGATAATTTATACCGTTCTATTTAATGAATGTAATGTTTGATTGTTTTCGGTTTTGTTTGCGAACTAAACTATTTTGCCATGCATAAAACTCACAACTGCATGAACACCACTGAGAGTTTTGTCTCACCATTCGTTCTTTTTATTTACTTCCTTGTAGATTCAGTTGAAGGTGGGCAAGCGTAGACATCCAGCGACTCAAGTGTTGGGATTGGTGCTTTGGGATTTTTGTTTTAAAAAATTTATAAAGAAGAAAACTTGTTATCTTCGTTGTGGCTTTTGTTTTCAAACTGAAGTTTAGTTACCGTTGAATATTTTGTTTGAAGTTGTAAACTCCGTTAAGCGTCAAAATCCCTTTTGTCATGTAGCCTAAAGCCCTTTTGTATTTTCTAAATATTACTTATGTTTAAGATTTTCTGTAGTATCTCTCCGGAATTTATTTTTGTTTTAAAATTTTCGATACCGTTATAGTTGGTATCAGAGCTTGAGTTCAGACTCGAGCTTTGCCTGGATAAGATCTTTTGACCTTTGGGGTGTGTGTGAGGGTCCGAGTCGCTGGATATAGGTTGAGTTTTCTGTGTCATTACTCTTTAACCTTTTATTTTAAAATGTTCATCGTTACCTTATTATGTTGGTATTCTGGTGCCAGCCTTTCATACTCTACTACCATGAACTTTTCTTCTCGACAGTTACTTATTTTGTTATCTTAAAGCTTCATTATAAGTTCGTCACACTTGAGGAGATTAATTAAGTTCTGAGTGTAGTTTAATTGTGTTAGAATGAGTCGAAGGAGTAACACTCGCGCCAGTGCCAAAACCAATGCTGCCAATCAAGATCCGGTGCAACTGATAATCGCAGCATTGAACAACCTTAGTGAGAACATGCGTAATGACGGCCATCAACCCGCTCGACCGGCTCAACCGCCACCACCACGATCGATTGATGAAGCAGCTGAACGTTTTGCCCGTTTTCACCCGGAGAAACTTGATGGTGCACCGAATGCTAGGAAGGCTGAACTTTGGATTGAGAATATTCAGAATTTGTTCACAATTCTGCATTACCCAGACGCCCAGAAAATTGAGTTGACGGTTTTTCAGTTTGAAGGACCGGCTAGACATTGGTGGAAGACGATGGATGCAAGATGGAAATTGGAAGGTGTACGTTATACTTGGGAGAATTTTGAGAGGCAATTTACTGATAAGTACGTACCGCGGTTGGTTCGTGAGGGTAGAAGGGATGAGTTAAATAAACTAGAACAGGGTGTGATGTGTGTTGCAGACTATGATGCTGAATTCACTGGGTTGTTGAAGTATGTGCCTCATTTTCAGAATGATGAGAGGGAAAAGGTTAGACTTTTTGTAAAGGGTCTGAAGTCAGAAATAAGGTACAGTTTGTTTGGAATTGAGATGTCCACTTATGCGAAGGCTGTGGAAAGGGCTGCTGAAGTAGAGGCTGGCCTAAGTGAGCTTAAGTCGTTTGAACCACAACATTCTGGTAACAGGAGTTACTCTAATTTCGTTGGAGATCATAGAAATAAGAGTTATGCTCCATCAGCTAAGTATCCTAGAGATCAGCAATAAAGTCGATCTTGTTATGTGGCTAAAAGTACTGGGCAATCATCTAGCGCAAGAAGAAATTGCAATTTTTGGGGAGGAACTAATCATGGGGAGAACAATTGCTGGAAGAAGCAAGAGCATGCTTGGCATGTGGTAGCAAGGAACATAAAGTTGACAAATGTCCGAAACGTCACTATCTGCCTGGGGGAGAAAGACCTGGGAACACAGCTCCTAGGGTGCAAGGAATGGTCCTTTGACCAAGGCAATAGTCTTCAGCATTGATGGTCAACAGGCTCCTGACTCAGCAAATGTGGTGGAAGGTACGCTTCAGATTGCTCAAACCTCTTCTAAGATTTTGTTTGATCCTGGTGCCACGCATTCATTTATAGCCAAAGTTTTTGCTAAGTCTCTTAATTTGCCATACCATGATTTACCTTACGCCTTAGAAGTTTGTACACCGTTGTGATCTAGTCTGGTGACTAAGAAATTTATCGAGCGTTGCGGAATTTTTATTTTAGGTAGGATTTTCCCTGCTAATCTTATCTTACTGCCCCTTACGGCATATGACGTTATTTTGGTTATGGATTGGTTGTCTGCTCATTATGCGCAATTAGATTGCCGAACTAAGGTTATATCTTTAGGCAGACTGGGAGAAGAAAAGGTTGTATAGAAAGGAGATAAGAAAATTGACGAGAAATTATTACTTTCCACTACCGAAGCTAAGAGATTGTATGTGAGAGGTGCTACATGCTTTTTAGTGTATTTGATCAATAAGTGTAACGATCAACCAAAGATTGAAGAGGTTATGGTGGTAAAAGAATTTAAGGCAGTGTTTCCGGAGAAATTAGATTCTGTACCGCCTGAACGCGATGTTGAGTTTAGTATTGATCTGGTACCAGGAGCTGCGCCTATTTCAAAGTCACCCTATAGAATGGCAACTGCAGAACGTAAGGAACTTAAGGTTCAATTGCAAGAATTGGTTGACAATGGTTTTGTTAGGCCTAGTTCTTCGCCGTGGCGATCTCCAGTTTTGTTTGTGAAGAAAAAGGATGGCACAATGAGGTTATGCATAGACTATCGTGGCTTGAATCAAGTTACATTTAAGAATAAGTATCCCCTACCCCGCATAGAGGAACGTTTCAATCAACTGCATGGTTCGAAAGTGTATTCGAAGCTGGATCTTCGGCAAGGTTATTACCAAGTAAGGGTAAAGGACAAAGACATACCTAAGACAACTTTAAATTCTAGGTATGGACATTATGAGTTTGTAGTAATGCCCTTTGGTCTTACAAACGCCCCAGCAGTATTTATGGACTTGATGCACTGAATTTTTCGACCTTACTTGGCCCAGTTTGTTGTAGTTTTCATAGATGATATTCTAGTCTATTCGAAATCTGAAGAGGAGCATGAGAAACACCTTCGAATTGTTTTAGAAACTCTACAAAGTAACAAGTTGTACGCCAAGTTTAGCAAGTGTGAATTTTGGCTTGACAAGGTTGCCTTTTTAGGGCACATTATCTCTAGTGGAGGTCTAGAAGTCGAACCATCGAAAATTGAGTCAATAATTAACTTGAAGAGGCCTGAAACAGTTACGGAAGTTAGGAGTTTTCTCGGTGTAGCTGGATATTACCGCAGATTTGTGAAGGATTATTCAAAGATAGCTGGACCTTTGTCATCCTTGACAAGGAAAAATGTAAAGTTTAAATGGAGTGACAAGTGTGATAAAAGCTTCCAAGAACTGAAGAAGAAATTGACCACAACTCCTATTTTGGCTCTTCCAGAGGGAATTGAGAACTTTGTAGTTTACACTGACGGATCGAAGGAAGGTTTAGGTTGTGTGCTGATGCAGTGTGACAAGGTAATCGCGTACGCGTCCATGAAATTAAAACCGTACGAACGAAATTACCCACCCCACGATCTTGAGTTAGCAGCAATAGTTTTTTCTTTGGGAAAGTGGAGACATTATCTCTACGGTGCTATGTTTACCATTCTCACCGATCAAAAGAGCTTAAAATATTTGTTTTCACAAAAGGAGTTGAACATGAGACAACGACGTTGGATGGAACTTCTAGAGGATTATGATTGTTCAATCCAATATCACCCTGGAAAAGAAAATGTAGTTGCAGATGCTTTAAGTCGTAAGGTGCATTTATCGAACCTTGAGATCACAAAGATGACAGCTTTGTTTCAAATCTTACTCTGAGATCAGAAATTGGGAGTAAGATTAGTGAAGTCCAAGAGTTGGATGAGGAGATTCAAGACATTAAGTCCAATTTATCAGAACCTCGTAACCAAAAATTCTCCATCGACGAGAGTGGGACATTTAGGTTTCAAGGTAGAATTTGTGTACCCTCCGATGAACCACTTAAGCATTTAATTCTGGATGAAGCTCATAAAGCTAAGTATTCCATGCATCCTGGAGGGAACAAGATGTACGAGGACTTGAAGAAAGTTTACTGGTGGGTTAACATGAAATGAGATATCGCACAATACGTGCAAAGTTGTCTCGTGTGCCAACAAGTTAAGGTCGAACATCAAAAACCGGGAGGTTTGCTACAACCACTTGAGATTCCACAATGGAAATGGGAGATGATCACGATGGATTTTGTGACTAGTTTACCGGTAGTTAGAGGTGGTTTTGATAGTATATGGGTCATTGTAGATAGACTAACGAAATCAGCTCACTTTTTGCCTGTGAAAACAACCTATACGTCAGAGAAGTTGGTCGAGATTTACCGAGATGATATGATCAGGCTACATGGTACTCCGGTGAGTATTGTATCAGACCGAGATCCGAAATTTGTCTCGAGATTTTGGAAGCAAGTACACAAAGGCTTAGGTACTAAACACAATTTTAGCACCGCGGCTCATCCACAAACCGATGGTCAGTCTGAAAGGACTATTCAGACATTAGAAGACCTTTTAAGGTTGTGCGTGTTGGATCACCAGGGAAGTTGGGCACAACACCTGCCACTAATTGAGTATGCTTACAATAATAGTTACCAAGCATCGATTGGAATGGATCCTTTTGAGGCCTTGTATGGGGGAAAGTGTAGATCACCTCTTTATTGGGATCTCGAAGATCGAATTTCAAGAATAGCAGTTGGAGAAAGGACAAATAACGAGATGATACAAGAAACATTAGAGAAGGTAAGACTTATTCAGGACAGGTTGAAAATCGCACAAAGTAGACAAAAGAGTTATGCTGACAACCGAAGACGAGAATTAGAATTCGAGGTTGGAGACTTTGTTTTTCTAAAGTTATTTCCGAGAAAGGGAATTGTCAGATTAGGCAAGAGAGCCAAATTAAATCCTCGGTTTGTTGAACCTTACGAGATCACCGAAAGGGTGGGTGCAGTCGCATATCGTTTACATTTACCTGCTACCATCACTGGAATCCATAATATTTTCCACGTATCTCAATTGAAGAAGTATTATCCGGATCCATCACATGTAATTGAATCGGAAGAGGTAACCATCGAAAAGGACTTAACTTATGTTGAACAACCAGTACAAATCCTGGATGAAAAGATACAACAACTTCGTAATAAGCAAGTCAAGCAAGTCAAAGTTCTTTGGCGGAACCACCAGTATGAGGAAGCCACCTGGGAAAGTGAAGATGACATGCGCCAGCAATATCCCGAGCTCTTCAACTGTACATGTTAGAATTTGGGGACCAAATTCTTTTAAGGGAGAGAGGGTGTAATACCCCGTTAATTTTAAATTATTTAAATAATTATCAGAGTAATTTATTCATTTTATTACTATTTATTATTTGGTTCATTTTTTTTTACGTTAGAAAATCGAGTTAGGAACCCGTTTCGATTTTGATTAGCTAGTAGGCCGTGTCCTTTAAAATCATGGGCTGAAAATTCAGATTTATCATACTTCCTTTTCGCCCATTATGCAATGCAAGATCCATTTTCTTTAATTTTTTGGCCCAATAATCAGCCAAGCCCACAAGCCCAACCTTATCCCAAATCCATCTATATAAACCCCTCCCTCATGTATCTTTTTCATTCATCCATACATTTCGTTTCTCCTCCTTCATGCTACTACTCTATCACA
Organism: Plantago ovata; assembly: GCA_028274465.1. Lineage (NCBI taxonomy): Eukaryota > Viridiplantae > Streptophyta > Magnoliopsida > Lamiales > Plantaginaceae > Plantago > Plantago ovata. Next base: position 54,005,189 of record CM051457.1, read on the forward strand.
GTGATATCCATCTATCTATCCTCTCAGAAACCGATTCCGGCCTGCTCCTCCACCGTACCACCACACCGCCGCCCTGCTCCGCCCCTTTCTTCGTCGGTAAGACACCTCGTATCCTGCTTATTTCATCTCATCTCTTCTCTATTCTTTTCTTCTCTAATTCTTCATCCTTCTCCATCCCCTTTGATTTCTAATTCTTAGTTATCTCATTAGCACGAATTGATTGTGATTCTTTTGCCTTTCACAGTGCCCCCTGTTTCATTCCAAAGAGTAAGCATCATCTTCTTCGTTTTAATGTTTGATCGTGTCTCTTGGCCTCGATTTAATTCTGGAGCAAGACATGACTCTAATGTGGACCATTTGTAATTTCGTTTTTGGGGCATTTGGGAATATTATGAATTTGGGGTTGGAGGTTGTGTTGTAGTTTGTGTAATTGGTATTTAATTTTGGGACGAATTGAGATGTTGAATTATGTTGAATTCTGCAGAAAACTATAATCGTTCAAAGAACTAGGTTAGTATTGTAATGGTAATAATTTGCCTCTACATTTGACTAGGAATGTTTGGTCAAGAGGGCCACTGAACGAGCAGGTCCATTCAGGGTCCGATTAAGTCCATAATTGCGATCCAATTTCACTCTGAGTAGTCGAATTATTGAAAGGGTCACTAAGCCCATTATATTCTTGGCTCAGGGCCAAATGGACGTACAAGCCCAAACTGAGCATCAGTCTCTCTATAACAAATTCGACCGACTAAAACTAGGGTAACTTCCACATGCCGTCAGAGGCAAGCATTAAGTTACGAGTCAGACTCTAACTGATTCACTTCGAAGAGACAGTCACCCACGACTCGAGATAGGAGGAACAACCCTCAGATCTCGGGATCACGTTCAGCTTACCAAAGAATCTTTCGGATATTCTCTCTATATAAGAGAGAGCGATTGGAACAAAAAGGGATCCGGGATTTACTACATCATACTTTAAACAATAGCATTCTCACATTAAGTTTAAACCTAATCTCTAAGATAATTCACCAGTCCGCCTCCGACGAAAATATCTTGTCTAGCACATATAATCTCCCAACCCTAAAAACCTAGTTGTCAGACACTCTCCATTCCAAAACGATCAACCAATCACTCTGATCAAGGTCATTTACTCAATCAGACTCCGGTGATATCAAATCCGAGGCAACCTTGCATATCCAGTTCCACGGCTGCCTCTCTATTTCTCAAAAATAACTAGGATAAGTTTATTTCATTCATTATTCGAATTTACTTTTATATCGTCTATCACAAACGTACTAACTTGAGCGTCGAAGTGCCTTCGGTCGACACCACACCGGTGTCACCTTTGAATCTCACCGCTCTAGGTCGCTTTTGTATTCCTTTCAGGTCGCTGGTGCCCCTCAATCTGTTCAAATTCATGATTGTAGATTCAGAGCCTCTACAATTTGGCGCCCACCGTGGGTCCTCGGCTATCAAAATAAGCAATTCACTAGCGAGCACCATGTCTCATTTGGAAGATGGACACGTAAGCGACGAGCTCGACGCCAACACTTTCAACGCTCAACTCCAAGCCTTAGCCGCCCAGATGAGGGAAAACAACGCCAGATTCTGTAAGAAAATACGGTCAGAGTTACCCCTAGGGTACGCAGCGGAATTTCAAAAACTTTCTTAACATACAGGTTAATTGATTATGTATATGCCGTATATATTTAAACACGTCAATTAGAAGACTAACCTTACTTCCAAAGCAAGCACAACTTCCAAGTCTTCGTAATAATCCGGTGTATCTTCTCCTTCGTCGAAGTCGAAGATATCTGCAATACTCTGATTATCTGCAAGACAATAAGAGTTAGTTTCCAGATCCTAGAACCTCAACCTTGGTATCCACGGATGAACAGCCTATCGGAAGAATGCTAGGATATTCTTTGTGTGACCAAGAAGATGGGGCGGTGATTTTCCTCCGGCGAGAGGGGTGGTGCGCGCGGCTTATAGAGGAGAGGGGGAGAGCTTTTATTTTCTCTAAGAAAGGTAGAATAATTCTCTAAGAATTTGATACTGAAAAAGCTCTCTAATGACTTACTTATATAGTAGTCAATAGAAGCCTAAAGCATAAGCAATTAGACTTCATAAAGGAATAAGAATCTAATTCTTATCGCACTAGGAAACCAATTTCAAGTCTAGATTCATTCTCAATCAAATTAAAACTTAATCAGGAAAATCTAACTTATCCCTTGGACTTCTAATAGAGGACTTCACCTACTCAGCTCGCGCGCGCGCGTTTCCTACGGGAGATAGGTGGGTCCCGATTTTGGGACCCACTTATAGTTCTAAGGCAATTCAAACTCCAAGTAGATTTTGCCTATGTGCATATGTTAATTCTAAATTAACATATCCTTTCAAATCAAACCTCTATTATATTTCTAAAATATAATCTTTAATTGTATTTACATAAAATACAATTAATTAGCCAATTCAATTAATAATTCCAAATCATTAATTGAGCCACTAATTATTATAATTAATTCCAAATCAATTATAATCCATCAATCACAATTAATTCCAAATCAATTGCGATTCCATCTTCAAGGATATTCTGATAAGCTGAATCACCACATAGTGTGACCCATAGGGCCTCATTGTATTAAGCAAGTCCTAGACTAGGCAAAATGGAATTCCTAGACGGTTCCATTTGCAATATTAATACATGAGGACGTTTGAGAGGTTTCTCAAAGCAAACCCTTTCGTTGCGAAGCCTGTTGCGCTCAACGCGGCGATGGTAACGTCCCTTCATCTGATTGACTCGAATGCATCTAGGATCGATGATGTGTCTATCCCAATAATACATCCACGGGCGTCTCAGGGAGTTGCTTGGTTACGAAGATATACTTATGACTATCATAATATATCAATGCACTGGCCAGTGACTTTACCAACACAACTATGACGACTATGAGCAGTACTCTCCTGTGCTACACATGAGAGATGAATCCTTCACAGAAACACTTATCATCCCCATTTGTATGTAGCCATAATCCTGGATCGTGTCTTAGGTCAACTGCTTATTCAGAGCTGACATCGACGGGTCCACCAAGGATATGGGGCAACAAATGTGATGATAAAGTCCTGTAAGTCCAAAGGACGACTGGCATCACTTCGACAACTTACCGATTCCCATAGACACTTCGGTGTAGTGTATACATCGATGGGAGTGTCCGGTGGGTACTTCCATTGTTCGGTAATCATCCTTCGAACAACTATGCGCAGTTATGGGAACGTTTCTTGATTGTCCAACAATCCTTTCCGTGGCCGTGGGATCGGCTTACACTTGCTCCAACAAGTATAACCTCCACGCATACTAGTCTCAGCTGGTTCATTCAGACCCCTACATCCGAGATGAACCTCGACTAGGGAGAGTTTGGGATAGATGATAACTCACATAGCTCCCACTATCTGTGTGATCGGTCATCCATCCGAGAGGACATGTTGAATATCAATACAGACAGAAATAGAGATATGACATGCTGCATGCCTGGTGTAATATATATATGAAAGCGATACTCAATAGTCAAACAACAAACATATATTATATTACGTTGACCTGTGTAATAGTACATATATGCCCTCTATAAGGGCTGCACGCCCTTAATAAGGACTGTCTCTAGGACATATACACTATCAGATTACAGCAACTCGAAGCTGAGAATCGTGCTGTCCGAGAAGAAAACTCTGCCTTGAAGGAAAAAGTGGATGCTCTGGTCCAGCAGAACCCATCCACCAGCCTCCAGGTAGAAAACGCCACCCAGATGCTAGAAGCAAGCTCGCCTCGCCAAAATCATCAAGATCCGATCATTGCAACTCCATTGCGTGACCAAGTTGAGGCACGCCGTCTGACCTTCGAGGACCAGGATGGAGCAACTCCCATCACTCCTGTCACACAAGTATCGAGCAACCCATCTGGAGCCGCTGTGCAGACCGCTCACCCTGAGGCAGACAGAAGATTCTCCTTCGAAGATGCCAATGCACAACGGCGCCCTGAGACCTCAAGGCAGAATCAGATAAGCGTAAGCAACCCAAACTCCATAAATCCTTTGCTAACATCTCTTGCAGGTAGTCAGACCGACGACTTCGCCTCCAAACTCAAAGGTTTGGAACAAAAGCTTGCCAAATAGCTTTGCATACTCACCTTTCGTGGATGCCATTGCAATGGTCAAGATGCCCACAAAATTTAGCTTCCCATCAATGAAGCTCTACGATGGGACAACGATCCAGACGATCACGTATCGCAATACAAGCAGCGAATGTTCACCATTGCCATCCTTCGAGACCGCCGCGAAGTATGTATGTGCAAAGGATTTGGATCCAGTCTGGTAGGTCCGGCGCTACAGTTGTATACCAATCTCCCCAACATCTACATTAGCTCTTTCGCACAATTAATTGATTGGTTTGTAGAACAGTACGCTAGTAGTCGTAAATTATTGAAAATGTCAGACGACTTATATAGCGTCCGACAGCGTCCTAACGAATCTTTGAGAGACTATGTAGGCAGATTCAATAAAGAAAAAGTCTCAATCCCTAATTGCAACAAGGACACAGCGGTGAACGCCTTCCGAAAAGGGCTCCCAGCATACTCTGGACTGTACAAGGAGCTGACTATGTACCCTTGCCGAACAATGGAAGATGTGATCGCCAAATCTTGGGCGCAAATAAAGTGGGAGGAAGATGATGCGAACAGAGTGTCCTATCCAAAACAGAGTGACCGCAGGGAGCCAAAAAGTGACAGACGTGTGGAATGCAGAGTCTCTGACCATCGCTCCAAACCTCACACGACAGAAAGAAGGCAGGCGCCCTTCGCATATTCAAATTGCCGCACAGGCCCACCGAGAAGATCAGAAAGCCGGGCTTCACCAGAATACTCCCTCAGCATAGAACCCGATGAATGTGTAGCAGTGATGAAAGGCATGGGCGACAGTGTTCGATGGCCTGGAAAGCTAAGGACCCCTGCAGAACACAGAGACTCTAACAAATGGTGTGAATTTCACGGAGATCATGGGAACAAAACATCCGAATGCATTTCGCTGAGACTGGAGGTTGCTGAGTTACTAAAGAGAGGGCACTTGACGGAGTTCCTCTCTGACAAAGGTAAAAAGACCCTAGCCAATCAGCAGGGCACTGATCCGCCTAAGCCCCCAAACACCAATAAGGTAATCAATGTAATCTCAGGGGGGTCGGAGGTCAGTGGCATCTCGTTTTCTGCTGCAAAGCGCCACACCAGGCAAGCGGTAAAACCTGAGCTCAATGTTAGCAGAATACAAGATGCCTCCTTTTCAGATACAACTATTAGTTTTTCATATTCTAAGTCTAAGTAATTAATCAGTCCGCATGATGATGCTCTAGTTATAAAAATTCACATTGCAAACTGTCTCACTAAAAGAGTTCTCATTGATAATGGGAGTTCTACTAATGTCATTTCTTAGATGCTCTTTCAGAAATGGGAATAGAGGAGACATCCATCCTTAGACAGCCTACGATGCTATATGGATTCAGTGGAGAACGAAAATACACGGTCGGAAGTGTCACCCTCCATGTTTATGCAGAAGGCGTCAACTTGCCTACAAAATTTCTGATTGTCGACAGCCCATCGAGTTACAATGCTATCCTAGGCAGACCGTGAATTCACGAGATGAAAGCAGTACCATCCACTTACCACCAAGTTATTCGCTTCCCGACCAAATGGGGAGTCAAGGAGATTAACGGCCAACAACGTGACGCCAGAGCTTGCTATATGGAAACACTTAAACCAAAGGCCACTGAATTATAGCAATTAAAGCAAGTCAACCCCCCATCTGACCCAGATCACCCCGGGATGGAGGAACTTGACGAAGTACAGATTCATCCAGACCACCCGGATCACAAAGTTCAGATTGGAATGAGGCTGACACCATAACTCAGACGTAAACTAATATCTTTTCATGCAGGAAATCACGACTGTTTTGCCTGGTCGCACACGAACATGACCGGAATTGATCCGGAAATAATCACTCACAAACTTCAAGTCGACCCAGACTTCCCGTCAGTCAGACAGAAACGAAGGAAATTTGCCCCCAGAGCGCAACAAAATCGTCAACGAGGAGATCCAGAAGTTACTCGATATTGGATTTGTCCGAGAGGTCCACTACCCAGGCTGGCTAGCAAACGTGGTAGTGGTAAAGAAGAAGAATGGTAAGTGGCGGGTGTGCATCGATTTTACAGACTTTAAGAAGGCATGACCGAAAGATTCATTCCCCCTACCACACATCGACATGTTGGTAGATGCTACGGCTGGGCATGAGCTCCTAAGCTTTATGGATGCCTTCTCAGGCTACAATCAGATATTGATGCATCCAGAAGATCAAGAGAAAACCTCATTTGTCACGGAGCGGGGTACCTTCTACTACAAGGTCATGCCCTTTGGACTTAAAAATGCCGGAGCCACCTATCAAAGACTGGTTAACCGAATGTTCTCTAGCATGTTGGGGAACACTATGGAAGTATATATTGATGACATGCTCGTCAAATCCCTCATTGCGGATCAACACCTCGACCACCTCCAGCAGGCATTCTCAGTCCTCCGCAAATACAACATGAAGCTGAACCTGACCAAATGTTCTTTTGGAGTTTCTTCTAGAAAATTCCTCGGATACTTAGTCACACAGAGAGTTATCGAGGCAAAACCCGATCAAATCCGATCCATTTCTAACATCCCCTCCCCGAAAATTATTAAGGACGTGCAGAAACTTAATGGGATACTAGCCGCTCTGAGCCGATTTATTCCAAAATCATTGATGATTCACGGGATTGTCAGTTCCGGATTAATCAAATAAATTTGTTATTTAGCCAAAGACATTCACAACTACAACGAAAACCGTAGTGTAGCAGTAGAATAACCTCGAGTGTCGATCTCTAAGCACTATAACTAGCTTTATCAAATCTAATTTAGAATATAAAAACAGCAGACGATATAGCAAAGGTTTTTCTAACAGATAAAGGAGATTGGTGATAGTATGGTCCTTCAAAGCATAACGGGTTAATAATCATGCGTAAATTCCTCGGTTTTGCATGGAGATCTTTGATCAATAAATTGTCCGGTTGTAATTATCAAACACTACGAAGATATAGATTTCTGATAGGTCAAGAATAATGATTTGTCCAGTTGTGTTCCGTAATTATTCCAACACTACGAAGATATAGATTTAAATAGGTCAAAGTCCAATGAACTGTCCGATTGTGTGCAATAATTAATCAACAATACGAAGATAGAGATTTTTGCAGGATCAAAGAAATAAAGCAATAACACGGAATATAATGCGCGATATAGCCATTAGCATAATTATCAACCCTTCACTAAGAATTCACATACTATCACCAACGATAAGTTTAGCTACTCATAGTTGTCATGCAATAAACATAAATCATACCACGAATGAATGAAAACATGATGAGAGATATATAAAAATAAGTAGAAAAACTGTAAAATACAATGTTACCGAAGGTTGTCTGTCTCGGAAGAATCGCGATCTTACAAGCTCCAAACTGCTATGAAAAAGTATCTCCTAAGCTACGAACCCCAAGAACAGGCTCTGGGAAGTTCCTACCTAAAACTACAGAGAAAGGTGAGAGAATAGGTCTGGAAAAGTCTGAAATTCGGAGAAAAACTGAGCAACTATATATAGTGTTCGAATTAGTATGGGGCGAAGGGCCCCACACACCGGGCGAGTCGCCTGGTGTGGGGCGATTCGCCCGGGAGCAACTTTCGGGATTTTGCGCGTTTTCGACGCGTTTTTTGATTTCTTCCCCTTTTCGGACTCGGTTTCTGACTTCTAGTGGCCTTCTAACCTCCAGATTCGACCCCTAGACTTCAAATCCTATCCGAAAATCTTCAGATACTCCAAATAGGCTTCTGGAACACCAATTCCTTGTCAACTTCAATATAATTGCCCGAAAATCCTCGTTTTTCAACCAAAACCTGTAAAATAAAAACTAAAGGGAAACGTGACACTGTTCCAATAAAATGCACTAAAATATAGCTAAATTAACATAGAGGATAGCTAAAATAGGTGAAAAAGACTCGAATGAAAGTGTAAAATACACATTCATCAAACTCCCCAAACCGAACCTTTGCTTGTCCTCAAGCAACTAAGCTAGACTCTAATGCAAAAAACAATGCAACACATAAAATGGAGTGTCATGCCAAATAAAATGAACTAATCTACTGAATCTATCAAAAAACATATAAACAAGAACCATATAAATCAAAGCATGAATATAGGTTGAAGAATGCCTCGATTGACTCATACACATCCACATAAGCACTTATGTCAAGACAAGATAGTCTCTCGTAACATTCTCTACCTGGACCTAGTCAGTGACGACGTAATGAAACATGTTAAGATACGAATGGTTGTCCCGTGCCTATGAAACTGAGGACTTACTACTGTTCACCAAGTTTAAGACTTTCCCTCAAAGAGGTCGAACCAGTACTGGCTCTCATCAAACGAAGGAGGGTTCCCTATAAAAGATAACAATCCCCTATTCTACCTGTCTCTCAAGCAAAATCTTAAGCTATTCACCACTTCCTGAATGACAGGACGAGGGTGGTCCAGAACAGATGATACTCAAAAAACAAAAGACAAAAAATAGAAAATTACAACACGATTACGAACATTACAAGAATTGGAAAATGAGACACAACACTTTGCTAAACTGCTATTTGGCTTTCTTTTTTTGGACCCTTCTTTGCTTTTTTGTGGTCTTTTTCTTTTTTTTTCTTTTTTTTTTTTTCCTTTCCAGATTCTTTTTTTCTTTTTTCTCTCTTTTTTTTCCTGGAATTTTTCTTTCTTTTTTTTCGATTTTTTTAGCCAGCAGTAGCATAACGAAAAAGAAACAAAATGACTCACACGACTTCCCCAAACCTATTCGAAAGAATAGGTTGGAGTACAGAATTTACGAGAAAGGAAAAATAAACTCACAACACAGAAATGAAAAACGAAAAACAAGTCTACGATGGTGGAACCCCCTCGCCAAACCTATTCGAAAGAATAGGTTATAAACAAAGGATCACACAACCTCACACTACCTCCTTCCTAGGCATTTAGCAATCTCAAAGCATGGTGAAGACATGTTGCCTCTAGGTACATAATTACTCGAGAAAACAACCATAAGACCCTAACATGCATCATCCTATTATAAAGGCCTTCGTGAACCGCAGTAGAGAAAACACCACTAAGTGATGTCGAGACTACCAAGCTTAACTAAGTGCAATACATAAATGTGACAAGCCAAGCGAGAAAAACCTCAAACAAATTCATAGAGATGAAGCATACGATTAATGGCATAGTTAGTTAATCTACCCAATAAAAAAGTTCAAAAAATTCGGCAATAAAATCCATAAAAAACATGCAAGACTATCCTAGGATGAATGTAGTGAATGCAACCTAAAAACTCTAAGAAAGCGGTAAACGTGCAAATGCAAATGCAAACAAAGAACATGATACTAATCAACACAAAGCCAAACAATACTTAACATCGCGGTTCACATCCCATCCCCCTTATGATTCTTAAGCTAGCCCCTAGCAAAAGAGAATGAGTAATAAGAAGTGATACTATATGTTACCGAACGGTTTGGCCTCGGTTGGCTGAGAGTGGACATGTGAAAGGACTAATCATTGGGATGGTAATCCCCATAAAAGTCCCTCCACATGTCAGACATGAGATCATTGGACCGCTGCAGAGCCTCTTGTTGCTGCTGGATGAGCTGTTGCTGCTCTCACCTTTGTTGCCTATCTCTCGGCGATGCTCCTCGAATGTCTCCAATTCGCGGTTGTGCTAGGCAATGTGCCCGTTGAGGTCCTGTCGCAGTCCCTGGACAGAAGTGGTCAAGGCTGCAGTACGAGCATCGGCTCTATCGAAATCGTCGTCGAGGTAGGTCGGAATTCAGAGAAGTCAAATCCTCTAGACCCCTGTGGTGCTCGAGGCGGTGCATGCGGTGCTCTATGGACAAATGGGATATCCGGGATAGGGGCTTGGCCATCATCAGCCTCCATAGCATCCTCATAATCATTCTCATTATCGGAATCGCTTGGTTGGAAGGGTGCTTCCACATCAGCAGCGGCAGCCGTTGGGTTCTTCAACTGATACCTAGCCAGCTGCACCTCAATAGTCGAGGGTGAAAGGGCAGCGACCTCGCAATCCTCCTCGTCAATGTCCTCGACCCCATGATATTTGCAGTAGGCAGTGATGAAGCTCGGAAAGATGAAGGGCTTCTTCTTCTTTTCCCAGTGGCGCTCATACTCTTCATACATGATGTGCCCGATGTCGATCCGATGTCTGTCTATCAAGCAGTAGAGGAGCTCGGCGTAGTATGGCTGTATTTAAGTGTCATTCTTCCTAGGGATCAAGTTGAAGATGCAAAATTTCATCATCACCTTAGCTTCAATGCTAAGGTCGCTCTGACGGATCCGTGCAGATTCTGCCCCGATTTCTGGATATCTGTACTCCCTGTTGCAGATCACGTCCGTAATATGTCTTCCTATCCTCCTAGAGGCCCTCGAATACAGGTAGGCATGGTCGCTCCCTGTGAACTCCTGCTGCCCAAAATGGATGAATGAAGAAATGGACTCTGGTGTCCATGGTATTATCAGGCCTCGAACTAGTACCCCATTCTTCTCCTCGAGATCAGTGAATCCAGTGTAGAACTCTTGGAGGAGGCTCACGTCGTACCCCTTGAACCTGTTGGAACTATACCAAACCCAATTCCTTCTTGATGCCAATCGGGATTGCGTCCTATACCCCGCCGTTCCAGCTGCTGCCTCCGGAATATCAATCCTCCTGTCTGGAATGATCAATCTTCCCCCTTCGGCCATCTCCGCTTCGAGCCTTTGTCGGACATCTACCCCGGGAGCAATTTTCGGGATTTTGCGCGTTTTCGACGCGTTTTTGGATTTCTTCCCCTTTTCGGACTCGGTTTCTGACTTCTAGTGGCCTTCTAACCTCCAGATTCGACCCCTAGACTTCAAATCCTATTTGGAAACCTTCAGAGACTCCAAATAGGCTTCTGGAACACCAATTCCTTATCAACTTCAATATAATTGCCCGGAAATCCTCGTTTTTCAACCAAAACCTGTAAAATAAAAATTAAAGGGAAACGTGACACTGTTCTAATAAAATGCACTAAAATATAGCTAAATTAACATAGATGATAGCTAAAATAGGTGAAAAAGATTCGAATGAAAGTGTAAAATACACATTCATCAATCATCAGAAAGATGCAAACCATTTTTTGATACCCTGCGGAAAAGCAAGGATTTTCAGTGGACAGAAGAATGTGAGGGCGCCTTACAACAGATCAAGCGCTACCTTACTACAGCACCAGTACTCTCCAAGCCCAATGACGGAGAAACCTTGTTCTTGTACTTGGCAATTTCAGACACAACATTGAGTGCAGTATTGGTAAGGGAGCAAGATGGGAACCAATTACCAGTTTATTATGTAAGCAGGTCGTTACTAGATGCAGAGACCAGATACAGCCAACTGGAGAAGCTAGCCCTCGTGTTAGTCAGTGCCGCAATAAAGTTGGGCCCCTATTTTCAGTGTCACCCTATCACTGTTCTTACTAGCTTCCCACTTCGTAACGTCTTACATAAACCAGAACTTTCAGGCAGACTAGAAAAGTGGGTAGTAGAGCTCAGCGAGCATGAAATCTCATTCCAGCCTCGCACTTCTATCAAGTCACAAGCCCTCGCAGACTTCGCACCAAGTGAATGTACTCAAGCCTAAAAAGAACTTCTTTGTTTGCAGGAAAAAGACAACTCTTAGTGGAAACTCTCAGTTGACGGCTCAAGCAATATCAGAGGCAGTGGACTTGGTATGGTTCTCACATCACCAGAAGGAGACCTAATTCAACGATCTATTCGATGTGGATTCAAAGCACCAACAACGAAGCTGAGTATGAAGCATTAATAGCCGTCATGAACTTGGCTCGAGACATGGGAATAAAGAACATTCACGTATACTCAGACTCACAGTTAATAGTTAACCAATTGCAGGGATCCTACCGGACAGTCGACCCAAAGATGGCTGCATACCTCAGAGTCTCCAAAGAATCGAAGGCTGCCTTCGAAGAATTCTCTATTTTGCAGGTACCCAGAATAGAAAACAGCCAAGCAGACGCCCTAGCCAACTTAGGCGCATCTATCCAAACCACAACATCTACATCGATCCCAGTAGCATACATTCAATGGCCAACAACATGGAAAGAAGAGTCACCCGACCAGACTGTAGCTGAGATCACTACAGAGCCAAATTGGACAACTCCAATAATTTCATACCTAGAAAGTGGATCTCTCCCAATAGATAAAACTGAAGCACGAAGGATAAGAGCCAAAGCAGCACGCTTCACTATCCACAACAACCGACTTTACAAGAGATCTTTCTCAGGTCCTCTGCTCAGGTGCGTAACTCCTAATGAGATTAAATATGTTCTATCTGAGTTGCATGAAGGTGAATGCGGTAATCACTCCGGAGCAAGAAGCTTTGCAAACCATGCGCTCACAACAGGGTACTATTCGCCGACAATGAGAGCAGACTCGAAAGACTTCGTTACCAGGAGTGACCCATGCAGAAGACACTCGCAAGTCAGTCACCTTCCGGCTGAAAAGTTACATTTGGTGATCACACCTTGGCCCTTCATGAAGTGGGGAATGGACATAGTCGGAAAATTGCCAACCGGCCCCAGGCCAGTGTGTATTCATACTCACAGTAACAGACTACTTCACCAAATGGGTAGAGGCAGAAGCTTACAAGCAGGTAAGGGACACTGAAGTTAAAAAATTTATATGGAAACATGTCATATGCAGGTTTGGAGTCCCAAATGAAATCGTCACAGAAAATGGCTCCCAATTCATAAGTCATGGGTTCCAAAACTTCTGTCGAGACTGGGGAATCAAGCTTACATTCTCCACACCAAGATACCCGCAAGCGAATCTCCAAGCCGAAGCAACCAATAAAACTATCATAAGCTGCTTGAAAAAAAGGCTTACACATGCTAAGGGAGCCTGGGCAGACGAACTACCAACTGTTCTATGGTCCTACCGCACCACATCAAGGACCCCAACAGGAGAAACTCCATCCAGCCTGACTTATGGCACTGATGCAGTCATTCCAATAGAAGCCAGACTCCCTACCGCGAGGTATGAAATGGCCAATGAACAACACAATGGCACTGAGTTAGAACACGAACTCGACACGATCGATCAACTTCGTGAAAAAGCAATGATCAGAAATGAGGCATATCAACATAAGGCAGCAGAATACTTCAACAAACACATACGAATCCGTACATTTAAGGAGGGCGACTGGGTGCTACAACGCGTATTCCATAATACCAAGGAAGTAGGAGCTGGAAAGTTAGGGCCGAATTGGGAGGGCCCCTACAAGATCAGCAAAGTAGTAGGAAATGGTACCTACAAACTACAGGCAGACGATGGACGCCCAATTCATAACAGTTGGAACGCCATCCACTTGAAGAGGTATCACTTTTAAATCTGTTTATTTCCGAGGTTGATTTCTCGTTAAAATCCCATCGATCTGACAAGGGGCATGCCGGTCAACTAACCCGGTAGCAGGTCGGTTTATTGCCCCCCCCCTCCGGGGGGTCCACTAATCCTTTTACAGCTCAACTACCTAACCAAGCTGTCATAGTGCCTAGCGAACCACCTCTAAGGGAGCTTTCCGCCAAAAGGCACCATGAAAAGTCACTGACTCCCGCAAAAGAGTAATTTTCAAGATGCCTGCCATCGTAAGGCATCAAATCCAGACGTGCAGCTACGCCATCGACATTGGAGGTAGAATCCAACTTTGTCTCATGAGATTGATTTCTCTTTAAAATCACACCGATCTGACAAGGAGCATGCCGGTCAACTAACCCGGTAGCAGGTCAATTTATTGCCCCCGCCAGGGGGTCCATTCCACTTTTGCACTCCACAGGCTGCTTCATCCCAAGGAGGCCCCCAAAGCAAATAGGCACCCTGACACCATCAAGCGACAAAAACACATACACAGACTCAAATCCACCCTGCTCCTGTTTGCCAAAAACAAACGAAGCATAAACCAATAAATACGCTCTTACGCGGATATTACATCTGCTCTTGTTGGCTTCGCTTTGCTTAAATTATAACTGTTGTGCTCACACACACTCCCTTAGTTTAAACAAAACGAAGCCATCACGAATTGATGACCACTCCACCATACACAAATAGATATACTGCCCCCCGAACTGAAAAGTCCATCGCAAGAACGCCACACAGACCAAAAAGCTCGGAAGCAGGGAATTAGGAACAGAGTCCAAGGACAATCTCTACAATCTCGTACTTGGACTGGGGGACAGGAGAGGGAGGAAACTCTGTACGCGATGCCGCCAGGCACACGCCAAACAGACCTGGTTAGTACATTATGAAACTAATTCATTACATGTTACATTATTACTTTCATCAAAGGTACAAATTGAACCTCTCTACCTACATTAGCCATATAAGTATTAGTTCAGTTTGACTGCAATTACAAAGCCGCAAGAACAACAACAAATTCTCGCAAGAGTCAGACCAAAAGCATAAAACATTACAGTCTGACTACAACTACAAGATCGCACGAAAAACAACCGTTTAAAAGTATCGCAAGGGTCAAACCAAAAGCACAAGTCACCTTGACAAGTTCAAGGTCCTTACATGTTCAGTATTCCAATATCAAAACAGCTTCTGACTTGCTCACTTCATATAGCAACAAAATATGAAGAAAGCTCCAAACTCGGTTCAACAACGACATAATCTGACAAAAGAAATGAGTCAGAGTTACTCATACACAAAACTTACATAAAATATGAAACTCAGAAGCACCAAAACATGACTACTCGAACACAATCAAGACTGGGCAGCCCTAGCTTGCAACCCGATAAGCAACTCATCACAGTCATGAACCTCCTCAGCATAGTTGAATTCTACTCCTTCCAGCAGTTGTTTGAAAATATCGCGCCTTGTCTCAATAACACACTTCTCACTCTTGCGTATAGTCTGCCTCATCAAGCCCTCTGCCTTCTCCCTTTTTGACACAGCATCGGTCACTCTCTCCTCAGCAGCAGAAACCAGCTTCTTCAGCTCATCATTCTCCTTCTTCAAGCTGTCACACTCATCCTCTAATGACTCCACTTGCTCAACCAAGAAAATGAAACCGTGGAGCCTAATGCAAACATCATCAAACACTAAAAGAATGCTGATAGACAGACAATTATACTCAAGAAAGATAAAATATTCAGTCACCTTAATATTTTCTCCCAGAACATAAGAGGCAGCTCCCCTTATTCCTCCACGACTTATGCTGCTAATTCCATCCAAGGCAAATCGCTTACCCTCAAAATAAGAAGAGTCATTCACGCTCACACTTGCATCAACGTCCAGCTCGACTATCGTGGCAAAACATGCAGACGCACTTATGGAATAGCCTCTCTTCCTTCTCTTCTTGCGCAAGGGTTCTTCTTCGAGGATAGTTTCAGGACTCATAATCTGCTTCTGAGCGTCTGCAAGCCTCTTTTTCTTCTCCTGTCTGAACTCCGGAATCATATCATGAGATCTACGAATGCTACAGGATTCATCAACCCTCTCAGAAAATGACTCAAGGCAACCTGGGACGAAAACATACCACATGTCAAGGACATAGTGTAAAACATGAAGAATATGAATTAGAAACAAGTAAAAGCAGATTTTACCTCCAGTTTCCATGATAGCTGTCCACCAAATACTAGTAGTCTCAAGTACTCTCGAGGTCAAAAGCACACAAGATTTCCTATGTTGGAAAGGCAACTTCAAAATTTCTTCAGCACTTTGTTTGCCAAAATCAGGGTCCGACTTGTACTTTTTAATGCCCTCTGCAAGACAAAAGCAAAATGAGATCAACTACATTAAAGAAAAAAAATTCCAAATCTGCACAAAAGTCCATATAGCTCACCAAAGGGCCGCCAATGAACAGGGACCCTCAAACTCCTATCAGACCCAAACACATAATTACTTTTCACAAAGAAATACTCCTTTTTCCACGAGCTATTATCACTAGTCGTAGGGGTGATAACCTGCTGTTCATAACCAGATTTCAAAGCAAGCATAATCCTGCCTTTCTCCTTAGGCATGTCCTTCACAAAGTAAGAGTGCAACAAAGTATCAATGCCTATTTTAACCCCCTTCATTTCGCTAATCGTTTGTAACCCAAGGATCAGTCTTAAAGCATTCGGCATAAGCTGACTAGAGGCAACGCGAAGATAAGTGAGCACCTCAATCGAAAACCAAGGCAAGGGGAGTTGTAACCCAATATCGAACCAAAGTTTGTAAAAGGCCACTGCCTTCGACCTCGGAAAATTCCAGTCCACTAGCTGAAAGCGGTTAGGAGGACAGAGCTTAACGCTCTCTGGGATCCCATAAGCATACCTAAGCCACGGAACATGCTCATCATGAATAGTAAAAGTAAAATTCTTATCGGCAGGAAAGATTTCCGAACTGAGCCCGTTAGTAAACCGAGGTGGCGGACGAGGCTTGCCCGGTGATGAACGTATTTTTGACGCGTTCATCTTGTCTTTTTCACCTTCTTTTGCTATCTTTTAGCCTTGTTTTTTGGTTAGTTTTGTAGAATTGTGTCACGTTTTGTGTTTTCTGCATTTTCAGGCACTTAGGTACGAAACGGCGTTTTTGGAGCTAAAAACGAGTCTTTTTGATGGAAAAGATGGCCCCGTTGAAGTTCCCCAATCTCCGTGGCTTGTTCGTGAGTGCTTGAGTATCAATAAGCATCGAGAAGGATGAGTCCAAGGCACCCGAGGGCCATGCGAGGGAAAAAAGATTGAGTTCGAAGACAAAAATCTGCCAAGGAGCCAAGCTAAGCGCCTGGAATAGTGAAGCGCTCCTCTTCAAATTCCAGGAGCTTTGGCATAAAAGCCAAGCGAAGCACTTGGAGTGCCCGAAGCGCTTCGCTTGCCAAGCGGTCCGCTTGGCAGCGGTTACATTTTCGGATTTTCCTTCTTAGATCTGATCTTTGATCATTTTTTGAATATCTTTTGAACTGTAACTTCGTTTTGGAGAGCTCCTAAGCCCCAAAACTCAGAGAATATTCAGATTTCTTTGTATTTTAGCTTGGGATTCAAGGTTTTGATTGGGATTCATCCTTTGTAATCATCTACGGAGAGGTTTTCTTAGATTTCCACCGATTAGTGACAGCTTTGGTGGTAACTTGTATCACTCTCTTGTCTTGTAGTTTGATATGATGTATTCCAATTATTATTCATATGAATTGATGTCTATGTTGATGAATATGAGTAGCTAAATCTTTTGTGTTGGTGGTAGAATGTAGAATATGCATGCTATGGGTTATGTTTATGCTTACATGAGATTGTGATTCAATCTTGCGGCAAATCCCTTCATATGATTCTTAGTTGCCTATAAAATATATTCGAATTGAGTATAGTGACAAACTCTTGGTCAATGAAAGCTATAGGATTGTATGTTAGAGATTCGCAGCATGCTAGATAAATGGTGTTGGTGACAAGCACCTCTAAATTATTGATAGTGATCTTTCATGATGTGTGTCTTAAATTTGCCTAGACAAGTTGCTTAGCAGACTTGATCGAAGGTTCTACGCACTAAACTTGTGAGCATATTCGTAACCCATGCATGTGTATTTGATTTCTACCACCAACCGTTTTCCAAACTTGTTTACATAAATCTGATTTCTCGTTGCTATTGTTCAAAGGAAACGATTCTCTAAACTTTTGAACTCGTTGACTGAAATTGCTTGCAAAAACCCCAAGCAAAGCCACGTTAGGTCCCGAGAGAACGACACTCGGGGACAACTTGCCATTGCACTCTAGTTTGTGTAGTGATAAGTGTTCTTAGGCTTTTAAAACAAATTTAATTGGTGAAAAACGACATCATCAATTTGGCGCCGTTGCCGGGGACTTAACTCCTTTGGTTGGTGTTTTTGTTTTGGTTTTTTCAGCCAACATCTCCTCTTTGTCTAATTTCTGTTTTTGTTTCTTTTTGCTTGAGATACTCACTATTTTGTATTTCAGGTGAGTGCAGGCCTAGAACCCGAACGGGTGGACCTATTATTGAACCTTTTGTAGACGAGATCGATCGTTTGTTTCAAAGGAGAAGGAGGAATTTGAATCTTGAGTTTGAAGGAGTAGCATCTAGAGCTTCTGCTTCTGGTATTCGGGAAGAGTCTTCTTCTTATCTTTTGGAGCCGGTTCTTGAATCTGTCTACTTGGAGGGTGAAATGGCGGAGAGACCTATCCGTACACTTACAAAGCCTACGGTTGGGGCTAGAGGACCAGCAATTATCCTCAATAATGCCACCAGGAACATGGAGATCAAGAATCACATATTCCAACAACTTCCCAAATTCTATGGGATGGCTAATGAGGACGTGATAGGATACTTGAATGAGCTCGAGAACTTTGTTCTCCATCTTGGGCGACCAGGAGCTGGCGTTACGGATGATGATCTCCGCATGAAGGTCTTTTCTATGGGGCTAGGCGATCGTGCAAAGGCTTGGGTCAATACTTTGGAGGCCAGGTCTTTGACAACATGGGACCTATGTTTTGATAAGTTCATGGAGCGTTACTACCCCGCTTCCAAGACAATGTCTATGAAGAGCCAAATTAGCTCCTTCGAGCAGAGGTACGATGAGCCTTTCCACGAGGCCTATGATCGATTCATGGGATTGCATCATCGATGCCCACATAATGGGTATGATAAAGGTCAGCTTCTCCAATTCTATTACAATGGTTTACATCCTGAGATTCAATCTCAAGTGGATAGTATTTGTGGAGGTACTATGGGGGAGTTGCTTCCTTCTCAAGCCCAAGTGAAGCTGGACATGATGTACCGGAATTCACAAAACCGGAATGTGAGGGCTCGTGTGCTCCAAAAGGAGCAAAGAGGTGAAGCCAAGGTAGTAGTGGAACAAAATGTCTTTGATGGGTTCGCCCATGAAGTGAAGCAAGCTTTGAGGCAAAGCGTTCCTTCTCCTTCTACGGAAGTTTGTGGTGTGTGCAAGAATTATGGGCACCCGCCCTACTTGTGCCGTTCTGAATTTTCTAGAGAGCAATATATCACGAACGATGTCCGCCAAGAAGTATATGCTGCTGAGGGAGAGCAAGTAGTTGGAGATGTGAACTACGGGCAAGGTTATGGCAATGTGAGGCCACAAAACCGTGGACCCCGAGGTGGGTACCAGAATCAAGGCAACCGTGGTTATTTTCATAACTCGGATCAAAATGCCTATGGGCCTAATCAAGATAGAAGTCGTCTCAGCTATGGGAACAATTGGTATGAAGGAGCACCACCTTCTAATCCTACACCTCCACCTCAGGTTGCTAGTTCGGGACCACAAGGTGGAGGGGTGCTTCCTTCACCTCTTGTCTCTTCACTCAATGATCTGGTTATGAAGACGAATAAATTCATGGAGCATTACTATCGTAATGAGGCTACTAACAATCAACGCTTTGAGAAGCTTGAGGCTAGTAGTAGCAACCTCCATAAGAAGCTACAAGAGCTTATAGATCGAGGGGCGAGTAGAGAGCAAGGGAAGTTTCCCGGAAACACGGAGAAGGCTATGGCCATAACCGTGGTGACTGATTTGCCCGTGGAGATCACGGTTGTGAGGGACAATGCACTAGTTGAGGTGCCAAGTTGCAAGGTAACTGAAACTTGCAAGGTGAGTGAGGAGCTTGAGACTCCTAAGGTAGTTGTGGAAGAGAAAGTGGTCGCACAATCTGATGCGATAGTTGAGGAAGTGAATGAAAACTCATCGTCTGAGGATGAGTTGGTGGATATGGTGGAAGTGCCTATCCAAGAGAGCTTTGATGTGGAAATCGGCTTGGGAAAGAAGGATGGAATAGTGGCAACTCTAGACACGGGAGCGGGTGTGAATGTCATACCTTTGAACGTGTACCAAGAGTCGGGTTTGTCTGACTTAAGACCAATGAAGTACATGGTGCAATTGGCGGATGGGTCCATGAAGAAGCCATTGGGTGTGATCGAAAATCTAGTGGTAAGAGTCGCCGGTGTAGAAGTCAAGACGAACTTCATCGTCATGCCTACATCCTTCGCAAAGCTCAAGGATGTTGTTAGTGTTGAATTATGTCTAGTCCGCATGTACGAACTGGAGCGGTCTAAGAGCGCGACAAGGCATCATAGGCCGTCCCTCAAGGGGCACGACCACACCCAAGTATGTCACTAAGGTGTGGACCGACCAAACATAGGGTCCGACCATCACTGGGAGGACAACCCTCAAAATAAGCTCCTCACAAGGACAAAGCTGCCAGTGAGCTCGAGGAGCACCTCTCGGGCTCGAGGAGACCTCACGTCAAGGTAACGCTCCTTGACAGAAACTGAGCAGGACACTACTCGCATCTTCCACGTACAAGGAAGGCACGAGGACCCTGAGCGACCAGCCATGGTTGCTCCCTTGGGCCAAGGCCCATGGACCTCCTTAATGGGCCTGGGCCGAGGAAGGCCTCAATCCTATCCGTACACGTGTCGCGATCCTACACTACCGGAAGTTGAAAGGTCACAAGTATATAAAGGCCTCATTTACTCCTCAACAGTAAGCAATATTAACTCCTCTCAACCACCACATTTACTACTCGTACTAGGGAAGCCTCACAACTCCCTACTCGTAAAGTCGCCTCTTCGGTCTGATATCTTACAGACCGGGCAAGAGACACTAACCCCCCCCTCTAGTCTATTTCAGGTACGAGGAAGCTACAAGAAGGCTCACTTCCTATCTTAGAAGAACACTACATGAAGAAGAACTAAAAAGACTTAGATTAGTGATTTACTGCGAACTTAGAAAGAAACACGAATTACCCTTCAACATTTGGCGCCGTCTGTGGGAATCGACACGAAAGGTCATTCCTCGCCCTACTAGTCGAGCCACAACCCTCCTCGTGACCCTTCACGAATATGCCTCCCAGAAGAAGCAACCGTCTTGCTAATGCACCACCCAGGAATCCTCCACGACCTAGAGGCCGTCCCTCTAGTAACGGTCGCGGAGGAGGAACGGAGGATGCTCCAAGGGAACCAAGAAACAACAATGTTGCAAGGAATCGGGATTACACGGAGGGGGCATTTACTAATGTCACCCACTCCCGAAATGAAAGATCGGGCGAAAACAACCCGCAAGGAATCCCGGTAGGAAATGCCTATGGAGCGTTGAGAGTCCCGAACAACGCCGAGCCTAGGGGGCAGCCTCCTCCAGTAGCAATCAACCAACCTCCCGTAGCAGTGAACCCTCCTCAACCGGCCGCATTGACCTTCACCCTTCCTGATGGACGTGTAGTCCGACCATCAGACTTCGGGATGGGCGAAGCTCAATACGGTCTCTTCCTTCTTACTCTACAAGGATACGTCGGGGGTAATGAGGCTGTTAGGGTTAACACTGAGATACAAGCTCAGGGAGCACAACCAGCGCCGGTGCAAGAGCAACCTCGTGACACCGTGGTCGCTCCACGTCAATCCCAAGGAAGAGCACCAGTTGCACAAGATGAAGCACATTCGAGAGCCAACACAAGGCCGATCCAATCTCGACTTGGACCATCAAGAATTCAATCGAGGTTAGGACCCCAAGGTGCCCCCGATGACTTGAGAGACTTGATTGATAGAAGGATACGGGCATCGCTACAAAATGTAGCGCAACAAGAAAATAGAGTTCAGGTGGTCGCTACACCACCCGTTCTCCCCAATCAAGTTACCCCCAACCAGGTAACACCTCAGAACCAACAAGAGGCAGTGGAGGAGAACAAGCATTGAGAACAGTAGTTGAGGTAACCCCCCTGATCGACCCGATCACGGGGAGGAGGCTCACTCTGGAGGAACTCAACGCGAGGAAATCAGCACTTGATGCTCAGATAGAGACTCTACGAGGAACTGTCCAAGAGAAAGAGCAAGACCAAGATCCGAGCCCTTTGTGTGATGAGATCAGAAGCCACCAAGCCAAAATCGAAAGAGGGTTCCCCACCTTCGAAAGCTATGATGGAACAAGTTGTCCAAAAGACTACTTGGTAAGATTTGGCACTAAAATGGACGCTTACGGTCATGATTCAAGGACCAAAGCACTCCTCTTCCCGGCTAACCTCTTCGGAGAAGCCATGAAGTGGTGGTCGCGTCTCCCTCACCGATCCATCAAGTCATATAGAGATCTCTGTAAGGAGTTCTCTAAGCGTTTCGAGAAGGTAATGAACGCCAAGAGACGGGTGAGGTACTTGGCTGAAATCGTTCAGAGAAACAATGAAGACTTGAGGGACTTCATCAATCGCTTTCATGAAGCAGCCCTACAAGTCGAAGTTCACTCGATCAATGAGAGGAAAAAATATTTGTATGGTAACACTACCAACATCAAATTCCAAGATGTACTCTCAGCATCGTGTGTGGAGAATGAAGCACAACTTGCCAAAGTTTGCAAGGATTTCCTCGAGGCTGAGGAATTCCGAAAAACGGTCACCGTGAGAACCAATCTTCCCAAGGAAAAAGGGAAAGAAAAAGAAAAAGAGAAGGAGTACCCTCCTCGTCCCCAAAATCCCGAGAAGCAAAGGAAAGAGCAAAAATTTGGCTTGATCAAGGAGGGCAACTCCAGAAATGATTTCAGAGGCAAGAGGTCTCCTCCTCGAAGGTCACCTCCAAGACGATATAGCAACTACACAGACTTAAATAGGCCAAGATCCGACATCTTGAACTATATAGTCTCGAGGAAGCTAGACGTCTCGTGGCCACCCCCGATTAAGGAAAATCAAAGGAACAAGAGCTCGGAAAATTTTGCAAGTTTCACAAGGGGAAAGGGCACACCTCAGATGAGTGTGTCGAGCTCAAGAACGAAAGTGAGAGGATGGTACGTAACGGTCAATTGGTTAACTACATTCGGAAGGAGGAACCCCTGGCACTCCTGTCCCCACCACCTCGAAGTGGGAGCGAGCACCCTTACCAATGAAACCCTCATGACGATGACATTCATAATTACAACAATTATGAGAACCGCCCTGTGAATGGAAGCATCCACACTCTCACAATTGCGGGAGGACCCGCCGGCGGTGACACTCGTAATCAAAGGGAGATTACGGCGGACAACCTTAGGGTCCGAGATGTGAAGTATGCTCAAGCCGCACGACCAGGAACCAATGTTATCTCTTTCGATGATAGCGAAATACCTTTGAAGCATGCCGGATGAGGGAACATATATGATCCTTGCGTTCCACTCGTAGTTTCCTTGGATGTTCAATCATACAAGCTAGGAAGGATCCTCGTCGACACCGGGTGCTCGGCGAACTTGATTTTCACAGGAACCTTGAAAAGGATGCAAATGAACCAAGGGAAGGGCTCAGAGAAGTGAGGAGCGCATTGGTAGGATTTGGAGGACAACCTATCATGCCACTCGGAATGATCAACCTCACGGTGTCAATGGGTAGCGCTCCTAGACGAGTGACGCAACAGGTTCCTTTCGTGGTCGTCGATATGCCATTTGACTATTTTGCAGTCCTAGGCCGACCCGGTCTCTCCCAATTCCGAGCCGTAGTGTCCACGGTCCACAACAAGTTGAAGTTCCCCACTCCTTTGGGAATTGGACAAGAAGTAGGAGACATACGAGAAGCATGGGAATGCTACACCATGTCAGCCAAGTTCACTTCTAGGGTTGCAATCGGAGAACCAAACCCAGGGCAGTCATCCGAGGAAACACCCCTAGTTCACAATGCACCTTATCGTTTCTACACGGTTCGGCGAGTGAAGAGAAAGTCAAAAAAGCCAAGTCCGTCACTTAGGCGAAGAAAAGCAATCATGAAGAAAGACAAGGATACTCTAGTAGGAGCTGTTAAGGAGCTCGAGGAGTACCAAGTGATTCCACCAGTCCCACCCTCTTCCAAAAAGAAGAAATTTTTTGAGGAAAACAAAATTGAAGCAAGAGAATCCCTAGAAGAAATCCAAATTGTCGAAGGAAGTGCCGACAAGGTCACAAAAATCGGCACCGAGATGACTACTGAAGTCAGGATGAAACTCATCCAGTGCTTGAAGGATAACAACGATATCTTCGCATGGAGTACCGAGGACCTCAAGGGGATCGACCCACGTGTCGCCGTTCACCGTCTGAACGTAGACCCGTCGATCACCCACATCAGAGAAAAGCGAAGAGACTTCAGTGCGGAAGATAATGCCATCATAGAAGCGGAAGTCCAAAGACTTCTTAAGGCCGGCCACATCAAGGAGGTGAGATACTCTTATTGGGTATGCAATGTGGTCCTCGTGGAGAAAGGCCCGGGAAAATGGAGAATGTGCAACAATTTCACAAGGCTCAACAAGTTTTGCCCGAAGGATCCATACCCTCTCCCAAGGATCGACCAGCTGGTCGATTCCACCGCTGGATGCGCCCTCCTGAGTTTCATGGATGCATACCAGGGCTTCTACCAGGTCAAAATGGCCAAAGATGATGTGCCCAAAACTGCCTTCTTCGCTAATGGCAATGTGTATTGCTTCAACGTGATGCCATTTGGTCTTAAGAACGCCGGAGCGACCTATCAGAGGTTGGTTAACAAAATGTTCAAAGAAGAGCTAGGTAAAACAATGGAGGTATATGTCGATGACATGCTCGTCAAGAGCAAAACCGAGGAGCAACATGTAGGTTACCTGACAAAATGCTTCTCAATCTTGAGAAAGTATGGCATGAAGCTTAACCCGGCGAAGTGTACCTTTGGTGTCAAAGGGGGGAAGTTCCTCGGTTACATGGTAACAGAAAGAGGAATAGAGGCAAACCCCGAAAAGATAAAGGCCATCCTCGATCTTCCCCAACCTCAATCCATCAATGAGGTGCAACAATTGGTCGGAAAATCAATTGCATTGAGTAGATTCATCTCGAGGTCTGCCGAGAAAAATCTACCTTTTTTCAAAGTGCTAAGGAAGAGCAGCCACTTCGAGTGGACGAAGGAGTGCGAGGAAGCCTTCGAGAAGTTGAAGGAGTATCTACTTGCTCCTCCACTATTGTCGAAACCCGTAGAAGGAGAGGTACTCTATTTATACCTGGCAGCAACAGGGGAAGCTATCAGCTCGATCTTGGTGCGAATCCAAGGAAACGACCACTTGCCCATCTACTACTTGAGCAAAGTACTCGCCGGGGCTGAAATGCGGTACATGGATATTGAGAGGCTTTCCTTTGCCCTCGTTTATACTGCAAGGAGGTTAAAACTCTACTTCGATGCTCACAAGGTTGTAGTCTTGACGAAGCAACCTCTTAAGCAAGTCCTCGGAAAACCCGAAAATTCGGGTAGAATGGCAAGGTGGGCGATTGAACTAAGTGAGTACGACATCGACTATCAAGCACCCGTGGCCAAGAAAGCACAAGTCATCGCCGACTTCCTCATAGAGTATCCCTCAAAAGGAACTTCAGAGGAAAACTCTTCAGAAACAAAGAGTGCTATGATGATGGTCGAAGAGCAACCCCAGCAGAACAACCCTATGCAAGCTCTGGAAGATGCTTTGAAAGAGCTTAAGGCTATGTCCCAGACCAAAAGAAAAAGGCATGAAGTATTCCTGGGAGAAAAAATCGACGAGCCAAAGGGTGCGGAGACCGTCTCTCCAAAACCCAAAGAATTAGTCGACCATGGGGACGTCTGGATTCTTCATGTCGATGGATCCTCATCAGGAAAAAATGGCGGGATAGGAATATACTTCAAAAGCCCCGGAGGGGCTGAACTCGAGTACGCCGTTACTCTTAGTTTCCCGGTCTCCAACAATGAAGCAGAATATGAAGCCATCCTCATAGCTCTACGTATGGCAAAGTCATTGGAAGTGAAGAAGCTACATCTCTTCACTGATTCCCAACTGGCCGAGAAGCAAATCTCGGGGAAATTCAGAACCAAGAAAGACTCACTGGCTGAGTACAAGAGCGCCATCAGAAATTCAAAAATTTGACAGTTGTGAGATTGAAAAGTTCTCGAGGGATCTCAATCAAAGGGCAGATGCCCTATCAAAGTATGCTTCAGCCTCCGGAGGAGTTGATACCCGGAACGTGATACTCATAAGAATCAACGCATCATCTTTGTGGTCATCAAAGCCAAACGTCTTGGCAATTGACGATCAACCGAATTGGATGCAAGAGATAACTACATATCTCAAAAATGGAAGCCTTCCTCGTGACAAGGCTGAAGAATCAAGGGAAAAGCTCCTCGATACATCATGCAAGGAGACTACTTGTACAAAAGGTCTTTCGAGGGAGTCTACTTGAGATGCGTCGCCGAGCATGAAGTTCAAAAACTTCTTGGAGAAATGCATCGAGGAAGTTGCGGAGACCATGCCGGAGGAAGAACCCTCGCGCAAAAAGTCATTTGACAAGGATACTACTGGCCCACTGTTCGCGAAGACGCTGCCCAATTTGTGAGAAAGTGCGAGGAGTGTCAAATGCACGCGAATTTGATCAACGTCCCGGCGAAACCTCTCATGCCCATCACCATCACTTGCCCTTTCGACATATGGGGCATCGACATAGTCGGTCCTTTTCCAAGAGGCACGGGTCAAAAGAAGTTCATCATTGTTGCGGTCGAATACTTTAGCAAGTGGGCGGAAGTTGAGGCAGTATCTACCATCACCGAACAAAGAGTGATGAACTTCGTATGGAGGAACATCGTGTGTCGATTTGGCTTGCCAAGGGTCCTCATCTCGGATAATGGGGCTCAATTTTGTGGCCAAAGATTCAATGAATGGTGCAAGGAAATGAAGATTGAGAGGAGGTATACCTCTGTAGGACATCCTCAATCCAATGGGCAAACAGAAGCCGTCAACAAAATCCTCGTCAACAACTTGCAGAAGAGGTTCGCCACCAACAAAGACTGGGTCGACGAGCTTGATGGAGTGATGTGAGCATACCGCACTACTTCAAAGACAGCTACGAGAGAGACTCCCTTCTCGCTAGTTTACGGGTCCGAGGCAGTCATACCAGCAGAAGTGGCAGTAGAAACCCTCAGAATCCAAGGGTATCAACCCGAAGACAATCATACAGAGAGACTCTTCGACCTGGAGACAGTCAGTGAAGCGAGGACCAACGCTTTGGCCAACATCCTCAGATATCAAGCATTGATCGCGAAGACCTACAACAAAGGCGTAAGAGAGAGAGACTTCCAAGTAGGAGACCTAGTACTCCGAAGAGCAGACATCCTGGGCAAAGTTGGGAAGATGCAACCCAATTGGGAAGGCCCCTACAAGATAATTGAAGCAAGGTCCAATGAAAGTTATCGTCTTCAAGACGTGGAGGGAAGAGTATTAAAAAACCCATGGAATACTTCTAACCTCCAGAGATTCTACGCTTGAGTTGTTGGTAGAAAAAGCTTTTTGAAAAAACCCATGTGAAATGCCCGTAGACCGAGAAGGATTCCTCACTGGTTCAAGTGAGAGGTACCTCTCGTTTTTGTTAAGAAGTGGCTGTAAGCAAGCCGGCCGAGGAGCCCCCATTGTAATTGCATTTCCGACAAATCAATACAATGTCTATCTTTCAACAAGAAAATGTTCAAGTATAGAACTACTATACTCAAAAAAAAAAAAAAAAAAAAAAAAAAAAAAAAAAAAAAGCGAGGAGACGAAGGTAATCGAGGAGAGATATTTCTAAGAGTGGAATGGAATGACTTCCTGCCGCTTTTTCTTTGCAAAATATCTCGAGGAGAGATATTTGTGAGAAAGGAATGGAATGACTTCCTGCCGCTTTTTCTTTGCAAAATATCTCGAGGAGAGATATTTCTAAGAGTGGCTCCTCGAACCCCAGCCACGTGTCCGTCGATTTTTTGTCCTTCTAACCTTTTTCTCTGTATGGTCTCGAGGAGTAAAGATCATGCTCGTCGATCTATCTCTGGCTGAGTAGTGCGGTGCTCGCGCTGCGGATTGTCTGCTGTGATTAGGTAATTCGTGCTGACATTGGAAACTATGCCCGCACCAGAGCGGGAGCGTGGAGGGCAAAATGGGTAATTCGCCCGGCGGCTGTAATCTGGGCCGTTGATCATGGCCACGTGGTCGATCCGGATGGTGCGAGGGCATGCATCGTTTCGTATCCCCAAGATACCCTTCTATAAATAGTTCAATACTCGGTCATTCCACACTTTTCGCAATCCGAATATTCAGAGCTAAAAAGAGAGAGCGAGGAGAGTTTCTGAGATCGACAAGCAACGTGGTCGAGACAAGTAGCGCGCGAGGAGAATTTCCGGTGTCCAGAATCCGAGTTTCAGGCGAACTTTCGGCTTTTCCGGCTTCCTTTCCGGCTTCCAACCTTTACCAACTTAACAACAAGTAATTTTCCGCGTTTCCCTTTCAATTACTTGCTTTAATCTTCTCTATTTCGCTTGATTTCGCCGCTTTTTGCTCTCGGTTCCGCCTTTTTTGGTTCCGTCTTTCTTCAATCTCTTCCCGAATGTTGTTACTTGAGTATTTGCCGGTGGACGGCAGCCTTTGAACGGCATTGGACTTAAAAAATGCTAAACTGACCTGTAGATAGACTTTTATTGGATCGAATTGTGTCAATTCGACTTGCATGGCCGTAGGAGTAGTTCCCTGTTCTTTATGCCTTTATCTTCTTTGCTTTAAGATCCTGTTGCCTCCTCCTTAGAATATGACCGTAGAAGTAACTGTAGGAACTTTGTCTTTTCGGGCGGTTGGTCGCTCCATGCTCCTTGCTCATATATGCCTGCTCGCTCTTATCTGTTTACATGCATGTTGGTATGCTGCTCGCTTTAATTATGCTTCGAGCGGTTGGTCGCTCCCTGTGTGCTCCTCGCTCTACTTATGCTTTACTGTAGAGTAACTTCTTTTCTTCCGTTTGAGATTTTTCTCCGTTCGGGAGGTCGAACATAATGAATACACCTAAACGGACCTCTCGGACTATCACAAACCATCATAATTTCTTCTTTGCCCACCTTTAGGATGTCCGAGAGGAGCGACGACAACCAGAACCAGTCGGCAGCCGGAGAGTATGGGAGCGACCATACTACGTCGCCTGATACGTCAGACGTATCGGCGACCTTTTTGGATGATACTATGGAACAGGCTGCCGAGGAGCCTCATATTGAGCAAGGTGGCGAGCGGGCTGCCGAGGAGGATGAAGAGACTGAGAGCGAAGAGGATCTTTATCAGCTGGTTACCAGGAAGAGGTGTCGTACCGAAGATGATGATTTCATCGACGATCGGACGGAGGCGGAAGGTGGCCCTTCCAACCCTGGTGTGTCCGCGGAGTTAATTACTCGCGCTGCTCAAGTTCATGGCCGCAACTAAAGCGGCAGGAAGTCATTCCATTCCACTCTTAGAAATATCTCTCCTCGAGATATTTTGCAAAGAAAAAGCGGCAGGAAGTCATTCCATTCCACCAAAGAATACTTACCCGGATCCGATCTCTGCCCAGCAAACATACCTCTTTTCATACGGTCCGAGCAACGTCTGCTCGCACCCTATAAAAAGGGGGGGGAGGGAGAGATAGGAGGAGGGAAAGATACCAAGGTGCGAATACGGAAATCTTTTTTCGCCCACTACTAGTCGAGGCTCTGCTCGACCTCTACTTCAACATAGTTCCTCAACTATCTTCTACAAAGATACTTGGAAACTAGGGGGACATATGTTAGTGTTGAATTATATCCAGTCCGCATGTACGAACTGGAGCGGTCTAAGAGCGCGACAAGGCATCATAGGCCGTCCCTCAAGGGGCACGACCACACCAAGTATGTCACTAAGGTGTGGACTGACCAAACATAGGTTCCGACCATCACTGGGAGGACAACCCTCAAAATAAGCTCCTCACAAGGACAAAGCCGCCAGTGAGCTCGAGGAGCACCTCTCGGGCTCGAGGAGACCTCACGTCAAGGTAACGCTCCTTGACAGAAACTGAGCAGGACACTACTCGCATCTTCCACGTACAAGGAAGGCACGAGGACCCTGAGCGACCAGCCATGGTTGCTCCCTTGGGCCAAGGCCCATGGACCTCCTTAATGGGCCTGGGCCGAGGAAGGCCTCAATCCTATCCGTACACGTGTTGCGATCCTACACTACCGGAAGTTGAAAGGTCACAAGTATATAAAGGCCTCATTTACTCCTCAACAGTAAGCAATATTAACTCCTCTCAACCACCACATTTACTACTCGTACTAGGGAAGCCTCACAACTCCCTACTCGTAAAGTCGCCTCTTCGGTCTGATATCTTACAGACCGGGCATGAGACACTAACCCCCCCCCCTCTAGTCTATTTCAGGTACGAGGAAGCTACAAGAAGGCTCACTTCCTATCTTAGAAGAACACTACATGAAGAAGAACTAAAAAGACTTAGATTAGTGATTTACTGCGAACTTAGAAAGAAACACGAATTACCCTTCAACAGATGTGGTTCTTTTGGGTAGAGCCTTCATCAACAAAGTACATATGGTGATAGACATGTACCGTCGTACATGTAGCTTCGAGGTAAATGGCAAGCAACATACGTTGCGAGCCATAGTTAATTCATGTGCATATGTTGATACTAACGAACTTGTAGGATTCTTTAGTCTTCTTTATGTTCGTCAAGATGTGCAGGGACTTAGTGCTTTGAAGAGCACTTGGACGGGGAAGTTTAGTACCCGATGCAAAATTGATCCCGCATGAGCTAAGATGAGTCGAGCCAACGACTTTTAAACGAAGGCGCTTCTCGGGAGGCAACCCGAGGTTGTAGGTAATTGCATGTAGATTAGAAGCACGTTTAAATTTTGTTTCGTTGTTTAGACAAGTTTTTTGGGGTGAAAATTTAGCAAAAGTTGGAAAAAAATAGATTTGGGAGCTTCAGGTCCCAAGCGAACCGCTTGGACAGCCCAAGCGGTCCGCTTGGATTTCCAGTAAGAATCCCATTCTTACTGGAAATCCAAGCGAAGCGCTTGGCTCGCCCAAGCGGTCCGCTTGAATTTCCAGTAGGAATGAAAATTCCTACTGGAAATCCAAGTGGAGCGCTTGGGAGTGCCCAAGCGGACCGCTTGCCAAGCGCTTCTCTTGGGACACCCAAGCGCTTGGCTTGGCTTTCCTTAAGGAAGCAAGCGGGGCACTTGAGATTCAAAGCCTCCCACTTCGTTTTCTTCCTCCTTTGCCGATTTTTGCACCCCAAAAATCTCAATCTCTCTCAATTCTCCACCAATTCTTGCAATCTTGTGCATTTTACAAAGCCCATCACCTCCTCTATCATTTAAACCGATCAAATTTCACGTTTGAAGCATCCATAACAAGGAATCAAAGGTACCTCTCATGAACCCTAACTTTCTTGAATTTGGGATTTCATCTTAATTAGCTTCAATTGTGTTATGCATTGGTGAATTAGAGTTTGATAATGATTATTGAGCATGTTTCTTACTAGATGTGATGTCTAAATTCGAATTTTGCTCCTATTGATTTATGATGAACTCTAGTGCTCGAATTTTTGCTATGTAATTGTTTGATGACTGTTAGACTTGAATTGGAGTTATGATTATGATTATGGTGATGTTGTGATTGCATGAGAATGTGTTGGATTGGTTGGGTAATTTAATTGGAGAGTTTGTTTGCTTGGTTTAGATTCGTATGGATTTATCGTAACGAAGTGTTAAAGCTTCTCGATTTTTTCATATGAACTTTAGAAAGCCTTCAAACTCACCATGAGATTACTTGAGTGAGTTTTGACGTCTAAGAGTCGACTTGTTGCGTTATGACTTGTTTTAAACGAAGAACATATACTTGTCTTTGAGTAGAAGTAGATTGTTTGGTAGTAGTATAAGAGTCTAAGTCTCGTTGTCTCTTGAAGTTATCTAATAAGATTTTTTCTAGGTACCATGGACACAAGAGCCAAGAAGAAAGCAAAGAAGGATGGAGCTTCAACTTCCAAGGAGATTCCCCGTGATGAAAGCGACCGTGACCCATACAAAGAATCGGACGCATTGCGGAAGTTCCGATACAACTTCTATAGGGGAGGGGAACGGTCAGTGATTTGGGACCGTAGCATCTCCTTTACTTCAAAGGATTTGGACGTATTAAAGGGGACAAAATATGAGGACAAGGGGCTTTTCTTTGATGTACCCTATGCACCCTATGCTCACCTTACCAGGCTTATAACGGCGAGAGGATGGACTTTCTATGGGAAAGAACTCTGCGGATGGGATAGAGACCTTGTCGAGGAGTTCCACATTGCCTTCGAGGACTATAACTATAAGGCCGAAGCAGTACCTATTCGTGGTGTGATGGTCCCTTTCTCACCATTGAGTATCACTAGTTTCATTATGGGACTGAAAGAACCCTTGCGGGAAGACAAGAATAAGGTAGCATACTATGTGAATGATCCCTACGTGCACTATGTCTATGACCCAACGATTGAGAAGTTTCCGAGGAGGATAGCCGGGGTTCTGACAACCAAGGACTATAAGCCAAGGAAGACGCGTCTCGATAACACCTTGAAGTATAAAGATTTGCACCTGCACGCCCGCATGATCCTACCTTTCGTGGTAGCTAATCTGATCCCGAGACTCGTAACCGAAGAGATAACGCCGGAAGTCGGGATCTTAGTCTATTCCCTCATGGAAAACCTTCCCATCACTCCGGGGGACATCATCTTCCAGCAATTCGAGATTAAACGAGAACCCGGTCACCCACTAGTCTTCCCAAATCTGATCACTGCTATGTGTGAGAAAGCAAATGTGCCAAACATCCGGCTCACCGAAGCATCGAGGGAACCAATCGACATAGACACACACGATCTGATACTCCACCGCTTCGAAGTAGAGCAACGGTTCGAATCCGAGTGATTTTGCGGTGGTGGTACTCCCTTTTGATACTCTTATCTGATATTATGACTTTTGACTCTTGTACTCTTTATTTGCTTTTGTAGTTGTGGCCAGTGTGCCTTTTGTCGGGATTAGTTTAGTTTAGTTTTTGTCTTGGTGCCTTAGGTGATTAAGAGAGGAAAAAACATCGAAAATCTGGAAACAGGGGCCAAGCGAAGCGCTTGGCAGGGCCAAGCGGTCCGCTTCGAATTCCAGGAAGTTTTTGCAACTTCCTTGAGATTCAAAGCCTCCCACTTCGTTTTCTTCCTCCTTTGCCGATTTTTGCACCCCAAAAATCTCAATCTCTCTCAATTCTCCACCAATTCTTGCAATCTTGTGCATTTTACAAAGCCCATCACCACTTCCTGGAATTCGAAGCGGACCGCTTGGCCATTCCAAGCGTCCCGCTTGGCCAAGCGAACCGCTTGGCTCCCGCCAAGCGGTCCGCCTGGACCCTGTACCCAGATTTTCCTCGTTTTTCCATTCTTCTCCCCTTTGCGCACCCGTTTTCACTTGTTTCTTGAGTCCTTTCAGGTACTACTCATATATAGGAGATTGGACACGAACCTTTATCTCAGGGAAGTGTACTTTCAATCCAATTGTTCCTTTTCTTTCAACTTTTCTTTGCTCGAGGACGAGCAAAAGTTTAGGTTTGGGGAGGGGGTATTGGATTTTCAGTACTATATGCTTGCGTGGTTCGTACATGCCTGATTTTACTCAAATTCATGTGATTTGTCATGTTTTTTCAAATTTTTGCATGCATATCATCCCTAGATTAGTTGTTGCATGTTGTTGTGTGTGGAGTTTATTGCCAAGTCTTTTGAACTTTTTTATTGAGTAGACTAAGTGTTTATGACCATTGATCATATGTTGCATCACTTTGCAAGTAGTTTGAGGCTTGTCTCGCTTGGTTTGTCACATTCGCATGTGCACTAGTTAAGCTTAGTAGTCTCGACATCACCCTGAGTGGTGTTTCTTCTGCTGCGGTTCACGATGGCCTTATGAAATGATGCATGTTAGAGTCTATGGTTGTAACCCGTGTAATTATGTACGTAAGAGGCGACAAGTTCTTCACCTCGATTTGAGATTGCCAAATGCCTAGGAAGGAGGTAGTGTGAGGTGTGCGATTCCTTGTATTAAACCTATTCTATCGAATAGGTTTGGGGAGGGGGTTGCTTCGTTGATCTTGTTTTTTGTCTTTGAGTCGTTGTAAAGTTTCCTTTTTCTTCTTCTTTTTGTTTTGTGTCCCAACCTATTCTTTCGAATAGGTTTGGGGAGGTGTTTTTGACACATAGTACTGCTGCTTGCCCTATATAAAAAAAGAAAGAGAAAAAAGAAAAGAAAAAAAAAAAAGGAAGAGAAAAGAGAAAAGAAAAAAAAGAAGAAAGAAAATAAAGAATAAGACCCAAAAGCAAAAGAAGGGTCGTAGCAAGCCAAAAGCAGTCTCGTGGTGTCAAGTGTCATGTAAATATTTTGTTCTTGTGAAGTGTCGAGTTGTAAATTCTATCTTTCGTTTCGTGTCGCCTTTGTCCAAGGCCTGTTCTTGACCACCCTCGTCTTGCTATTCAAGAAGTGGTTGAAAGAGACTCATTCTTGAGAGTCTGGGTAGAATAGGGGAGTGTTATCCTTCTAAGGGAACCCTCCTTCGTTTGATGAGAGCCAGTATTGGTTCGCCCTCTCTTGAGGAAAAGTCTCGCTTGGTGAACAGAAGTAAGCCCTCGGTTTCATAGGCACGGGGCATTTGTAGTATGATAACATGCATCATTGTGTCGTCACTTACCAGGTCCAGGTAGAAGATGTTACGAGAGACTCCTTTGTTTATCCAAGTGCACTTGAGAATGTGTATATTCGTAATCGAGGCATACTTCAACCTATTTGCATGTCATGCTCATTTGGTCTTGTTCATAAGCATTTGGTAGATTCAATAGATTAGTTCACTTTACTTGGCATGAGACTCCTTTTGTGTTGCATTTAGGTTAGTTTGTTGCTTGAGGACAAATTTTCACCAATTAAATTTGTTTGTAGCCAAAGAACACTTATTCACTACATAAAAGATTTAGTGCAGCGGTAAGATGTTCCCGAGTGTCGTTCTCTCGGGACCTAACGTGGCTTTGTTTAGTGCAAACAATTGTAATCAACCAAGAAGCAAGTTTTGTAAGAATTAACCAAACACTCATGCAACCAACACTTGCTAGAAGAAGATAATCACGAAGAGAAAGATGCTGGTGGTAGCTTAGTGGTAATGATAAGCAACGAATCACGAATACGCTTACAAGTTCAGTGCGTAGAACCTTCGATCAAGTCTGCTAAGCAACTCGTCTAGGCAAATTTAAAACACACATCATGAAAGATCACTATCAATACTTTAGAGGTTCTTGTCACCAACACCATTTATCTAGCATGTTGCAAATCTCTAACATACAATCCTATAGCTTTCATTGACCAAGAGTTTGTCACTATACTCAATTCGAATATATTTTATAGGCAACTAAGAATCATATGAAGGGATTTGCAGCAAGATTGAATCACAATCTCATGTAAGCATAAACATAACTCATAACAATATCAATGTCACATTCTACCACCAACATAAAGGATTTAGCTATTCATAATCATAATGGAAAACATCACAAAATATGAATTGTTACAGAAAGACATTGGATCAAACTAGCAGACAAGAGATAGATACAAGTTACCACCAAAGCTGTCACTATTCGGTGGAATTGATGCAAAACCTCTCCGTAGATGAAAATATCATGCAATCCTATGGCTAAATCTTCAATCCTTTGATGATAATCAACCTTCTAGCTAATGGGTCTGAGCTCTGGAGCCTCCAAGAGCTCTCCAAAACTTTTACAAAGTCAAAGGAATGAGAAAAAATAACTGAAAATCGAGTTTTAATGCCAAAATCGCGATCTGGATCTGAGTCCAAGCGCCCCGCTTGAAGAGGCCAAGCGGTCTGCTTGAAATTGCAGAATCTGTCCCAGGACCCAAGCGGCCCGCTTGCAACAGTCAAGCGGCCCGCTTGGCAAGCGGCCTGCTTGGCTGCCCCACGTCGTCTTCAACTCGCTCTCTAGGGCTCATACGATGTCGGATCAGGGCGTGTAATATATCGTTGGATAGCTCTTTGAGTTAGCTACGCGTGGAATTTGGTTTGAGGTAAATACACATCTGTATGAGAAAGTTATGGCCGAAATGGTTAGGCTGCATCAATCTTGCACACTCGAACGACTCCAAAACTTCCACCCGAACATTTGAATTTGCTTCCAAGGTAAGGCTAGCCTCTCCAAAGTGTGATTCTTGGCTTAACTCGAACTAAGGGCACTCACAAATATCCACGGAGATCAAGGAACTTCAACGGGGTCATTTTTCATCCAAAATGCTTCGTTTTTAGCTCCAAAAACACTGTTTCGTACCTGAGTGCCTGAAAATGCAAAAAACACAAAACGTGACACTATTCTACAAAACTAAGCAAAAACAAAGCTAAAAGATAGCAAAAGAAGGCAAAAAAGTCAAGATGAACGCGTCAAAAAAACGTTCATCAAATTCCCCAAACCAAACCTTTGCTTGTCCTCAAGCAACAAACTATCTTAAATGCAACACAAAAGGAGTCTCATGCCAAGTAAAGTGAACTAATCTATTGAATCTACCAAATGCTTATGAACAAGACCAAATGAGCATGACATGCAAATAGGTTGAAGTATGCCTCGATTGCGAGTATACACATTCTCAAGTGCACTTGGTTAAAAAAAGGAGTCTCTCGTGACATCTTCTACCTGGACCTGGTCAGTGACGACACAATGATGCATGTTATCATACTACAATTGCCTCGTGCCTATGAAACCGAGGGCTTACTTCTGTTCACCAAGCGAGACTTTTCCTCAAGAGAGGGCGAACCAATACTGGCTCTCATCAAACGAAGGAGGGTTCCCTTAGAAAGATAACACTCCCCTATACTACCCAGACTCTCAAGAATGAGCCTCTTTCAACCACTTCTTGAATAGCAAGACGAGGGTGGTCAAGAACAGGCCTTGGACAAAGGCGACACGAAACGAAAGATAGAATTTACAACTCGACACTTCACAATAACAAATATTTACATGACACTTGACACTACGAGACTGCTTTTGGCTTGCAACGACCCTTCTTTTGCTTTTGGGTCTTATTCTTTACTTTCTTTATTCTTTTTTTTTTTTTTTTCTTTTCTCTTTTTTTTTTCCCTTCTTTTCTTTTTCTCTCTTTTTTTTTTCCTTCTTTTCTTTTTCTCTTTTTTTTATAGGGGCAAGCAGCAGTACTATGTGTCAAAAACACCTCCCCAAACCTATTCGAAAGAATAGGTTTGACCACAAAGACGAAAAAGAAAAAGGAAAGACTCTTTTACAAAGACACCTCCCCAAACCTATTCGAAAGAATAGGTTGGGACACAAAAGAGACAGAAAAAGAAAAAGGAAACTTTACAACGACTCAAAGACGAAAGACAAGATCAACGAAGCAACCCCCTACCCAAACCTATTCGATAGAATAGGTTTAATACAAGGAATCGCACGCCTCACACTACCTCCTTCCTAGGCATTTGGCAATCTCAATTCGAGGTGAAGAACTCGTCGCCTCTTACGTACATAATTACACGGGTTACAACCATAGACTCTAACATGCATCATTTCATAAGGCCATCGTGAACCGCAGCAGAAGAAACACCACTCAAGGTGATGTCGAGACTACTAAGCTTAACTAGTGCACATGCGAATGTGACAAACCAAGCGAGACAAGACTCAAACTACTTGCAAAGTGATGCAACATATGATCAATGGCCATAAACACTTAGTCTACTCAATAAAAAAGTTCAAAAGACTTGGCAATAAACTCCACACACAACAACGTGCAACAACTATTCTAGGGATGATATGCATGCAAAAATTTGAAAAAAACACGACAAATCACATGAACTTGAGTAAAATCAGGCATGTACGAACCACACAAGCATATAGTACTGAAAATCCAATACCCCCTCCCCAAACCTAAACTTTTGCTCGTCCTCGAGCAAAGAAAAGTTGAAAGAAAAGGAAAAATTGGATTGAAAGTACACTTCCCTGAGATAAAGGTTCGTGTCCAATCTCCTATATATGAGTAGTACCTGAAAGGACTCAAGAAACAAGTGAGAACGGGTGCGCAAAGGTGAGAAGAATGGAAAAACGAGAAAAATCTGGGTATAGGGTCCAAGCGGACCGCTTGGCCAAGCGGAGCGCTTGGGAGGCTCCAGGCGCTCCGCTTGAATTTCCAGGAAGTTGCAAAACTTCCTGGAATTTGAAGCGGACCGCTTGGCCCTTCCAGGCGCTTCGCTTGGCCCTGTTTTCACATTTTCGATGTTTTTCCTCTCTTAATCACCTAAGGCACCAAGACAAAACTAGACTAAACTAATCACGACAAAAGGCACACAGGCCACAACTACGAAAGCAATAAAAAAAATAAAAATAAAAACTAAACTACATGCAAAGAAATACCACAAGGTTATCCATTATCAAATGGAAACGAATCTCGTGCATCCGTTCCATTACTCCTTGCTTCTTGGGAACCATCCTTCGCTCCTCTCCGTTGCTGCTCGAGCAAATCCATGATCCCCTGAAAACTAAAATTAACAAAATCAGTAAAATCTAAATCTAAAAAATAACTAAGGGAATCAGATGGAAAATAAAAAGAGAAAAAAGGATCAAAACTCCCTTGAAACTCGTCGGTGGGGGCATGGACCATAACAGAAGAGTCAAGATCAGGAATGTCTAGAACAATAGAGTCTAAGCACGCCGGTTCAGAGGTGCCAATATCCTCAAAGACTAGCTCCTCAACCTCAAGACAACTCGGAACAAGGATTTCTGAGTCGGGGGAAGTAATGGATTCAATCGTCACCTCCTCCATGACTTCTTCCTCACCAACGATAGGAATATCCTCGACGATAGGTGTCTCAACATGCTCACTCACAACATTCACTGAGATCTCATTCAATTGCCTTTGTACTTCTTCTTCACCCCATAAGAAGGGATAGTGAAGCTTAACCTCATTCATGGTCAAAACATCCACGGGATCTTCACCAATATCTCGAAGGGCGCTGATTCTTAGCCAAATTGATGATGTCGTTTTTCACCAATTAAATTTGTTTTAAAAGCCTAAGGACACTTATCACTACACAAACTAGAGTGCAATGGCAAGTTGTCCCCGAGTGTCGTTCTCTCGGGACCTAACGTGGCTTTGCTTGGGGTTTTTGCAAGCAATTTCAGTCAACGAGTTCAAAAGTTTAGAGAATCGTTTCCTTTGAACAATAGCAACGAGAACTCAGATTTATGTAAACAAGTTTGGAAAACGGTTGGTGGTAGAAATCAAATACACATGCATGGGTTACGAATATGCTCACAAGTTCAGTGCGTAGAACCTTCGATCAAGTCTGCTAAGCAACTCGTCTAGGCAAATTTAGGACACACATCATGAAAGATAACTATCAATAATTTAGAGGTGCTTGTCACGAACACCATTTATCTAGCATGCTGCAAATCTCTAACATACAATCCTATAGCTTTCATTGACCAAGAGTTTGTCACTATACTCAATTCGAATATATTTTATAGGCAACTAAGAATCATATGAAGGGATTTGCAGCAAGATTGAATCACAATCTCATGTAAGCATAAACATAACCCATAGCATGCATATTCTACATTCTACCACCAACACAAAAGATTTAGCTACTCATATTCATCAACATAGACATCAATTCATATGAATAATAATTGGAATACATCATATCAAACTACAAGACAAGAGAGTGATACAAGTTACCACCAAAGTTGTCACTAATCGGTGGAAATCTAAGAAAACCTCTCCGTAGATGATTACAAAGGATGAATCCCAATCAAAACCTTGAATCCCAAGCTAAAATACAAAGAAATCTGAATATTCTCTGAGTTTTGGGGCTTAGGAGCTCTCCAAACGAAGTTACAGTTCAAAAGATATATAAAAAATGATCAAAGATCAGATCTAAGAAGGAAAATCCGAAAACGTAACCGCTGCCAAGCGGACCGCTTGGCAAGCGAAGCGCTTCGGGCACTCCAAGCGCCTCGCTTGGCAAGCGAAGTGCTTCGGGCACTCCAAGCGCCTCGCTTGGCTTCTGTGCCAAAGCTCCTGGAATTTGAAGCGGAGCGCTTCACTATTCCAGGCGCTTAGCTTGGCTCCTGGCAGATTTTTGTCTTCGAACTCAATCTTTTTGCCCTCGCATGGCCCTCGGGTGCCTTGGACTCATCCTTCTCGATGCTTATTGATACTCAAGCAATTACGAACAAGCCACGGAGATTGGGGAACTTCAACGGGGCCATCTTTTCCATCAAAAAGACTCGTTTTTAGCTCCAAAAACGCCGTTTCGTACCTAAGTGCCTGAAAATGCAGAAAACACAAAATGTGACACAATTCTACAAAACTAACCAAAAAACAAGGCTAAAAGATAGCAAAAGAACGTGAAAAAGACAAGATGAACGCGTCAAAAATACGTTCATCAAACTCCCAAACCAAACATTTGCTTGTCCTCAAGCAACAAACTAACCTAAATGCAACACAAAAGGAGTCTCATGCCAAGTAAAGTGAACTAATCTATTGAATCTACCAAATGCTTATGAACAAGACCAAATGAGCATGACATGCAAATAGGTTGAAGTATGTCTCGATTGCGAATATACACATTCTCAAGTGCACTTGGTTAAACAAAGGAGTCTCTCGTAACATCTTCTACCTGGACGTGGTCAGTGACGACACAATGATGCATGTTATCATACTACAATTGCCCCGTGCCTATGAAACCGAGGGCTTACTTCTGTTCACCAAGCGAGACTTTCCCTCAAGAGAGGGCGAACGAATACTGGCTCTCATCAAACGAAAGAGGGTTCCCTTAGAAAGATAACACTCCTCTATTCTACCCAGACTCTCAAGAATGAGTCTCTTTCAACCACTTCTTGAATAGCAAGACGAGGGTGGTCAAGAACAGGCCTTGGACAAAGGCGACACGAAACGAAAGATAGAATTTACAACTCTACACTTCACAAGAACAAAATATTTACATGACACTTGACACTACGAGACTGCTTTTGGCTTGCTACGACCCTTCTTTTGCTTTTGGGTCTTATTCTTTATTTTCTTTCTTCTTTTTTTTCTTTTCTCTTTTCTCTTCCTTTTTTTTCTTTTCTTTTTTCTCTTTCTTTTTTTATATAGGGCAAGCAGCAGTACTATGTGTCAAAAACTCCTCCCCAAACCTATTCGAAAGAATAGGTTTGGACACAAAACAAAAAGAAGATGAAAAAGGAAACTTTACAACGACTCAAAGACGAAAAACAAGATCAACGAAGCAACCCCCTCCCCAAACCTATTCGATAGAATAGGTTTAATACAAGGAATCGCACACCTCACACTACCTCCTTCCTAGGCATTTGGCAATCTCAAATCGAGGTGAAGAACTTGTCGCCTCTTACGCACATAATTACACGGGTTACAACCATAGACTCTAACATGCATCATTTCATAAGGCCATCGTGAACCGCA
Source organism: Plantago ovata (assembly GCA_028274465.1). NCBI lineage: Eukaryota > Viridiplantae > Streptophyta > Magnoliopsida > Lamiales > Plantaginaceae > Plantago > Plantago ovata. The sequence goes on from CM051457.1 coordinate 54,046,638, forward strand.
GCAGAAGAAACACCACTCAGGGTGATGTCGAGACTACTAAGCTTAACTAGTGCACATGCGAATGTGACAAACCAAGCGAGACAAGCCTCAAACTACTTGCAAAGTGATGCAACATATGATCAATGGTCATAAACACTTAGTCTACTCAATAAAAAAGTTCAAAAGACTTGGCAATAAACTCCACACACAACAACGTGCAACAACTAATCTAGGGATGATATGCATGCAAAAATTTGAAAAAACACGACAAATCACATGAATTTGAGTAAAATCAGGCATGTACGAACCACGCAAGCATATAGTACTGAAAATCCAATACCCCCTCACCAAACCTAAACTTTTGCTCGTCCTCGAGCAAAGAAAAGTCGAAAGAAAAGGAAAAATTGGATTGAAAGTACACTTCCCTGAGATAAAGGTTCGTGTCCAATCTCCTATATATGAGTAGTACCTGAAAGGACTCAAGAAACAAGTGAAAACGGGTGCGCAAAGGGGAGAAGAATGGAAAAACGAGGAAAATCTGGGTACAGGGTCCAAGCGGGGCGCTTGGAAGGGCCAAGCGGTCCGCTTCGAATTCCAGGAAGTGGTGATGGGCTTTGTAAATTGCACAAGATTGCAAGAATTGGTGGAGAATTGAGAGAGATTGAGATTTTTGGGGTGCAAAAATCGGCAAAGGAGGAAGAAAACGAAGTGGGAGGCTTTGAATCTCAAGTGCCCCGCTTGCTTTCTTAAGGAAAGCCAAGCGAAGCGCTTGGCAAGCGGTCCGCTTGGGCACTCCCAAGCGCTCCACTTGGATTTCCAGTAGGAATTTCATTCCTACTGGAAATTCAAGCGGACCGCTTGGGCGAGCCAGGCGCTTCGCTTGGATTTCCAGTAAGAATGGGATTCTTACTGGAAATCCAAGCGGACCGCTTGGGCTGTCCAAGCGGTTCGCTTGGGACCTGAAGCTCCAAAATCTATTTTTTTCCAACTTTTGCTAAATTTTCACCCCAAAAAACTTGTCTAAACAACGAAACAAAATTTAAACGTGCTTCTAATCTACATGCAATTACCTACAACCTCGGGTTGCCTCCCGAGAAGCGCCTTCGTTTAAAAGTCGTTGGCTCGACTCATCTTAGCTCATGCGGGATCAATTTTGCATCGGGTACTAAACTTCCCCGTCCAAGTGCTCTTCAAAGCACTAAGTCCCTGCACATCTTGACGAACATAAAGAGGACCAAAGAATCCTACAAGTTCGTTAGTATCAACATAAGCACATGAATTAACTATGGCTCGCAACGTATGTTGCTTGCCATTTACCTCGAAGCTACATGTACGACGGTACATGTCTATCACCATATGTACTTTGTTGATGAAGGCTCTACCCAAAAGAACCACATCCTTGAGCTTTGCGGAGGATGTAGGCATGATGATGAAGTTCGTCTTTACCTCTACACCGGCGACTCTTACCACTAGATTTTCGATCACACCCAATGGCTTCTTCATAGACCCATCCGCCAATTGCACCATGCACTTCATTGGTCTTAAGCCAGACAAACCCGACTCTTGGTACACGTTCAAAGGTATGACATTCACACCCGCTCCCGTGTCTAGAGTTGCCACTATTCCATCCTTCTTACCCAAGCCGATTTCCACATCAAAGCTCTCTTGGATAGGCACTTCCACCATATCCACCAACTCATCCTCAGACGATGAGTTTTCATTCACTTCCTCAACTATCGCATCAGATTGTGCGACCACTTTCTCTTCCACAACTACCTTAGGAGTCTCAAGCTCCTCACTCACCTTGCAAGTTTCAGTTACCTTGCAACTTGGCACCTCAACTAGTGCATTGTCCCTCACAACCGTGATCTCCACGGGCAAATCAGTCACCACGGTTATGGCCATAGCCTTCTCCGTGTTTTGGGAAACTTCCCTTGCTCTCTACTCGCCCCTCGATCTATAAGCTCTTGTAGCTTCTTATGGAGGTTGCTACTACTAGCCTCAAGCTTCTCAAAGCGTTGATTGTTAGTAGCCTCATTACAATAGTAATGCTCCATGAATTTGTTCGTCTTCATAACAAGATCATTGAGTGAAGAGACAAGAGGTGAAGGAAGCACCCCTCCACCTTGTGGTCCCGAACTAGCAACCTGAGGTGGAGGTGTAGGATTAGAAGGCGGTGCTCCTTCATACCAATTGTTCCCATAACTGAGACGACTTCTATCTTGATTAGGCCCATAGGCATTTTGATTCGAGTTATGAAAATAACCACGGTTTCCTTGATTCTGGTACCCACCTCGGGGTCTACGGTTTTGTGGCCTCACATTGCCATAACCTTGCCCGTAGTTCACATCTCCAACTACTTGCTCTCCCTCAGCAGCATATACTTCTTGACGGACATCGTTCGTGATATATTGCTCTCTAGCAAATTCAGAACGGCACAAGTAGGCCGGGTGCCCATAATTCTTGCACACACCACAAACTTCCGTAGAAGGACAAGGAACGCTTTGCCTCAAAGCTTGCTTCACTTCATGGGCGAACCCATCAAAGACATTTTGTTCCACTACTACCTTGGCTTCACCTCTTTGCTCCTTTTGGAGCACACGAGCCCTCACATTCGTGTCGCCTTTGTCCAAGGCCTGTTCTTGACCACCCTCGTCTTGCTATTCAAGAAGTGGTTGAAAGAGACTCATTCTTTGAGAGTCTAGGTAGAATAGGGGAGTGTTATCTTTTTCTAGGGAACCCTCCTACGTTTGATGAGAGCCAGTATTGGTTCGTGATGAATGTGTATTTTACACTTTCATTCGAGTCTTTTTCACCTAATTTAGCTATCCTCTATGTTAATTTAGCTATATTTTAGTACATTTTATTAGAATAGTGTCACGTTTCCCTTTAGATTTTATTTTACAGGTTTTGGTTGAAATTCGGAGATTTACGGGCAATTATATTGAAGTTTACAAGGAATTGGTGTTCCAGAAGCCTATTTGGAGTATCTGAAGGTTTCCGGACAGGAATTGGAGTCTAGAGGTCGAATCTGGAGGTTAGAAGGCCATTAGAAGTCTGAAACCGAGTCCGAAAAGGTGAAGAAATCCAAATCCGCATCGAAAAACGCGGAAATTCCGCGAAAAACTGGGGGGCGAACCGCCCCAGAGGATTTTCGGGCCTATATATAGTTGCGAGTTTTCTCTCCGAAAATCATATCTTTCCAAGCCTACTTTCTCACCTCTCTCTATAGTTTTAGGTAGGAACTTCCCGGGGCCTGTCCTGGGAGTTCCATAGCTTAGGGGATACTTTTTCATAGCAGATTGGAGCGCGTAGGATCGCAATCATCCGGAGATTGACAACCTTCGGTAACTTTGTATCTTACAACTTTTATCTACTTATTTTATATTCTTTCAATATGTTTTCTTCTATGATTGCTATTGATTGCATGCACATTATGAGTAGCTAAATTTATCGTTGGTGGTAGTATGTGAATTCTTAGCGAGGGAAGATAATCACGCTAATGGCTATATCGCGCATTATACTCCGTGTCATTGTTTTATTTCGTTGATGAGTTGAACACCAAAATTCTCGTATGTTGTATTGATCATTATGCACACTAGGACACTTGTCGGCCAATCAGACTAAATTATCTTCGTAGTGTTGAATGATTACGGAACACAATAGGACGTTAGTTGTTGACAGGTCAGACCCATATTATCTTCGTAGTGCACAATACTTACAACAGGACCCAAGATTCATTCAAAGATCTCTATGCAAGACCGAGGAATTTATGCATGATTATCGACCCATTATGTTAAGAAGGACCATACTATCACCAACCTCCATTATCTGCTTGAAAACCCCCTATTGCTTTCTATCTGCTGTTTTATATTCTCTTGATTAAATAGATAAAGCTAGTTATAGTCCTGAGAGAACGACACTCGAGTCATTCTACTGCTACACTACGGTTTTCGTTGTAGTTGTGGATTGCCTTTGGCTAAATAACAAATTTATTTGACTGAATCTGACACGTTCATCAAATTGGCGCCGTTGCCGGGGACTATACTCCTTTTTTCTGTTTAATTTGTTTTTATTTACAGCTTTAGATTCCTAATTCTTTTAGTTTTAGTTTTCCTTTTTAATCTCTCTCTGTTTTCCTATTTGTTTCTAATACACTTTTCCTAGCTTTAGTAGTATTCGATATCTAGAAATATTCTCGATTGTCGAAATTTCTAACGAGGCTGACTTTTAGTTTTGAGTTACTCCTGATACAGATTTCCAGGTATGACGACCTTGAAAGCTCGCTTGACGCCGACGTTCTCGCAAGTCAGGAGGGGGTCAGCTATATACTTGGAAGAAGAGTTATCGGGGTACGAGGTAACAAACACCATAGTGAGAAGGATACCAAGGTTCGAAGAAGGAGAAGATATGAATCCAATAAGCTTCATCAGATCCTATGAAGAGGAGATAGCAAAAGTTCCAGCAAAAGGGTTCACAGAGGACCAATTATGCCGGAAATTATTTCCTTTTGCTTTGGGATATGAACCGAGGATATGGATAGCATGGTTAGCACCAGGATCACTAAAAACCTGGAACCAAGTAGTAGAGGAGTTCTTGGCACGTTTCATGCCTTACCATGAGACGATGGCACTACGGAATCGGATCGAATACTTCAAGCAAGGAGAATACGAGCGGTTCTGTGACACCTATGAACGTTTTGAGCTGTATAAACGTGAGTGCCCCCACCACCGTTTCGACGACGGGGAGCTGATTTGGTTCTTTGTTGGAGGACTACGAGATGAAGTTAGGCTTCAAATAGATGGGATATGTGGAGGATTGGAAGAATGTACAGTTGAATAGGCAGTGAAGGTGTTTCAAACATACGCCAATGGATCCGCGCAATCCGAGAAAATAATGTCGAATGAAGTCGCCAACATATACTCGAATTAAGTCGAAACTGACGGGTTATACGAAGACTATTCTGAGGACGAGGACATCATTGAGGAGGAGGAACTTGCGTTTTACGCAGGGATTAAGGCCATTGAGAGTGTCTTCGAAGTAGCACACGCAGGGCAAGCTGAGAACAATCTTCGCATCGAGAAGGCTTTTGAAGCGATCGAAGTAACTGAGCAACTAATAAAAGAACTTAGCCTACTGAAGTGTGGAAGGTGCGGTGAAGAAGTCGAGGACACCGCACAAGAAGTAGTAAGCAAACCACCCGAGGAGAGGAGCGAATCACCCACCAACTACAGGGAACCAAACAGTCCGAGTCTTACTGATGAGACATCTGAAGCTGATCCCGATCAATCTCCAGCCGATGCAACTGAAGAGAATGAGTGCGAAGAAGTGAAACTACTGCTCCGAGGAGGCAAGATGACCAAAATTCCCAACTTCATACGTCCTAAGCAGGTGGAGCCTACTGAAATCGATAATAGAGGGCCAAGCACAGAACAAGAAGATAACGTAAGATCCAAAGAACCTCAAGAAGTTCCAGAAAGGAATGATGAACCTAGACCATCTGTAATACACATAGATGACGACGAGGTCGAAGTTGGAGTTAGTATACCAGGAGAACTTCACAAATCTTCCAATCCATATGTGCCTCCGAAGCCACATGTACCATACCCGAGTCGGATCAAACCAGCCAAGAAGGATATTCAAGATTCACCCTTGTTCCAACGCCTGTCAAAAGTGGAAGTCAATGTACCTCTCTTGGAGTTAATCCAGAACATTCCAGCTTATACGAAATTCTTTCGTGAGATCAAGAACAAAAGGATTACTTCAGAAAGGGAAGTAAATGGGGTTGAAACAGTCAACTCGCTTGCCGGATTGCCCATGAAGAAAAAGGATCCTGGCAGTTTCATAATCAACATCGCCTTAGGGAATGGACGAACTACACAGGCAATGCTTGACTTAGGAGCTAGCATTAACTTAATGCCGTATTCGGTATACAAGGCCCTGGAACTCGGAGAATTGACACCAACTGATATGGTGGTCCAAATGGCAGACCAAAGTGTGAAGAGACCAGTAGGGATAATAGAGGACATCCTTGTGAAAGTAGACAAATTGATAATCCCAGCTGATTTTGTGGTGATGAAGTCCGCAGACGAGGGAAAAAGCCATATCCGTGAGCACATAGTACTACTTGGGAGACCGTTCATGGCAACTACCAACACATGCCTTGAACTTAAGGGCAAGAAGATAACCATGGAGGTAATGGGCGAAAAGATTGAGTTGGTAGGATGTAGCATCAGAGATAAGGAAGTTGCGGAGGAGTTAAAATTTGTCGATTGCTACGAATCCGTAATTCCCGAATTTCGTCATAGCCATAGCAATCGCGAACCACTTGAGGAAGCACTTACAATGCAAGCTGAGACATGCTACATGACCAAAGAAGCAAGGGAACTAGTCGAAATAATGGATAGCACACCAGAAATTCCAGCAGGAGAAGAGGTACTTGAACCTTTAGAGGAAGAAGAAGAAGAAAGTGGGTTTCCTGAAGAACCCAGCTTAGAATTAAAACCTCTTCCTGAGCACCTCAAATATGTGTACTTGGGAGAAAATCAGAAGAAGCCCGTGATTGTATCCTCGCATCTCTGCAACAATGAAGAAAGTAAGCTGATCGAAGTATTGAAGGAAAATTCCGCAGCTATAGGATGGGGGATCAGCGATATCAAGGGAATTAGCCCTACAAGATGCGTGCACAACATCACTCTAGAACAAGATGCTAAACCCGTTAGGCAACCTCAGAGAAGGATAAATCCAGCAATGCAAGAGGTGGTAAAAAAGGAAGTGATCAAGTTGCTAGATGCTGATATGATTTACCCCATTCCAGATAGTCGATGGGTGAGCCCAGTACATGTAGTTCCTAAGAAATCAGGAGTCACTGTGGAAGAGAATGAGAAGGGAGAATTGGTACCGGTTAGAAAGACCACTGGATGGCGGATGTGCATTGACTACAGAAGATTAAATGCCGCCACAAAAAAGGACCACTTCCCTTTACCATTTATTGATGACATGCTAAACCGCCTTGCGGGGCGGAAGTTCTATTGTTTTCTTGATGGTTTATCAGGTTTCTACCAGATTCCAATTGCACCGGAGGATCAGGAGAAGACGACATTCACTTGCCCATTCGGAACATTTGCCTATAGGAGGATGCCATTTGGACTGTGCAATGCTCCCGCCACTTTTCAAAGGTGCATGCTTTCTGTTTTCTCTGACATGGTAACCAAATTTGTTGAAGTTTTTATGGATGATTTTTCCCTTTTTGGTGATTCATTTGATGAATGCTTGCAAAGATTAGATCTAGTTTTAAAAAGGTGCATTGAATGCAACTTAACCTTAAGCTTGGAAAAGAGTCATTATATGGTTAGAGAAGGGATTGTTCTAGGACATGTAGTTTCTGAAAGAGGTATCGAGGTAGACAAGGCTAAGATAGAAATCATTGAAAAAATTCCTCCACCTACTTGCGTGAAAGAATTACAATCTTTTCTTGGCCATGTAAGATTTCATAGGAGGTTTATTAAAGATTTCTCGAAAATTGCTAAACCTATAAGTAGCTTGCTTGCTAAAGATGTGGTTTTCCATTTCTCTAATGAATGCCTAGTTGCTTTTAATACTCTTAAGGAAAAGCTTGTTTCTGCCCCCATTGTTGTGCCGCCTGACTGGAATCTTCCTTTCGAAATTATGTGTGATGCTTCGAATTTTTCTATGGGCGCTGTTTTATGCCAAAAAGTTGATAAGCAGTATCGTGTGATTTATTATGTTAGTAAGACTCTAGACTCCGCGCAGGTTAATTATACAACAACAGAAAAGGAATTTTTAGCTGTTGTCTTTGCTTTACAAAAGTTTAGGTCTTATTTAATTGGTCATCCTGTGAATGTCCAAACTAATCATGCTGCTTTGAGACATTTGATAGCTAAGCAAGATTCTAAGCCTAGATTAATCCGTTGGGTCCTTTTTTTTGATTTGACTATAGTAGATAGAGCTGGTAGGGAGAATTTAGTAGCAGATCATCTATCTAGAATACCTAATATACCTGTTGATCCGATACCCATTAATGAAGATCTCCCCGATGAGCATCTAATGAAGGTGAATGAGGAGCCATGGTATGCAGATATTGTAAACTATTTGGCTATGAATGTCTGCCCCACTAACTTTTCAGCTTCAGACAAAAGAGCTCTTGCCAAGCAATGCAGGACTTACATTTGGGATGATCCGCATCTATTCAAGGAAGGAGCTGATTCTAAGGAGGTGCGTGCCACAAGAAGAACAACAAAGTGTACTGAGCCATTGCCATGAGCTTAACTGTGGAGGGCACTACAGTGGATTGAAGACAGCGCGCAAAGTGCTGCAGGCAGGATTTTTCTGGCCAACAATATACAAAGATGCTCGAAGTTTTGTGAACAATTGTGACCCATGCCAACGAGGTGGCGGTATTGGCAAAAAAGACGAAATGCCCCTTCAAGGGAATCTAGTGGTAGAACCTTTCGATGTATGGGGCATTGATTTTATGGGACCATTTCCAAACAGCGGAGGCTATGAATACATTCTTGTTGCAGTGGACTATATGACTAAATGGGTAGAGGCAATTCCTACAAAAACAAATGACGGTGCAGTGGTTATGAAGTTCTTGAAGGAAGTAATATTCTCTAGATTTGGGTGCCCTAGGACAATCATCAGCGATGGAGGGTCCCACTTCGTCAATAGAACGTTTGCCTCTCTTCTTAAGAGATACAGTGTCCACCATAGTGTCGCTACACCTTATCACCCGCAAACATCAGGGCAAGTCGAAGTCAGCAACCGTCAAATCAAAAAGATCCTGGAGCGAGTAGTGAAGCCTAGTAGAAAGGATTGGGCAGGAAAATTGAATGATGCACTTTGGGCATACAGGACTAGCTACAAGACGGTGATCGGGACCACTCCGTACAGACTTGTGTATGGAAAAGCATGTCATCTTCCCGTAGAACTAGAACACAAGGCATATTGGGCCAATTAAAACACTCAATCTTGATATGGGAAAGGCTGGCGAAGAACGATTGTTGCAACTAGATGAGCTTGATGAATTACGACTAGGTGCTTATGAGAATGCCAAGATCTACAAAGAACGTACTAAGAAGTATCATGATCGTGGTATAGTACGTAAGGAATTGATTCCTGGACAAAAAGCTTTGGTGTTTAATTCTCGCCTTCGACTATTTCCTGGAAAACTCCGTACTCGTTGGGATGGACCGTATGAAATTCTCGAAGTTGCTCCCCATGGAGCTGTTAAACTCTTCGATCCTAAGACAGGCAATACCTTCAAGGTGAATGGCCAGCGAGTGAAACCGTACTTCGAGATATCTAGTGATCAAAGGGAGGTTGATCACCTTGAGCTTACCCCTATCGCCTCCACTGAAGGTTAGTATGCTTTGTTTTGTTTTCTCACGAGTTTGATTGAGTATTATCGGTAACTCATACAAGCATTATCTCTCACCTTGGATCCACTTTCGGCGTTCGGGACGAGCGACGACGTTCAGGTTTGGGGAGGAGGTTATCGCTGGTTATCTCTATACTTATTATCTCTATACTTATCTTGCTTATGAAAAACTCGTGAAAATTTTTGCATTTGCACGTTTACTGCTTTCCTAGGATAGTTTTTGCATGTTTTGTATGGAGTTTATTGCCGAATTTTTTGAACTTTTTTATTGGGTAGATCAACTAGCTATGCCATTAATCGTATGCTTCGTCTCTATGAATTTGTTTGAGGTTTTTCTCGCTTGGCTTGTCTCATTTATGTATTGCACTTAGTTAAGCATGGTAGTCTCGACATCACTTAGTGGTGTTTTCTCTACTGCGGTTCACGAAGGCCTTTATAATAGGATGATGCATGTTAGGGTCTTATGGTTGTTTTCCCGAGTAATTATGTACCTAAGAGGCAACAAGTCTTCACCATGCTTTGAGATTGCTAAATGCCTAGGAAGGAGGTAGTGTGAGGTTGTGTGATCCTTTGTTTATAACCTATTCTTCCGAATAGGTTTGGGGAGGGGGTTACACCATCATTAGACTTGTTTCTGTTTTTCATTTTTCATATCGTGAGTCTATTTTTCCTTTTCCGTAATTTTGTACTCCAACCTATTCTTTCGAATAGGTTCGGGGAAGTCGTGTGAGTCTTTTTGTTTCTCTCTTTGTTATGCTACTGCTGGCTAGAAAAAATCGAAAAAAAAGAAAAGAAAAATTCCAGAAGAAAAAAAAGAAAAAGAAAAAAAAGAATCTGGAAAGAAAAAAAGAAAAAAGAGAAGACCCCCAAAAAAAAAGCAAAGAAGGGTCCAAAAAATAAAGCCAAATAGCAGTTTAGCAAAGTTTGAGTCTTTTCCATTTTTCGTATTGTTCGTAATTGTGTTTTTCTATTTTTTATCTTTTTTGTCTTAAGTGTCATCTGTTCTAGACCACCCTCGTCCTGCCATTCAGGAAGTGGTGAAAAGCTTAAGACTTTACTTGAGAGATGGGTAGAATAGGGGAGTGTTATCTTTTATAGGGAACCCTCCTTCGTTTGATGAGAGCTAGTACTGGTTCGACCTCTTTTGAGGAAAAGTCTTAACATGGTGGAACAGCAGTAAGTCCTCAGTTTCATAGGCACGGGGCAACCATTCGTATCTTAGCATGCATCATTACGTCGTCACTGACTAGGTCCAGGTAGAGAATGTTACGAGAGACTATCTTGTCTTGACATAAGTGCTTATGTGGATGTGTATAAGTCAATCGAGGTATTCTTCAACCTATATTCATGCTTTGATTTATATGGTTTTTGTTCATATGTTATTTGATAGATTCAGTAGATTAGTTCATTTTATTTGGCATGAAACTCCATTTTTGTGTCTTGCATGTTTTTTGTATTAGAGTCTAGCTTAGTTGCTTGACGACAAGCAAAGGTTCGGTTTGGGGAGTTTGATGAATGTGTATTTTACACTTTCATTCGAGTCTTTTTCATTTAGCTATCCTCTATGTTAATTTAGCTATATTTTAGTACATTTTATTAGAATAGTGTCACGTTTCCCTTTAGATTTTATTTTACAGGTTTTGGTTGAAATTCGGAGATTTACGGGCAATTATATTGAAGTTTACAAGGAATTGGTGTTCCAGAAGCCTATTTGGAGTATCTGAAGGTTTTTGGATAGGAATTGGAGTCTAGAGGTCGAATCTGGAGGTTAGAAGGCCATTAGAAGTCTGAAACCGAGTCCGAAAAGGTGAAGAAATCCAAATCCGCGTCTAAAGCTGCGGAAATTCCGCGAAAAACTGGGGGGCGAACCGTCCCGTGCCTCGGGCGAACCGCCCCAGAGGATTTTCGGGCCTATATATAGTTGCGAGTTTTCTCTCCGAAAATCATATCTTTCCAAGCCTACTTTCTCACCTCTCTCTATAGTTTTAGGTAGGAACTTCCCGGGGCCTGTCCTGGGAGTTCCATAGCTTAGGGGATACTTTTTCATAGCAGATTGGAGCGCGTAGGATCGCAATCATCCGGAGATTGACAACCTTCGGTAACTTTGTATCTTACAACTTTTATCTACTTATTTTATATTCTTTCAATATGTTTTCTTCTATGATTGCTATTGATTGCATGCACATTATGAGTAGCTAAATTTATCGTTGGTGGTAGTATGTGAATTCTTAGCGAGAGAAGATAATCACGCTAATGGCTATATCGCGCATTATACTCCGTGTCATTGCTTTATTTCGTTGATGAGTTGAACACCAAAATTCTCGTATGTTGCATTGATCATTATGCACACTAGGACACTTGTCGGCCAATCAGACTAAATTATCTTCGTAGTGTTGAATGATTACGGAACACAATAGGACGTTATTTGTTGACAGGTCAGACCCATATTATCTTCGTAGTGCACAATACTTACAACAGGACCCAAGATTCATTCAAAGATCTCTATGCAAGACCGAGGAATTTATGCATGATCATCGACCCATTATGTTAAGAATGACCATACTATCACCAACCTCCATTATCTGCTTGAAAACCCCCTATTGCTTTCTATCTGCTGTTTTATATTCTCTTGATTAAATAGATAAAGCTAGTTATAATCCTGAGAGAACGACACTCGAGTCATTCTACTGCTACACTACGGTTTTCGTTGTAGTTGTGGATTGCCTTTGGCTAAATAACAAATTTATTTGACTGAATCTGACACGTTCATCAGTTCGCCCTCTCTTGAGGAAAAGTCTCGCTTGGTGAACAGAAGTAAGCCCTCGGCTTCATAGGCACGGGGCAATTCTAGTATGATAACATGCATCATTGTGTCGTCACTGACCAGGTCCAGGAAGAAGAAGTTACGAGAGACTCCTTTGTTTAACCAAGTGCACTTGAGAATGTGTATATTCGCAATCGAGGCATACTTCAACCTATTTGCATGTCATGCTCATTTGGTCTTGTTCATAAGCATTTGGTAGATTCAATAGATTAGTTCACTTTACTTGGCATGAGACTCCTTTTGTGTTGCATTTAGGTTAGTTTGTTGCTTGAGGACAAGCAAAGGTTTGGTTTGGGGAGTTTGATGAACGTATTTTTGACGCGTTCATCTTGTCTTTTTCACCTTCTTTTGCCATCTTTTAGCCTTGTTTTTTGGTTAGTTTTGTAGAATTGTGTCACGTTTTGTGTTTTCTGCATTTTCAGGCACTTAGGTACGAAACGGCGTATTTGGAGCTAAAAACGAGTCTTTTTGATGGAAAAGATGACCCCGTTGAAGTTCCCCAATCTCCGTGGCTTGTTCGTAAGTGTTTGAGTATCAATAAGCATCGAGAAGGATGAGTCCAAGGCACCCGAGGGCCATGCGAGGGCAAAAAGATTGAGTTTGAAGACAAAAATCTGCCCAGGAGCCAAGCTAAGCGCCTGGAATAGTGAAGCGCTTCGCTTCAATTTCCAGGAGCTTGGGCACAGAAGCCAAGCGAAGCGCTCGGAGTGCCCGAAGCGCTTCGCTTGCCATGCGGTCCGCTTGGCTTCTCCAAGCGGTCCGCTTGGCAGCGGTTACGTTTTCGGATTTTCCTTCTTAGATCTGATCTTTGGTCATTTTTTGAATATCTTTTGAACTGTAACTTCGTTTTGGAGAGCACCTAAGCCCCAAAACTCAGAGAATATTCAGATTTCTTTGTATTTTAGCTTGGGATTCAAGGTTTTGATTGGGATTCATCCTTTGTAATCATCTACGGAGAGGTTTTCTTTGATTTCCACCGATTAGTGATAGCTTTGGTGGTAACTTGTATCACTCTCTTGTCTTATAGTTTGATATGATGTATTCCAATTATTATTCATATGAATTGATGTCTATGTTGATGAATATGAGTAGCTAAATCTTTTGTGTTGGTGGTAGAATGTAGAATATGCATGCTATGGGTTATGTTTATGCTTACATGAGATTGTGATTCAATCTTGCTGCAAATCCCTTCATATGATTCTTAGTTGCCTATAAAATATATTCGAATTGAGTATAGTGACAAACTCTTGGTCAATGAAAGCTATAGGATTGGGGAGGTGTTTTTGACACATAGTACTGCTGCTTGCCCTATATAAAAAAAGAAAGAGAAAAAAGAAAAGAAAAAAAAAAAAGGAAGAGAAAAGAGAAAAGAAAAAAAGAAGAAAGAAAATAAAGAATAAGACCCAAAAGCAAAAGAAGGGTCGTAGCAAGCCAAAAGCAGTCTCGTAGTGTGAAGTGTCATGTAAATATTTTGTTCTTGTGAAGTGTCGAGTTGTAAATTCTATCTTTCGTTTCGTGTCGCCTTTGTCCAAGGCCTGTTCTTGACCACCCTCGTCTTGCTATTCAAGAAGTGGTTGAAAGAGACTCATTCTTGAGAGTCTGGGTAGAATAGGGGAGTGTTATCTTTCTAAGGGAACCCTCCTTCGTTTGATGAGAGCCAGTATTGGTTCGCCCTCTCTTGAGGAAAAGTCTCGCTTGGTGAACAGAAGTAAGCCCTCGGTTTCATAGGCACGGGGCATTTGTAGTATGATAACATGCATCATTGTGTCGTCACTGACCACGTCCAGGTAGAAGATGTTACGAGAGACTCCTTTGTTTAACCAAGTGCACTTGAGAATGTGTATATTCGCAATCGAGGCATACTTCAACCTATTTGCATGTCATGCTCATTTGGTCTTGTTCATAAGCATTTGGTAGATTCAATAGATTAGTTCACTTTACTTGGCATGAGACTCCTTTTGTGTTGCATTTAGGTTAGTTTGTTGCTTGAGGACAAGCAAAGGTTTGGTTTGGGGAGTTTGATGAACGTATTTTTGACGCATTCATCTTGTCTTTTTCACCTTCTTTTGCTATCTTTTAGCCTTGTTTTTTGGTTAGTTTTGTAGAATTGTGTCACGTTTTGTGTTTTCTGCATTTTCAGGCACTTAGGTACGAAACGGCATTTTTGGAGCTAAAAACGAGTCTTTTTGATGGAAAAGATGGCCCCGTTGAAGTTCCCCAATCTTCGTGGCTTGTTCGTAAGTGCTTGAGTATCAATAAGCATCGAGAAGGATGAGTCCAAGGCACCCGAGGGCCATGCGAGGGCAAAAAGATTGAGTTCGAAGACAAAAATCTGCCCAGGAGCCAAGCTAAGCGCCTGGAATAGTGAAGCGCTCCGCTTCAAATTCCAGGAGCATTGGCACAGAAGCCAAGCGAAGCGCTTGGAGTGCCCGAAGCGCTTCGCTTGCCAAGCGGTCCGCTTGGCTTCTCCAAGCGGTCTGCTTGGCAGCGGTTACGTTTTCGGATTTTCCTTCTTAGATCTGATCTTTGATCATTTTTTGAATATCTTTTGAACTGTAACTTCGTTTTGGAGAGCTCCTAAGCCCTAAAACTCAGAGAATATTCAGATTTCTTTGTATTTTATCTTGGGATTCAAGGTTTTGATTGGGATTCATCCTTTGTAATCATCTACGGAGAGGTTTTCTTTGATTTCCACCGATTAGTGACAGCTTTGGTGGTAACTTGTATCACTCTCTTGTCTTGTAGTTTGATATGATGTATTCCAATTATTATTCATATGAATTGATGTCTATGTTGATGAATATGAGTAGCTAAATCTTTTGTGTTGGTGGTAGAATGTAGAATATGCATGCTATGGGTTATGTTTATGCTTACATGAGATTGTGATTCAATCTTGCTGCAAATCCCTTCATATGATTCTTAGTTGCCTATAAAATATATTCGAATTGAGTATAGTGACAAACTCTTGGTCAATGAAAGCTATAGGATTGTATGTTAGAGATTTGCAGCATGCTAGATAAATGGTGTTGGTGACAAGCACCTCTAAATTATTGATAGTGATCTTTCATGATGTGTGTCTTAAATTTGCCTAGACGAGTTGCTTAGCAGACTTGATCGAAGGTTCTACGCACTGAACTTGTGAGCATATTCGTAACCCATGCATGTGTATTTGATTTCTACCACCAACCGTTTTCCAAACTTGTTTACATAAATCTGATTTCTCGTTGCTATTGTTCAAAGGAAACGATTCTCTACACTTTTGAACTCGTTGACTGAAATTGCTTGCAAAAACCCCAAGCAAAGCCACGTTAGGTCCCGAGAGAACGACACTAGGGGACAACTTGCCATTGCACTCTAGTTTGTGTAGTGATAAGTGTTCTTAGGCTTTTAAAACAAATTTAATTGGTGAAAAACGACATCATCACCCGGATTCCATCCCGATGGTAAAGATCTATATGTGAATCCCTCATTATCGTCCTCTGAATTCCAGTTCACACAATTAACAACGTCACCTTGGTCACCCTCCATAGTCCATAAGGGTTAAAATACATCCTACGACACATCATGCAAATAAACAATGCTCCAAATAATCACTACCCAAGTGTCATCGCAGCACCATCACACAATAAAAGCTCAACACTCAACATTCTAATGATCAAATAATAAACTAGAGTCTGTACAACAATATTTTTGCGAGAGAAGTCGCTCAAAGAGTAAATACACGCATCTGATCAATGTCGTAAGAACCGCAATTTGTTGAAAGTTTTAAGAAGGTTGCAAAACAGGAAACTACGGAGAACAACAGATCCTGCAAAATCCATCATGACAGATTGTAAAATGTCGATCTTGGAACAAAAAGTCCTACCTTCTTACAAGCTGTCAAATTTATTTAGGCCCTATACTACGTCGTAACTGAGGGAAGAGAAAAAAAATAGTTCTCAAGCATTCAATCCAAAACAACAAAATGAGCGGATCAGCATCACAAAATTCAAGCTTGGGAACAGAGTCCACACGCGCAGACACCATTTCCAAAACTCCAGAGTTCAAAAAATTACCAAACGACAAGTAAACAAGGGTTTAATCAAAATTGAACTACGAGCGCCTAGCAGAAAGAAAGTGATTCAGGTTCAATACGACCGTTTTCGAAATTCCCATATGACTCTAAAGCCCCTAAAAAGGCTAAATTCCCTCTCAAAACAGCAAACCCATAGAGAATGTAAAAATCACGGACAAGTTATAACACCCAGTAAAACCCGTCCGAAAATCGAAGGACAATCCGAGAAAAGGAATAAAGAAGGAGTCACTTACTAGTGGCAGAAGGCCGGAAACCGCCACACGTCGCCTACGGGCAAAGCCCGGCCCGTAAGTCCGTTCCACACGGATACCTCCGACCCAACACGCGCGCTAAACCTCCGGCTTCAACGACGAGAAAAGAGAAAAAGGGAGGAGATGAAAGGGAGTTTCATTTTTGCTTTGAAAATTTAGTATATTCTTGGGAGAGGCAAGTCACGGCTGTTGGGAAAAAGGGGGCAAGAAGAAGCAGCTAGGTTAAAGAACTTGCATACTCCTTTGTGTTGATGGGCCAAGAGACATAGGCCTGATCCATTATGCCAAGTAAGTCCAATTTGCTTATTAATTGAATATGCAGCATGTTGTGATTTGAAAATGGATTTGTTTGTTAGCCGTGTGATCAATTTGATTGTGTTGGTAAAAAACTTGCATACATATTGTCGGTTGTGGCATATAATATTATTGTTTCAATCTGCTGTTTATATATGACCCAAAGAAAATTTTGGTATATCTCGATCTTTGTGCGCCTCAGATCAAATCTTAGTATTGAGATTACTTTATGGTGGTTATGATAGTGGAGGCACCCTGGCATCCACAAAATCGCTTGAGGCAGCCTGGAATGCCAATTTACGCCCACGTAAGGTGCCATGAAGAAAAATAAATACAATAAAATAAAAAATACATTCCTTTATTTTAGTGTGCGTATGAGGCACCCTCAAGCTTAAAAGCTTATTTGTTCACATGACATGCCCATGAGGCACCCTCAAGTTTATACGTACATCTCGTGTGCCTTCAAATTTGTATGTTCATTCTTTGTGAGGCTCATGCGGTACCTCTATTATTATGTGCTTGTGAGGCTCCCTCAAACGAAAGGTTGTATGACCCTTTTAATTTTTATGACCACGAGATGCTCTTGAATAAAAAGGAGGGCCCTTATATCAATCTCATATGCCCATGAGGCGTCCTAAAAACTATTGGCTCTGAGATTGTACATATCAATAGACCCTTGGACTCTACTAAGGGACTTTAGAGACAATAAATAGGTACAGGTCGACTGGCATATCTCAAAAATCAAACGCCGAAAATTCCTTGTTCTTTACGGACGGACTGGCAGCATTCAGGGTTACTGGAGATATTTTTTATTATCTTATAGGACCCTCGGATAAAATCAAATTATTTCTACTCTTCAACTCGAGACTCTCGACTTGAAGAGTGGGGGATAAACTGTAATGGTAACAATTTGCCTCTACATTTGACTAGGAAAGTTTGGTCAAGAGGGCCACTGAGCGAGCAGGTCCATTCAGGGTCCCTTACGATTAAGTCCATAATTGCGATCCAATTTCACTCTGAATAGTCCAATTATTGAAAGGGTCACTAAGCCCATTACATTCTTGGCTCAAGGCCAACTGGACGTACAAGCCCAAACTGAGCATCAGTCTCTCTATAACAAATTCGACCGACTAAAACTAGGGTAACTTCCACATGCCGTCAGGCAAGCATTCAGTTACGAGTCAGACTCTAACTGATTCACTTCGAAGAGTCAGTCATCCACGACTCTAGATACGAGGAACGACCCTCAAATCTGGGGATCACGTTCAACTGACCAAAGACTCTTTCGGATATTCTCTCTATATAAGAGAGAGCGATTGGAACGAAAAGGGATCCGAGATTTACTACATCATACTTGAAACAATAGCATTCTCACATTAAGTTTAAACCTAATCTCTACGATAATTCACCAGTCCGCCTCCGACGAAAATATCTTCTCTAGCACATATAATCTTACAACCCTAAAACCCTAGTTGTTAGGCATCCAAAACGATCAACCAATCACTCTACTCAAGGTCATTAACTCAATCAGACTCCGGTGATATCAAATCCGAGGCAACCTCGCATATCCAGTTCCACGGCTGACTCTCTATTTCTCTAAAATAACAAGGATAAGTTTATTTCATTCATTATTCGAATTTACTTTTATATCGTCTATCACAAACGTACTAACTTGAGCATCGGAGTGCCTTCGGTCGACACCACACAGGTGTCACCTTTGAATCTCACCGCTCTAGGTCGCTTTTGTATTGCTTTCAGGTCGTTGGTGCCCTCAATCCGTTCAAATCCGTGTATTGCTTTTAGGTCCTGGGTTCAAACCCTTTCAGGCACCTATTCTTTGATTATTTATTTATTGTTTTAAATCTTTTCATTTTAACTTCTATATCGACATTTAGGTAGTAACGGTTAGTATTCTTTTTAGGTAATCCATCCGACGCTTCGTAATTCAAGCTTTTTTGTTGAGATCAAGCAGTAAGGTGAGTGTTCACCCAAAAACTACTACTTAGTAACTATTTTCGAAAACCTGGAAGTTTTAATGTATGCCTACTTTAATTGTTGATTTTATTGTTCTACTTCCGCTATATACAAGTCCTATGTACTATGCTATTGTGTGTATCTTCTCCAGGGTTTTATACTCGGTTTCCGAGCATTGTTTTATGTTCTGTTTACTCTCGGTTTTCCGAGTATTGTTTTGTTTGACCGGTCGATTAGGATTACGAGTAGGTAGACTTGGGTAGTAGAGGCTATCGAGTTTACTTATGAGTTTCCTAGTCTATCCCACCTGATGCGAGGCAGAAGAAGCTGAGGTCTTGTTGGGTCGTAGGATTTCCCCTGAACGTACGTAGGGTATTGTATTGTCTAGAGTTGCGCTCTCTAGAGGGAGTTACAAGGGCTATTGGGAGTAGGATCAATAAGGCGGGCTGCACCAACTACTGTTATTGTTTCGGTTTTTCACAAAATCTTGTTACTCATATTGTTTCTCTGATTTTATTGATGATTTATACCGTTCTATTTAATGAATGTAATGTTTGATTGTTTTCGGTTTCGTTTGCGAACTAAACTATTTTGCCCGGCATAAAACTCACTACTGCATGAACACCGCTGAGATTTTTGTCTCACCATTCTTTCTTTTTATTTAATTCCTTGTAGATTCAGTTGAAGGTGGGCAAGCGTAGACATCCAACGACTCAAGTGATGGGATTGGTGCTTTGGGACTTTTGTTAAAAAAAATATAAAGAAGAAAACTTGTTATCTTCGTTGTGGCTTTTGTTTTCAAACTGAAGTTTAGTTACCGTTGAATATTTTGTTTGAAGTTGTAAACTCCGTTAAGCGCCAAAATTCCTTTTGTCATGTAGCCTAAAGCCCTTTTGTATTTTCTAAATATTACTTATGTTTAAGATTTTCTGTAGTATCTCTCCGGAATTTATTTTTGTTTTAAAATTTTCGATACCGTTACAGGACCGCTTGGGCTCTGCCAAGCGGACCACTTGGCTGCTGCCAATCGGATCGCCTGGATGCTAGGTAACTTCTCTGGAATTCCAGAGATTTCCAAGCGGAGGGCTTGGCTTCCGGAAGCGGCTCACTTGCTCTGTGGGGCAGATTTTGACTTGGAAGCTCAATCCTTTGCGCACGATCGGCCCTCGGGTGCCTTGGACTCGTCCTTCTACACACTTATTGGGGCTCAAGCACTCACGAACAAAGCCACGGAGATCGAGGAACTTCAACGGGGCCATTTTCCATAAAAAAAATGCTCGTTTTTAGCTCAAAAACACCATTTCGTACCTAAGTGCCTGAAAATGCAAAAAACACAAAACGTGACACTATTCTACAAAACTAAGCAAAAGGATAGCAAAAGAAGGCAAGAAAGACAAGATGAACGCGTCAAAAATACGTTCATCAAATGTATTGTGAAATTCAAAGTGAAGGTGGAAGACAATTCTGTCTCACCAATATTCCCAGTGATGTATGGACTGAAAATTTGTTACATCTTGGAACATTTTCAAATCAAGTTGAGAACCCCATTGTCGATTAAGAAGTCAATGTGCAATGTGGGAAGAGCATTCTACAAACAGAATGGACCCAAAGATGCTGACAAAAAGTCCAAGAAAGCAACAGACTCAAACGTTGCTGATACTGTTGTGGTTGCTGACACAAAAGCACCCAGCAAGAGAAGCAAGAAAAGGAAAGCTGATGATGATACTCAAACTGCAGCTTCATCAGCTGATCCTGTCCCCAAGAAAGCCCGGACAAAAACCTTCCCAAGGAAGAAGACAACGCTTAGGAAGTCAATTCCTATTTTTCATGATGTTCTGGATGACGATACAACAGTGGTTGGTGAAAAGCAACCTACTCAAGTAATTGATTTAGAAGCACTTGCTGACACTTCTACAAATCCAATTAATTTGGATATAATTACTGAAGAAAGACCACCAGGCAGTGGAAATGCAAATACTGCCTCAGAAAGAATTGATTATGTCTACGTTGTAAATAATCTTGAGCATACAAAACTTGAACCAGCAAGTGACATAGCTGCAGACCTGAGAAAGGTTGCACTTGCTGCACAAGCTAATACTGAGTCAGAAAATACTCAGGAAAGAAACGTACCCCCTCTCCATGATATCACTATGGCTCCACAAAGTGATATTGGAGAAGAATTGATGAAAGTTGTTGAAACAACAACTCAAGAAAAGAAGATAGTTGCTGAGACAGCAACAAGTCAAGAAAAGGCAGTTGCTGAAACAACAACTATTGAAGACACAGTTGCTGAGACTGCAACTGTTCAAAACGTTGAGTTTGCTGAAACTCACTTTGAAGTATCGTTCGACGACGCATCACATGATGCTGAGAATGAAAGACCAAGTTCACCAGTCACTTCAATTGACAAGATCCAACTGGTACTTACTGATCTAAGCCAGAAAACGGACATGGAGATTGATGATAACTCCAACAAGTCAGTGGATCTTTTTATGATAAGTAGTGAACTAAGAGGTCAAGATACTTCCGCTCAACTTGTCATCTCAGAGACAAGGGAGATTGCTGACACTGCACAACTTTCTCAATTAGAGCAAGAAAACAATAAGTCTGCTGAAGAGAAAGATCAACACATATTGATGAAGCCATTGATGCTGAAAGAATAGAGTCCACTATTGTTGTTCTTCAGCAGGTAGAAAACTCAAAATTTAGCTTATCTTATGTTTTCGATAACTTATCTTTAGCTAATCTGTTTAATTCTTATCAGACTTCTCTTGATGCAAGTCAAAAGCAAACTGAGGCTTCTGCACCAGAATCCACAATCACTGCTCAGCAGGTACTTGTTAATTTTGGTGAAAATACTAGGTTTGGTAACTTAGTACTTATATCTAACTTTTTGTTATCTCAGGATGATCAGAATCAAGAAGCAAACACTGTTCCTGAAAACATGAATGTAGATAATGCACAACCAAGTGTGCAACATGAGCTTGCTGAAAAACAGCAGGTAAAACATGTTACAGTTTTAGACTCTAAAATTACAATTCATGAACTTTGTGAAAATAACAAAAATGTTCTTTGTCAGGCTCAAAAGGAGATAAAGGAAATAGCTCTCATCACAGAAGTCCATGAAGTTAGTTGAGAAGAACTCTACTCAAACTTCAAAAGAAATACTTTGACCAGAGTTGCTAAATCTGTCAGCAACTGGCAAAGATACAGAAGAATTGACTTCTCAGATCTTCACATCCATCTTCCCAATTAAAAGAAGAGAAACTCTCTTATCAAGCTTGAAACCTTTGTTCACTCTATCCTTCCTGAAGAGCTATCCTATTTTCAGCAAATGAATGCTAATCTGGTTGCTACAATCAGAGAGAATATGAAGGCTAAATTCAAGAGTACCTCTCCAGCTGAACAAGCTGTGATGCTCAAAGGATCCTTTGTGCCAGTGGTGGCTGATCCCCACAAAATCAATGAGGAGGAAGAGGTAACAAGCCAAGCAATCTACAAACATCTTGAATTGGTCATTCTGACTAATGATGATGAAGAAGAGGAAGATGAGAATGTACCAAAAGATTTTAATGATGATGAATCAAAAGATTCTAAAGACAATAAGGATGATGAGGATGATAATCAAGGTCGGTCCAGATGTTAATGGAGAGAAATTGACAGTTGTTGATCAAGAAGATCAAGCACATGCTGAAAGGCATGATGCTGAGTAACCTCCCAGCAAACAACAAGAATCTGCTACAACTCCTGCTGACCAATCCACTCCAGTAACTGAACAAGTTGCTGAGACTGATGAAGAACTTGCCAGAAAGCAAGCTGAAATTGCTAAAGGAAAAGCAAAGCTTTCTGATGCATATACAATTTTGCTCAAAGCTCAGGTCACTAATGCAAACCTAGAGGAAGATGAAATCTTCAATGAAGACTATCAAAGAGCAGTTGAAAATAGCCTTCAAATTAATGTGGTTGGAACACAACATTTAGACATTGCTCAGTCTTCAGGAGTGAAAGTGAAAAGTTTGGAAGAATCCTCCTTTCCACCTACTGCTGGTGAAACTCCAGTTGTTGAGTCTCAAGAGTTGCTCTCAACAACCACTCAACAAAACGAATATGTGGCAAAAGACCTTGGAATCAAGGTTGTTGGTCTTGATGAACCAGGTGAAGAGGAAGAGTTATCCGATATCTCAGCACCTGAAGAAGAAGAAGAAGAAGAAGTGGAAATTCCTCCAGCATCCATGAATTCTGATGAAGGAGATGATGAAAGAAACAGGTTGCTGAGAAATGAAGATCAGTTTGCCACTGAGCTAAAAGCTCATTCAGTTGCTCCCTCAATAGTGCCTTTCCCAAGCGTAGAGGATTTTACACCAAGAATAAAGGCACTAATGGTTGTTCATAAAACATGCAAAGAAGAGGATGATGCACTGCTTGCTGAGTGTCCACTCAATATTGAAAAGATACTGACTACTGTGCTGAACCGCACTACTACTCTTACTATAGCTCAGAAAGATATCAGTCTACATCACAAGAGCTATGAAGATGATGTCACCAAAGCACTAAAGCTTGCCAAAAGTGCATTAACAAAGGCTCAGGCAATTATGGAAGATAAAATCAACAATGAGCGAAGACATGAGGAGAATCTGGCTCTTATCAAAGAAGAACTGTCAAAGCTTACAACTGATCAGCAAGACATGATTCTTAAGTACAACAACCTTCATTCTCTTGCTGAAAATTGCAACGAGTTTTTCTCTGCTTACATCAAACCGATGTTGCAATCCATGTCTAAGGGGGAAGATACAATGAAAAGATGTCAAAAGACTTATCCTCTACTGCTCCCTCTCCTGCATTGCTGAAATCGCCTGGACCACCACCAATGGAACCTCTTGCTAAAACAGAGAAAAGTTCCAAAAGAAAAGCTGAAACAGACTCTGAAAGTAGTTCAGCAAATCCAAAAAGAAGAAGAACTACTGCTGATACTTCAGAGAACTATCAACCTAAGAGTCATCAAGGAAATAATGATGATGACGATGATGATGACAGAACTATTGCTCAGTTTATTAAAGCAAAGCCCCTCAATGCCAAGACTCAATCTGGCAACACAAAATTACTATCTTCTGGTTCTTCAGCAAGGAACAAAGATAGTAATTCTAAGCAAAGAAGAAGACAAAGAAGGGCTATTGAACAAGAAGCAAATAGAAGAAAAGCTCGAGAACCTGTTGGCCTGGGTGTACAGTACACCAAAACAAGCAACAAAGAGACCACTCAAAGTGTGATCAGAAAAAGACAAGGCTTTTTCATCTTAAACTTGAAGATCTCCTTGCCAATGATCACTTCCCAAAACTAGTCCTTGAGCAAATGGACAAATGGAATGTGATTAAAATTGCGAGCAAAGAAAGAGATCCTTGTCCACTGAACACTTTTGATGACAGAAAACTTTGGCTTGATGTTGAGGTTAAAACTAGAAGGATGGCTTTGTCAAAAGACATGGGAGATTTTCCACCTTACTTTAGGCCAATACAAGTCACTCACTTTTATAATGATATCATTAAAAAGGCAAGACCAAGACTAATCGTGACTCCTTATGAGCTCTTCTATCTGACAAAAGAAGATGCTGATGAAGACGTAAGATATCTGGAGAAAATCTATAAGAAGTACAATCTAAGCGACCTCCAAATCCGTCATGCGTGTTGCTGGGGACTTCACATTTGGACTGAAGTTTTGAAAAGACAATATCCCTCAGCAGACCACAAGCTAATTTGCAGACTTGCAAGAGATATGCAACTTTAAGTCAGAAAGCTTCTTGAAGATTATGAAGCTGACTATGAAGAATTTCCTAAGCTCGCTGATGAAAGCGTGAAGGATGTCTATCAAGATTGCTTCTAGATTTCTCTCAGATAGTCTAGTCATTATTTTTGAACGTTGCTTGCTGAGGTATCTCATGCTTTCATGTAAACTTACTTTGGAAGATAACTTTCAGCAATCAATTGCTTTTGCTCAATTTTATTCATTTTTCTAATTATGCAAGTTATTTATGCTTACTGTTTGATTACTTCAAGTATAATTTACATTAGTCAACTGATTTATTCAACATCAGAAACTTATAAAGAGTTGTAATTAATTTAGCAATGGATTGCTAACATCAAAAATGGAGAAATTTATTAGGAAACTTGTAATTTTGATGAGCAATTAGCCATGCTAAATTAAGCAAAGTCTAGTAACTAGTTCTCTTAAGGTCCATAGGAATTAAGAATTTTAAGGACATTGTAAAAGAGGAATGTTTGCTGAAAGACTTAGTGTAGGTACTAGTTAGGTTATTAAGATTGCTGATGACGTACTTTGTTTTTACAAACAAACTATTGAAGACCTAGAACCGCTCAGAAAGTTGAAGATTCGAAGACTGAAGACTTAGAAGAATTCTGAGAAAGGTATCTAAAAGGCACATATTGTCTCAGAAAGTGAGATTCTCAGCAGCAACAGCTTGCATAAGTGATATGAAAGAGTAGGTTGTGTTTGCTAAAACTGAGATTGACCACTTGCTGAAGAGTACTTTCATTTTGGCTCCAACGTTCATATTTGAATTTGTTTCAACAAACATTAAATGCAAAGTTAGCACGCGAAGAACATGAAGACAAGAAGACAAATGAAGAGCGCTGCTGAAAGTACAAAAGCAAGATAGTGACATCTTAAGGTACAATCCTTAGAATTTAAAATTCAAACGACTTCCTTGAGACACTATAAATAGAGGTCCCTAGGTTGAGTAGAAGGGTGTGTCAACAACGTGATCAAACTCTCACTTGTGCTTTAAACACTCAAATCCTTCTCTACTCTTTACTGCCTATTGATCCGTTCCAAGACATAAGTTTGACACAAAAGCTACTTGTTAAAGAGTAGAACATTGATAGCTAAGAAATTAGTTAAGTGTTCTTTCTTCTAAACAAGAACAAGTCTTGACACCAGAAACAACAAACTTGCTTACTACAAAGTATTACAAGTTGAGTTTCTTTAGATCACTTGTTATAACTGCAAAGTTATACTCAAGTTATCTCATCACAAACCTTTCTAACTGATAAACACCCTTATTCAGGCGTGGAATTCAGGGGGAACTGATCAAGCATAGTTTTGCTGATTAAGTGTCCCAAGTTTGGTAGAGAACCCGGTTTAGTTCTCTAGTTTTAGGTTGGAAACAAGGAAAGTGTTCTTTCGTTTCTGAGAATCATTAGTGATAGGATTTGTAAGGAACCTCATATCTTATCTTAGTGGATTCAGTCCTAGAAAGGACAAAGTGGATTAGTTGAGAGATTATGCAACTCTCAGATACCACTATAAAAGTGTTTGTGTGATTTACATTTCTGCAGCTTTCGTTCAGCAAGTTACTTTGTTTTACACTGTTTATCTACTTACTTGTTGAAACTAAGTTTCATACAAAAGCACTTATTGTACTTATTGTAAAAGACTTCTGCACTCTGTTTCTAAGTATCAACAAACTTGTCACTGAAAAGTAACAAGTACTTGCTGAGAAAGTTAAGTACCAGTAAATTACTGAAAAGTAATAAGTACTTGCTGAGAAAGTTTTAAACGACAAAAAAGTTTTTAAAGACTATTCACCCCCTCTAGTATTTACTTGTTGTTTAAAGTTGTTGTTTAAAGGGACCAACAAAAAGCCACTATCTTACTTGTAATAAATGCTTCTGTCCATAATTTGCGCTGTGACCATGCAGGTGCTACTTCTCGGAAAGGAATACGATGTTCCAAGCATACGCTGCATGAAAGTGAAAAGCAACCTAGTCAAGCCTCATAATTGATCAATTATATACACATGACTTATGGAAGAAATATTGACATAATCACATACTCACGGATCACTTGACGGATAACTCCAGGAAGAACACCATTGCCCAGGGGAGTTGTCTGAATTTCAACAGATTTTGGATTCTCGACTCCATCCTGTTGTCCGGATTTAAAGTGTTCATCTTTATCCTGCAAACTAATTCATTGTGAACCCAATGTTGAATCAAATAGTGGTTTGAAGACATTCATTATCTATATTTTGCAGATCTAAAAAATCAAGCAGTACAAAGTCAAACATCAAGTAAATATAAGCATAAACGCCAACCTGGACAACTCCCATAGCATCCTGGCGCTCTTGATGATGCACAACCTTATTCCTATTAGACGACAACACCCAACACAACACCACAAACTTTGAAAAATCCTCCTTATTTAACGATATCCGCACAGAATCAATCCACTTATGCACATCCTTATCTATACCCGCCCACACATAATAAGGAAGCTGTGAAACATCCCACAAAAGACGTGAATAAGCACATTCTCGCAAAATATTAACAATTGTTACTTCAACAGTTTGACAAACTGGGCAGCAATTCAGCACCTCTACTCCTCTTCTCAATAAATTAGATAAAACGGGTAACGAGTTACGAAGCACTCTCCACAAGAATACTCTAATCTTTGGGGGACTTTCAAACACCAAATCCAATCCCAATTATCCTGACCTCTGATACTACTGCTCGCACTCCTCAAAAACATCTGCTGCTTAATGTCAATAAACTATTTACGCAACAAAAAGCACACACTAAATCTGTCGATACCAGAAAACGCAAACAGAAATAGCATCCCTTAAACAGGCATACGTTACAAATTCAAGCCACGACTAAATAGACAACTAAGTTCAATTTGAATTTCCCCGCACAACTCTAGCTGCGATCTAAGGCACCAGAGGAATCGGCAATTAAAATAAGAATGGGGGGGGGGGCGGCGCTTCTGGCAACGTTAATTGAAGATGAGGAACCAAAGTACCTTGTCGAAGTCTTGTCTGGATCAAATTTTAGCTCTGATGAAACTTCTGTTCCAGCTCAAGCTCTTGTCGCAGTCCTGTGTGAATCGAATTCAAGCTTACAAACGCAAAGTCAAAGAAAGACCAAATATCAGTAAACAGACGAACACAGAAGAAGGTGAGAAAGAAATAGAGATGTTATTGGAAATTATTGAAGTGCAGAAGGACTGATGCAAAATATGCAGAAGGATCAGGGTGCAAAGAATTTAAAAGAATGGAGACTGAAATGAAAGGCGGCAATAAAGGAGAGGATCGAAATCATAAGAAAAGAAAGATACTGGCCAATCACGTTGAGACACACTAGACGAATACAACGGCCGAACTGGATTCACGGACTAGCAATGAACTGAAGATTGAACCAGAGAAAGGGATGGACGCCTTAGTTCGATATGGTACACGAATTGAAGAAGATGATGGTGTAGAGAATCCAATTTGTACCAGAACAAAGCATGAAGATGGCGTTTCTGTACCTCCTATTATCCGGCCGTTGGATGACAAAATTGGACGACAACTGGTGATCTTTCGACCATTAGATTTTAGGGCTTTGTCGTCATAATCCTTGGAGAACAAGCTTATCCTCTCAATTTAGGAATTCTTGCCCAAGAAATAGTACATTGTAATTGTATAAATTTACAGTTTTATAGTTTACGTTTGTAATCTTTTCAAGCACAAGTTAGATAAATATACAAGAAAATCTTCTGCAAATTCTTCATGTTTATCATTTCGGTTTTTAACATGGCATCACAGCCTTGGTTCTAATCCAAATAATGCTTTGTGTCTTTTTGTTTATCCGAAGAAGAATTTTGTTAGTCCATTTCACTTGTTTCAAAATTTCTTTCTCAATCTTCCTTCATTTTTAAAGCTTCACAAATGGCCAAAGACGGTGAAGAAACTCTGAAAGAGTCTGTCAAAGAAACTCCAGAGCATGAGGACCTCTATAGCCCATATTTCATCCACCACTCTGAAAATGCTACTTCCGGCTCCATAACTCCTCTACTCACCAAAAACAACTACCACACTTGGTCAAAGGCATTTAAAATGTCACTTGAAATCAGGAACAAGGTAGGATTCACTGATGGATCCCTATCTGCTTCTAATAACAATGATGATGCCAAGAAAAAAGCATGGGATAGGTGCAACACCATTATCGTTTCATGGATGATACATTCTGTATCACCAGAAATCAAGAGTACCATTCTCTATATGAAAACAGCCAAAGAGGCTTGGGACAAGCTCCATGTTTGGTACTCAAAGCCTAATGATGTGAAAATTTATCAGCTGCAGAGGGAAATCTCATCTATGTCTCAAGAAGAGCTCTGTGTGCAAGACTATTTCACCAAAATGAATGCGGCTTGGGAAGAGCTAAGTGATTACAGACCTCTTCCCTTCTGCACTTGTGACAAGAAAGTCTGCAAGCTCTCTGAGACGGCTGAAAAGAATGATCAGATCTACAAGATCTTTTGTTTCTTGATGGGTCTCAACAGTCACTATGACATGATAAGAGGCCAGATCATTACCATGCAGCCTAACCCTTCAATTGATGAGGCCTATTCCCTTGTTCTTCAAGAGGAAAGCCAGCAAGCTGCCAGACAAATGCTCACCTCCACCCATGAAGCTGCTGCTATGTATGCTAACAACTCAGCTCCTGCAGGCTCACACAAAAGGAAGGACAAGAAGGATGGGCTCTACTATCCTAACTGCCCCAACATGTCTAATCACTCTGTTGATACTTGTTTCAAGGTCTATGGATATCCACAGAAAAGGATCAATGATGGCTACATCTCTAACAGAGGAAACCACAGAGGAATAGGCAGAAGAGGACAGTACAACAACATGGGGGGACGGTCTGCTACTGCTAATCAAGTGACTGGACACTCCAACACATCCCAGGCTTCCAGCTTTGCTCCGGGTCAGTCAAGCTCAAACAACTCTATCTCCATGACAAATGAGCAGTTCCAGCAGCTTGTCAACATGAAGGGAGGAACATCCAGTTGGAATCATGGTGCTGTTAACTCTGGGCAGCACAAGTCCCCTTCCATAAATGGCAAAGAAGCAGGGAAAGATGTTGAGGTGAGCCATGCAGTTATATTCATTAACTTCACCTCTAATTTTATTACTGATAAATGGATATTGGATTCAAGAGCGTCTGACCTGTTAGTGTTGAAAAATGTCCAGTCCGCATGTACGTACTGGAGCGGTCTAAGAGTGCGACAAAGCATCATAGGCCGCCCCTCAAGGGGCACGACCACAGCCAAGTATGTCACTAAGGTGTGGATCGACCAGCATAAGAGTCCGACCATCACCAAGAGGCCGACCCTCAAGATAAGCTCACTAGAAGGACAACAAAGATGTTGGGCTCGAGGAGCATCTATAGGGCTCGAGGAGGACCTTACGTCAAGGTAACGCCCTCTAAGAGAAACTAAGCAGAGCACTACTTGGACCACCTACATACAAGGGAGGCTCGAGGACCTAGGGCGACCAGCCATGGTCGCTCTCTGTGGGACCAGCCTTCCGGATTACTTCGTGGGCCCCGAAAAGTCTATATTGCCCTCTCAACCCTAGCCAAGATACTTGGGCCAAGGCCCATGGACCTCCTTAATGGGCTTGGGCCAAGGAAGGCTTCAATCTCGGCCGGACACGTGTCATGATCCTACGCAAAGTGACAACAAAAGACTACGAGTATATAAAGGGTTCATTCATTACCCAGCGGGTAAGAATTAAGAGCTCTCACCTACCACTCAATATTTCTCTCACTAGGGAAGTCCTCAACTCCCTACACGTAAAGTCGTCACTCCGGTCTGATACCTTACAGACCGGGTAAGAGACACTAACCCCCCCCCCTCTAGTCTATTTCAGGTGCGAGGAAGCTACAAGAAGGTTTCCTATCATTTCAGGAGGAACACTACATGAATAAGACATAGAATAGTTGATTATAACGATCCACTGCGGACTTGTAAGAACGTACGAATTACCCTTCAACATTTGGCGCCGTCTGTGGGAACCGACACAAAAGGTCATTCCTAGCCCTACTGGTCGAGCCACTTAACCTCCTCGTGACACATCACGAATATGCCTCCCAGAAGAAGCAACCGTCTTGCTAATGCACCACCCAGGAATCCTCCTTGACCTAGGGGCCTTCCCCCTAGCAATGGTCGAGGAGGAGGAACGGCTGCTGCTCCAAGGGCACCGAGAAATAACAATGTTGTAAGGAACCAAGATTACACGGAGGGGGCATTCACTAATGTCACCAACTCCCAAGATTAAAGATCAGGGGAAAACAACCCGCAAGGAGTTCCAGTAGGAAGTTCCTATGGAGCGTTGAGAGTCACAAACAACGCTGAGCCTAGAGGGCAGCCTCCTCAAGTAGCAATCAATCAACCTCCCGTAGCAGTGAACCCTCCTCAACCGGCCGCATTGAACTTCACCCTTCCTGATGGACGCGTAGTCCGACCATCAGATTTCGGGATGGGGGAAGCTCAATACGGCTTGTTCCTTCTCACATTACAAGGATATGTAGGGGGCAATGAGGCTGCTAAAGTTAACGCTGAACTCCAAGCTCGAGGAGTACAACAAGCACCAGTGCAAGAGCAACCTCGTGACACTTTGGTCGCTCCTCGTCAATCCCAAGGAAGAGCACCAGTGGTACAAGATGAGGCACATTCAAGAGACAACACAAGGCTAATCCAATCTCGACTTGGACCTTCAAGAGTTCAATCGAGATTAGGACCTCAAGGTGCCCCGGATGACTTGAGAGATTTGATCGATAGAAGGATACGGGCATCATTGCAAAATGTAGCTCAGCAAGAAAATAGAGCTCAGGTGGTCGCTACACCACCCGCTCTCCCCAATCAGGTCACCCCCAACCAAGTAACTCCTCGAAACCAACAAGAAGCGGTGGCGGAGAATCAAGCCTTGAGAACAGTAGCTAGGGTAACCCCCTTGATCGACCCGATCACGGGGAGGAGGCTCACTCTGGAGGAACTCAACGCAAGGAAGTCCGCACTTGATGCTCAGGTAGAGACTCTACGAGGAACTGTCCAAGAGAAAGAGCAAGACCAAGATCCGAGCCCCCTGTGCGACGAGATAAGGAGCCACCAAGCCAAAATCGAAAGAGGGTTCCCCACCTTCGAAAGTTATGATGGAACAATTTGTCCGAAGGATTACTTGGTAAGATTTGGCACTAAGATGGATGCTTATGGTCATGATTCGAGGACTAAAGCACTCCTCTTCCCGGCTAACCTATCCGGAGAAGCCATGAAGTGGTGGTCGCGCCTCCCTCATCGATCCATCAAGTCATATAGAGATCTCTGCAAGGAGTTCTCTAAGCGTTTCGAGAAGGTCATGAATACCAAGAGAAGAGTGAGGTACTTGGCCGAAATTGTTCAGAAAAACAATGAGGACTTGAGGGACTTCATCAATCGCTTTCATGAAGCAGCCCTCCAAGTTGAAGATCACTCGATCAATGAGAGAAAAGAATAATTGTATGGTAACACTACCAACATCAAGTTCCAAGACGTACTCTCAGCATCGTGTGTGGAGAATGAAGCACAACTGGCGAAGGTTTGCAAGGATTTCCTCGAGGCCGAGGAATTCCAAAAAACCGTCACAGTAAGAACCACTCCTCCCAAGGAAAAAGGGAAGGAAAAATAAAAGGAGAAGGAGTATCCTCCCCGCCCGCAAAATCCCGGTAAGCAAAGAAAAGACCAAAAGCATGGGTTGATCAAAGAGGGTCACTCAAGAAATGATTTCCGAGACAAGAGGTCTCCTCCTAGGAGGTTACCTCCACGGCGATATAGCAACTACACAGACTTAAATAGGCCAAGATCCGACATCTTGAACTATATAGTCTCGAGGAAGCTAGACGTCTCTTGGCCACCCCCGATTCGAGAAAACCAAAGGAACAAGAGTTCGGAGAAATTTTGCAAGTTCCACAAGGGGAAAGGGCATACCTCTGATAGTGCGTCGAGCTCAAGAACGAGATTGAGAGGATGATACGTAATGGTCAGTTGGTCAGCTTCATCTGGAAGGAAGAACCTCTGGCGATCTTACCTCCACCACCTCAAAGTGGGAGCGACCACCATTACCAAGGAAACCCTCATGATGATGATATTCATAATTACAACAATTATGAGAACCGCCCCGTGAACGGAAGTATCCACACTCTTACAATTGCGGGAGGACCCGCGAGAGGCACACTCGTAATCAGAGGGAGATTACAACGGATAATCTTAGAGTCCGAGATGTGAAGTATGCTCAAGCCGCCCGACCGGGAACCAATGTTATCTCTTTCGATGATAGCGAGATACCTCTGAGGCATGCCGGAGGAGGAAACATATATGATCCTTGTGTTCCACTAGTAGTTTCCCTGGATGTTCAATCATACAAGTTAGGAAGGATCCTCGTCGACACCGGATGTTCAGCTAACTTGATTTTCACGGGAACCTTGAAGAGGATGCAAATGAATCCAAGAGAAGAGCTCAAGGAAGTGAGGAGCGCATTGGTAGGGTTTGGAGGACAACCTATCATGCCGCTCGGAATGATCAATCTCACGGTGTCAATGGGTAGCGCTCCTCGACGAGTGACTCAACATGTTCCTTTCGTGGTCGTCGATATGCCCTTCGATTATTTCGCAGTCCTAGGCCGACCCGGTCTCTCTCAATTCCGAGTCGTAGTGTCTACAGTCCACAACAAGCTAAAGTTCCCCACTCCTTTGGGAATTGGACAAGAAGTAGGAGACATAAGAGAAGCATGGGAATGCTATACCATGTCGGCCAAGTTCACTTCCAGGGTTGCCATTGGAGAACCCGGTGTGTGGGGCGAACCGCCCCACAGTATTTCGGGGCCTATATATAGTTGCTCAGTTTTCTCCGAAATTCATACTTTTCCAGACCTACTTTCTCACCTTTATCTGTAGTTTTAGGTAGGAACTTCCCAGAGCCTGTTCTGGGGGTTCGTAGCTTAGGGGACACTTTTTCATAGCAGATTGGAGCTTGTAGGATCGCAATTCTTCGGAGATTGACAACCTTCGGTAACATTGTATCTTACAGTTTATTCTACTTATTCTTATTTATCTTTCAACATGTTTTCTTCTATGATTTCTGTTGATTGCATGCCTATTATGAGTAGCTAAACTTATCGTTGTTGGTAGTATGTGAGTTCTTAGCGAAGGGAAGATAATCATGCTAATGGCTATATCGCGCATTATACTCCGTGTTATTGCTTTATTTCGTTGATCAGACTCAGCCTAAATTTTCGTATGTTGTATTAATTATTATGCACAATTGGACCACCGTCGACCTATACGCATGTTTATCTTCGTAGTGTTGAATAATTACGGAACACAATAGGACAATAGTGCTTGACTTGTCAGAATCATTATCTTCGTAGTACTTAATAATTGCAACAGGACATTAGATTGATCAAATATCTCCATGCAAGACCGAGGAATTTACGCATGATTATCAACCCGTTATGCTTTGAAGGATCATACTATCACCAATCTCCATTATCTTCTAGAAACCCATTTGCTATTACGTCTGCTGCTTTTAAATTCTAAATTAGATTTGATAAAGCTAGTTATAGTCCTGAGAGAACGACACTCGAGGTCATTCTACTGCTACACTACGGTTTTTGTTGTAGTTGTGAATTGCCTTTGGCTAAATAATAAATATTATTTGCTGAATCGGGACCTGACAAATTCCGGTTCATCAAATTGGCGCCGCTGCCGGGGACTATACTCCTTTTTTCTGTTTAATTTGTTTATATTTACAGCTTTCGATTCCTAATTCTATTAGTTTTAGTTTTCCTTTTTAATCTCTCTCTGATACTGCTTTCCTAGTCTGTTACAGATAGTGTATGCCACATACACGATCTAAAGGAACTCCACTTGCTGATTCAATTGCTGAGATCGACAGAGTCTACCACCAAAGAAGGCGACTACTTCAAAGGCGTGCACTAGAGGAAATAGAGGATATCGATTTCTCTGAATCTCTACACATTCTTTTCAAGGAAATCGACGGAATGGCAGAAGCTAGACCACTGAAAGCATGGGTTCAACCCACCAAGGATCGTATGAGGGGACCGGCGATTGTTCTTTCATCTGCAACCCGAGATCTGGAAATCAAGAACCACGCATTCCAACAACTTCCGAGGTTCTATGGCTTATCAAGGGAAGATGTGATGGGGTACTTGCACGATATCGATGATTTCGTCAACCAACTCCCACGACCCGGAGCTGAAATAACAACGGATGAGTTGAGAATGAAGGTTTTTGCTATGGGACTTGGCGACATAGCCAAGTCATGGTTGAGTTCCCTACCAGCAGGCTCGCTGGACACTTGGGAGAAGGTTTTTTCAGCTTTCATGGAGAAATACTTCCCTCACACCTTGACTACCGCGCTAAAGGCGCAGATCACTGGATTCAAGCAGGACTATGATGAGACCATCTACACCGCGTTTGAGAGGTTCCAAGATCTCACGAACAAGTGCCCTCACCATGGTTTTGAACTTTCTGACCTAGTCCAACACTTCTACAATGGACTAACCTTCGAGAACCAACAAGTGGTGGATTTCCAATGCCGAGGCAATATTTGGGAGGAAACCGCAGAAGCAGTCTGGGCAGTTTTCGAAAGGCTTGCTAAGGGTTCACAATTCAAGGACCCAAGAGCAATGGTTAGGAGACGTGGACCTGAAGCTCCACCGACTCAAGAAGCCCCTATGTATAGGGGGAATGGGGATCAATTCGAGTGCTTTACCAACGAATTGAAGCAAGTCCTCAAAAGTGCCACCGGAACAACTATTTCGAACGAAGTATGCCGAATATGCAAGAACTATGGGCATGGGGCTCATATGTGTAGATCGGAGCTTGCGTATGACGATGGCAACTGGACTCGAGGAGGCGAAGAGGAAGCCTTTGCTACGGAGTTTGGTACTCAAGCAGTTAGCTACGGACAAGACGGTAGGAATCCTCGAGGTGGATTTTGGAGAAGAGGATTCCGAAACAATCAAGGATATGCACCGGCTAACCAAACTTATGGCCCTAACCAAGACCGTAGTAGGCTAAACTATGGTAATGATCACTGCGAAAACCCCGCTCCGAAAGAGCCACCAAAGTCGAAGTCGGCTCAACTGATGGAGAACTTGCAAATGATGGTTGATCACACACAAAGTTTTCTCAAACGTTATGAAGAAGATTCCGAGAAGACTAGGGCAAGGCTTGATAGGTTGGAAGAAAGCACTAGGCTTGCCCATCAAAAAATGCAAGAGTTGATCGACCGAGGAGCAAGTAGAGAGCAAGGCAAGCTGCCTAGCAACACTGAAAAGTCAATGTCCATTACCTTGGTGGGTGATCTACCTGTCGAAATCACCATCAAGAAGGTTGCTAAGTGCGAGAGTTGCAAGAGGGAAATGCCCCCACAGGTCGAAGAAGAAGAGAAGGACCTTGGTACTGACAAGAGTGAAGAGGAGCAAGAGGATCCCGAGTCACCCCCTCAAAGTTTCGATGTTAAGATCGGGATTGGGGAACTTGAAGATGTCCGTGCCACACTAGACACGGGATCCTACTCTAATGTGCTCCCTTTGAATGTTTTCGAGAAGAGTAACCTTGGAAAACTATTTATGCATAAGGCTATTGTGCAACTGGCGGATGGATCCCTTGTGAAACCTGAAGGCGTTGTGAAGAATGTATTGGTCAAGATTGGTGAAGCTTCTGTATACACCGATTTTGTAGTTATGCCGGCGTCTGCACCTGGAACGGGGGATGTCATTCTCTTGGGGCGAACGTTCTTGACTAAGCTACGCTCCGTGATGGACATCTACCAAAGAACTTGCACTATTGAAGTGGATGGCAAGCAACATGTGTTGCAAGCCATATCTGATCCACCTGATACTTCTAACACTATTGACTACAGTGGTCTTAATGTCTATGTTCATCCTTCTTCACAGGATCGAGGCATGGGAAGGAGATCCGTAAAGGGGAAGTCTAGTACCCTCAAGAAGAAAAGCTAGGCAAAGACAGGAGTCGAGTCAAAGACTTTAAACAATAGCGCTATCCGGGAGGCAACCCGGGGTTTTTATCGCTTTCTTTACTGCTTTATTGCATGCATTCATACTTGAACAATTTGCTTTTCATATGTGAATTTGTTCGTTTTTGTGTCGTATGTGCTTATGTTATGTTCGAGTGCGATTTTTCGAGTGATTTTTTGAGAAAAATGATTTTCGGGGACTAAAAACAGCTTTTTATTTCAAAACGATCGTCTCCCCACCTCAGGAGGTGGGGGGTATATCGCCCCCCATGGGGGGCGAATCGCCCCACAACCTCCAGAAACTTAAAAACGGGGATTCATCCCCAAATCTCTCATTTTTCTCCATTTTCATCTTCTTAACTCCAAAATTTCCTCCATTTTCAAAATACCTTCAAACATTCATAACTTCTTCATCTTTCCATCAATTTGTGTGTTCTTTAGCTTCAATCGAAGCCCGTTACGTGCTCTATCTTTCCATCCGAACAAATTTCTTCCTAGTTCATTTCAAACTCCGGATTTGAGGTATTATCACATGAACCCTAATTTTTCAAATTTGGGGGTTTTTTGATTTATGCTTCAATTAAGCTTGTATGATGTTTGGATTGATGTTTTATGTGATTAGATTCGTTATTCATTATCAATTGCATGTTCAATTAGGCTTGGTTTGTTGATTTGAGATTTTTGCTATTAGATGATATATATTGTTAGGAAATGTATCTCTTACTATCATTCCTTGCTTAAACATGTGTTTATTGATATGATAATGATGGATGTATTGGTAGAATGCATGATTGATGGAGTTGAGGATTTATGCTAGATTTTTTATTATTATGGTATGGATTGAACCTTGTGATTCAAGGCATTTGTTGTTTAGCAAGAGCATAATGTGATATGTTATTGTAGTAGTTACATTGATATGTTACGTAATGAAATAGCTAGACTAGACTTTGGGTTTTTGAGGAGTTGGATTTTTGAAAGTTATTGCTCGTTAGATTCGCTCGTATATTTACATATGCATAGGTCTTTTTTGCATCGTACAAGATACTAATTGCTGTTTGTAGGAATCATGGCACCGAGATCGAGGAGAGCCGGCTCTAGCAAAAAGGGGAAGGGAGTAGCATCAAGCTCCCAACCATCTCACCATATGTACGAGTTGTCTGCAGCTGCGGAAGAGGTGCGTCAAAGGCTAGAAGCGGAGCTGGCTGACGGAGGAAGATCGATCATCCCTGTTAGGAAACTTGTAATTTTGATGAGCAATTAACCATGCTAAATTAAGAACAGTCCAGTAACTAGTACTCTTGAGGTCCATAGGATTTTAGAATTTTTAAAGGACATTGTAAAAGAGGAACGTTTGCTGATGACTTAGATAGGTGTTAGATAAGTTTTTATCCTTGTGGATGACGTACTTTAATTTCTGTAAAGAAATTAATTTATTGACACTTTAGCGTATGATGTATTTTATTTTCTGAAAAGAAAATATCTTATTGATGCTTAGCTTTGATGTAACTTATTTTCTGAAAAGAAAATGACCTATTGAAGCATTTGCTGAAGATGTATTTTGTTTATTATAAACAAATTATTGAAGCAAATAAGAAACCGGTCAGAATCTTGAAGACTTTTGAAGATCTGAAGACTTGAAGAATTGAAGACTTGAAGATTGCTGAAGACTGGTAAGGCACGTGTTGCTCAGAAAGTGAAATTTTCAGCAACAGCATTGCATAAGTGAAAATCTGAAAGACAGAGTAGGTTGTGCTTGCTGAAACTGAGAATAAACACTTGCTGATGAACATATGTGACCTCTTGCTGAATGTACGTGATTTTGCGCTCCTTTGTTACTGTTTGAATTCTATTCAAAGGTGCATTTAATGCAAAGCTTACACGCGAAGGACATAAAGACTAGAAGACAAACAAAGGTTGCTGCTGAAAGTACAAAAGCAAGATAGTGACATGTTAAGGAACAAAAGCCTTAGGATTTGAAATTCAAACGGCTCCTTACTTGCACTATAAATAGAGGTCATCCGGCAAAGAGTTGAAGTGTGTCAACAACGTGATCAAACTCTCACTTGTGCTTAAAATTCACAAACCTTCAAACACTCTTACTGCCATTGATCCGTTCCAAGACTTAAAGCTTGAAAAAGCTACTTGTGAAGAAGTAGAACAAACTCGGCTAAGAAATTAGTTAAGTGTTCTTTCTTTCGAACAAGAACAAGTCTTGACACCAGAAACAATCAAACTTGTTTACTGCAAAGTATTCCAAGTTGTGTTTCTTAGATTACTTGTTGTAACTGAAGAAGTTATAATTAAGTTATCTCACCCCAAATCTCTCTAACTGAAAATACACCCTTTCAGGCGTGATATTCAGGGGGAACTTAATCAAGCATAGTTTTGCTGATTAAAAGTACCAAGTTTGGTGGAGAACAAGGTTGAGTTCTCTAGTTTAGGTTGGAGACAAAGCAAGTGTGCTTTGGTTTCTGTTGAATCGCTTTAGATAGGAGATTGTAAGGAACCTCAATCATATCTTAGTGGATTCAGTCCTAGAAAGGACAAAGTGGATTAGTTGGGAGATTACGCCACTCTCAGATACCACTCTAAAAAGCGTTTGTGTGATTTACTTACTGCATTTAGCTTTCAGCAAATTTTATCTGTTTGTACACAGTCACTTACATCACTTGCTGAAACACTTTACTTGCTAAAAAAGCACTTATTATTTCAAAGACTTCCGCTCTCTGATTTTAAGTATCAGCAAACCAAGCTACTGTAAAGTAACTTACGCCTGCTGAGAAAGTTAAGTATCAGCAATCTCATTACTGAAAAGTAATAAGTACTTGCTGAGAAAGTTTTAAACGACAAAAGTTTGAAAAGACTATTCACCCCCCCCCCCTCTAGTCTTTTCTTGTTGTTTGAAGGGACCAACAAGTGGTATCAGAGCAGGAGGTTCTTTAGCCTTCTGCACTGAACCTAGATCCCCTTAAGTGCTTTCCTTAAATCACTTTCACTTGATCAAGTTTGGTAGTGCTTTGCTGACAGGATGTCTTTAGGAGATGCTCCCTTGCTGAAGCTGGAAAATTACGAGAAATGGCGAAACAACATGATGTTACATCTTGAGGCCATTAGTGATGAGATGGTCACCGTCATTAATGATGGACCTATCAAGATCACCAAGATTGAAAGGAGTTTCCCTCATAAAACCACTGAAGCTGGAAAGGAAACCATCCAAGGCGAACCATCAGATACGGTTGTGCCTAAACCAAGAGAGGAATGGACTTCTGACGAAGCTAAGAGATTCCGTCTTGATGGCCAAGCAAGAAATATCATCGTCAGATCAACTCCGGATACCATACAGTGCAAACTGTGGGGTGCTAAGACTGCTAAGGAGGCTTGGAAAATGGTTCAAGATCTTTGTGCTGGATCTGACAAGACCAAGGAAAACAAACTTGAAGTACTTAAGCTGAAGTTTCAAAACTTTAAGCAAGGTGCTAACGAGTCACTGGAAGACTTGGACTTCAGATTCACAACTCTTGTTAGTGAAATGACAGCGCTGGGTGTTGGAAATTTTTATTCAGATTCTGAGAAAGTGAAAACTATCATCAGGAGTTTGAATCAAGAATGGATCCATACTCAGAATTTCTATTATAATCAAGGAATGTCTGACATTACACCAACTGAGTTGTTCTCTCATCTTGCTACTGTCAATTATGAGACAAAGCAAAGAGAAAATGTGTTTGCTGAAAAATCGCAAAACATTGCTCTTGCTGCAAAGCCGTCATCTTCTGAAAAGAAGAATGATAAAGAGCCTGCTGATGAAAATGCTTTAGTTGTTAAAAACATGAAGAAATTCATCAGTAAGGAACTTGAAAGGCGAAAAGCAAAAGAGAAGCTGAAAAAGCATCTTGGTAATAACTACCATAAGTACAAGAATGACACTAGCTCGCTGAACAAGCAAGCTCAGCAAGCTACATCATCAGAAGAGCCAGCAGTTGGAAATGATCTATGTTTTCACTGCAAAAAGCCTGGACACTTCAAAGCTAATTGCCCCTTGCTGAAAGGCAAATCTGCTGAAAAGAAGAAAAAGTTCAAAAGAGCCTTCATTGCTGAAGAAAAGAAGAAGCTTCAAGCAAAAATCGATGCATTATGCATTGAGACAAGCTCCGAGGACAGTGAGGATGAAAGTTCAGACACCGACGATGAGGAAGCCACTCTAGACGTGGAGATTGGCAAAGAAGTGTGTGGAATAGCTATGGAAGCTTATCCAGATGTGTCGAACTACGAATTCTGCCTCATGGCCGGTCAGGTAAATGATTCTACCTCTGACTCTGATTCAGAAAGTGAAGACGAGATTGACCTTGACAAGATTCAAGGAGAAATCGAAAGATTTGAGAAAACTCTTAGCAAACAGCAAGAAAAACTTCAACTTGCTGAAACTCTGACCAAGCAAACTACTGAAAAGTACGTTTTGCTGAAGGAAGAGACAGAAGAAAAGGATGCTGAAATAAGGCGTCTTAAGAAGTTGATTGCTGAAGCTGCAGAGAAAAATTCTCAAATGGCGTTAGAATTAGAAGAGTATCAGTCCTCAATTCTAAAGTTACTTGCTGAAATCCAAGAAATGAAAAAGATGAAAATCAATTTCAAATCTTATGTGGAAGCGAGTAATACGCTGACTGAACTAAACTCTTATTTCAGAGATCCATCTCAGAAAGAAGGTTTAGGAGCAACGTGTGAAGGTGATAACGTAGAAATCTTGAGAAAAGATAAATCACCTATCTCCTTTGTACGTGCTACTGATAGTAGTCCACCAGTGATCTATCAGTTTGGTCAAACTAAAGTTGCTGAAACATGCAATCAAGTACCTATGACCATAAAGCCCGCTGTTGCTGCTCAAAGTAACAAGACTTTAAAAGGAAACAGGTTGCTGTGAAGCAAACTGGAAAGAAAAAGAATGTCGTGAAGCATTCCGCCAAACAAGTTGCTGAAAAGCAAGTTGTTAAGTCTAAAGGCAAGATTACCAAAAGTAATCAGAAGTCCTTTGCTGACAAACCTGAATCAAGTAAGGTTGCTGATGCTAAAGCTCAGCATTCTCCAAAGAGTGGACTCGATTTCAAAACCAAGCAAAGTCAACTCTTTCATGAGTATAAGCAAAGTCAGCAAAGATACTTCAAAGAGATGAAGAAAACCAAGCCTAAGAGTTCTGAAAAGACTCCCAATGCTAGGACTAGAAGGAACCTTGCTAGAAAAGAACTTACTGAAAAGTATGTTCAGCAAAAAGGTCAACAGAGCAAGACACCACATCAGAAAGTGGATTTGACCAGCACGAGTCAAAAGTCTTTTAGCTCAAAACCTCCTAGTTCCTCAGCAAGTAGAAAACAAGTCAAAGTTGAAAAACTTCAGACTTGGGTTTCCACTGGACGCATTCTTGAACATGTTAATGGACATCCATCAATGGATAATTAACTTGTTTGCTCTTGATTGTGCAGACTGCAGCCACGGAGACAAACGATGCAATCTGGCACTTTGATAGTGGTTGTGGAAAGCACATGACGGGCAACAAGAATAACCTTATAAACTATAGACGGTGGTCTAAAGGTCCAACAATAAGGTTTGCTGGTGGAGGCTCCGGATCTACAAAAGGCTATGGTGATGTGAAGTTGGGATGTATAACCATTTCTGGAGTTCTTTATGTCAAAAATCTTAAGTTTAACCTTTTCAGCATGAGTCAATTTGCTGACAAAGGATACTTCATCGAAATTAAAAGTGATGAATGTAAACTTGTAGATTTTGAGACTAAAAAGGTTATAATGATTGCAAGAAGATCAGGAGGATTGTACACCGTTGATTGGTCTTCAGCAAACGTTGAAAAATGCCTTGTCTCAGATCATGATTGCCTTGCTGAAAAAGCATGGTTATGGCATAAACGAACAAGTCATCTAAACTTCAAGACGCTGAATAAGCTGTCTAAAAAGGCACTTGTAGTTGGATTACCTAGGGTTACTTTTAAGAAGGATGGTGTTTGCAATGCATGTCAGCAAGGAAAGCAAACCAAATCTTCTTTCAAGAACAAGGCAGTACCGTCAACTACAAAACCTTTACAACTCTTGCACATGGACTTGTTTGAATCTTCTTCAACAAGCTATGCTGGTAAGAAGTATGGTCTAGTCGTGGTAGATGACTATTCAAGATTCACTTGGGTAGTATTCATCAAGCACAAATCTGAAACCAAGACTGAAATACCTAACTTGCTGAATAAGCTTGAAGTCATGAAAAATGACAAGGTAAGAGTCATAAGGACAGACCATGGTACTGAGTTTGTAAACCAGTACATAACTGAATATTGTACCTCCAAAGGTATTCAACATCAGTTATCCTCAGTAAGGACACCACAACAAAATGGTGTTGCTGAACGGAAGAATCGTACCCTGAAGGAAGCCGCAAGAACAATGCTTGCTGACACTGAGATAAGTGAGGCTTACTGGGTTGAAGCGATTAATACCGCCTGCTATACTCAGAATAGATGTTTGATTACTAAGGAATACAACAAAACTCCTTATGAATTGTTTGTTGGAAGACCTCCTAACATCACTCATCTAAGAGTATTTGGTTGCAAGTGTTTCGTTCTTAACAATGGTAGAGAATACCTAAGAACATTTCAACCCAAGGCAGACGAAGCGATATTTCTTGGCTACTCTTTGCATAGTAAAGCTTACAGAGTTTACAACAAAAAGGCACAAAAGATTGAAGAATCTGTGCATGTTGTATTCTACGAAAAGACGCAAGGTGTGCCTGCTGAAGAAGAAATATCAGAATGTATGAAAAAGCTAATCATACATGAGCAAAGAACTGAATCTGATGCTAGGCAAATCAAGTCAATTGAACTAAATGATGATTCTGACAATGATTCTCCTCCCCCGAGTCATGACAAGATGAATATAGTTCACGACAAGGAATTTCCAGCAAAAGATGCGGTTGCTCCGGAAGTTGCTGAAATTACGCAATCTCCAGTGCCTGCTGATGAAATATCTCAACCCAGCATTGCTGAACAAGCAGTTGCTGACGATCAAATCTCAGCAGAGACACAAATTCCCAGTAATACTGAACAAGTACATACTGAAGAGTCACATGCTGATGAGCAAACATATCCTGATCCAACAAACAGGAAACCTGTTAATAAATGGATTAGAGATCATCCCTCTACGGATATGATTGGCGATATTAATAAACGCCAAGTGACTAGATCCAAAGCTACTCAAGGACTTGCTGAAGAAGCAACTGTCGTGGAAGTAGAATCTTTATTCTCTTGCTTTGTTTCAGAAATTGAACCTAAAACCATAGAAGAAGCTTTGAAGCATTCTGAATGGATAAAGGCAATGCAAGAAGAATTGGATCAATTTGAAAGAAACAAAGTCTGGAAACTTGTGCCACTTGGTACAAAGTGGGTGTTCAGAAACAAGCTAAGCGAGTCTGGTGAAGTAACAAGAAACAAAGCACGCTTAGTTGCTCAAGGTTACTGT
This sequence comes from Plantago ovata, assembly GCA_028274465.1. NCBI lineage: Eukaryota > Viridiplantae > Streptophyta > Magnoliopsida > Lamiales > Plantaginaceae > Plantago > Plantago ovata. The sequence continues at coordinate 54,090,808 of CM051457.1, forward strand.
CAGACTGAAGGATTGGACTATGATGAGTCTTACGCTCCAGTTGCAAGATTGGATGCTATTAGGCTTTTCTTGGCCTTTGCTGCTCACAATGACTTCATTGTTTACCAAATGGATGTTAAGAGTGCATTCTTAAATGGTGAACTTGCTGAAGAAGTCTACCTAGAACAACCCCCCGGCTTTGAACTTCCCTCAGAAACCAAGATGGTATATAAGCTTCAGAAAGCTGTATATGGTCTAAAGCAAGCACCAAGAGCATGGTATGATACCTTAGCTAAGTTCTTGCTGGAAAATGGTTTCAAGAAAGGTGAAGTCGACAAAACTCTTTTTACCATGAACCATGATGGTAAATTAATCTTAGTCCAAATTTATGTGGATGACATAATTTTTGGATCTAAGGACAAGCAACTTTGTGAGGATTTTGCCAAACTCATGACAAATAAGTTTGAAATGAGTATGATGGGAAAATTGAATTATTTCCAAGGGTTGCAAGTCAAGCAACTCAAAGATGGAATATTCATAAATCAAGCAAAGTATGCGAAAGAAATGCTCATAAAGTTTAGGATCAAAGATGATGAAAAACCTGAAAAGATCCCTATGAGTGTTGGTACCAAATTGGGCTATACTAAAGAGGACAAAAGTGTTGAAGAACACAAGTATAGGAAGCTCATTGGTTCCTTGTTGTATTTAACAGCAAGTAGACCTGACATTCAGTATGCTGTTTGTGTGTGTGCAAGATTCCAATCGGATCCAAAAGAATCACACTACAAAAAGGCAATTAAAATACTGAAATATGTTAAAGGTACAGTCAATGTTGGATTATGGTATCCAAAAGATTCTGGACTTGAATTGGTTGGCTATTCTGATGCTGATCATGGTGGATCAACTCTTGATAGAAAAAGTACCTCTGGAACTTGTCAGTTTTTGGGTACTAGATTAATATCATGGTTCAGCAAGAAGCAAACGTGTGTCGCCAATTCATCTACAGAATCTGAATACATTGCAGCTGGTTGTTGCACAGCTCAAATCCTATGGATTCAGCAACAATTAAGAGATTATGGTATTTCTGCAAAGAAAACACCAATCTTTTGTGATAATACAAGTGCTATTGCAATTACGCAAAATCCTAAGTTTCACTCTAGGACCAAGCACATTGATATTAGACATCATTTCATTAGAGATCATGTGGAAAAAGGTGATATTGAGGTTGTGAAAGTAGGTATTGAAGATCAGCTTGCTGACATCTTTACCAAGCCCCTACCGGATAATAGGTTCGCAATGTTAAGGTATAACCTTGGATTGATTGAACTACCTCAATAAATAATACACTTGGCAGAATGCTGAAACAGGTATTCAGCAAGCCAAAGTATTCATGTCCAAAAGACCAAGTCACTGATTTCTTCTAAGAAATGATAAGTCACAACATGATTGCTGAAACAGGCATTCAACAAGTAATTCCTTCAAAACAGATATTTGTTAGGAAACTTGATCACTTGCTGAGACAGGAACTCAGTAAGTGAAAGAACCTAAGGATTGCTGAGACGGGTACTTAAACAATCAAAAGATACTGAAACAGGTATTCAAGTATCAAAGGAATTTTATGAAACAGGAATTCAGAAAAAGAGCAAAATCTCATCTCTCAGATTTTACCAAAGGATGTCTCAAATTGCAAAAAGAATTTACTGATACGGGAAATCAGAAATATCTTTTAAACTTAGAAATTATGAGATATCTAAGTAAGGGGGAACTTTCAGCAAGAAGCTAGATTGTTAATTCAAACTCGCTGAAAAGATTCTTGTATATTTCAACAAGCAATCTATCCCTTATTACTCGGTAAAATCAATTTGTGACGTTAAGCTGGCACAGATAAACTCGCAATAAATCATGACATGAAATTCAATCGTGGCCATTGATTAAAAGGAGTTATTAATCTAACGGCTAACAAAACAAAGAGAGAGAGTGCTCTGACGGTTTTAGTTAGTGGGCCACTACGCATTCAATGCAAAGGCTCCACTATCTCCAGTGTTTCTCTGTTTTACCCTTGCTGAGAACTCAAATCGATTGAGTTTCTCACACACCAGAGTCACTATATAAAGAAGGAGTTAGAGAAATGACAAAATTCTTTAACTCACATTTCCTTTCTCTGCAATTTCTAGCCTGAAACTACTGTACCTCCGATCAAAAAGCAAACTATCTTTTTCGTACAATTTCTTGCTCTATATAAAGAAATGGCTCCCAAGAGACAGTCATCTAAGTCCTCAAAATCGTCAAAGGTTGACAGTGCTGAAACAGGCATTGCTCCGGTGACTGCTCCGGTGACTTCTCTGACCCAAAACACAGCGAAAGTTGTGTTGAAAAACGACCGAATCACTGAAAAACCTATGCCTCCGTCATATCTTGACACTGCAAAGTGTGAGATGTTGATGCAATGGGGAGGATTCGCAAAAGAAAAGTACATTAGGTACTTTTATGAACAAGAACTTGATGACCAAAATGAAGAGGCGCTTGAGTTCATCAAACAGCAAGGCCTCATGAACTTTATCTCTGCTCGCACTAAGCAAGTGAGCATGATTGATACTATGGAGTTCTACAACAATGCAGAAATCCAGTCCCTTACAGACAGTAATGGAGTCACTGAAAAAGTGATCCTTACTTATGTTCAGAACACGCAAATCGTCCTGAAATGGACTGATTTAGCGGAGATTTTTCAGATTCCAACCAATGGAACTGAAGACGACGTCACTGCCACTGACGAAGAAATTGAAGCTTTCTACAGTGACGTCAGAAATGCAAAAATGAAGAAAGGAGAGATAGCTCCCGTGACTTGGACAAAGCACGTTAAGAGAAAGCATCTCTGTCCTTCACTTGGTCTAGTAGCTCTGCTACTGATTAAAGTTCTTGACTCCCAAGTCGGAGGAATTGACCAAGTAGGCCTGAGAAGATGGCCATTGCTGATGCATATCCATGAGAATAAATCGGAACTTAACTGGGCTAAGTACATTTTCAACAGGCTTGTTGATTGTGTTACTAAGTTTAAGGTAAAGGTAGAAGACAACAAGGTCTCACCTTCCTTTCCAGTTATGTATGGAATCAAGATATGCTATATCCTTGAACATTTCAGGATTCAGCTAAGAAACCCATTGCCAATCAAGAAATCTGTGTGCAATGTGGGAAGGTCTTTCTACAAGCAGAATGTACCTAAGATTGCTGGAAAGAAATCCAAGAAGACAACAACTGCAAATGTTGTCAGCACAAGCCAGCAAGAAAGGTATACAACAGCTGCAGATGTTACCACTCAGCAACTTAGAGATGAAACTGCTGTTGGTGGTGGTAACACAAATGAAACTGCTGTAGAAAATCAACAAGGTACGTGTACAAGAGCCGTTGCTGAAAATGCAACAATAGATGACTCTGGGAAACTGGAGAAATCTAAAAGAAGAAAGAGGAAAGCTGATGATGACACTCAGACTGCAGCGTCATCAGCAAATCCCGTACCTAAGAGGAAACGGACAAGTAACAAAAGAAAGAAGACACTGGCTTCTCAGTTAGTCCCCAACGTCCAAGACTCCTCAGTCAATTCCCAGACAAATGCTGAAACGCATTTGCCAGTAGATGTTGCTGAAATAATTACTGAAACTTACATCAACAATGTTGAAGTGTTTGCGGAAGCCTTCAACAATCAACTTAACATTGATAACTCTACTGAGAATAGACCACAAGGCAGTGGAAATGAAATTCCTGCCCAAGTCCCAGATATCTACATTGTAGAGAATCTAGATGATCCAACCATGGAACCAGGCAGCGACATTGCTGCTGATCTGCAAAGAGCGGCACTTGCTGATGCTGCTGAACAGATGGTTGCTGAACAAGCAACTCATCAAGTTGATGAAACCCAGCTTGCTGATGGACCAGTTGCTGAGAAAGCAATGGTTCCAGTTCCTGAAGTTGCTGAAACTCAAGAAGCATCCTTCAAAGACGCATCTCTTGATGCTGAGAATGCTGGCCCAAGTTCACCCAAGACTTCAATTGACAAAGTCCAGCTTGTACTGGAAGATTTAAGCAAACAAATGGAGTTGGAGATTGAAGAATCATCCAACAAGTCAATTGAACTCTTCATGACAAGCAGTGAGCTTAAAGGTCAAGATGCTTCTGCTCAACTTATCAATTCAGAGACAAGGGAGATTGCTGAAACCGCACAGCTTTCTCAGTTAGAGCAAACTCAGAAGTCTGCTGAAGAAACAGTCCAAGAAGCTGAAGAAACTGTTAATGCTGAAAGGACTGAGCCACAACCTGTCCTTCCTCAGCAGACTTCTCAAGATACAAGTCAGATGGTTGCTGAAGCCTCTGAACCAGAACCAACACTCCCTGCTCAGCAGGATGAACAAATGGAGGATGCTACCCCAGCTCCTCATGGAATGGAAATTGTACTACATGAGCTTGCTGACTCTCAGCAGGCTCAAAAGGAGACCACTGAAATGGTACTCATCACTAAAGATCAGCAAGTAAGTTCTGAAGAACTTTACTTGAGCTTCAAGAGGACAACTTTGTCCAGAGTTGCTAAGTCCGTCAGCAACTGGCAAAGATATAGGAGAATGGACTTCTCAGATGTTCACCTTCATCTCTCAAATGAGAAAAAGAGATCTTCACTGCTGAAGCTCGAAACATTTGTCCACTCCATACTTCCTGACGAAATGACATATTCTCAGCAAATGAGTTCAAATCTGATTGCTCAAATCAGAGAGAATATGAAGGCCAAATTTAAGAGTGCCTCTCCAGCTGAACAAGCTGTGATGCTCAAAGGCTCCTTTGTTCCTGTGGTGGCTGATCCCCACAAACTAACTGAGGAAGAGGAAGTGACAAGTGTTGCTTTGTATAAGCACGTTGAGCTAGTCATCTTGACTGATGATGAAGAAGAAGAAGAAGATGAGAACACTCCCACTGATCCCAGTGATGATGAAGGGAAAGATTCTAAGGACAAAAAGGATGAAGATGATGACAATCAAGGTCCAAGTCCTGGAGCTGGTGGATTAAAGTTGACAGCTGCTGAAACTAATCCCTCTGACAATCAGCAAGCTGATCAACAACAATCTCAACAAGAATCTCAACCTCCTCCTGCTGCTGCTGAAAATCAAGCACCTGTACAAGGTGCTGATACTGAAGAAGAATACGCCAGAAAAAGGGCTGCCTTGAAAAATGGCAAAAGTCCAGTTTCTGATGCCAAGGTTGCTGAAGAAAACCTTGAAGATGAGGATGAAGAAGATGAAGATTACCAACGAGCTCTACAAAGCAACACTTGTCACTTCCTCTTCCATGCAAGCAATTGGGGCATGCATTTGTGGGTAATTAACTACATGGAAATGAATGTTGAAAGCATCATCATACTGCCTGCAAAAATTCAAGAATTCTTCAACTACAAGTCCGTAGGCTTCTGGAAAACTACGAGAAGGATTGTGTTGAATTCACTGCTCTTGCTGAGAAGAGTGTAAGAGAGATTCTGAGAAAATCCTCTGAAAGAGTTTAAGTCCCTGCAATAGTTTCTTGTTAAAAGTTTTTGTTTGCTGATTCTCTGTTATCTATGCTTTCTTGTAAACTTATGATTGATAACTTTCAGCAATGAATTCTTTTTGACTCTTATTGGTTTTTGATTATGCAACTTACTTATGCTTACTGTTTATTAATTCAAGTATGCTTGCATTAATCATCTGATTTATTCAACATCAGAAACCTCTAAAAGGGTAACAATTAATTTAGCCATGGATTGCTAACATCAAAAAGGGGGAAATTTGTTAGGAAACTTGTAATTTTGATGAGCAATTAACCATGCTAAATTAAGAACAGTCCAGTAACTAGTACTCTTGAGGTCCATAGGATTTTAGAATTTTTAAAGGACATTGTAAAAGAGGAACGTTTGCTGATGACTTAGATAGGTGTTAGATAAGTTTTTATCCTTGTGGATGACGTACTTTAATTTCTGTAAAGAAATTAATTTATTGACACTTTAGCGTATGATGTATTTTATTTTCTGAAAAGAAAATATCTTATTGATGCTTAGCTTTGATGTAACTTATTTTCTGAAAAGAAAATGACCTATTGAAGCATTTGCTGAAGATGTATTTTGTTTATTATAAACAAATTATTGAAGCAAATAAGAAACCGGTCAGAATCTTGAAGACTTTTGAAGATCTGAAGACTTGAAGACTTGAAGATTGCTGAAGACTGGTAAGGCACGTGTTGCTCAGAAAGTGAAATTTTCAGCAACAGCATTGCATAAGTGAAAATCTGAAAGACAGAGTAGGTTGTGCTTGCTGAAACTGAGAATAAACACTTGCTGATGAACATATGTGACCTCTTGCTGAATGTACGTGATTTTGCGCTCCTTTGTTACTGTTTGAATTCTATTCAAAGGTGCATTTAATGCAAAGCTTACACGCGAAGGACATAAAGACTAGAAGACAAACAAAGGTTGCTGCTGAAAGTACAAAAGCAAGATAGTGACATGTTAAGGAACAAAAGCCTTAGGATTTGAAATTCAAACGGCTCCTTACTTGCACTATAAATAGAGGTCATCCGGCAAAGAGTTGAAGTGTGTCAACAACGTGATCAAACTCTCACTTGTGCTTAAAATTCACAAACCTTCAAACACTCTTACTGCCATTGATCCGTTCCAAGACTTAAAGCTTGAAAAAGCTACTTGTGAAGAAGTAGAACAAACTCGGCTAAGAAATTAGTTAAGTGTTCTTTCTTTCGAACAAGAACAAGTCTTGACACCAGAAACAATCAAACTTGTTTACTGCAAAGTATTCCAAGTTGTGTTTCTTAGATTACTTGTTGTAACTGAAGAAGTTATAATTAAGTTATCTCACCCCAAGTCTGTTACAGATAGTGTATGCCGCATACACGTTCTGCAGGAACACCGCTTGCTGATTCAATTGCTGAGATCGACAGAGTCTACCACCAAAGAAGGCGACTACTTGAAAGGCGCGCACTAGAGGAAATAGAGGAAACCGATTTCTCTGAATCTCTACTCAGTCTCTTCAAGGAAATCGACGGAATGGCAGAAGCTAGACCACTGAAGGCATGGGTTCAACCCACCAAGGATCGTATGAGGGGACCGGCGATTGTTCTTTCGTCTGCAACCCGAGATCTGGAGATCAAGAACCACGCATTCCAACAACTTCTGAGGTTCTATGGCTTATCAAGGGAAGATGTGATGGGGTACTTGCACGATATCGATGATTTCGTCAACCAACTCCCACGACCCGGAGTTGACATAACAACGGATGAGTTAAGGATGAAGGTTTTTGCTATGGGACTTGGCGACAGAGCCAAGTCATGGTTAAGTTCTCTTCCAGCAGGCTCGCTGGACACTTGGGAGAATGTTTTTTCAGCTTTCATGGAGAAATACTTCCCTCACACCTTGACTACCGCGCTAAAGGCGAAAATCACTGGATTCAAGCAGGACTATGATGAGACCATCTACACCGCGTTCGAGAGGTTTCAAGATCTCACGAACAAGTGCCCTCACCATGGTTTTGAACTTTCCAACCTAGTCCAACACTTCTACAATGGACTAACCTTCGAGAACCAACAAGTGGTGGATTTCCAATGCCGAGGCAATATTTGGGAGGAACCCGCAGAAGCCGTCTGGGCAGTTTTCCAAAGGCTTGCTAAGGGTTCGCAGTTCAAGGATCCAAGAGCGATGGTTAGAAGACGTGGATCTGAAGCTCCACCGACTCAAGAAGCCCCTATGTATAGGGGGAATGGGGATCAATTCGAGTGCTTTACCAACGAATTGAAGCAAGTCCTCAAGAGCGCCACCGGAACAACTGTTTCGAACGAAGTATGCCGAATATGCAAGAACTATGGGCATGGGGCTCATATGTGTAGATCGGAGTTGGCATACGATGATGGCAACTGGGCTCGAGGAGGCGAAGAAGAAGCCTTTGCTACGGAGTTTGGTACTCAAGAAGTTAGCTACGGACAAGACGGTAGGAATCCTCGAGGTGGATTTTGGAGAAGGGGATTCCGAAACAATCAAGGATATGCACCGGCTAACCAAACTTATGGACCTAACCAAGACCGTAGTAGGCTAAACTATGGTAATGATCACTGCGAAGACCCCGCTCCGAAAGAGCCACCGAAGTCGAAGTCGGCTCAACAGATGGAAAACTTGCAACAGATGGTCGATCACACACAAAGTTTTCTCAAACGTTATGAAGAAGACTCCGAGAAGACTAGGGCAAGGCTTGATAGGTTGGAAGAAAGCACTAGGCTTGCCCATCAAAAGATGCAAGAGTTGATCGACCAAGGAGCAAGTAGGGAGCAAGGCAAGCTGCCTAGCAACACTGTGAAGTCGAATGCCATTACATTGGCTGGTGATGTACCTGACGAAACCACCATCAAGAAGGTTGTTAGGTGCGAGTGTTGCATGAAGGAAGAACTTCTACAGGCTGAGGAAGAAGAGAAGGACCTTGGTTCTGACGTAAGTGATGAGGAGCAAGAGGATCCCGAACTACTCCCTAAAAGTTTTGATGTTAAGATAGGGATTGGTGAGCTTGAAGATGTCCGTGCCACACTAGACACGGGATCCTACTCGAACATAATTCCTTTGAATGTGTTTGAAAAGAGCAACCTTGGAAAACTATCTGAGCATAGGGCTATTGTGCAACTGGCGGATGGATCCTTTATGAGACCCGAGGGCGTTGTGAAAAATGTGTTGGTCAAGATTGGTGAAGCATCTATATACACCAATTTTGTAGTTATGCCGGCGTCTGCACCTGGAACGGGGGATGTCATACTCTTAGGGCAAACGTTCTTGACCAAACTACGCTCCGTGATGGACATCTACCAAAGAACTTGCACCATCGAAGTGGATGGCAAGCAACACGTGTTGCAAGCTATACCTGATCCACCTGAACCGCCTGATATTACTACTCACTACTGTGGTCTTGCAGCCTATATTCTTTCTTATTCACAGGTTCGTGGCATGGAGAGGAGATCAATGAAGGGGAAGCCTAGTACCCGCAAAAAGAAAAGATAGGCGCAGACAGGAGTCGAGTCAAAGACTTTAAACAATGACGCTATCCGGGAGGCAACCCGAAATTTTTATCGCTTTCTTTACTTGTTTTCTGCATGCATTCATTCTTGAACTATTTGCTTCTCGTATGAGAATTTGTTCATGTCTGTGTCGTATATGCTTATGTTTGAGTGAGATTTTTTTCGAGTGGTTTTTTGAAAAAATTGGTTTCGGGGATTAAAACCGTATTTTCTGACGACAGGAACCGTCTCCCCGCATCGGGGAGCACGGGGCGAACCGCCCCGCACGTGGGGCGAACCGCCCCACTGCTCCAGATCTTCAAAAACGCGGATTTCTTCCCCAAAACCTCATTTTCTTCATATTTCATCATTCCTCCTCCCAAAAAACCCGAAAAACGCGATTTCATCTTCAAATCTTCATAACTTCTTCATTTCTTGACCAAATTGAGTGTTCTTTAGCTTAATTCGAAGCCTATTAAATGATCTATCATCCCATCCGAACAGATTTCGTCCTAATGCGTTAGATTTTCAGATCTGAGGTACCATCCTTAGAACCCTAATTTTCAAATTTGGGGGTTTTCTAATTTGAGCTTCAATTATGCTTATTTGATGCATGGGTATGTTGTTTGTATGATTAGACATGTTATTTACTATCAATTGCATGCTCAATTTTGCTTGGATTGTTGATTTGGGTATTTTGCTACTAGATGATATATCTTGTTATGCATTATGTCTTTATCTTTGATTTCTTGCTTATGATTGTGTTTATTGATGTAATGTTGGTAGATTTGACGATAGAATGCTTAATTGTTGAGTATGAGGATTTATGATGGTAGAATTTTTCGCTACTATGGTATGAATTGAGCCTTGTTATCTAGGATATTGGTTGTCTAGTAAGAGCATAATGTGATGTATTGCATGTAGTAGTTACATTGGTATGTTGCATAATGAAGAAGCTAGGCTAGACATTACGGTTTGGGGAGCTCGATTGATGATTTTATCACTTGTGTGTTTTGCTTTTACACTAACATATATTTGAGTCAGTTTTGTGTCATACGAGGTCCTAACTGCTGTTTGTAGGTACCATACCAAGGGAAAGAAGCATTCCCGTATGATTGCTGTGAAGAATTGGAGGGGGAACAATCACTACCATGGCAAGGAAGGTGACCTCGCTAGATGTGCGTTCGAGCCAAGGGGTTTTGCAACAACGTCGTGGATTACCCATGAGGAGGAGCTAGAGTACACATGGAGTAAGGACTCCTATGCCTATTCATGCACCACCGAAGGGACAGAAACCATTATTACGTCAGCAATCCATCACAAGGACTGCAAGGTTCGAGTGAACTGGAAGGCACCGGGACATTCTCGCCGCGACGGATTCAATCATGAGTTCGCAGTTGGTAGAAGGTTCCGAAGCGCTAGCTTGGTTCCAATACATAACGACATGGGTACCCAGCACCTTGTTGGGGTTCCCCTTTCCTGCCTCTAAAAAGAGCATCATATTGACATTGGGAGCATCAACTGTAGAGAATGTGGCCGACATTGGAAAACATGGAAGATAACCTCTGAATACCCGAGCAGCTTGTTGTAACCTCCTTGGGGTGTAAAACGCTGGAAGAGGAGGTCCTGATACCACTTGCCTTTCCCCTTCAACAGTTCACAACCTATTGGAGAGATACCGGGTGGAAGATTCCATAACAGAGGCGACCAATCTTGAAGATTCCCTTCGACACTGCAACTCTACCAGTGACGATGTGCGTGACAGTAGTGACAATGAAGACAATAGGGACAATGATGATACAGATGGTTGAATTGGTCCTATCCGATCTATTGATGGAACTACCGCCACTACCACAAGTCCCGATGATCATATATGAGGCTCCCAGAGCAGGCCCAATAACTCACAAGCAGCATACTCAGCCGACCGAGGCCAAACCATGGGGTAACATCTAGTATCATATCTTATTTCCTCATTTTCTTACTGCTAGGGACTAGCGTAAATTTCATGAGGGGGGATGGGATTTAAGTGATCTGATGTTGTTAGTTTGGAGCTTGGTATTGGTAGGATCAGTATAGTACCTTGCATGCTTTATCCATTTGCATTTGCACGTTTACCGCTTTCTTAGTTTTTTAGGTTGCATTCACTGCATTAACTACATTCATCCTAGGATAGTCTTGCATGTTTTATATGGAGTTTATTGCCGAATTTTTTGAACTTTTTTATTGGTTAGATCAACTAGCTATGCCATTAATCGTATGCTTCATCTCTATGAATTTGTTTGAGGTTTTTCTCGCTTGGCTTACATTTATGTATTGCACTTAGTTAAGCATGGTAGTCTCGACATCACTTAGTGGTGTTTTCTCTACTGCGATTCACGAAGGCCTTTATAATAGGATGATGCATGTTAGGGTTTTATGGTTGTTTTCCCGAGTAATTATGTACCTAAGAGGAAACAAGTCTTCACCATGCTTTGAGATTGCTAAATGCCTAGGAAGGAGGTAGTGTGAGGTTGTGTGATCCTTTGTTTATAACCTATTCTTCCGAATAGGTTTGGGGAGGGGGTTACACCATCATAGACTTGTTTCTGTTTTTCATTCCCGTATCGTGAGTTTATTTTTCCTTTTCCGTGAATTTTATACTCCAACCTATTCTTTCGAATAGGTTTGGGGAAGTCGTGTGAGTCATTTTGTTTCTCTTTTTGTTATGCTACTGCTGGCTGAAAAAAAAAAGAAAGAAAAAAAGAAAGAAAAAATTCCAGAAAAAAAAAAGAGAAAAAGAAAAAGAAAAAAGAATCTGGAAAGAAAAAAAAGAAAAAAAAGAGAAGACCCCTAAAAAAGGAAAGAAGGGTCCAAAAAAGAAAGCCAAATAGCAGTTTAGCAAAGTGTTGAGTCTTATTTTCCATTTTTGTAATGTTCGTAATCGTATTTTTTATCTTTTATCTTTTTGTCTTAAGTGTCATCTGTTCTAGACCACCCTCGTCCTGCCATTCAGGAAGTGGTGAATAGCTTAAGACTTTACTTGAGAGATGGGTAGAATAGGGGAGTGTTATCTTTTATAGGGAACCCTCCTTCGTTTCATGAGAGCCAGTACTGGTTCGACCTCTTTTGAGGAAAAGTCTTAACATGGTGGAACAGCAGTAAGTCCTCAGTTTCATAGGCACGGGGCAACCATTTGTATCTTAGCGTGCTTCATTACGTCGTCACTGACTAGGTCCAGGTAGAGAATGTTACGAGAGACTATCTTGTCTTGACATAAGTGCTTATGTGGGTGTGTATAAGTCAATCGAGGTATTCTTCAACCTATATTCATGCTTTGATTCATATGGTTTGTGTTCATATGTTATTTGATAGATTCAGTAGTTTAGTTCATTTTATTTGGCATGAAACTCCATTTTGTGTCTTGCATGTTTTTTGTATTAGAGTCTAGCTTAGTTGCTTGAGGACAAGCAAAGGTTCGGTTTGGGGAGTTTGATGAATGTGTATTTTACACTTTCATTCGAGTCTTTTTCACCTATTTTAGCTATCCTCTATGTTAATTTAGCTATATTTTAATAAATTTTATTAGAATAGTGTCACGTTTCCCTTTAGATTTTATTTTACAGGTTTTGGGTGAAAATCGAGGATTTCGGGGCAAATATATTGAAGTTGACAAGGAATTGGTGTTCCAGAAGCCTATTTGGAGTATCTGAAGGTTTCCGGATAGGATTTGGGGTCTAGGGGCCGAATCTGGAGGTTAGAAGGCTACTAGAAGTCAGAAACCGAGTCCGAAAAGGGGAAGAAATCCAAAAACGCGTCGAAAACGCGGAATTCCGCGAAAAACTCTCCGGGGCGAACCGCCCCACAGTATTTCGGGGCCTATATATAGTTGCTCAGTTTTCTCCGAAAATCACATCTTTCCAGACCTACTTTCTCACCTCTCTCTGTAGTTTTAGATAGGAACTTCCCGGGGCCTGTCCTGGGAGTTCATAGCTTAGAGGACACTTTTTCATAGCGGATTGGAGCTCGTAGGATCGCAATTCTTCGGAGATTGACAACCTTCGGTAACTTGTATCTTACAGTTTAATCTACTTATTTTATATATCTTTCAATATGTTTTCTTCTATGATTTCTGTTGATTGCTTGCCTATTATGAGTAGCTAAACTTATCGTTGGTGGTAGTATGTGAATTCTTAGCGAAGGGAAGATAATCATGCTAATGGCTATATCGCACATTATACTCCGTGTCATTGCTTTATTTCGTTGATCAGGCACAACCTAAATTCTCGTATGTTATATTAATTATTATGCATAATTGGACACTTGTCGACCTGTGTGCGAGTTTATCTTCGTAGTGTTGAATAATTACGGAACACAATAGGACAATAGTGATTGACTTGTCAAACCAGTTATCTTCGTAGTGTTTAATAATTGCAACAGGACACTAGATTGATTCAAAGATCTCTATGCAAGACCGAGGAATTTATGCATGATTATCGACCCGTTATGCTTTGAAGGATCATACTATCACCAATCTCCATTATCTGTTAGAAAAACCCCTTTGCTATGTGTTTGCTGTTTTTATATTCCAAATTAGATTTGATTAAGCTAGTTATAGTCCTGAGAGAACGACACTCGAGTCATTCTACTGCTACACTACGGTTTTCGTTGTAGTTGTGGATTGCCTTTGGCTAATTACAAATATTATTTGATTGAATTCGGAGCACGACATCCGCGTTCATCACCATTACCATCACTTGCCCTTTCGACATATGGGGCATCGACATAGTCGGTCCTTTCCCAAGAGGCACGGGTCAAAAGAAGTTCATCACCGTTGCGGTCGAATACTTTAGCAAGTGGGCGGAGGTTGAGGCAGTATCTACCATCACCGAACAGAGGGTGATGAACTTTGTATGGAGAAACATTGTGTGTCGATTTGGCTTGCCGAGAGTCCTCATCTCGGACAATGGTGCTCAATTTTGTGGCCAAAGGTTCAATGAATGGTGCAAGGAAATGAAGATTGAGAGGAGGTATACCTCTGTAAGACATCCTCAATCCAACGGGCAAACAGAGGCGGTTAACAAAATCCTTGTTAAGAATTTACAAAAGAGGTTCGCCACCAACAAGGACTGGGTCGACGAGCTTGATGGAGTGGTATGGGCATACCGCACAACTTCAAAAACAGCTACAAGAGATACTCCCTTCTCGCTAGTTTATGGTTCTGAAGCAGTCATACCAGCGGAAGTGGCGGTAGAAACCCTCAGAATCCAAGGGTATCAACCCGAGGACATTCATACCGAGAGGCTCTTCGATCTGGAGACGGTAAGCGAAGCGAGGACCAACGCCTTGGCCAACATCCTCAGATATCAAGCACTGATCGCGAAGACCTACAACAAGGGCGTAAGGGAGAGAGACTTCCAAGTAGGAGACTTAGTACTCCAAAGAGCAGACATCCTGGGCAAAGTTGGGAAGATGCAACCCAATTGGGAAGGCCCCTACAAGATAACTGAAGCAAGGTCCAATGGAAGCTATCGTCTCCAAGACATGGAGGGAAGAGTGTTGAAGAACCCATGGAATACTTCTAACCTCCAAAGATTCTACGCTTGAGTTGTGTGAAGAACAAGCTTTTTGAAGAACCCCTGTGAAAGGCCCGAAGATCGAGAAGGATTCCTCACAAGCTTGGGTGAGAGGTACCTCATGTTTTTTGGTTAATAAAATGTTGTAAGAAACCTGGCCGAGAAGCCCCCCATTGTAATTGTATTTCCGACAAATCAATGCAATGCTTATCTTTCAACAAACTGTATTTTCTGAACATAGAGCCTACTTTACTCAAAGAAAGCTCTTCGATTTTAAAGCTCTTCGATCTTAGAAGCCTGCTCGATCTAGGAAAATCTCCCCGATATCGTTTTGTCAAGCAAAGAAGAAGAATGCGAGGAGAGTAATAGGAATCACCTGATTGCTCGGACCGAGAAATAAAATTCCAACACTTAGGAATTATCTTTGAATGAATTATCTAATTTACTTGGATTTTTACGTTGAGGAAGAAGGAGCGTGGAGAAAGCCTACTCGTTTCGAGGCTCGAGCAAGGTTGCTAAAATTATTACACTAAACCAAGTTATACGTCATAACTACAAGGAGTTAATAAAAAAGCACAAGTATGAAATAAAGGAGCGAGAAGTACAAGACATTATATTGAAGAAAACAAGGAAAGCATTCGTCGAGATATAATACAACGGAGATCGAGTAGTGCCACAAGGGGCCGAATTGAAAATTAAAGCAACAGGAAATTGTTCGGAAAAAACTCCAAGTAAAAATACAAGTACAAAGGGTACAAGCTAACCGAGCATACTCGGCCTTTTTGAAGCTCTCGCGCAATCAACGAGTCCGACTGGCAGAGAAGTCGCTCTGGATCCCGGGGACACTGCTCGTCGAGGCGCCGGCACGAGTTGGACTATTCAAAGTGTGCAAGTTCCCATCACTGTCCTTCTCGCGAGCCTCTTTGATCGCGTTGGCATAAGTGATCAGCTCGGGCTCCACAAACCCCTCCTCGCGCCCCATTACAGGTTGATTGACTTGAATCCAATGGGCGTTCCGAAGAGGAGCCTTCTCGAACAGCAGAAGCAGACTGGCCCTAATACACTCCGGGACTCACCGGGGGAGATAGGAAGGCTTGCTCGGATACGGAACTTCAGGATCAGTCACGAGCTCGCCGAACTCACATGCGTGGTGCATCTCGTCGCTCGGAATCTCATCGGGATATCGACTCATATCATCGCGCCGCCCGCATTCATGTCTTCGCGAGCGTCCACATCGAAGTCCTCGGGCAAGATTGACCCTTTTGAGCTGCCCGATACATGAGAAGAAACCCTCCTCGCGAGCAGTATCCTTGATGTCTTGGGTAGCCAGCTTATAAGTAGCGGACTCCATGAACGCCCGGGCAGTCTCGAGCCGGCTCCCGACAAGGAAGGACAACACGTTGTCCTTGAACTTCTGCATGCAGAGCGACAATGTCGCATAACCGCCCTTGTAGCCCTGGGTCCTTTGTTTTTCCCGAGACAACTCCTTCTCGAGCTGATCCACTTTTTCATGGGCTTTGCGGACCTCTTCATTGGCGAATTTGTTTTTCGCCTTCTCGGTCTCCACCGTTTTCTCCAGCTCCTCGATCAGTTGACCGATGTCGGAGCGATCAGCGGCGACATTAGCATAAGCCTCCTTGAGATGCTCGAGCTACAAGAGAATTCAGAAGTTAAAATTCTTTCATAAGGAAAAGAGCGAGGCGAAAAGGAAGAAAAGACTTGTAGAAAAGACTTGCAAAAATTTGAAGGAATTACCTGTACAGCGCAGAGACTAAGCTCATGGGCGCGATCCAACTCTGACATTTGGACAAAGCGCTTGATCTCCGAGTCCCGGTCAACGTCCAAGACCGCTTTACCCTTCTTACGAGCAGGGTCGTCGCTTCCGCCCAGGTTTATGAGCCTCTTCGCACCGGCTCTTCTCTGTGGAGCAGCCCGCTCTTTGGGACGCTTCTCGGGATTGCCGTCACCAGCCTCCCTGGCCTTCTTAGCGGCCGCTGCATCCTCAGCAGCCTTCCTCTTCATTGCTTCAACAGGGTCTCCGACCGCTGCAAGCCCCTCCTTCGCAAGGGTGTCTCGGTGCTCAGCTGCGTTCTTTGGGTGGCTAAGGTCCAGCGACCCAAGGATCTTGGTGGTTTTACCAGCCAAGCGCTGCTTCCTCCTCTGCTCTTCCTTGACTTCGAGTGTCTTTGACATTATCCACTCGAACCAGTACTCTGCATAAACAAAGAAGACAAAAAGTTAGAAGGAGCGAAGAGCATTTTAGTCAATATAAAGAAAACACAGAAAAAACACAAGTAAAAGCATTATGAAATGTTCTCCTCGAGCTAGTTACCAAAAAGGAGGTCTCGGTATATTTCGAACTTTTATACCTAGTATAGACCGGGGAGGACAGACCGACGAGATAAGGGAGCGGTTGCAACACAAAGCCCCAGTAAAAATACTTCTCCGGATTTTCACGAGAATTCCTCTCCTCGAGCGCCAATATCCAAGGGTCCGACTCGGCCGGAAGAGGGTATCGATCAGATATCGGTCCTCGGTAAAACTGCTTGGGTACTCCCCACTCCGCATCCTCATCGCTCATGTCGGGGAGCTTCTTCTTCTTCACATATATGTACCGATGAAACCACTTATAACCCGAGGACGATGGAGCGTCCACTATGAAACCGAGACCTGGGCGAGTGTTAAAATAGTAGAAGAACTTGTTTCCAGAGCTCATCGAGACTCTGAAGAGTTGGTTAAAGTTATGAAAGTTGATCGGGATCCCGAGCTTCTTGCAAAATACCCCGAAGCAAATAAGAATGCCGAATGCACTAGGGAGAAGCTGCCAAGGAGCGATGCCTAACTGGTTTATGATATGCTTGAAAGGGTCGCAAAAAGGAAGGATCCATCCTCGATCTAAAGTCAGAAGGTGCACGGCCATATAGCCGGGAGGGGCATTATAGAAGGTCTGATCCTTCTTCGGCACGAGGATGTCGATTTTCCTCTTACTTAGCCTATACTTCTGCCTGATCGTCGGAATCTCCTCCTCTTTGACCGTGGAGGCAGTAGTGGGAATCAGCCCGTCTTCATTCTTCTCGCCCTCAGGATCGGGGAGATCAACATCCTGGGGACCACGTGTAAATTTCTTCTCGCTAGCCACGGTGAGCTTGGTATTATCCTCGGGAACGTCCTCTTTCTTTTTGGACCGAGAAGCTTTTTTCCTCGGTTTGTTTGGAGCCTTCCCCGGAGCATGGGCAGCTTCTTCATCATCATCCGAGGAGGAAACCTTCTCGCCCCGCTTACGCTTATGATCGCGTTCGAGCACCGCCCTTGCTCTCTCCCCCTCAGCCTCCTCGATAGGATTGGGCGCTCTAACATTATTGGCCGCCGGGAGACTAAAGTCCATCTCCCGTGGATCAATACTCTGATAAGGAACAACGTCCTCGAGGAGGCTGAGGGGGAACAAAGTCCATCTCGCTCAGCTCTCCGATTCATCTCAGAGAATGATGGAGATGGAATATTCCGGCTCGGACCAGCTTCATTCCCATGGAGATCGAGCAGCCTCACAGGGGAGTCATCGTCGCTACTGACTATGGTGCGACGAATAGTCTGAGCAGGCAAGTCCGATTTGCGCACTCTAGGCGAATTAAGCTCCCCAACATCTTCACCCTGCCCCTCTTGAAAGGAATGCTCTCCTTCCTCGAACCAAGCTAGCTCGGGAGTAGGCTGCTCGGTATCATCCATGTCTTCCACCCGGATAGGCATCGGGTCGACATTAGCCCGAACACCATAATCCCTCCCTAACACTTGGGCAGTCTGGGTTATCATAGCGGCCGAGACGCCAGTGTCGGGCGGACTGCCTTCTGCTTCGGTCCGGTCATCAATAAAAAGCTCGTCGGCATCCTTTCTTCTTCTTCGGACTTCTAGCCGGAACTCATCGGACTCCTCCTCCTCATCGGAATCATCTTCTTCACCAGATTCCTGGTTTTCTTCACCTTCCTCGAGCTCATCCTCCTCGCCCTCCTCGCTATCAACCTCCTCGGCCCGCTTCTCAGGTTCCTCGTGGTCCGAGGAGTGCTCCAAGGTTTGATCCAAGAATGTGGCCGACAGAGATGTCTCCTCGGACGTATCCTGCTCGATCCTGTAATCGAGAGCGTCGTGACGGTTTTGACTGTCGTCGCTCCTCTCGGACATCCTAAAAGGTAGGCCAGAAAAAGAGTAAGGATGGATGGTGATGGTCCGAGAGGTCCGTTTATGTATATTGATTATGCTCGACCTCTCGAACGGAGAAAAATGAAAAAGGGCATAATTAACAAAGAAGTTACACTACGACAGTATAAAAGCAGAGCGAGGAGTGAACAACATGTGAAGACAAGCAAATAGGGAGCGACCAACCGCTTCATATCGACGAGTTACGAGGCCTATAGTTCTAATACTTAGCATTTTTAACGGCGAATCTAAAGAGGCAACGGGGTTTACAGAAATTGAAAAGGGGGGAAGAACATGCGAAATCTACGGAAATTCAAGCATACGAATCTACGGTAAAAAGCGAGTTTTACGGTCCGTTTAAGTATGTTATTAGGTCCAGTGATCGTCCTCAAACCCGCCGTACGCCGGCGAGGACTTAGGCGGCAGAAACAGGCGGAGGGCATACGCCCCCGTAACGAAAAAAAAAAAGCAAAGGGAGCAACTAAAAGCATGCATTCAAACTATTTTAAACACATTAGAAGAGGGACTTACTTGATTAAACGCTTAAAGGTGGAAAAGAACTCGGAATGCTAGTAGATCTGCCGGAAAACGCCTATGTTAGCTCGCCTGAAAGACGCCTCGATCAGAAAACTGGGCTCGTCGATCTAAGTTTTATGCTCCTCGCTCTCTCAGATGCTCTGAGTGAAATTTTTTTCGAAAAGTGAGAAATGAATTAGTCTTCCCCTATTTATAGAAGGGTATCCCAGGAATTCGAACCGTCGGTGCCCCTCGCTCCATCCGGACCGAACACGTGGCAGCTATCAATGGCCCAGATCACAGCCGCCTGGCGAATTCACCAATTTACCCTCCACGCTCCCGCTCGGTCACACTTTCCCGTGTCAGCGCGGATTACCTGATCACACTAGGTAATCCGCAGCGCGAGCACCGTACCACTTGGATTATAACAGGAGCGACGACCATATCACAGAGCGACTCTCACAATTATCTCCTCGAGATAATTGGCAAAGAAAAAAGGTGGCAAGGCAAAAAATCGACTGGTGCATTGTACTGGATCGAAGAGCCACTCCTCACAATTATCTCTCCTCGAGATAATTTGCAAAGAAAAAAGGTGGCAAGGCAAAAAATCGACTGGTGCATTGTACTGGATCGAAGAGCCACCCCTCACAATTATCTCTCCTCGAGATAATTTGCAAAGAAAAAGGTGGCAAGAAGTCATTCTATTCCACTCTATCACAATTGTCTCCTCGAGATAATTTGCAAAGAAAAAGGCGGCAAGAAGTCATTCCATTCCACCGAGGAATACTTACCCGGATCCAATCTCTGCCCAGCAAATATACCTCTTTTCATAAGGTCCGAGCAACGTCTGCTCGCACCCTATAAAAAGGGGGGGAGAGATAGAAGGAGGGAAAGATACCAAGGTGCGAATACGGAAATCTTTTTTCGCCCACTACTAGACGAGCCTCTGCTGGACCTCTACTTCAACATAGTTCCTCAACTATCTTCTACAAAGATACTTGGAAACTAGGGGGTCATATGTTAGTGTTGAAATATGTCCAGTCCGCATGTACGAACTGGAGCGGTCTAAGAGCGCGACAAAGCATCATAGGCCGTCCCTCAAGGGGCGCGACCACACCCAAGTATGTCACTAAGGTGTGGATCGACCAGCATAAGAGTCCGACCATCACCAAGAGGCCGACCCTCAAGATAAGCTCACTAGAAGGACAACAAATATGTTGGGCTCGAGGAGCATCTATAGGGCTCGAGGAGGACCTTACGTCAAGGTAACTCCCCAATCAGAACTTCACCAAGGACTATACCTGCAGAAACTTCTCAAACAAGAGAATACAGCAGAATGACTTGAGAAGATCCACTATAGAAAGAAGATTACCTTCTACTCTGGATATATATCATCATGAAGCAAAATCATATTCTGTTCACAAGAACACTCTCAAAACTATGTACCCTATCTCAGATTTCCTAGGTTACAACAAATTATCCCAAAAATATAAGGCATACTCTGTCAACTTGGCCCTTATACATGATCTTGATACATATCAGGAAGCCATACAACACAAGCATTGGAGAGAAGCTATCAGCTTAGAATTAAGAGCCCTAGAGGAAAACAAAACATGGGACATAGTTCAGAAAAAAAACAACATGAAACCAATAGGATGTAAATTTGTTTTCAAAACAAAATTAAATTCAGAAGGCAAAATAGAAAAACACAAAGCAAGGCTAGTAGCTAAGGGCTACACTCAGCAACTTGGCTTTGATTACACTAAGACATTTAGTCCAGTGGCCAAAATGACTTTTGTCAAAGTATTTTTGGCACTAGCAGCAAAGCTAAATTGGCATCTTATTCAATTAGATGTCCATAATGCATTTCTGAATGGAGAATTAGATGAAGAAATAAATATGAAAATTCCTCCAGGTCTCTTCATTCAGGGGGAAAACACTGATAGCCTAGTATGCAAACTCAAGAAATCTATCTATGGGCTTAAACAAGCCTCCAGACAATGCTAAATTGAGTTCCTTTCATCAGAACTAGGCATTGTGCAATCAAAGAGTGAATATTCCTTATTCACTAAAACTTTTAAAAATAATTCAATAGTTCTCTACTAGTTTATGTAGATGATATCATCATTGGAGGAACATATCTCAATCTAATCAATTTAACCAAAGAAAAACTGCAACAACAGTTTAAGATTAGAGATCTAGGAAACTTAAAGTATTTCTTAGGATTAGAGATTGCTAGAAATTCATCTGGCATTCACCTTTCTCAGAAGAAATATACTTCTGAAATCATTGAAATGACTGGGCTACTAGGTTGCAAACCAGTAGCAACCCCTATTGAGCAAAATGTGAAATACTCACAAAATAGTTCAACACCATTGAAGAATCCAACATTCTATAGACAAATTATAGGAAAGCTAATCTATTTAAGCATAATCAGACCTGACATATGTTATGCTGTTAGCATATTTAGTTAGTTTATGGAGACACCATGCAAAGATCACATGGATGGAGTCCTAAGATTAGTCAGATACTTAAAAGCAGATATAGGATTAGGAATTTTCTTATCTGCAAATAAAAACCTTCAAGTCACAACATACAGTGACTCAGACCATGGAGGTTGCCCAATTAAAAGAAGATCTACCACAGGTTATTGCATCTTCATTGGGGATTAATTAGTAAGCTGGAAATCGAAGAAACAAGGAAATGTAAGCAAATCCAGCTGTGAAGCAGAGTATAGAGCAATATCACAAACATGTTGTGAAGTTATGTGGTTAAAATACTTGCTCAAAGATCTTCACATAGAAACCAACAAACCAATCACAATGTTATGTGATAATCAGTCCGCAATCTATCTAACCAAAAATCTGGTGTTCCACGAGAGAACAAAGCATATAGAAATAGATTGCCACTTCATAAGAGAGAAAGTTGAAGAAGGAATTATCAACTTGCAATACATTTCGACAAAGAGGCAATTAGCCGATATATTCACAAAGCCAGTTCCCTCTTCCAATTTAATGGAAGCTTTAGACAAGATGAACATTAGAAACATCTATGTTCCTCTTGAGGGGGAATATTGGAAATTAATGAAGTGCAGAAGGACTGATGAAAAATATGCAGAAGGATCAGGGTGCAAAGAATTCAAAAGATGGAGACTGAAATGAAAGGCGGCAATAAAGGAGATGATCGAAAACATAAGAAAAGAAAGATACTGGCCAATCACGTTGAGACACACCAGACGAATACAACGACCGAACTGGATTCACGGACTAGCAATGAACTGAAGATTGAACCAGAGAAAGGGAAGGACGCCTTAGTTCGATATGGTACACGAATTGAAGAAGATGATGGTGTAGAGAATCCAATCTTTACCAGAACAGAGCATGAAGATGGCGTTTTTGTACCTCCGATTATCCGGCCGTTGGATGACGAAATTGGACGACAACTGGTGATCTTTCGACCATTACATTTTAGGGCTTTGTCATCATAATCCTTGGAGAACAAGCTTATCCTCTCAATTTAGAAATTCTTGCCCAAGAAATAGTACATCGATACTTGTATAAATTTACAGTTTTATAGTTTAGGTTTGTAAGCTTTTCAAGCACAAGTTAGATAAATATATAAGAAAATCTTCTGCAAATTCTTCATGTTTATCATTTCGGTTTTTAACAGATGTAGTGAAGTTAGAGCTGTAAATAGATTGGGAGACCAATATATCGAAGAGGTGGAGTCACGCGCAGGTGCAAGACGAAAAAGACGGAGAAGTTTCTTTCTTCAATCGCACACACGCACTTATATATATATATATATATATATATATATATATGTTTTCAGAAAAAAAATTATCAGTTATAAAAATTAATAAAAATTAGTTTTAAGAAAATGAAAAATAAAAAATATGAAAGTTTGTGTTTTTAAATTTAAAATAAATATTTAAAATCTAGAAAACATTTTGATTAAAGTATATTATGCAACATTAATTAAATACAACGTACACCTAACATAAACTAATATGCACCAAAATATTATTAAAATATACACAACACACTACACACCTAAAAAGCCTAAGATTAAACAAGCACATACGGACACACTTGCCGTGACATTTTTTATTTGTTTTGAAACGGCACTTGCCGTGACATATTGGTTTGGCCGAGACGGAGAGAAACGAGACTAATGTAGGTAGATTGAGCATATAAAAAGCACTAGATTACTGTTGTTCCTGGCAATTATGGTCTTCGTTTTAATATTTATTTATTACAAAATTATTTTTCTGCATTTCAAATATTTTCTTTACAGTAAGAAACACAATTTACAATTTTTCCGATTTTCCATTTTTTTCAAATTCCTTTTATTACTTTTTATAATTGAAAATATTATCTTGAATTATATATAAATTTTAAATTAAAAAATATATTATAATTGTTTTTTTTTTAATTGCTAGATTAGGTGCGACACGTGTCATCTACTTAGTATTTTTATTTAGTTTTAGAGGTCAAATATGAGTCAACGTTCAAAATCGACACGTCACCTTATTCTGGCGGCCATGTAGGCAAAAATGCTGAAAAATTGACCGGAGGACCAAAATCGGTCAGGATATATGTAGAGTACTCAAATTGGACAACACCATTTGGGAGTATTCAAAGTGGCACCCTACCATTGTAGAGTACCTGATGAACAAGATTGTCAGACTCAATTAATCAAATAAATTTATTTTTAGCCAAAAGAACTCACAACTACAACGAAAACCAAGGCACGTAGTGTAGAAGTAAGATAACCCCGAATGTCGATCTCTAAGGACTATAACTAGCTTTAACTAATTTAACTTAAAATATAAAATCAGAAAACGATTTAGCAAAGGTTTTTCTTATCAATTATGATGGAAGTTAGTGATAGTATGATCGTTCTAAGCATCGGGTTCTAATTACACATGAAGTACTTGAAGTTTGTATAGAAATCTATGATCATGAATTGTCCTAGTGTTTCTTTCAATTTGACACTAATCTACGAAGATAGATGGCTTAGATAGATCAAAGAAATAAAACAATAAATCAAGTCTTAAACGCGCGAAGCCACTCATGCATAATTAAGAACCCTAGCTATGAATTCACATACTATCACCAACCTTAGATTTAGCTACTCATGTATAGATCGCAATCAACAAGCATAATCAAATCAAGAGTCAATGAAAACATGTGAGAATTGAATAAACAAAAGCAGCAAAATCGTGAGATACAAGTTACCAACAAAGGTTGTCAATCTCCGGTGAATTGCTAACTCACAAGCAAGAATCGAGAATAAAGATGTCCAATCTCTATGCTTAAGCTTCCGAATCAATAAGAAAAAGAGTCTTCTATGCTAATAATTCCCAGAACAAGCTCTGGAAAATTTGTCTCTCAAAATAAGGTGAAAAGGTATGAAAAAAACGAACTAAATAGGCGAAACTATATATACTAGTCGACAGATGGGGGGCGAACCGCCTGGCACCAGGCGAACCGCCTGGGAGCTCCAGGTCGGTGATAGCGAGTTTTTGGCTTCAGGTTTCCTTTTTGGACTCAATTTTGCCTTCTAGTGACCTTTAAGCCTTGAAACTCGTCCCCTAGGGCTCAAAACTCGTCTGAAAACTTCTAGATACACCACGGATGACTTTGAAGCACCAAAACTTCGTTCTCTTCACCATAATTGCCCATCAAAAGTACGTTTTTCACCTAAAACCCGAAATATGCAAAGAAAAGTGAAACGTGACACTATTCTAATAAAATGCACTAAAATATAAGCTAAATTATCCTAGAGGATAGCTAAATTGGTGAAAAAGACTCGAATGAAAGTGTAAAATACACGTTCATCAAACTCCCCAAACCGAACATTTGCTTGTCCTCGAGCAACTATCTAGACTCTAATGCAAAAAACCAATGCAACACACAAAGTGGAGTCTCATGCCAAATGAAATGAACTAATCTATTGAATCTATCAAAAACTTATGAGCAATGACCATACAAATCATAACATGGATTTGGTTGAAAAATGCCTCAATTGACTCATACACATTCACATATGCACTATGTTAAACAAGATAGTCTCTCGTAACATTCTCTACCTGGACCTAGTCAGTGACGACGCAATGAAACATGTTAAAATACGAATGGTTGTCTCGTGCCTATGAAACTGAGGACTTACTACTGTTCACCAAGTTAAGACTTTCCCTCAAAGAGGTCGAACCAATACTGGCTCTCATCAAACGAGGAGGGTTCCCTAAAAGATCACACTTCCCTATTCTACCCATCTCTCAAGCAAAGTCATAAACTAATCACCACTTCCTGAATGGCAGGGACGAGGGTGGTCTAGAACAGATGACACACAAATAAACAAACGACAAACTTTATAACTCAATTACGAACATTACAAGAATTGAAAAACGACACAAACATTTTGCTAAACTGCTTTTTGGCTTTCTTTGGAGCCTTCTTTGCTTTTTTTGGGTCTTTTTTCATTTTTTTGCTTTTCCAGATTTCTGGAAAATTTCGATTTTTTTTTTTTTTTTTTTTTTGTAGCCAGCAGTAGCACAACGAAAAATAAAATAAAATGACTCACAAACGACCTCCCCAAACCTATTCGAAAGAATAGGTTGGAGAACAAACTTCACGAAAAAGAAAAACAAACTCACAATACTTAAAATCGGAAAACAAGTCATAATGAAAGCATAACCCCCTCCCCAAACCTATTCGTTAGAATAGGTTTCAAACAAAGGATCACACAATCTCACACTACCTCCTTCCTAGGCATTTAGCAATCTCAAAGCAAGGTGAAGACTTGTTGCCTCTTAGGTACATAATTACACCGGAAAACAACCACAAGACTCTAACATGCATCATCTTATTATAAAGGCCATCGTGAACCGCAGTAGAGAAAACACCACTAAGTGATGTCGAGACTACCAAGCTTAACTAAGTGCATATATAAATGTGACAAGCCAAGCGAGAAAAACCTCAAACAAATTCATAGAGATGAAACGCATGGTCAAAGGTCATAACTAGTTAATCTACCCAATAAAAAAGTTCAAAAAATTTGGCAATAAACTCCACATAAAAACATGCAAAACTATACTAGGATGAATGTAGTGTATGCAACTAAATACTAAGAAAGCGATAAACGTGTGAATGCAAATGCATACAAAATACAAGATACCATACTCAACATGCAAAAAGCCAAACAATACTAACATCATGGTTCACATCCCATCCCCCCTCATGAAACTCAAGCTAGTCCCTCGCAAAAGAGAATGAGGAAATAAAAAGTGATACTAGATGTTACCGAATGGTTTGGCCTCGGTCGATTGAGTATACAAGAATGGACTTGTGAAAAGACTAATTATCAGGATCGTAATCCCCATAATAGTCCCTCCACAAGTCAGACAGAATATCATTGGATTGCTGTAGGGCCTCCTGTTGGTGACTGATGAGTTGTTGCTGCTCCCACATAATCTCTCTCTCTTTCCGGCGATGCTCCTCAACTATCTCCCAATCGTGGTTGCGTTGGACAACATATCCATCAAGATTGTGTTGCAACCCTTGGACAGAAGTATTCAAGGTTGCAACACTAGCATCAATGCTACCAAAAACGATCATCGAGATAAGTTAGAAAGGCAGAAAAGTCAAAACCTCCAGACGGCTGTGGTGCTCGAGGTGGCCGATGAACAAAAGGAATATTAGGAATTCGTTGAGCACGATCATCAGTCTCCATGGCATCACCCTACTCTTCTTCATCATCGTCATCATCAGAATCAGAAACAAGTTGTCGAAGGGAAGCCTCAACATCAGCAGCAGCAACATCGGGATTCTTCATTCTATACCTATTCTCTTGAACCTCAACAGTGGTTGGAGAGATGGCGGTCACTTCACAATCCGGTTCATTAATATCATCCACTTCATGGAACTTGCAATAAGCTGTGATGAAACTCGGAAAAATGAAAGGCTTCTTCTTCTTCTCCCAATGTCGCTCGTACTCAATATACATAATGTTCCCGATGTCGATACAATGCTTGCCCAACAAGCAATAGAGGAGCTCAGCATAATTCGGTTGAATATACGTGTCATGCTTCCTTGGAATCACATTGGCAATGCAAAACTTCATCACCACTTTAGACTCAAAGCTAAGATACTTCTGATGGATCTGAGTTGGTTGCTCCCCGGATGCTGGAAATTTAAAGTCCCTATTGCAGATTGCATCCGTCATCGAACTCGGAATCCCACATTTGGCCCTTGAATACTCATAGTGGTGATTGATAGTGTATATGTCCTAGAGACAGTCTTTATTAAGGGCATGCAACCCTTATTAAGGGCATATATGTACAATTACACAGGTCAACGTAATATAATATATGTTTGTTGTTTGACTATTGAGTGTCGCTTTCATATTTATATTACACCAGGCATACAACATGTCATATCTCTATTCCTGTCTGTATTGATATTAAACATGTCCCCTCGGATAGATGACCGATCACACAGATAGTGGGATCTATGTGAGTTATCATCTATCCCAAACTCTCCCTAGTCGAGGTTCATCTCGGATGTAGGGGTCTGAAAGAACCAACTGAGACTAGTATGCGTGGAGGTTATACTTGTTAGAGCAAGTGTGAGCCGATCCCACGGCCACGGAACGGATTGTTGGACAATCAAGAAACGTTCCCATAACTCCGCATAGTTGTTCGAAGGGTGATTACCGAACAATGGAAGTACCCACCGGAAACTCCCATCGATGTATACTCTACACCGAAGTGTCTATGGAAATCGGAAAGTTGTCGAAGTGATGCCAGTCGTCCTTTGGACTTACAGGACTTTATCATCACATTTGTTGCCCCATATCCTTGGTGGACCCGTCGATGTCAGCTCTGAATAAGCATTTGACCCAAGACACGATCCATGATTATGGCTACATACAAATGGGGATGATAAGTGATTCCGTGAATGATTCATCTCTCATGTGTAGCACAGGAGACCACTGCTCATAGTCGTTCATAGTTGTGATTGGTAAAACCGCTGGCCAGCGTATCAATATTATTATGATAGTCATAATAGATATTGGATTCACCAAGCAACTCACTGAAGACGTCGTGGATGTATTATTGGGATAGACACTTCATCGATCCTAGATGCATTCGAGTCAGTCAGATGAAGGGACGTTACCATCGCCGCGTTGAGCGCAACAAACTTCACAACGAAAGGGTTTGCTTTGAGAAACCTCTCAAACGTCCTCATGTATTAATATTGCAAATGGAACCGTCTAGGAATTCCATTTTGCCTAGTTTAGGACTTGCTTAGTACAATGAAGCCCTATGGGTCACACTATGTGGTGATTCAGCTTATCCGAATATCCTTGAAGATGGAATCGCAATTAATTTAGATTAATTGTGATTGATAAATTATAATTGATTTGGAATTAATTATAATAATTTGTGGCTCAATTAATTAATAATTTGGAATTATTAATTGAGTTGGCTGATTAATTGTATTTTATGTAAATACAATTAAAGATTGAATTTTGGAAATATAATAGAGGTTTGTTTTGAAAGGATATGTTAATTTAGAATTAATATATGCACATGGGCAAAATCTACTTGGAGTTTGAATTGCCTTAGAATTATAAGTGGGTCCCAAAATCGGAACCCACCTGACCACCCTTGCGCGCGCGACCAGCAGTAGTAGTAGGGGAAGGAGTTCGACTCCTTCCTCTATTAGAAGTCAATGTTGGTAATATATCAGGGTGTGATAATCTTGGAATACTTCTTTGGATCGTGTTGTCACTTTCCAAACAAGATAATTCGACCCTACAGTTGTTGCCGGGGTTACACGAATTCCTTGTTGGGATAATCCAAGAAGGCAATCTTATTCAGGCAATATGAATTTCAATCTTATTCAGCGAGACCCCAGCCAGGGGCTACGCCCCTTGGAACCCCGCAGGGGCGCTGCCCCTCACAACCCCGTACAGGGGCGCTGCCCCTTGCAACCCCGCGAGGGGCGCTGCCCCTCGGCCCCGCAAGGGGGCGCAGCCCCCTTGACCCCCGCTTCGTATTCGTGGTCGATAACTCGTTGGCTCAACAAGCGTGCACTCCGCACTACCCAAACTTGTTCCGAGCTCAACGAAAGATCGCATCAGTCTCTAGCAGATCACATTACTACTAAAATGAATTGATGACACTAAAATCACCAACAGTCAAGGGATAAGTTAGATTTTCCTGATTGAGTTTTAATTTGATTGGGAATGAATCTAGACTTGAATTGGTTTCCTAGTGCGATAAGAATTAGATTCTTATTTCTTTATGAAGTCTAATTGATTATTCGTTAGGCTTCTATTGACTACTATATATAGTAGACTATTAGAGAGCTTTTGTCATGATTAACTTTATGGTTGAACACAGTTGATTTAAGATCATTCTTTCTACTAGTTTTCTTAGAGAAAATAAAAAGCTCTCCCCTACCTCATAAAAGCCGCGCGCGCGCCACTCCCGCCGGAGGAAAACGCCGCCCCATCTTCTTGGCCACACAAAGAATATTCTAGTATTCTTTCCGATAAGCTGTTCATCAATGGATACCAAGGTTGAGGTTCAAGGAGTTGGAAACTAACTTTTATTGTCTTGCAGATAATCAAAGTATTGCAGATATCTCGACTTCGACGAAGGAGAAGATTCACCGGACTATTACGAAGACTTTATACCTGTTCTTGCTTTTGGAGTATTGTAAGTCTTCTGATTAATGTGTTTGATATATATATACGTTATATGCATGATAAATTAACCTGCATGTTAAAAAAAATTTGAAATTCCGCTGCGTACCCTAGGGGTAACTCTGACCATATTTTCTTACAGTGGTATCAGAGCCAGGTTAATTGATTATGAATATACGTATATATGTTATGTGATTTTGTAGTTTATGTGGATGCAATTGATTCTATGATTGATTCGATTTTCAAAAGTTTTGTTTTTATATAAATTTAGAATTTATATATATATATATATATATATATATATATATATATATATATATATATATATATATATATATATATATATATATATATATATATATATATATATATATATATATGTACACCGCCTGCGTGACTCCTGCGCCTGCGGCCGCATGCACCCTAGGGGACGGGATTCGATCCCGTCCCCGTATATAATATATATATATATTTTTCCGTCGCTAAATTAGTGACGGATAATTCTATGCGTCGCTAACTCTGTTGACCAGAATAAAGAAAATTGAAAAAAAAATAAATAAATGAACACTTAGCGACGGATAACTCTATCCGTCGCTAAATGTCGACTATACAGACGGCATCGTCTGTACAGACAGAAATATTCATTCACTTCTCCCTTCCAAATCTCAAACGCTAACTCCTCTTCTCCTCCCATCTCAAATCCACCACCACCAGCACCACCACGGATCAGCTCCACCACCTCGACGACATCACCACGGTAAGTCTCGTTTTAATGTTTTGAATCGATTTGGTTTCTCTCTGATTTGGTTTTGAATCGATTTGATTTCGTTTTAACCTTTCTCTCTAATTTGGTGTCGAATCTGACTCTATCTTATTCCCTTTGTTTGTGTTTCTTGTTTGTGGATGTAGAGGATTTGACGGTGCCTCAAATCCACCACTGCCACCATCTCAGATTCTCTGCCCAATAAAAGGTTAGAACCCTAACCCTATTTTTTGGGGCTTTCTAATTTTTGTACTTAATTATGATTTTTCTAGTTGTAAATTGTTAGATTATATATGTTGTATAGGAATAATCAGTTTGTTCTTCCATTTTTTCGATTTCTTATTTAATTTTATAAATTTGTTTTAATTAATGAGAGGCTGTTAATTGATTATATTAACTGTAATTAGTATAATATAGATTAATTCAGTTACATAAATCTGATTAATTATGTTAATTAGTTAATTTAATTATTTATATTAATTTCGAGTAATTTTTGGTTTATTAAAGTAGATTGAAATAGATGTAATCTATCAATCTATTCTGTAATTTAGTATGATTATGTTGTTGTTAATTGAATATCATAATATTCATGTAATATTCATGTTAAATGGAATTGAATATCATAATATTCATGTTAATACCTTATTCATATTAAATTGGTTATTCATGCTTAATATGCATGTTAAATTTGCTTTAAGTTAGTTCTGTTTTGCTTAAGTTAGTTCTGTTTTCATGAATTATATTCATGCTTAATATTTATGTTAAATTTGCTTAATATTTTGTTAAATTTTGAATTATGTTGGATTAAGTTTGATTAATTAAAAAGATTAAAATTTTGCCTACTTAGTTCTGATAATTATAATTATGTTAATTATGTTAATTATTTTAATTATGTTATATAAGCTATTAAGTGTGATGATGCTATTATAATCGGTTTATGTGTGTTGGTAAGATTTTTCTTGGGCCCTAACTAATAGTATATGCTTACTATCGACCAGTGAGCGTTACATTGGTTAGGTCCCATAGAAAAGTCTCCCCAACATTTAATCGAACTGATTGTATTTGACTGAACACACATAAGAGTTTGTTTTTCATTGAAATGAATAGGTGTGATGATGATATACATATATTAGTTTGGAAGTGTTGGATTAGGCTTACATTGGGTGATAACTAATACTATACGTTTACTGTCGATCAGTAAGCGTTTTATTGGTTTGCACCCATTGGTAAGCCTTACTGACATTTAAGCAAACTGATTGTATTTAACTGAACACCCATTGTGTTGTGAACATTGTATTTAATTAATGTCGTTGTTACTAATAAATGGACTTTATTTCCTGGTATCCATAGAGTAAACATTACAAACTTTCCTTGCTTTCCGAGTCCTCGTCTGTACTTATTAAGTGACAACTTATTAACTGACAATAAGTTAACTAACAATCAAGTGTAGTCGGGGTCTTGAAAAGCAAGGAAAGTTTGTATTGCGGTAATCATGTAAACCAAGGAAAGGTTATAAGTTAAATATGGTGTTTGTACTTCGGTAATCATGCAAAATAAAAATATTCGTAAGAAGTTGTATATATACTCACCTTAAGATAAGTTATAAGTTAGACTTTATTTTTTGTTACAAATTATCATGCATGGTTCAAACTTCAATTTTATGCGTACAGACAATGAACGTTGGTGGCCCAGACGTGTTTGCAAACCTGCCGGATGATGGGTACACGGGGGAGGTGTACGTGGCGGGTGAGCGGGTGAATGGCAAGCTCGTCGTCTGGCCCATGGCTGGGCATGTATAAGTACATGGATAGGTCTTTACTTGGTATTGTATGTTTTATTTAGTTGGATTAATTTGTGTACGTTATTGCAACAGGTTGATGCCGAGGGATGTTGCGCAGTTCATCAGCAAGGAATCCACGAAGAAAGTGGCTCTCCCACCACTTGGAGCCCAGTGGCATACTTTCACTCCGGAGCGGAAGACGGAGATTTGGAATGCTCTGGAGGTTAGTAATTCTTCTTCTTCTCTTATGGTTTAAGTGGTATGTTCTCAATTACTTGGGTGATATGTTAGTCACCGTGTGTTAGTTGAAATAGGACAATGTGCAATTGTTTGGGTGATATGTTAGTCACCGTGTGTTAGTTGAAATAGGACAATGTGCAATTGTTTGGGTGATATGTTAGTCACCGTGTGTTAGTTGAAATAGGACAATGTGCAATTATTTGGGTGATATGTTAGTCACCGTGTTATATATATGTTAGTCTGAATTTTTTATACTTTCTGAAATGTAGGAGAAGTTCTTCCTCCCCAACAAGCTCAAGTCGGAGCTGTGCTATGCCTTCGAACATGAAGGCTCCGAAGCCTTCCGGAAGAAGGAGGAGTGGCCCCTGTGGAAGCAGTATTGGGCGGACAGATAAATTTTTGTTTGTTGAATGATATGTTTAGAACAAATAAATTTTTTTAGGTACATTTTAGTATTCATGGTTATGTTTGGTACATTTTAGTATTTATGGTTATGTTCGTACCTTTTAGTTTCTTTGTACGTACAATTTTGGTTTTTTTATTGAAATTTCGATTATTGTAAAATGAATCAATCGTATATATTTAGTTAGTCGTACTCAATTTTGAGTTAAAATAACAAATCTTTTACATAAATTTAGTAAAACAAAAAATCAATTTAAAAAAAAAATCAGAGAAGTTAGCGACGGATTAGTTGATCTGTCGCCAAATTCCCCTGGCAAGGGAATGACACGTGTCCCTTACCTTTAGCGACGGAATACATAATCCGTCGCTATTTATAGATACGGATAAAGTCATCCGTCTCTATGTTGGTCAACGACAATATAGCGACGGATAAACTGAACCGTCGCTACATATAGCGACGGATAATATTAACCGTCTCTTTATTTTTTAGCGACGCCACTTTTCGCGACGTCCTATTTAGCGACGGGCTTTCCGTAGCTATTGGTATTTAGCGACGGATCGCTAACCTATAGCGACGGATGGAGTCCGTCGCTAAAATTAGTTTTCCTTGTAGTGGTCATATCTCTATTTCTGTTTGTATTGATATTAAACATGTCCCCTCGGATAGATGACCGATCACACAGATAGTGGGAGCTATGTGAGTTATCATCTATCCAAACTCTCCCTAGTCGAGGTTCATCTCGGATGTAGGGGTCTAAATGAACCAGCTGAGACTAGTATGCGTGGAGGTTATACTTGTTGGAGCAAGTGTGAGCCGATCCCACGGCCACGGAACGGATTGTTGGACAATCAAGAAACGTTCCCATAACTGCGCATAGTTGTTCGAAGGATGATTACCGAACAATGGAAGTACCCACCGGACACTCCCATCGATGTATACTCTACACCGAAGTGTCTATGGGAACCGGTAAGTTGTCGAATTGATGCCAGTCGTCCTTTGGACTTACAGAACTTTATCATCACATTTGTTGCCCCATATCCTTGGTGGACCCGTCGATGTCAGCTCTGAATAAGCAGTTGACCCAAGACACGATTCAGGATTATGGCTACATACAAATGGGGATGATAAGTGATTTTGTGAAGGATTCATCTCTCATGCGTAGCACAGGAGAGCACTGCTCATAGTCGTTCATAGTTGTGATTGGTAAAACCGCTGGCCAGCGGATCAATATTATTATGATGGTCATAATAGATATTGGATTCACCATGAAACTCACTGAAGACGCCCGTGGATGTATTATTGGGATAGACACTTCATCGATTCTAGATGCATTCGAGTCAGTCAGATGAAGGGACGTTACCATCGCCGCGTTAAGCGCAACAGATTTCGAAACGAAAGGGTTTGCTTTGAGAAACCTCTCAAACGTCCTCATGTATTAATATTGCAAATGGAACCGTCTAGGAATTCCATTTTGCCTAGTCTAGGACTTGCTTAATACAATGAGGCCCTATGGGTCACACTATGTGGTGATTCAGCTTATCCGAATATCTTTGAAGATGGAATCGTAATTAATTTGGAATTAATTGTGATTGATGGATTATAATTAATTTGGAATTG
The DNA here is from genome assembly GCA_028274465.1 of Plantago ovata. Lineage (NCBI taxonomy): Eukaryota > Viridiplantae > Streptophyta > Magnoliopsida > Lamiales > Plantaginaceae > Plantago > Plantago ovata. Next base: position 54,125,619 of record CM051457.1, read on the forward strand.
ATTATAATAATTTGTGGCTCAATTAATGATTTGGAATTATTAATTGAATTGGCTAATTAATTGTATTTTATGTAAATACAATTAAAGATTATATTTTAGAAATATAATAGAGGTTTGATTTGAAAGGATATGTTAATTTAGAATTAATATATGCACATGGGCAAAATCTACTTGGAGTTTGAATTGCCTTAGAACTATAAGTGGGTCCCAAAATCGGGACTCACCTATCTCCCTTGGGACACGCGCGCGCGCGAGATGGAGTAGGGGAAGGAGTTCGACTCCGTCCTCTATTAGAAGTCCAAGGGATAAATTAGATTTTCCTGATTGAGTTCTGACTTGATTGGGAATGAATCTATACTTGGAATTGGTTTCCTAGTGCGATAAGAATTAGATTCTTATTCCTTTATGAAGTCTAATTGCTTATGCTTTAGGCTTCTATTGACTACTATATAAGTAAGTCATTAGAGAGCTTTTTCAGTATAAAATTCTTAGAGAATTATTCAGCCTTTCTTAGAGAAAACAAAAAGCTCTCCCCTACCTCCACATAGCCACGCGCGCGCCTCCCCTCACCGGAGGAAAACCGCCGCCCATCTTCTTGGTCACACAAAGAACATCCTAGCATTCTTCCGATAGGCTGTTCATCCGTGGATACCAAGGTTGAGGTTCTAGGAGCTGGAAACTAACTTTTATTGTCTTGCAGATAATCAAAGTATTGCAGATATCTTCGACTTCGACGAAGGAGAAGATTCACCGGATTATTACGAAGACTTCGAAGCTGTGCTTGCTTTTGGAGTATTGTAAGTCTTCTAATTGACGTGTTTAAATATCTACGGCATATACATAATCAATTAACATGCATGTTAAGAAAAGTTTTGAAATTCCGCTGCGTACCCTAGGGGTAACTCTGACCGTATTTCTTACAGTGGTATCAGAGCGAGGTTAATTGATTACGTATATACGTATATATGTTGTATGATTTTGTAGTTTATGTGGATGCAATTGATTCTATGATTAATTCGATTTTCAAAAGTTTTGTTTTTATATAAATTTAGAATTTATAATTTTCAAAAAAAAAAAAAAAATTATATATATATCAGACCGGCCGCCTGCGTACCGCAGGCGCCCGAGCCCCCGGCGCCTGCGTGCCGCAGCCGCCCGTGCCTGCGGCCGCGGGCGCCGGCAAGGTAGGGGACGGAACTTGGTCCTGTCCCGTATTTTAATATATATATATATTTTTTTTTGGGTTGGACACAAAATCGAATTTTTGAAAATTTAGAGGATTGAATTTTATATTTGGAATATAAATAGGATTTAATTGTAATTGTTTTTAACTAGAGGGGGTAAATTTAATTAATATAAAGTTAAGGGGCTTATTTGTAATTTATTAATTTATTGTTTATTGCAAATAAGTCCTTGTACTTTTGAATTTTAGATTTAACACCTCCAAGGTTTTGAAAATTACAATTGAGTCCTTCGAGTTTTTGAAAATTGCTACCTGGTCAATAGAATTTTCGATTTTTCAATCTAGTCCAAATTTTCAATTATTTCATAGAGATTATAAATATGGGATTATAATTTTCATAATGAAATTATGAAGTCCTTTGGCATCCACATAGGCTACTACTTGTTTGTTTGCTCGATATGCTATTGTTTGACAATGCATGTAAATACCATGTATTTTACTTTCTGTTCGACCGCTATGCATGCGAGGGTAGGCGGCGCCCTCTTATTTGTCGGACCGCATATGTTATGTACGGGTAGGCGGCGCCCATTATGTGCTTGACCGCGTTTAGAACTAGAATGGATAGGCGAAATTCATTACGTGTAGACCGCTCATGCATGATGGGTAGGCGGCGCCTTTATTTGTTTGTAGATGACTTATAACAACCCTCAAGCTACAAGCCCCAACCAATATAAGTGCAGAAATATGTATATGTATGTATTTCTGAGACGCTTTTCATGGGGTGCTTTAATTCTGAAATTTCATTGCGTTTTCCTGTATTGGCGACCTCATCTTACAGAATCGCAGTGATCGTCAGATTAGAGTAAGCCTATGGTTATAACTTACTGCATATTGTATCTAGCGACCTCGATAGGTACAATATGTAGAGCATCGTGTTAAATTAGATTTAGCACCCAAGAGTTGCGTGACGCAATTGGATAGTCCTACCGGTCATATTATGCTATGCGACCAGCCCCCGTTGGAGTATAGCATAGTATGGATTTGGATCTTGGCCACTACGGTAACTTGTTGGACATTACCCATATGTTTGTTTTGGGGGCAAGCATATGTGAAAATAGTGGGAGCTAAACAGCTAAAGGACCTTATTGTTTAGTTATGTTGACTGTGTATTTAGAAGTAATATTTCAATAGTTGATTTATTATTTTCGCTCTATATTATTTCTCTTTAGGAAATTAGAAATGGCTATACCGTCCTCCGAGCTTTTTGCCAACTTGGAGTTGCAAAAGCTAACAGGACCAAACTACGTGGATTGGATCCATGAGGTACGAAAGGTTCTATGGTACAACGAGGTTGAGTACGTCTTGGACAAACCTATCCATCCACCTCCCACTGAATTCACTACGGCAACCTATGATTGCTATTATGAAATGTCAGTGGAAAGGGCCGAGTTTGTAAAGAACTTGTTGCTGAATGCTATTTTTGACAATATGGTTGGACCATGTCGAGACAAGGAACCATATGAGATTGTGAAATATCTGATAGTGTATATGTCCTAGAGACAGTCGTTACTAAGGGCATGGTGCCCTTATAGAGGGCATATATGTACTATTACACAGGTCAACGTAATATAATATATGTGTGTTGCATTTTACTATTGAGTATCGCTTTCATATTTATATTACACCAGGCTGCAGCATGTCATATCTTTATTACTGTCTGTATTGATATTAAACATGTCCCCTCGGATAGATGACCGATCACACAGATAGTGGGAGCTATGTGAGTTATCATCTATCCCAAACTCTCCCTAGTCGAGGTTCATCTCGGATGTGGGGGTCTGAATGAACCAAACAAGACTAGTATGCGTGGAGGATATACTTGTTGGAGCAAGTGTGAGCCGATCCCACGGCCACGGAACGGATTGTTGGACAATCAAGGAACGTTCCCATAACTGCGCATAGTTGTTCGAAGAAGCTTTATCGAACAATGGAAGTACCCACCGGACACTCCCATCGATGTATACTCTACACCGACGTGTCTATGGGAACCGGTGAGTTGTCGAAGTGATGACATTCGTCCTTTGTACTTACAGGACTTTATCATCACATTTGTTGCCCCATATCCTTGGTGGACCCGTCGATGTCAGCTCTGAATAAGCAGTTGACCTAAGACACGATCCAGGATTATGGCTACATACAAATGGGGGTGATAAGTGATTCTGTGAAGGATTCATCTCTCAAGTGTAGCACAGGAGAGCACTGCTCATAGTCGTTCATAGTTGTGATGGTAAAACCGTTGGCCAGCGTATCAATATTATTATGATGGTCATAATAGATATTGGATTCACCATGCAACTCACTGAAGACGCCCGTGGATGTATTATTGGGATAGACACTTCATCGATCCTAGATACATTCGAGCAAGTCAGATGAAGGGACGTTACCATCGCCGCGTTGAGCGCAACAGGCTTCGCAACGAAAGGGTTAGCTTTGAGAAATCTCTCAAACGTCCTCACGTATTAATATTGCAAATGGAACCGTCTAGGAATTCCATGTTGCCTAGTCTAGGACTTGCTTAATACGATGAGGCCCTATGGGTCACACTATGTGGTGATTCAGTCTATCAGAATATCCTTGAAGATGGAATCGCAATTAATTTGGAATTAATTGTGATTGATGGATTATAATTGATTTGGAATTAGTTATAATATTTGGTGGCTCAATTAATGATTTGGAATTATTAATTGAATTGGCTAATTAATTGTATTTTATGTAAATATAATTAAAGATTATATTTTGGAAATATAATGGAGGTTTGATTAAAAAGGGTATGTTAATTTAGCATTAACATATGCACATGGCAAAATCTACTTGGAGTTTGAATTACCTTAGAACTATAAGTGGGTCCCAAAATCGGGACCCACCTACTGTCCCTGGGAGAGCGCGCGCGCGCGCAGTGATGGATGAGGGGAAGGAATTCGACTCCTTCCTCTATTAGAAGTCCAAGGGATAAGTTAGATTTTCCTGATTGAGTTTTAATTTGATTGGGAATGAATCTTGACTTGATATTGGTTTCCAAGTGCGATAAGAATTAGATTCTTTTTCCTTTACGAAGTCTAATTGCTTATGCTTTAGGCTTCTATTGACTACTATATATAGTAGACTATTAGATAGTTTTTGACATAGACTTGAATAGACTTTGACAGTCATTCTACCCAGTTTTCCTAGAGAAAATAAAAACTCTCCCCTCCTCTTTAGCCACCCGCGCGCGCGCCACCACCGGAGGAATTGCCGCCCCGTCTTCTTGGTCACACAAAGAATATCCTAGCATTCTTCCGATACGCTGTTCATCCGTGGATACCAAGGTTGAGGTTCTAGGAGCTGGAAACTAACTTTTATTGTCTTGCAGATAATCAAAGTATTGCAGATATCTTCGACTTCGACGAAGGAGAAGATACACCGGATTGTTACGAAGATTTGGAAGCTGCTTTGGAAGTAAGGTTAGTCTTCTAATTGACGTGTTTATATATATCCGGCATATCCATAATCAATTAACCTGTATGTTAAGAAAATTTTTGAAATTCCGCTGCGTACCCTAGGGGTAGCTCTGACCATATTTTCTTACAGTGGTATCAGAGCGAGGTTAATTGATTACGTATATACATATATATATTGTATGATTTTGTAGATATGTGGATGCAATTGATTCTATGATTAATTCGATTTTCTAAAGTTTTGTTTTTTATATAAATTTACAATTTATATTTTTCAAAAAAAAAAAAAAAAATTTAAATATTTATATTGACCGGGCCGCCTGCGTGACGCAGGCGGCGGCCGCCGGCGCCCCGGGTGCCTGCGGACGCAGGCGCCGTGCCCGCGGCACGGGCGCTAGGCGCCCGCGGCGCCCGTGCGCCTGGGGCGCCGGGCGCCTGCGGCACCGCAGGCGCCGTGTGCCCGCGGCACGGGCGCTAGGAGCCCGTGTGCCGCGGGCACCCGGGTACCTGCGGGACGCAGGTACCCGGGGGCCTGCGGACGCAGGCGCTCGGCGCCTGGGGCGCCGGGCGCCTGTACCCGAGGCACTGGTGCCCGCGTGCCGCCGGCGCCGGTCGCCCGGGTCCGCGGCGCCAGTACCCGCGTGCCGCGGGCACCGGGGGGACGGTCCCGTCCCACGTTTTCAAAAAAAAAAAAAAAAAGAAGTTATTATATATATTTTCGGGCTGGACCCAAAATCAAATTTTTGATAGTTTTGAGGATTGAATTTTATATTTGGAATATAAATATGATTTAATTGTAATTGTTTTTAACTAGAGGGGTTAAATTTAATTAGTATAAAGTTGAAGGGCTTATTTGTAATTTATCAATTTATTGTTTATTGCAAATTAGTCCTTCTACTTTTTAATTTTAGATTTAACACCTCCAAGGTTTCAAAAATTACAATTAAGTCCTTCGGGTTTTCGAAAATTGCTACTTGGTCAATAGAATTTTCGATTATTCAATCTAGTCCAAATTTTCAATTATTTCATAGAGATTATAAGTATGGGATTATAATTTTCATAATGAAATTATGAAGTCATTTGGCATCCACATAGGCTACTACTTGTTTCATATGCTAGATATGCTATTGTTTGACAATGCATGTTTAAATAGCAAGTATTTTACTTTCCGTTCGACCGCTATGCATGCGAGGGTAGGCGGCGCCCTCTTATATGTCGGACCGCATATTTATGTATGGGTAGGCGGCACCCATTATGTGCTTGACCGCGTTTAGAACTAGAATGGATAGGCGGCATCCATTACGTGTAGACCGTTCATGCATGATGGGTAGGCGACGCCCTTATTTGTTTGTAGATGACTGATAACAACCCTCAAGCTACAAGCCCCAACCAATATAAGTACAGAAATATATATATGTATGTATTTCTGAGATGCTTTCCATAGGGTGCTTTAATTCTGAACTTTCATTGCGTTTTCTTGTATTGGCGACCTCGTCTTACAAACTCGCAGTAATCGTCGGATTAGAGTAAGCCTATGGTTATGACTTACTGCATATTGTATCTAGCGACCTCGATGGGTACAGTATGTAGGGCATCGGGTTAAATTAGATTTAACAACCAAGAGTTGCGTGACGCAATTGGATAGTCTTACTAGTCCTACCGGTCATATTATGCTATGCGACCAGCCCCCGTTGGAGTATAGCATAGTATGGATTTGGATCTTGGCCACTACGGTAACTTGTTGGACATTACCCGTATGTTTGTTGTGGTGGCAAGCATATGTGCAAATAGTGGGAGCTAAACAGGTAAAGGACCTTGTTGTTTAGTTATGTTGACTGTGTATTTAGAAATAATATTTCAATAGTTGATTTATTATTTTCGTTCTATATTATTTCTCCTGGAAACCGAAATGGCGAGAATCTCGCTCCGTGCTGTCTTAGAGAAGCAAATTTTGACCGGACCAAACTTCCTAGATTGGATCAGGAATATATGTTTGGTGCTGAGGTACGAAAGGATTGAGTACCTCTTGGACGAGGCTAATCCCGTGTGTCCCAAGAATCAGACTGCCGATAAAGTTGCTGATTTGAAATCAAGCCAACAAGGCAAGGTCTGATAAGTATCATGAGGATGCTAGATCCGCGCAGTGTATTATGTTGGCGGCAATGAGCAATGAGCTGCAAAGGCAACATGAAAGCATGTTGTCGTATGAGATGCTGAAGCATCTTGAGTCGGTCTTTAAGACGACAGCTAGAAGTGTTGAATTTGATTTGATCAAAGAGATACACAGATGCAAGCTCAATGAAGGAGGGAACATGTCTGAACATGTTCTCAAGATGGGAATAAGATCATGGTGATCTTTGTCCTTCAATCATTGTCGAGTTCGTGTTCGCAGTTCATCGTTAACCACGATGAATGCGAACGACGTAACACTGCCTGAACCTCATTATCTGTTGAAGACATATGATCAAACTCTTCCTAAGAAGGAAAAGTCGATCATGCTTGTTGGGCAACCGTCTAACCCAAACCCGAGAAACAAAGGTGCTAAGGTTAAGGGAAAGTCGGGAGCCAAGGCTAACACTTCGAGTGATAAGCCTAAGCGTCTGAACCAGAAAGGGAAGTTCAAGAGGAGCGGAACGGTACACACAGATGAATGTCTTTTCTGTAAGCACAAAGGACATTGGAAGAAAGATTGCCCTAAGCTGAGGGCAGATCAAGCTAAGAAGTCACCGACTTCTAACTCAGGTATGTTTGTTATTGAAATGAACATGACTACTTTTGACTCCAATGGTTGGGTATTAGATACAGCCTGTGGCTCACACATTTATAATAATGTGCAAGGGGCCATTGAACACAGGCTAGTCAAGTAAGGTGAAATCAACTTGCATGTTGGGAACAACAATCCAGTTGAAGCCAAACGCGTTGGACGCTGCAAGATAGATTTACCATCAAGACAATGTTTGGAACTTGATAACGTTTATTTTGTTCCATCCATTGTCAGAAATATTATTTCCATTCCATTGTTGGACAATTTGGGTTTTTCCTAATACTTGTTATTTTTCATTAAATGACCAGTATTATGGAGAAGCTCGCTTAGTGAATGGTTTATATATTTTGCAAAGTGGTCTACCTTTATTTCAAATACATAACAAACAACCGTCTTCAAGTAAGAAGAATAATCCATCTTATATATGGCATTGTTGGCTAGGCCATATCAATGCAACACGGATTCAAAGACTAAGGAAGTTGGACTACTTAGAACCATTTGATTTTGAATCATATGGTACATGTGAATCATGTGTTAAGGGTAAGATGACGAACAAACCTTTTGTTGGACAAGGTGTTCGTGCCACTCGCTGCTTAGAGCTCATACATACCGATGTATGTGGACCTTTTTAAAGTCCATGCGCGTGGGGGTTATCCTTACTTCGTTACCTTTACTGACGATTTCTTAAGGTATGGATATATTTATCTTATGAAGAATAAATCCAAGACCTTTGGGAAATTCAAGGAGTTTAGGAACGAGGTCGAGAATGAATTGAACCTAAGGATAGTCACTCTTCGATAAGATCGAGGAGGTGAATACCTTAGTGAAGAATTTATCGAGTACTTGAAGGAAAATGGAATTCAATCGCAATGGACTCTTCCTGGAACACCAAAGTTAAATGGTGTGTCTGAGAGAAGGAATCGAACCCTGTCAGACATGGTGAGATCAATGATTGGATTCTCGACTCTTCCAAAACATCTATGGGGATATGCACTACAAACTGCAATCTACATTCTGAACCGTGTACCATCTAAATCAGTGGAGATAACTCCTTATGAGTTATGGAAGGGAAAGAAGCCCTCACTGAGCTATCTTAGACCTTGGGGCTGTCTTGCAATAGTCAAACTGATGCTCACTGATAACTCAGATGTCAAGGGTGTCAAAGTATATTTCATAGGCTATTCTCGTTAGACGAGAGGCTATGAATTCTGTCATGCTGAAGATCACTAGGTGATAGTATCTAGAAACGTTAAGTTTTTAGAAGAAGAATACCTCGAAGAAGAGAGGTTAGATGATATGATAGAACTTGAAGAAATTCAAGACTTTGACACGCGCGAACATGAGTTCTCTAAATCTTCTGATTTGGACTCAAGTTCAGTGGGAGCTTTCGAAGCAGACAAGGGTAATGATATGACACTTGCTAGGCATGTCATAGTCAGTGGGAGTCCTGTGATTAGATCAACAGTTGAAACCACACCAATAGAACCCGTTGTCAATCAACCTGTGCAACAAGTTGCACAAGAGCAGCCTCCCGCTAGGGAACAGGGTCGCGGGGCGCGACCAGCTGCATCAGTGCCCACTGATAATGTTCGTGTTACACGAAGCCAGAAAAGAAAAGCACCAGAACCAGTCGAGCTCCGTAGGTCGAAGAGGATCCTAAAAGGACCTCAGAAGCAAAGCCTTATGATAGAAGACATCAGTGAACTTGATGTCGGCTTATCAGATCGGGAAGATCCCGAGACCTACAAAGAGGCAATAATTGATATTGACTCAGAAAAATGGAAAGAGGCCATGGAATTGGAAATGGACTCCATGTACCTGAACCAAGTTTGGAACTTGGTAGACTTGCCCCAAGGGGTTAGACCTATTGGGTGCAAATGGGTCTTTAAACGAAAGACAGATGCCGATGGCAAGGTACAAACGCACAAAGCTAGGCTTGTGGCGAAAGGCTACACGCAAAGGTATGGCATCGATTACGATGAAACCTTTTCACCGGTAGCAAAATTGAAGTCCATTCGAATTCTACTTGCGATAGCTGCCTACTATGATTATGAGATCTGGCAGATGGATGTAAAGACTGCCTTCCTCAATGGCAACCTTGAGGAAGAGGTCTATATGGTACAGCCGAAAGGTTTTATTAGTAAAAGCAGGCCAACTGCTGTATGCAAATTACAAAGATCCATCTATGGGCTAAAGCAAGCGTCTAGGAGCTGGAATATCCGCTTTGATGAAGCTGTCAAATGGTTTGACTTCATCAGAAGCAAGGAAGATCTCTGTGTCTACACTAGGCACATCGACAAGGGAGTCGTTTTCATGATCATCTATGTTGATGACATTTTGATCATGGGAAACAATGTCTCTATGCTAGAAGAGACTAAAGTTTGGTTATCAAGTACCTTCTCGATGAAGGACTTGGGTGAACATCCTAGGGATCAAGATCTATAGAGATAGATCCAAGAGGATGTTAGGATTGACACAGTCCACCTACATCGACAAAATACTGAAGCGTTATAAGATGGACGACTCAAAAAGAGGCTTTCTCCCAGCTAGGCATGGGATTGTCTTATCAGTTAAGGATGGTCCTAAAACTAATGAAGAAAGAAATGCAATGAGTCGTGTTCCCTATGCTTCGGCAGTAGGGTCTATAATGTATGCAATGAATTGCACAAGGCCCGATGTAGCATATGCGCTTAGTGTCACTTGTCGACACCAACAGAATCCAGGAGTACCTCACTGGACTGCTGTAAAGAACATTCTTAAGTACCTTCGACGGACTAAGGAAATGTTCTTGGTGTTTGGTGGAGAACCAGAATTAAAGATGTCTGGTTATGTCGACGTTGGATTTGAATCAGATCCTGATGACTTTGAGTCACAGAAAGGATACGTATTCAAATTGAACGGAGGAGCTATCTGTTGGAAGAGTTCTAAGCAATCCACGATTGCTGACTCATCCACAGAAGCCGAGTACATTGCTAGATCAGAAGCTTCGAAAGAAGCTGTCTGGATTTCAGAGTTCTTGAAGAAATTGAGGGTTGTTCCTGCTCCTAGTCCAATAACGATTTATTGGGACAATACGGGCGTCGTCGCTCAAGCTAAGGAGCCTAGATCTACAAACAAGAACGTACATGTACTTACAAAGTATCACGTTATACGTGAGAATTATTGATAGAGGAGAAGTTAGTATAGAACGTATCTCTACCACGGACAACGTGGCAGATCCTTTCACCAAAGTCTTATCAGTGGAAGTCCACTTAAGACATTATGCTAATCTGGGCATTAGGCATAAAGTTGATTGGCTCTAGTCCAAGTGGGAGATTGATAGTGTATATGTCCTAGAGACAGTCGTTACTAAGGGCATGGTGCCCTTATAGAGGCCATATATGTACTATTACACAGGTCAACGTAATATAATATATGTTTGTTGCATTTTACTATTGAGTATCGCTTTCATATTTATATTACACCATGCTGCAGCATGTCATATCTTTATTACTGTCTGTATTGATATTAAACATGTCCCCTCGGATAGATGACCGATCACACAGATAGTGGGAGCTATGTGAGTTATCATCTATCCCAAACTCTCCCTAGTCGAGGTTCATCTCGGATGTGGGGGTCTGAATGAACCAGACAAGACTAGTATGCGTGGAGGATATACTTGTTGGAGCAAGTGTGAGCCGATCCCACGGCCACGGAACGGATTGTTGGACAATCAAGGAACGTTCCCATAACTGCGCATAGTTGTTCGAAAAAGCTTTATCGAACAATGGAAGTACCCACCGGACACTCCCATCGATGTATACTCTACACCGACGTGTCTATGGAAACCGGTGAGTTGTCGAAGTGATGCCATTCGTCCTTTGTACTTACAAGACTTTATCATCACATTTGTTGCCCCATATCCTTGGTGGACCCGTCGATGTCAGCTCTGAATAAGCAGCTGACCTAAGACACGATCCAGGATTATGGCTACATACAAATGGGGGTGATAAGTGATTCTGTGAAGGATTCATCCCTCAAGTGTAGCACAGGAGAGCACTGCTCATAGTCGTTCATAGTTGTGATGGTAAAACCGTTGGCCAGCGTATCAATATTATTATGATGGTCATAATAGATATTGGATTCACCATGCAACTCACTGAAGACGCCCGTGGATGTATTATGGGGATAGACACTTCATCGATCCTAGATACATTCGAGCAAGTCAGATGAAGGGACGTTACCATCGCCGCGTTGAGCGCAACAGGCTTCGCAACGAAAGGGTTAGCTTTGAGAAATCTCTCAAACGTCCTCACGTATTAATATTGCAAATGGAACCGTCTAGGAATTCCATGTTGCCTAGTCTAGGACTTGCTTAATATGATGAGGCCCTATGGGTCACACTATGTGGTGATTCAGTCTATCAGAATATCCTTGAAGATGGAATCGCAATTAATTTGGAATTAATTGTGATTGATGGATTATAATTGATTTGGAATTAATTATAATATTTGGTGGCTCAATTAATGATTTGGAATTATTAATTGAATTGGCTAATTAATTGTATTTTATGTAAATACAATTAAAGATTATATTTTGGAAATAAAATGGAGGTTTGATTAAAAAGGATATGTTAATTTAGAATTAACATATGCACATGGCAAAATCTACTTGGAGTTTGAATTGCCTTAGAACTATAAGTGGGTCCCAAAATCGGGACCCACCTACTGTCCCTGCGAGAGCGCGCGCGCGCAGTGATGGATGAGGGGAAGGAATTCGACTCCTTCCTCTATTAGAAGTCCAAGGGATAAGTTAGATTTTTCCTGATTGAGTTTTAATTTGATTGGGAATGAATCTTGACTTGATATTGGTTTCCAAGTGCGATAAGAATTAGATTCTTATTCCTTTACGAAGTCTAATTGCTTATGCTTTAGGCTCCTATTGACTACTATATATAGTAGACTATTAGAGAGTTTTTGACATAGACTTGAATAGACTTTGACAGTCATTCTACCCAGTTTTCTTAGAGAAAATAAAAACTCTCCCCTCCTCTTTAGCCACCCGCGCGCGCGCCACCACCGGAGGAATTGCCGCCCCGTCTTCTTGGTCACACAAAGAATATCCTAGCATTCTTCCGATAGGCTGTTCATCCGTGGATACCAAGGTTGAGGTTCTAGGAGCTGGAAATTAACTTTTATTGTCTTGCAGATAATCAAAGTATTGCAGATATCTTCGACTTCGACGAAGGAGAAGATACACCGGATTGTTACGAAGATTTGGAAGCTGCTTTGGAAGTAAGGTTAGTCTTCTAATTGACGTGTTTATAATTATACGACATATGCATAATCAATTAACCTGTATGTTAAGAAAATTTTTGAAATTCCGCTGCGTACCCTAGGGGTAACTCTGACCATATTTTCTTACAATATCTCTCCTCATTCTTGGATACTCCAAGGATGTGTGAAGGGTTCGAAGTTATCAAGATCATGCTTATCCAAAGACTTGGGACAGAAGAGCTGTCGCCTGAACAAGTTAAGTCATTGATTGACTTCCTCTTACAACTTGTTGGATATGGCTTGGAGCTAGAAGCTAAGGCTTCCATTATCTTGATCGTGCAAAGATTGTTGCAATCTATTCACAATCCCAATGTCGGGGTAGCAACAGAGTTGATTGCTGAGAGACCCATTGCCAACGAGTTCCTAAGGGTCAATCGTAGACCCAAAAGGAACAAGGGTGGTAAGAATGGGCGCTATCGTAGGATGGCTAAGTTTCGACTTAGGATCGAGATTTGTCTCTATTGCAAACTCAAGGGCCACTGGAAGAAAGATTGCCCTAAGTTAAGGGCAGATCAAGCTAAGAAGCCACCGGCTTCTAGCTCAGGTATGTTTGTTATTGAAATGAACATGACTACTTTTGACTCCAATGGTTGGGTATTAGATACAGCCTGTGGCTCACACATTTGTAATAATGTGCAGGGGCTAATTGATCACAGGCTAGTCAAGCAAGGTGAAATCGACTTGCATGTTGGGAACGACAATCCAGTTGAAGCCAAATGCGTTGGACGCTGCAAGATAGATTTAACTTCAGGACAATGTTTAGAACTTGATAACGTTTATTTTGTTCCATCCATTGTCAGAAATATTATTTCCATTCCATTGTTAGACAATTTTGGTTTTTCCTTTCGATTTGCTAATAATACTTGTTATTTTTCATTAAATGACCAGTATTATGGAAAAGCTCGCTTAGTGAATGGTTTATATATTTTGCAAAGTAGTCTACCTTTATTTCAAATACATAACAAACAACCGTCTTCAAGTAGGAAGAATAATCCATCTTATCTATGGCATTGTCGGCTAGGCCATATCAATGAAACACAGATTCAAAGACTAAGGAAGTTGGACTACTTAGAACCATTTGATTTAGAATCATATGGTACATGCGAATCATGTGTTAAGGGTAAGATGAGGAACAAACCTTTTGTTGGACAAGGTGTTCGTGCCACTCGCTGCTTAGAGCTCATACATACCGATGTATGTGGACCTTTTAAAGTCCATGCGCGTGGGGGTTATCCTTACTTCGTTACCTTTACTGACGATTTCTCAAGGTATGGATATATTTATCTTATGATGAATAAATCCGAGACCTTTGGGAAATTCAAGGAGTTTAGGAATGAGGTCGAGAATTAATTGAACCTAAGGATAGTCACTCTTCGATCAGATCGAGGAGGTGAATACCTTAGTGAAGAATTTATCGACTACTTGAAGGAAAATGAAATTCAATCGCAATGGACTCCTCCTAGAAAACCACAGTTAAATGGTGTGTTTGAGAGAAGGAATCGAACCCTGTTAGACATGGTGAGATCAATGATTGTATTCTCGACTCTTCCAAAATATCTATGGGGATATGCACTACAAACTGCAATCTACATTCTGAACCGTGTACCATGTAAATTAGTGGAGAAACTCCTTATGAGTTATGGAAAGGAAAGAAGCCCTCACTAGGCTATCTTAGACCTTGGGGCTGTCCTGCGATAGTCAAACTGATGCTCACTGATAAGTTAGATGCCAAGGGTGTCAAAGTATATTTCATAGGCTATCCTCGTCAGACGAGAGACTATGAATTCTATCATGCTGAAGATCACAAGGTCATAGCATCTAGAAACGTCAAGTTTTTAGAAGCAGAATACCTCGAAGAAGAGAGGTTAGATAACATGATAGAACTTGAAGAAATTCAAGACTTTGACACGCGCGAACATGAGTTCTCTAAATATTCTGATTTGGACTCAAGTTCAGTGGAAGCTTTCGAAGCAGACAAGGGTAATGATATGACACTTTCTAGGCATGTCATAGTCAGTGGGAGTCTTGTGATTAGATCAACAGTTGAAACCACACCAATAGAACCCGTTGTCAATCAAATTGTGCAACAAGTTGCACAAGAGCAGCCTCCCGCTAGGGAACAGGGTCGCGGGGCGCGACCAGCTGCATCAGTGCCCACTGATAATGTTCGTGTTACACGAAGCCAGAAAAGAAAAGCACCAGAACCAGTCGAGCTCCGTAGGTCGAAGAGGATCCTAAAAGGACCTCAGAAGCAAAGCCTTATGATAGAAGACATCAGTGAACTTGATGTCGGCTTATCAGATCGGGAAGATCCCGAGACCTACAAAGAGGCAATAATTGATATTGACTCAGACAAATGGAAAGAGGCCATGGAATTGGAAATGGACTCCATGTACCTGAACCAAGTTTGGAACTTGGTAGACTTGCCCCAATGGGTTAGACCTATTGGGTGCAAATGGGTCTTTAAACGAAAGACAGATGCCGATGGCAAGGTACAAACGCACAAGGCTAGACTTGTGGTGAAAGGCTACACGCAAAGGTATGGCATCGATTACGATGAAACCTTATTACCAGTAGCAAAATTAAAGTCCATTCGAATTCTACTTGTGATAGCTGCCTACTATGATTATGAGATCTGGCAGATGGATGTAAAAGACTGCCTTCCTCAATGGCAACCTTGAGGAAGAGGTCTATATGGTACAGCCGGAAGGTTTTATTAGTAAAACCAGGCCAACTACTGTATGCAAATTACAAAGATCCATCTATGGGCTAAAGCAAGTGTCTAGGAGCTGGAATATCCGCTTTGATGAAGCTGTCAAATCGTTTGACTTCGTCAGAAGCAAGGAAGATCCCTGTGTCTACACTAGGCACAGCGACAAGGGAGTCGTTTTCATGATCATCTATGTTGATGACATTTTGATCATGGGAAACAATGTCTCTATGCTAGAAGAGACTAAAGATTGGTTATCAAGTACCTTCTCGATGAAGGACTTGGGTGAAGCGAACTACATCCTAGGGATCAAGATCTACAAAGATAGATCCAAGAGGATGTTAGGATTGACACAGTCCACCTACATCGACAAAATACTGAAGCGTTATAAGATGGACGACTCAAAGAGAGGCTTTCTCCCAGCTAGGCATGGAATTATCTTATCAGTTAAGGATAGTCCTAAAACTGATGAAGAAAGAAATGCAATGAGTCGTGTGCCCTATGCTTCGGCAGTAGGGTCTATAATGTATGCAATAAATTGCACAAGGCCCGATGTGGCATATGCGCTTAGTGTCACTTGTCGACACCAACAGAATCCAGGAGTACCTCACTGGACTACTGTAAAGAACATTCTTAAGTACCTTCGACGGACTAAAGAGATGTTCTTTGTGTTTGGTGGAGAACCAGAATTAAAGATCTCTGGTTATGTCGACGCTGGATTTGAATCAGATCCTGATGACTTTAAGTCACAGACAGGATACGTATTCAAATTGAACGGAGGAGCTATCTGTTGGAAGAGTTCTAAGCAAGCCACGGTTGCTGACTCGTCCACAGAAGCCGAGTACATTACTGCATCAGAAGCATCGAAAGAAACTTTCTGGATTTCAGAGTTCTTGAAGGAATTGAGGGTTGTTCCTGCTCCTAGTCCAATAACGATTTATTGTGACAATACGGGCGCCGTCGCTCAAGCTAAGGAGCCTAGATCTACAAACAAGAATAAACATGTACTTAGAAAGTATCACGTTATACGTGAGATTATTGATAGAGGAGAAGTTAGTATAGAACGTGTCTCTACCACGGACAACGTGGCAGATCCTTTCACCAAGGTCTTATCAGTGGAAGTCCACTTAAGACATTATGCTAATCTGGGTATTAAGCATAAAGGTGACTGGATCTAGTCCAAGTGGGAGATTGATAGTGTATATGTCCTAGAGACAGTCCTTATCAAGGGCATGCAGCCCTTATAGAGGGCATATATGTACTATTACACAGATCAACGTAATATAATATATGTTTGTTGTTTGACTATTGAGTATCGCTTTCATATTTATATTACACCAGGCATGCAGCATGTCATATCTCTATTTCTGTCTGTATTGATATTAAACATGTCCCCTCGGATAGATGACCGATCACACAGATAGTGGGAGCTATGTGAGTTATCATCTATCCCAAACTCTCCCTAGTCGAGGTTCATCTCGGATGTAGGGATCTGAATGTACCAGCTGAGACTAGTATGCGTGGAGGTTATACTTGTTGGAGCAAGTGTGAGCCGATCCCACGGCCATGGAACGGATTGTTGGACAATCAAGAAACGTTCCCATAACTGCGCATAGTTGTTCGAAGGATGATTACCGAACAATGGAAGTACCCACCGGACATTCCCATCGATGTATACTCTACACCGAATTGTCTATGGGAACCGGTAAGTTGTCGAAGTGATGCCAGTCGTCGTTTGGACTTACAGGACTTTATCATCACATTTGTTGTCCCATAGCCTTGGTGGACCCGTCGATGTCAGCTCTGAATAAGTAGTTGACCCAAGACACGATCCAGGATTATGGCTACATACAAATGGGGATGATAAGTGATTCTGTGAAGGATTCATCTCTCATGTGTAGCACAGGAGAGCACTGCTCATAGTCGTTCATAGTTGTGATTGGTAAAACCGCTGGCCAGCGTATCAATATTATTATGATGGTCATAATAGATAATGGATTCACCATGAAACTCACTGAAGACGCTCGTGGATGTATTATTGGGATAGATACTTCATCGATCCTAGATGTATTCGAGTCAGTCAGATGAAGGGACGTTACTATCGCCGCGTTAAGCGCAACAAACTTCGAAACGAAAGGGTTTGCTTTGAGAAACCTCTCAAACGTCCTCATGTATTAGTATTGCAAATGGAACCGTCTAGGAATTCCATTTTGCCTAGTCTAGGACTTGCTTAATACAATGAGGCCCTATGGGTCACACTATGTGGTGATTCAGCTTATCCGAATATCCTTGAAGATGGAATCGCAATTAATTTGGAATTAATTATGATTGATGGGTTATAATTAATTTGGAATTAATTATAATAATTTGTGGCTCAATTAGTGATTTGAAATTATTAATTGAATTGGCTAATTAATTGTATTTTATGTAAATACAATTAAAGATTATATTTTAGAAATATAATAGAGGTTTGATTTGAAAGAATATGTTAATTTAGAATTAATATATGCACATGGGAAAAATCTACTTGGAGTTTGAATTGCCTTAGAACTATAAGTGGGTCGCAAAATTGGGATCCACCTATCTCCCTCGGGACATGCGCGCGCGCGAGATGAAGTAGGGGAAGGAGTTCGACTCCTTCCTCTATTAGAAGTCCAAGGGATAAGTTAGATTTTCCTGATTGAGTTCTAATTTGATTGGGAATGAATCTAGACTTGAAATTGGTTTCCTAGTGGGATAAGAATTAGATTTTTATTCCTTTATGAAGTCTAATTGCTTATGCTTTAGGCTTCTATTGACTACTATATAAGTCATTAGAGAGCTTTTTCAGTATAAAATTCTTAGAGAATTATTCTACCTTTCTTAGAGAAAACAAAAAGCTCTCCCCTACCTCCACATAGCGACGCGCGCGCCACCCCTCACCGGAGGAAAACCGCCGCCCCATTTTCTTGGTCACACAAAGAACATCCTAACATTCTTCCGATAGGCTGTTCATCCGTGGATACCAAGGTTGAGGTTCTAGGAGCTGGAAACTAACTTTTATTGTCTTGCAGATAATCAAAAGTATTGCATATATCTTCGACTTCGACGAAGGAGAAGATTCACCGGATTATTACGAAGACTTGGAAGCTGTGCTTGCTTTTGGAGTATTGTAAGTCTTCTAATTGACGTGTTTAAATATATACGGCATATACATAATCAATTAACCTGCATGTTAAGAAAATTTTTGAAATTCCGCTGCGTACCCTAGGGGTAACTCTAACCGTATTTTCTTACATCCATTACGTGTAGACCGCTCATGCATGATGGGCAGGCGCCGCCCTTATTTGTTTGTAGATGATTGATAACAACCCTCAAGCTACAAGCCCCAACCAATATAAGTGCATAAATATGTATACGTATGTGTTTCTGAGATGCTTTCCATGGGGTGCTTTAATTCTGAACTTTCATTGCGTTTCCCTGTATTGGCGACCTCATCTTGCAGACTCGCAGTGATCGTCAGATTAGAGTAAGCCTATGGTTATAACTTACTGCATATTGTATCTAGCGACCTCGATAGGTACAATACGTAGAGCATCAGGTTAAATTAGATTTAATACCCAAGAGTTGCGTGACGCAATTGGATAGTCCTACCGGTCATATTATGTTATGCGACCAGCCCCCGTTGGAGTATAGCATAGTATGGATTTGGATCCTGGCCACTACGGTAACTTGTTGGACATTACCCGTATGTTTGTTTTGGGGGCAATCATATGTGAAAATAGTGGGAGCTAAACAGCTAAAGGACCTTGTTGTTTAGTTATGTTGACAGTGTATTTAGAAATAGTATTTCGATAGTTGATTTATTATTTTCGTTCTATACTATTTCTCCTAATAAAAACCGGAATGGCGAGTATCTCGCTCCGTGCTGTCTTAGAGAAGCAAATTTTGACCGGACCAAACTTCCTAGATTGGATCTGGAATATACATTTGGTGCTGGGGTACGAAAGGATTGAGTACGTCTTGGACGAAGCTAATCCCGTGTGTCCCGAGAATCAGACTGCCGATCAAGTTGCTGCTTGGAATCAAGCCAACAAGGCAAAGGCTGATAAGCATCAAGAGGATGCTAGATCCGCGCAGTGTATTATGCTGGCGGAAATGTGCAATGAGCTGCAGAGACAACATGAAAGCATGTTGCCGTATGAGATGCTGAAGCATCTTGAGTCGCTCTTTAAGACGACAGCCAGAAGTGTTGAATTTGATTTGATCAAAGAGATACACAGATGCAAGCTCAATGAAGGAGGGAACATGTCTGAACATGTTCTCAAAATGATTGGTCTCTTTGAGAAGCTTGCCGATGCCGGTGTCAAGCTGGAGAATAAGATCATGGTGATCTTTGTCCTTCAATCATTGCCGAGTTCATATTCGCAGTTCATCATTAATTACACCATTAATGCGAAGGACGTTACACTGCCCGAGCTCCATAATCTACTAAAGACATGATCAAACTCTTCCTAACAAGGAGAATCGATCATGTATATTGGGCAACCGTCTAACCCAAACCCGAGAAACAAAGGTGCTAAGGGTAAGGGAAAGTCGGGAGCCAAGGCTAACACTTCGAGTGATAGGCCTAAGCGTCTGAACCAGAAAAGGAAGTTCAAGAGCGGAACGGTACGCACAGATGAATGTCTTTTCTGTAAACAGAAAGGGCATTGGAAGAAAGATTGCCCTAAGCCAAGGGCAGATCAAGCTAAGAAGCCGCCGGCTTCTAGCTCAGGTATGTTTGTTATTGAAATGAACATGACTACTTTTGACTCCAATGGTTGGGTATTAGATACAGCTTGTGGCTCACACATTAGTAATAATGTGCAAGGGCTAATTGAACACAAGCTACTCAAGCAAGGTGAAATCGACTTGCATGTTGGGAACGACAATCCAGTTGAAGCCAAACGCGTTGTACGCTGTAAGATAGATTTACCTTCAGGACAATGTTTAGAACTTGATAACGTTTATTTTGTTCCATCCATTGTCAGAAATATTATTTCCATTCCATTGTTGGACAATTTAGATTTTTCCTTTCGATTTGCTAATAATACTTGTTATTTTTCGTTAAATGACCAGTATTATGGAAAAGCTCGCTTAGTAAATGGTTTATATATTTTGCAAAGTAGTCTACCTTTATTTCAAATACATAACAAGCAACCGTCTTCAAGTAGGAAGAATAATCCATCTTATCTATGGCATTGTCGGCTAGGCCCTATCAATGAAACACGGATTCAAAGACTAAGGAAGTTGGACTACTTAGAACCATTTGATTTTGAATCATATGGTACATGCGAATCATGTGTAAAGGGTAAGATGACGAACAAACCTTTTGTTGGACAAGGTGTTCGTGCCACTCGCTGCTTAGAGCCCATACATATCGATGTATGTGGACCTTTTAAAGTCCAAGCACGTGGAGGTTATCCTTACTTCGTTACCTTTACTAACGATTTCTCAAGGTATGGATATATTTATCTTATGAAGAATAAATCTGAGACCATTGGGAAATTCAAGTAGTTTAGGAATGAGGTCGAGAATGAATTGAACCTAAGGATAGTCACTCTTCCATCAGATCAAGGAGGTGAATACCTTAGTGAAGAATTTATCGACTACTTGAAGGAGAATGGAATTCAATCGCAATGGACCCCTCCTGGATCACCACAATTAAATGGTGTGTCTGATAGAAGGAATCAAACCCTGTTAGACATGGTGAGATCAATGATTGGATTCTCGACTCTTCCAAAATATCTATGGGAATATGCGCTACAAACTGCAATCTACATTCTGAACCGTGTACCATCTAAATCAGTGGAGAAAACTCCTTATGAGTTATGGAAATGAAAGAAGCCCTCACTGGGCTATCTTAGACCTTGGGGCTGTCCTGCGATAGTCAAATTGTTGCTCACTGATAAGTTAGATGCCAAGGGTGTCAAAGTATATTTCACAGGCTATCCTCGTCAGACGAGAGGCTATGAATTCTGTCATGCTGAAGATCACTAGGTGATAGTATCTAGAAACGTTAAGTTTTTAGAAGAAGAATACCTCGAAGAATAGAGGTTAGATGATATGATAGAACTTGAAGAAATTCAAGACTTTGACACGCGCGAACATGAGTTCTCTAAATCTTCTGATTTGGACTCAAGTTCAGTGGGAGCTTTCGAAGCAGACAAGGGTAATGATATGACACTTGCTAGGCATGTCATAGTCAGTGGGAGTCCTGTGATTAGATCAACAGTTGAAACCACACCAATAGAACCCGTTGTCAATCAACCTGTGCAACAAGTTGCACAAGAGCAGCCTTCCGCTAGGGAACGGGGTCGCTGCACGCGACCGGCTGCATCAGTGCCCACTGATAATGTTCGTGTTACACGAAGCCAGAAAAGAAAAGCACCAGAAACACCGACAAAAGCACCAGTCAAGCTCCGTAGGTCGAAGAGGATTCCAAAAGGACCTCAGAAGCAAAGCCTTATGATAGAAGACATCTGTGAAGTTGATGTTGGCTTATCAGATCGGGAAGACCCCGAGACCTACAAAGCGGCAATAAATGATATTGACTCAGACAAATGGCAAGAGGCCATGGAATTGGGAATGGACTCCATGTACCTGAACCGAGTTTGGAGCTTGGTAGACTGGCCCCAAGTGGTTAGACCTATTGGGTGCAAATGGGTCTTTAAACGAAAGACAGATGCCGAAGGCAAGGTACAAACGCACAAGGCTAGACTTGTGGAGAAAGGCTACACGCAAAGGTATGACATCGATTACGATGAAACCTTTTCACCGGTAGCAAACTTGAAGTCTATTCGAATTCTACTTGTGATAGCTGTCTTCTATGATTATGAGATCTAGCAAATGGATATAAAGACTGCCTTCCTCAATGGCAACCTTGAGGAAGAGGTCTACATGGTACAGCTGAAAGGTTTTATTAGTAAAACCAGGCCAACTGCTGTATGCAAATTACAAAGATCCATCTATGGGCTAAAGCAAGCATCTAGGAGCCGGAATATCCGCTTTGATGAAGCTGTCAAATCGTTTGACTTCGTCAGAAGCGTAGAAGATCCCTGTGTCTACACTAGGCACAGCGATAAGGGAGTCGTTTTCATGATCATTTATGTTAACGACACTTTGATCATGGGAAACAATGTCTCTATGCTAGAAGAGACTAAATTTTGGTTATCAAGTACCTTCTCAATGAAGGACTTGGGTGAAGCGAACTACATCCTAGGGATAAAGATCTATAGAGATAGATCCAAGAGGATGTTAGGATGTTATAAGATGGACGACTCAAAGAGAGGCTTTCTCCCAGCTAGGCATGGGATCGTGCTATCAGTTAAGGATAGTCCTAAAACTAATGAAGACAGAACGGCAATGAGTCGTGTGCCCTATGCTTCGGCAGTAGGGTCTATTATGTATGCAATGAATTGCACAAGGCCAGATGTGGCATATGCGCTTAGTGTCACTTGTCGACACCAACAGAATCCAGGAGTACCTCACTGGACTGCTGTAAAGAACATTCTTAAGTACCTTCGACGGGCTAAGGAAATGTTCTTGGTGTTTGGTGGAGAACCAGAACTAAAGATGTCTGGTTATGTCGACGCTGGATTTGAATCAGATCCTGATGACTTTAAGTCACAGACATGATACGTATTCAAATTGAACGGATGAGCTATCTGTTGGAAGAGTTCTAAGCAAGCCACGATTGCTGACTCATCCACAGAAGCCGAGTACATTGTTGCATCAGAAGCATTGAAAGAAGTTGTGTGGATTTCAAAGTTCTTGAAGGAATTGAGGGTTGTTCCTGCTCCTAGTCCAATAACGATTTATTGTGACAACATGGGCGCCGTCGCTCAAGCCAAGGAGCCTAGATCTACAAACAAGAACAAACATGTACTTGGAAAGTATCACGTGATACGTGAGATTATTGATAGAGGAGAAGTTAGTATAGAACGTGTCTCGACCACGGACAACGTGGCAGATCCTTTCACCAAGGTCTTATCAGTGGATGCCCACTTAAGACATTATGTTAATCTAGGTATTAAGCATAAAGGTGATTGGCTCTAGTCCAAGTGGGAGATTGATAGTGTATATGTCCTAGAGACAGTCTTTAATAAGGGCATGCAGCCCTTATTAAGGGCATATATGTACTATTACACAGGTCAACATAATATAATATATGTTTGTTGTTTGACTATTGAGTGTCGCTTTCATATTTATATTAAACCAGGCATACAGCATGTCATATCTCTATTCCTGTCTGTATTGATATTAAACATGTCCCCTCGGATAGATGACCGATCACACAGATAGTGGGAGCTATGTGAGTTATCATCTATCCCAAACTCTCCCTAGTCGAGGTTTATCTCGGATGTAGGGATCTGAATGAACCAACTGAGACTAGTATGCGTGGAGGTTATACTTGTTAAAGCAATTGTGAGCCGATCCCACGGCCACGGAACAGATTGTTGGACAATCAAGAAACGTTCCCATAACTCCGCATAGTTGTTCGAAGGGTGATTACCGAACAATGGAAGTACCCACCGGAAACTCCCATCGATGTATACTCTACACCGAATTGTCTATGGGAACCGGAAAGTTGTCGAAGTGATGCCAGTCGTCCTTTGGACTTACAGGACTTTATCATCACATTTGTTGCCCCATATCCTTGGTGGACCCGTCGATGTCAGCTCTGAATAAGCATTTGACCCAAGACACGATCCATGATTATGGCTACATACAAATGGGGATGATAAGTGATTCTGTGAAGGATTCATCTCTCATGTGTAGCACAGAAGAGCACTGCTCATAGTCGTTCATAGTTGTGATTGGTAAAACCGCTGGCCAGCGTATCAATATTATTATGATAGTCATAATAGATATTGGATTCACCAAGCAACTCACTGAAGATGCCCGTGGATGTATTATTGGGATAGACACTTCATCGATCCTAGATGCATTCGAGTCAGTCAGATGAAGGGACGTTACCATCGCCGCGTTGAGCGGAACAAACTTCACAACGAAAGGGTTTGCTTTGAGAAATCTCTCAAACGTCCTCATGTATTAATATTGCAAATGGAACCGTCTAGGAATTCCATTTTGCCTACTCTAGGACTTGCTTAGTACAATGAGGCCCTATGGGTCACACTATGTGGTGATTCAGCTTATCCGAATATCCTTGAATATGGAATCGCAATTAATTTAGAATTAATTGTGACTGATGAATTATAATTGATTTGGAGTTAATTATAATAATTTGTGGCTCAATTAATGATTTGGAATTATTAATTGAATTGGCTGATTAATTGTATTTTATGTAAATACAATTAAAGATTATATTTTGGAAATATAATAGAGGTTTGTTTTGAAAGGATATGTTAATTTAGAATTAATATATGCACATGGACAAAATCTACTTGGAGTTTGAATTGTCTTAGAATTATAAGTGGGTCCCAAAATCGGGACCCACCTGACCTCCCTTGCGCGTGCGACCAGCAGTATTAGTAGGGGAAGGAGTTCGACTCCTTCCTCTATTAGAAGCCAAGGGATAAGTTAGATTTTCCTGATTGAGTTTTAATTTGATTGGGAATGAATCTAGACTTGAATTGGTTTCCTAGTGCGATAAGAATTAGATTATTATTCCTTTATGAAGTCTAATTGATTATTCTTTAGGCTTCTATTGACTACTATATATAGTAGACTATTAGAGAGCTTTTGTCATGATTAACTTTATGGTTGAACACAGTTGATTCAAGATCGTTCTTTCTACCAGTTTTCTTAGGGAAAATAAAAGCTCTCCCCTACCTCATATAAGCCGCGCGCGCGCCACTCCCGCCGGAGGAAAACGCCGTCCCATCTTCTTGGCCACACAAAGAATATCCTAGCATTCTTTCCGATAAGCTGTTCATCCGTGGATACCAAGGTTGAGGTTCAAGGAGCTGGAAACTAACTTTTATTGTCTTGCAGATAATCAAAGTATTGCAGATATCTTCGACTTCGACGAAGGAGAAGATTTACCGGACTATTACAAAGACTTGATACCTGTTCTTGCTTTTGGAGTATTGTAAGTCTTCTGATCAATGTGTTTGATATATATATACGTTATATGCATGATCAATTAACCTGCATGTTAAGAAAATTTTGAAATTCCGCTGCGTACCCTAGGGGTAACACCATATTTTCTTATAGTGATCGGTCCCAGTAAACGCCGGTGCACCCATGTGAATGAAGTAGTTAATGGACTCGGGAGTCCATGGCACAATCTTGCCCCTTATGGGAACACCACCCATTGCCTCACGATCCGTATATCCAACATACAATTCTCGAACAACATTCCAATCGTACCCTTTGAATCGGTTAGAAGTGTACCATCCCCAATTCCTCTTTTTCTCCAAGCGAGAAAGCACTTTATACCCCGGTATGTTTGCATGGTGCGATGGTATCGCAATCCGCCTATCCGGAATAATAGAAGGGGGTCCTCCATGTGCCTCCTCCTCAAGCCTCAAGCGAATGGCAATGGTTGCAAGAGATGGCTCATATGCATCGATGGAAGGTTGGGGACTCGAAGCTACCCCTTTGCCCTTCTTGCTCCTTGATGAGCTAGCTCTCTTCTCACGTGGTGGCATGGTACCTACAAGCATCTATTAGTATCTTGTACAACACAAAAGATTCATGCATATGCAAATGCAAGAGTGAAACATACGAGTGAAAACATCAACAATCTTACTCCTCAAAAACTCCATGTCTAATCTAGCTACGTCTAGGACTAAAATGCAACATACAACATATCATAAACATGTAACATATCACATTTAAGCTTATGCTAGACAACAAATAACCTTAAATCATAAGGTTCAAATCATACCATAGTATCAAAAATCAAGCATCAAAAATCCCCAAACTCATCAATCAAGTGTTCTACCATCATGTCTACTATCTTCACATCAATAAGAACAACTATAAACATGGAATAGAAGTAAAGAAATAATGCTAACAAGACATAGACATCCTAATAAGAAAAAATTCCCAAATTATCAAACCAAGCAAAATTGAGCATGCAATTGATAGTGAATAACGTTTCTAATCACACAAACAATCAACCCATACATCATATAATCTCAATTGAAGCATAAATCAAAAAAACCCCAAATTTAAAAAATTAGGGTTCATGTGAAGTTACCTCAAATCCAAAGAATGAATGAACTAGGATGAAATTTGTTCGGATAGAATGAAAGAGCACGTAATGGGCTTCGAATAAAGCTAAAGAACACAAAATTTGATGGAGAATTGAAGGATTTATGGAAGATGGAAATTTTTTGAAGAATTTTGGAGTTTGAGAGTAAGAGAGTAGAAGAAGATGGAAGAATTAGGGAAGAAGGGAGAAATCCCGCTCCCTTAATGCTGCAAATGGGGGGCGAATCGCTCCCGGTGGGGGGAGATTCGCCCCACACGACCAGAGAGTTACGCTCTCTGGTCGTGTGCAGGGCGAATCGCCCCCTGTGGGGAGCGATTCGCCCCCCACCTTCAGAGGCGGGGGAACGAAATTTTTCATTCAAAATTTTTTTTTTTCCTTCGAAAACCATTTTCCACATAAAAACACTCGAAAACATTCACTCAAACATGAACATAAGCACAAAACATCACTTAAACTAACAAATTAACATAAATAAAGACAAATTGTTCAATGTATGAATGCAATGCAATGCAATAAAGCGATAAAAACTCCGGGTTGCCTCTCGGACAGCGCCATTGTTTATAAAGTCTCTGACTCGACTTCTTCTTGCTCTTTAGTTCTTGTTCTTGAGGGTACTAGACTTCCCCTTCATCGATCTCTTCCTCATGCCTAGTACCTGTGAGTGAGAATGGACATATACAGCAAGATCAAAGTAGTTAATAGAATGAGAAGCATTGAAGTGAGGACTAGGATTAGATATGGCTCGCAACACATGTTGCTTGCCATCCACCTCAATGGTGCAAGTTCTTCGGTAGATGTCGATTACGGAGTGTAGCTTAGTCAAGAACGTTCGCCCCAAGAGAACAACATCACCCATCCCAGGAGTAGACGCCGGCATCACAACAAAGTTGGTGTATACAGAAGCTTCACCAATCTTCACCAATACGTTCTTCACAATGCCTTCGGGTCGTACAAAGGATCCATCCGCAAGTTGCACAATAGCCTTATGCTCCGAAAGCTCTCCAAGGCCACTCCTGTCAAACACATTCATAGGGAGCACATTCGAGTAAGATCCCGTATCTAGTGTAGCACGGACATCTTCAAGTTCACCAATCCCAACCTTAACATCGAAACTATCAGGAATTGGCTCGGGATCTTCTTGCTCCTCATCGCTAACATTAAAACCAAGGCCCTTCTCTTCTTCCTTGGCTAGTGGGGGCTCGCCATCCTTGCAACACTCACACTTAGCAACCTTCTTTGATAGTGATTCCAACAGGAAGATCACCCACCAAGGTAATAGACATTGACTTCTCAGTGTTGCTAGGCAACTTCCCTTGCTCCCTACTTGCTCCACGGTCAATCAACTCTTGCATCTTTTGATGAGCAAGCCTAGTGCTTGCCTCCAACTGATCAAGTCTTGCCCTTGTCTTCTCCGAATCTTCTTCATAACGCTTAAGAAAACCTTGGGTGTGATCAACCATTTTCTGCAAATTCTCCATCAGAAGAGCCGTCTTCGACTTCGGTTGCTCTTTAGGAGTGGGATTTTCGCAGTGATCATTATCATAGCTAAGATTACTACGGTCTTAGTTAGGGCCATAAGTTTGGCTAGCAGGTGCATATCCTTGGTTGTTTCGGAACCCCCTTCTCCAAAATCTACCACGAGGATTCCTATCATCTTGACCATAGCTAGCTTCTTGAACTCCAAATTCCGCATCAAAGGCCTCCTCGTCGCTTCCTTGAACCCAATTGCCACCATCGTGTGCAAGCTCCGACCTACACATATGAGCCCCATTCCCATAGTTCTTGCAAATCCGGCAAATCTCATTAGAAACGGATGTTCCAACTGAGCTCCTGAGAACTTGCTTCAACTCATTGGTGAAGCACTCAAATCAATCCCCACTTGCTCCATACATTGGAACCTCCTGATTGGGTGAAGCGTCGCGCCTCCTAACCACTGCTCTTGGATCCTTGAATTGAGATCCCTTAGCAAGCCTTTCGAAAATCGCCAAAACAGCCTCCGCGGTTTCTTCCCAAATATTACCACGGCACTGGAAATCCACCACTTGTTGATTCTCAAAAGTGAGTCCATTGTAGAAGTGTTGGACAAGATCCGAAAGCTCAAACCATGGTGTGGGCACTTGTTCAAGAGGTCGTTGAACCTCTCAAGCGCGGTGTAGATCGTCTCATCATAGTCTTGTTTGAAACCAGTGATTTGCGCCTTAAGCGCGGTAGTCAATGTGTGAGGGAAGTATTTCTCCATAAAGGCTGAAAAGACCTTTTCCCAAGTGTTAAGCGAACCGGCTTCCAGAGAACCTAACCATGCCTTGGCTTTATCGCCAAGCCCCATCGCAAAAACCTTCATTCTCAGCTCGTCATCCGTCACCTCCGTGCCCGGTCTTGGGAGTTGGTTGACGAAGTCATCGATATCATGAAAATACCCTATCACGTCTTCCCTAGCCAAGCCATAGAACCTCGGGAGTTGCTGGAACATGTGGTTTTTGATTTCCAAGTCATGAGTCGCAGGCGAAAGGACAACCGCTGGACCCTTCATTCGTTCCTTGTTGGGTTGAGCCCATGATTTCAACAGTGGACGAGCCATCACGGGATCTTCAAAGAGTGCTCGAAGATATTCACAGAAATCGATTTCCTCTTTGTCAACAGTAAACCCTACCAATTTCTTCGATAGGTTCATCAAGAGGTATTCCACTAGATCGCGTACGTTGCATACACTATCTGTAACAATAATGGAAAAGAGTATCAAAAGAGAGCAAATTAACTAAACTTAATAAATCTAGGAATTGAATGCTGAAATATAAATAAACTAAAGAGAAAAAGGAGTATAGTCCCCGGCAACGGCGCCAATTTGATGAACGAGATTGTCAGACTCAATTAATCAAATAAATTTATTTTTAGCCAAAGGCAACTCACAACTACAACGAAAACCAAGGCACGTAGTGTAGAAGTAAGATAACCCCGAGTGTCGATCTCTAAGGACTATAACTAGCTTTAACTAATTTAACTTAAAATATAAAATCAGAAAACGATTTAGCAAAGGTTTTTCTTATCAATTATGATGGAAGTTAGTGATAGTATGATCGTTCTAAGCATCGGGTTCTAATTACACATGAAGTACTTGAAGTTTGTATAGAAATCTATGATCATGAATTGTCCTAGTGTTTCTTTCAATTTAACACTAATCTACGAAGATAGATGGCTTAGATAGATTAAAGAAATAAAACAATAAATCAAGTCTTAAACGCGCGAAGCCACTCATGCATAATTAAGAACCCTAGCTATGAATTCACATACTATCACCAACCTTAGATTTAGCTACTCATGTATAAATCGCAATCAACAAGCATAATCAAATCAAGAGTCAATGAAAACATGTTGAATTGAATAAACAAAAGCAGCAAAATCGTGAGATACAAGTTACCAATGAAGGTTGTCAATCTCCGGTGAATTGCTAACTCACAGGCAAGAATCGAGAATCAAAGATGTCCAATCTCTATGCTTAAGCTTCCGAATCAATAAGAAAAAGAGTCTTCTATGCTAATAATTCCCAGAACAAGCTCTGGAGAATTTATCTCTCAAAATAAGGTGAAAAGGTATGAAAAACGAACTAAATAGGCGAAACTATATATATTAGTCGACAGATGGGGGCCGAACCGCCTGGGGTCCCAGGCGAACCGCCTGGCACCAGGCGAACCGCCCCGGGTGCCGGGCGAACCGCCTGGGAGCTCCAGGTCGGTGGTAGCGAGTTTTTGGCTTCAGGTTTCCTTTTTGGACTCAATTTTGCCTTCTAGTGACCTTTAAGCCTTGAAACTCGTCCCCTAGGCCTCAAAACTCGTCTGAAAACTTCTAGATACACCACGGATGACCTTGAAGCACCAAAACTTCATTCTCTTCACTATAATTGCCCATCAAAAGTACATTTCTCACCTAAAACCTGAAATATGCAAAGAAAAGGGAAACGTGACACTATTCTAATAAAATGCACTAAAATATAAGCTAAATTATCCTAGAGGATAGCTAAATTGGTGAAAAAGACTCGAATGAAAGTGTAAAATACACGTTCATCAGTACCCAAAATGATTTTTAACCGTTCATGTTCTACATTTATCTAAAATATTCTTCGTCATATCAAAAGTCAAATGGGGCTAAAAAATGTCGACAAAACAAACGTAAAAACATCACTGGAACGGAGAGGGAGTAGTTGTCAAAGTATAAAGTAGTGACAACTTTGTGATATAGTGTACAAAATAATATGTTTAATACATGTGATACACTGTGCTAAGCGCAATGCACAGTACCCATTATTGTTAACCTATTCCATAATTAATTTCTATTATTGGTTTACGTACAAAAAGATATCGGTCATCCTACATAACTGTAAACACTTTTAATAGAAATGAGGGATTTGAATGGGTTATGTGCAAATTAAATTTCATTGCAAATGTTTGTTTTTAATATTAGGAAGTTGGAGGGTCATTTAGCAAATAATGTAATTAAAAAAAGAAAAAAAAATGGTGAGTTAGACGGAGATAGCTCTACTCCGCCGGAGGACAAGAGCTTCGCTTTCATATTGGTGGAGAAGAGCTCCGCTTCTTATTGGCGGAGCAGTCTGCTCAGCCCAGATCTAGGTGGAGAAGACTTCTCCGCCCAGATCTAGGCGGAAGAGACTGATCCGCCTTTACAGTCACAGTTTCGTTTACCGGATCTTTGGTGGTTCCACCTGTGTTTGAGAGGTGGAACCACCACAAATCAAAGCTCCGGCTTGTAATGGACAGAGCTTAGCAAAGCTAAGAGCTCCTCCATTCCGCCAAGCTCTGATTAGCCCGATTAGAGGTGGACGGGATGGTGATTGTTAGTATATAGTATGTCCTAGAGACAATCATACATGGGGACAATTATAGGTTATCACATTCTATGTTTATAGAGGCTTTACATTCGATGTAAATGGTATATTTGCATAGTATTATATTGTCTGATTGTCTGATATTATGTATGCAAATATTCTCATGAGCATATTGTAGTTGTCAAGTAAGTGAGAACTTGAGCAACGTAGCATAGCTCATAAACTGGCCCCGGCTAATGATTATGGAGAAAGGGATATCGATAATATAGGATAAGTCGGTATGTGCTCTGTATCATTTCCTTAGAGGATATAGTCGATCTCACGACTATAAGTACTAGACTTGTGATGGACACATAGGTACTCTTAGAGGATTATTGATATACCCGCCAAGAAACCGTTTGGTAGATTTTATTTCTGTGTCTACGGGAGTATCGTTTTGTAGGGTGAAGAAGTAGTCCT
The DNA here is from genome assembly GCA_028274465.1 of Plantago ovata. Taxonomy (NCBI): domain Eukaryota; kingdom Viridiplantae; phylum Streptophyta; class Magnoliopsida; order Lamiales; family Plantaginaceae; genus Plantago; species Plantago ovata. The sequence goes on from CM051457.1 coordinate 54,157,587, forward strand.
TCGACTTGAGGTCAATACACATCTCATGTGTATAGTGATGGATTTTGACCATGACCAACGCTTGCACTCCATATGGGGTAGATACGGCATGTGTTGGGCACATCACGAAACACATGGAGATTGTAATTGAGCCATGATAGAATTCATTCCTCAAATAGATTTAGAGAGAATACTCTACTTCTCATATTTAGTTGGATAGTTAGTCATTGGCCAATACAAGTGATATATTCGAAATGGCGTTCGAATATGATCATCAATGATCAACTAATAAGATTGATAGATAGTGATTAAGTTATTAGAACAAACACGAAATCGAGTTCTAAACTTAATCGGTATTCGCGAATGAAGGACCGTATCATCATGAACTCTACATTCATGTTAAAGTTTTCATCCTCGCAAATGTACCTTGGTGTTGACTTTGTTTGGATTAAGCAACCTAGGAGTTTTATCTGAACCGTAATTTGATTAGTGGTCAACATGCAAGGGCCTATGGGTTACACTTTATGTATCCAGACTCACCATAAATATATTGGTGGTAAGATTAATTAACTGATTAGATCAATTCATTAATCAATTGAATAATTGATAAGATCAATTTATTTAATTATTAAGGTGTAATTCGATCTATTAGATAGAATTATTTAATTGTGTAATACAATTAACGATTAAAAGTACACTTGAACGGAATTACAAGGAAGAAGGGAAAAACAAAGAGGAAGCAAATGGGCCTGGGACTTTGAGTGCCCATCTCAATGGTTAGTGTGTGGTGTTGATGGTCAACACCACAACTAAGTAAAACTCCAAAACGTGGAGTTAGTTGAGAATTAGTCTTAATGACTTTCCTGGCTAATTGGGAGAGTTTGTTAACTCCAAGGTAACGAGGGAGTATGGATACCGATCCATTAGTATGATCAACTCTTCCTGCTTTGTTAATATTCTCCTTTCCATCTTAAGTGAATTTCATACCGTATAACCTCAACGTCCCAATGGAAAACGAGAGTTATACACCACCTTCAATCTAAAGAGAATTTCTAGCATTTGAATGGATTGGTAAGTAGCTTGCAGAATCGTGAGGCATGGGTATGTGGATACCATAGTAGAGGGTTTGAGCTTTCATTTTACATATAAACTCTGGTAAGTTTTCTTGTACAAATTGTGCAATTCTTAAGGTGCGATTTGTCTATTATGTATTCATTCGTTATCAGAAGGTCTTGGATGGAGTAAAATTTTAACTTCCTTTACTTTGAACTTAGGGTTCGTAACTCCATATTCCAATAGTTGTGATGTTTAATCCTATGGTGGTGGTGGTCGGGTGGAGATGATGATGGAAGATGAGGCAGTGGCAAGTTTCGTAGTTTATTAGGTTATTTTTTGAGTTTTAATAAGGCAGAAGGGGTAAAGTGGACAAATCTAGATCACATAGTTTGCTCCCCGAACCCATCATTTTGCGCTCAAATCGCGCTCTGGCGCTCTTAGAGCGAAAAACACGCTCTTATTCGCTCTAAGAATTTATAAAACGCGCTCTAGTTGACAGAAAATTCGCTCTCTAAGTTTTGGTAAGTAGTGATTTAATAATATCAAATCCTCACTTTTGTAGACCTTAAATCTTGTTTTATATATCAATAATACACGAATTTAGTGTAAATTCATTACTAATTCGCCTACATTAAATTAACTTAATAAAAAATATGGAAACGCTAAATATTTTAGCAAAGCTGCGGATGCATTGCCAAATACGGAAGTGAAGGGTGGGCTTCAGGAACGTCGTGCTACGCACAATCAGTACGGAGTGATGCAAGTGGTCTTCATTGTTTTCCAATTAATCAAGATATGTGACTAGCTTACATGTTTGGGAAAAGGCACCGAATTGGTTAGAATGTTTTGTAAAGTCGGACATGACTACTGTATTTTCTTGGCTTGTATCGGCCTAAGGATGTTTTGTAAATCTTGTAAGAACTAATCCTCCATTTGCGTAATACTCCCTCCTATCTGGTTTATTTGACGTTTTAGAATTTTAACTATTTTTAGAATAGTTGTCGTTTTAGACTATGGCCTCTACTAATTCACTTTTGTTTACAATAGTGCTATTTTATTGGGTTTTGTCTTTTGGAGACAAAAGTAGTTTATTATTACAAGGCTACTTAATGATAGGAATAGCCTAATTATAGCTTTTCTTAATTTGTGTGAAATAGCTAAAACGTCAAGTAATAAAAATAGGACGGAGTATAATTTTATTTAAAAAAAAAAAAAAGACGAGACGACTGCAAAACAAAAAGGCATGAGCAAGACCCAAAACTTCAAAGCTTGCCGTATTTTTTGGCGCCGATCAAGGGCCTGAAGATTCCTTTACTAGTTAGCTGTTACCACGATGGATGGATTGTTCCTTCGATGGCTTGTTCATTGTTATCAATTGTTGCCATAATTATTTTAATTGTTGTGCTTTCTGAGGATTATTTATCTTATTTCTTCTCTATTGTTATATTCTCGTTTGATAGAGGTATACTATTGTTTGGGGATCAGTAGTATTTTGATAAATATTAGTCAATAGATTTAATATATCATAAAACACCCTTTTATTCAACTTAATTACATTGAGATATGTCTTATTGCCAAGTTTGCAATGAACACCTTGTTGTTCAACTTTAATTACGTATAGGCCCTCGAACTTAACTTTTTGCGACTTAATTCCTGGAAATGTCTTTTTTGCCCTTGGTCAAATATTAAATTTTTGAGCTGACCAAACAGCTTGGACTTTTCTTTATTACAGATTTATTCCAAATATTTTCATTATTACAAAATTAAAACTAAATATTTAAAAACTAACCCACATAATTTAATATATTTCAAAATGATTTCAAAAATTATTTTAAAACAAGCCCCTACAAATATTACATTTTAAAATTTATTAAAAAAAAAAAACTACAGCTCCTAATCGGAGCTTTTGCAACTCCGGCGAAGGAGCGGAGCTGCGAAGCTCAATTGTCGGAGTTGTAGCTCTGACGGAGCTATTTTACAAATCCGGATCGGAGCTACAACTCCGATTGATTCGGAGCTTTGCAGCTCCAAATCGGAGCTCTATCGGAATGGAACTCTGATATCGGAATACCGGAGATGAGAAAGAAGAAGAAGATAGTGAAAAAGAAAAAGAAAAAGGAAATAGAATAAAAAGAAATAGAAAAAAAAAAGGAAAAATAGCCAAGGCCTTGTTTGGTTTGAGCTTAATGAATACTGACTGATTATTTTGGTCAACCAAAAATCTGAAAAATGAACATAGACGTAATTGTTTGAATAAGAGAGTTGTGGATGCAAAGAGGGGCAATAGGAGGGGTAGTGTATGATATTATGTCTTAAATTATCTATCATCTATATATAATGCTTTTTCGCTCTCTATTTTATTTCATATTTACGCTTTCGCTCGCGCTTTCGCTCCATGTGATCTAGGGACAAATTATAATGCTTAGTTCAAAAAGGGTGTTGGACTAGAATTGTTTCGAAACGTGGGTGTTGGCTGTAATTAACCCGAGGAAGTTCCAGTCTATAGAGGCCGACCACAGAGACATGTTTGACCTCAAAGGCCCATTGGATCTATACGGGCCAGGTCATTTACACATGTGGGTCAATCCCACTATGGTCTCAATGTATTTATGTGGCATAAACAAAGCCTTGCACGCGCGTCACAAAACTGAAGCTCGAAGATGAACAAAGCTTGTGCACCTACAAAGACTAACACAAGCTTCTAGGTATCAGTAGTACAAATTCTAGTAGTTGGTGCACCCAATTCAAACAAGTTACAGGTAACATCTTGAAATTAACAGTTTAAACACGTCATAGACACATGTGCTATGAGACTTACTGAAACATACAGTATGTTACCATATGTTACTACCTAGTTATCACAAAAACTTTACCCACTTTTCATTTGTAGATGTCCCACAAAACTTTACCCATTTTCTTAAATGGAAGCTACGCCACACATTAAAAACATTATTTTGTACACTATATTACAACTTTGCCACTACTTTATACTTTAACAACTCTATTTCAATTAAAATATTAACATACCTCACTAACTTTATACTACTTTATTGTTTATTCTTAAACTGCGCACTAACCCTAGTGGATAATGTTTTGTGAGACGGAGGGAGTATGAGTTACGAAGAAAACAGTAGTATTGAATTACTGAAACATATGTTATGAGTTACAGAAACAAATACTTACACAGAAAATCTACCATCCGACAAGAACAAATCAAAGTCTGAAACTAGAATAGTCTTGCATTTGAAAACTTGAATTCTATGATAAATCAAAGACAAGCATCTGACTCCTACTTGAGCCCCATGATCCAGCCCATTTTATCTTCAGTAAGTCCCATTTGTAAGCTGGTGAGAGCGGAATAGAGTTGTTGCGACACACGGCCAACTCCATCCGTTCCATACGTCACCCTGCACAAGTGCAATGCAAATAGATTTTACACTATTACATGAGAAAAAGACTAAATCTGGAACGAAAATATTAGCTACTCCCAGGGACCAGGACCTTCAACACTCATGTTACACAGGTACTACGTAATACTTAATACCCGAATGGCTTTTTTCGATGTTACACTCACAACCTGTTGGACCCACACATGGGCTGTGAGTGATGGGTGCACTCAAGTGCAGTGTTTTACAATGCCAGTGAATCACTATGTAGTTTCAAGTAAACATCGTTCACTGGGCACAATTATGAAAAACTATAGGGATGGGATCCTGATATAACCTTTTGCCTTGATATGTTACACTGCCTACTGGTGAAACGACAACTGCTGTTCCTGTACAAAACACTTCGTCAGCTTCAAGTAGTTCTTCCACCGCCACTGACCGTTCCTCAACCTACATCAGGATAATAAGTCAAACTGGTAGTACAGTGAATTGCAAGAACTAGGTAACAAATATTCTGCCTCTACTACCATTTAAGATACATGTAGCGACTTTCTGACCACTTTTAAGAATAATTGAAGAAAACATATTCTACATAATCACCCTCTGTTGGAAACTTATTAGAAGGGAAGTTTCGCCATTTTTCATAAACTTCCTTTGGTAAATATCGATCTATTGATCAGAGCCAAGCACTAATCCATTCTTAAGTGCAAGAAAGAAACATAAAAAGAAAAAGAAAGGTCTCCAGTCCAGCAAATAACAAGAATAACGACACCATCTAAGGCAATTCGCATTTTAACAGAAGCAAAACTACATACTTCTTCCATTCCATTACCCTTCCTAGGTGGTAAAAAATACTCAATTTAAGCAATAATGTTAAAGAATTGATTTGTATGGATATTTAATTGAAAGTGAGTAATACAGTATGAGAGAGATTGATAAAGTAGCGGTAAAGAACGAGAGAAAATAATAAAGAATTGAAAGTTCCATTTTTGGAGTTGGGAAGTTTGTCATGTAACGCCAAAAACAGCTCAAAGAATTGTTATGCTATGGAGGAAATATAAGTTACCTGGAATCCCTGACTTTGAGCAACATCAAGTATGCTCTTCCTGGTGATTCCCGGCAGAATGGTCCCCATAATTGCAGGTGTTGATATCACATTGCCCTGAATCAAAGAATACGATTTGAGACTGAACAAAAAAATAAAATAATAATAATAAAAAAATTAAGGTACAACTCAAAGAAGTTGGACTTAAGAAATGAAGGATAAATTAAGTGATGGGTAAACTGTAAAGAAATGAATCTGAAACAAATATGGGGGTTGGTGGCAGTTTTATCTGAAGAACAAATCTCCCTGATGCGCCATAAACAGAAAAGCATCCTGCCATAAAAACCCTCGTCTGTTCTGACATGGTGTCAGGCTTCCGCAAGTTATTAGACCAGAAGCATGAGAAAAGTATGGTGGTCCCGAACAATTTTACTTGCAGTACTTACAGTGAGAACTCAAAATTCACTGCACCAAACCTAAGTAGAGGTCTGAAGTCAGAACAGGAGACTAGAATATCAATTTTCGAAAGGTCCATCCAACCATCTCGACTAAACCAAATATAACACTTCCATTATACATGGATTCACTGGTTCATATGGTCAGGCCAAGGAATAACTATTGTGGTCCTTATTACTTGGATCCCAAAATGGTAATAATGAGATAACTAATGCAATGTTTCAGATAAGGTTCATGCTCCTATATAAACTGGCGTCAAAGCCATCCAGAACTGGCATCACGGCTGTAATCATGCATGGTGACAATAGAGTTTCAATGTTCACACGTGGCAATGACTTGGCTGCAACACGTGGTAAATTATGGAGATGTTCAGATCCTAGTACCAAGGTGCTGAATGTTGAATACAAGTGTGTAACAGAGTCTATGGGTCAACTTGGGAGGTTCAAGGTGTGTTGTGAGGACGCTGTGGGAGGTTTATGAGCTGGTCTTGAACCTTGTGTGTATTCTCGATTGAGCTCTAAGCATGTCTTATGCTTGACTGTTTGTGTTGAATAAAATTCTTTTGCCATTTCAAAAATAAATAAAAAGAAAAGTTGTTAACAGGGTTTAAGGTATATCTTCTGACACTGGGCTTAATAAAGGTTCTAACCAGGAGCTAATCTAACTGAATACAGTTTTGGTTGATAATAGCATTCCACTACAGGGTGATAAAATGCAGCACAAAGTTTAAGAAATTAAATCGAAGCAATGACATCAAATCATGAGGACAAAATAAAATGAATAAACTATGACATGGTTCTGAAAGCAAAATCATCAAATCTAATTTTTAAGACATTGTACCTTCACAACAAATACATTGCAGGATGAGACCTCTTCCAAGTACTTTTTGCTCACACTATCCAAATACAACACATCAGAAAAGCCTTTTGCTTTTGCAGCACTTTGTGCCTTCAGAACCTATAGAGTCACAGTTCCAAGTATAAAGGCACCATCACATTAATCAAAAGCAAAGATAGTAAACATTATTTCATATTTCAGATGTCACAGGAGCACTAAGCTTTGGAACCTCATTCTTCAAACATTATTGTTGAAAACTATGAAGTAACCACTATGAATACGTGGATCGAATAAGTTACGAAACGAATACAAAAAAACGGCACTATCCAACATATGAAAATACAAATGCGTTAAAAATACGTTTTTTCCATACATATTTTTTTTTATATTTTGATGCATTACAAAAATTACCAATCATTTAAACAACATAAATAAATATTTTATTAATGCCATATGTACCCATTCCAACTAAACTATAGTAAAAGTTTCATGAAAACTACAAACAGGTCCAAAGCCCATGCCCAAATAACAATCATAACAACAGGAGTAATTCATAAAGTTGAAACATCCAAGAGTGTTGATACAAACTCACTTCTGCAGCTCAACTCAGTCAACTGAGAATAGAGCAACACCCAGAAGAGACAACATGCATAGTGCAGAGGCAGCAGGAATCACCAACAGTGGCGGCAAGAGGTGCTGATATTGGCTTAGAGTCTTGGGGAAGAAAGATTGTTTGGGCGGTAGATTTTGTTTACTTTTTACGTTTTTGGCCATTTGACCAGATTTAAAAAGGAAAAGAAAATGAAAAAAAAAGGTAAAATTATATTAAACAGTGTTATAAGCGTGGAAAACTCCAGGGTCGTAACGTTTTCAGACTTTATAGGTTGAGGCCTTACAGGAACATTGACAACTTTAGAGAGTGGATCAGTAGGATTTTTACAAACCAGAAGAAGACTAGCTTGACAAAAAGGTAAAATTATACTCTTAAAGAGTGCTATAGGTGGACTAGCTAGTAGCCAATATATTAAATGCAGTTAAAAAAACAATATCAATTCAGAAGTATCAAAAGTCACTTACTGCTGCATAATTTCCAATAGTTTTCACTCCACCAGTACCACCAGGAGTCGCCCGATGCATTTCAGTCTCAACTATCAAATTTATTGGTGCTAAACCTTCCTGGGAATGGTAAAGATGAAGGCAATAAAAAATAATTAGCAGTGTGCCCTGCCAAAACTTTCGGTGCTCAAAAGATACTGTTCCTCTACCACCTAATACTAGAAATAAAATGATCTTGAAATGCACAATAAGAGTCACTTGTTGTGCAATCGGCTTGCAAGAAGGTTAGGCTCAAAGTTATAACTTTCTCTATATGAAAATATGTATTATAAAGGGCCTGTCAAGCATATAAAGTTTCAAGGATAAAAAACTCTGTTCTCGTAGATTTTTTTACTGCTTAGACTTACAGCTGCAGATGGATTATATGCAGCATTTCCTACTGGGTAAAGTTTCAGATGCATAAACAAATTCGATATTAGGAAGTAGGAACATTTTTTCGCATAGAAGAAAGTGATGTGCAGTTTCCATTGACTTCAAAACTTGTAAGTAAAGTGAAGTGTTCAAAGAGAAGATCATAGTTATGCCAAAAGAAAAGGAAAGAAAAGAAATACGAAAAGAAACAAAAACAAAAGAAGAATATGAAATATCTGATTGTGAAACGAAGACTTTATTTAAATATACAACTTCATGACATCACCCAAGCATGTCAGAGCTAAACATAACTAATTACCATACACTTTCATGTCCAATGCTTCGTTACTTACAAGTGGATTCTGGCACACATTTTGACTTCCAATAATTAGCCAATGCAACCAACCTTAGATGTACAGTTTCAATAGATGGAAACTTTTAGTTTGCTGTAATGACTTATATTTCATGCAGGTTTTTAAGTTGAACCGTGAAACTGGGTGAAAAGGAAGTTTAAGTGAATTACAGACTCTAGTCTTAAGAAGACATCGGTTCAAGAAGCAGCGAATTCCGAGAGGTCTAAGTTCTCAGTTGGTTGGTTATTAGATGTTCCACTTTTAGGATCAAAATCTGACCCCCCCCCCCTCCCCAGAAAAAAAAAAAAGAAGGCAAGCGGCTACTGCATACAAAATAATAAAAATATAAATAAGAGAAAGGGTAAAGGCATGTGAGACCATCTAAGTCAAGAACAAAAGTTCAAACATATGATTACAAGAGGGGGAAATAAGCCATAAGGTACTTTTTTCATCTTTCCTCCCCTGCCACAAACTACTTTGCCTATGAAAGTTTGAAGTTTCACAGCCACCAGATTAAAGATTATATGAATGGCTCAAACACTGTTTAGAACTTGTGACATAGATTTGCCAGAAAGGCAAGTTAAGCACTGTCAAGACAATTAAATACAGCTAAAAGCCTAAAACAAGTCGGGCCAAGAATATTTATCTATTTGAATTTTTCAAAATCCACGCACTGCAAACAGTGAAACATGTTTAAGACAAGACCAATATTAGGTACAAAGTAGTTGCCCGGAATAAGTCACCACATATAGGCCAAATTACTCACTAATTGACAAGGTGGAGGAAGAAAATATTTAAGAATTGACAAGATTCAAGTTTGTAGAACTCATAATCTTAAAAAATAAAAAAATTAAGTTAAAAAAACAAAAGGAAAAATAAAACAGTATGTGATGCATTCAAACTGCATTCAAGGCTAGCAAGATAACTTAAAATAATTTACTCCAAGGCCTACTTATAATATTATAGTCTAAGTCTAATAATATAAAGTTAAGAGAGCAGATTCAGACTGCACTCAAACCTCCTAACAACCAAGTGTAATGCATACTTTAACAAAGTTCACTATTAAATCATCATACACTAACACAATAATCTGTGGCTACACCATGAGTAGCATTTTACCTTGAAGTAGTTTCCTACTGGAGATACGTAAATCAAAAACGTATACTCCGGGGCTGGTGCAAGACCCAATACAGCCCCACTACCCATAAGCAATGGTCTTATATATAAAGACCCTTTCCCCGGTGGTGGAATCTGAAAATGATGATAAATGAATGAATAAATAATGGCTCTTCTTCATACAAAACAAAATCACAGCACTAAAATTACAATGTGCAATTGAAAACATTACCCATCTTTCATTTGCCAAAACAGTGGCTTTTACACCCTCCAAAAATTGCTCTACCGTCGGGGCAGGCATGCACATCCGTTCCGCACCCATCCTAAGCCGGAGAGCGTTTTCTTCAGGACGGAACAGTAAAATGTCACCATCATGTTTCCGGTAAGCTTTTAATCCTTCGAACAAGCCCTATAAATCAACAAATATGTGCATACCCATCAGAAATATGAAGCTAATATTAAGTGTACACACATACTTCATTAATAATAAGGTGAGAGCTAAACCTGGCCGTAGTTCAAAATCCCAGCAGACGGGCTCAACTCAATGTTCCCAAAACGCTGCAACTCGCCCTTTGTAAACTCCTCACCATGAGCACATTTCATGTTATACATATAATCAGTAGGCATAAACCCGAAACCTAGATTGTCCCAATCAATGTCAGCTAATTCAACGGCCACATTACTGTAAAACACCAAACAATCCCAAATCATTCAAATTGAACAAACAGGTCCAACAAAATCAAACACTACTACTACGATATCGCATCGTGCCGAATATCAATAAACTCACCTAGCAACCGATGACACTTGCATAGGACTAACATTGTTACTACTACTGTAATTCCCAAAAGTAGTGAAATAAGATTGTTTCTGCAACACCAAACACACAATACAATCCAAACATACAATAAACAGAGATTACTAAGTAATAAAAGCATAAGAAATTAATGGTTAAACAATGAATATTTGAATCGAGGAGAAGAAACTATACCTGGAGAGTGTGAGTTGAGGAGAAGGCTTTGAGAGGCGGCGTGAGGAGTTTAATAGAGCTGCGGGATGGGCCGAGAAGGAGTTGATGGTGGTGGTGCGACGGCAGCGAGTTAGGGTGTAAGGCGGCGAAAACGGCGCCGGTCTCCATTGCTGAATTTGAGCAGAGTGGAAGAGTGTGAGATTCTCTCTCTAAAAACAAACAAAGAAGATGACCAAAACACACACCTAACTTTTTTTGGAAGTATATACCTCTTTGGTTTTTCTACGTTCAAGTCAGGATTTAGCCTCTTGCCTTGCCTGATAACAGCACCAAATGAAAATAAATGAAAATAAAAGGCATCACATCATTCGTATTTGTCAACCTTCGGCAACCCTTCGTCTAGAAGTAAAAATAATTATTTTTATTTATTTTTCAATTAAATACAAATTTACTTAAATAACTTTGAATTAAAATAATAAATATAATTATTAAAAAATACATTAAAATAAAAATATGTACATATATTATTATTATTTTTCCGGGCCCATGGATGGGCTGATAACGGACCGGGCCGGACCATTTTTTCAATTAAATACAAATTTACTTAAATAACCTTGAATTAAAATAATAAATACAATTATTAAAAAATACATTAAAATAAAAATATTTACATATATTATTATTATTATTCCGGGCCCATGGGTGGGCTGATAACGGACCGGGCCTGGCCCGGATCCATATCTGATCTTTGCATCTAATTAAAAAAAAAGTAATTTCAAATGTTGAATTAAAACAAAAGTAATTTCAAATGTTGGATGTAGGATTCGAACCCAAACCACCACAATGAAAGTCAGCTTACCTAACCAATAAGAGAAAGTTGTAATTTGATTAAATTGATGATGTTATAAATATAAGTAATGTATTTTGTATAATGTAAACATTTAACATTTTAATTGTGAATTTGCATTTCACTTCACTGTATATCAGTATTAATCTTAAACTACAATAAATTATTTCTCATTGTTTTTTTACTCTGGTAGATTGACCAACGGAATTACTGATTATTCTAACCTAACCAATGTTCATCTTTACTCTAAGACTCACATAATGACTAGTTTGTAAACGTGTTGTCCAGTTGAATTATTATTTATGAATTTTTCTACATTTATATTAAATAATAAACTAATTGACACTAAGAAAGGATAAAACAACATATATCATGACTTGTTACGTATATGAGGCTACTAAGTTGCTTCTAATTGTGATAGAGTTAAGACAATGTAAGTTGCTATCTATGAGTCTGAAGGTTTGACTCATTTTATAGTGAATGTTTCATTGGAGAAGATTAATGCACTTATCCATTATCTCGTATCTCAGTGATTGTTATCATTTGTTAGTTTGTTGAGTATCCATTTATGTCCTTCCTCAACCTCCGAAAGATACTTTGGAGTCATGTATCTATGAGATGAGCTTTGTTTAATTTGTATTTTAGAATTTGTTGTGGACTTGTTCGGAGTGGGCTTTATTAGTACTTGCTAAAGAAATATGAGATACCCATCGAGTATGTGGTCTTGAGTTGAGTTAATTGGCTTTATTTGGACCGACTTAAGAGAGTTGAGATACCGATCATGTGTCGAACCGTGTGTAGACTCTAATATTGAATCATATGTAGAGAGTTGAATAACTCCTCAAGGGCGTGGAAATAAAATTAATACTCCCTCCGTTCTCTCATAAGTTCCTAGTTTGATTGTTTTTGTCAACAACTTTCAACTTTGACTTCAAATTACTTTTAAAATGTAATAATAAAATATTTAACGAAATTATATTATGAAAATATAGAACCTAAATTTTCATAATATAATTTCGTTACATACTTTATCATTCTAGTTTAACATTAATCAGAAGTCAAAACTAAAGCTGTTGACCGAAAATAGTGAAATCAGGAAGCTTATGGGATAACGGGGGAGTACTAATTTATGTTTTATCCATATTTTGAAATTTTCATGCTATTCTTGATTAATTCAATTCGGATAGGATCGCTACATATCAATGTTATACATCATTTATCCGTCACATTATTTTATAAACAAATGTATTTCGATATATATACTGCAGAGTAATTCAGAACCTGGAGAGGAAATCTCAGAAGAAGACTTCTTGGGATTCACTTCAAAAGCGCATTTTATGTTCCACATCAAGTCATCTCATTTCAACCGAGTACTTTAAAAGAAGTCTTATGCGAAATTTTTAGCCACGAGCATCCTCTTATTTATGCTTCAGAACAAATGAATTGTTTTTATTACAAATGCAACATTGGAGTTGTAGGTTATAATCCATCACGTGTATTAAATTTGCAAAAAAGTTAAAGAAAAAAAACAATTAAAAATAATATTGTATCCATACAAATGTATTTTGATTCATTTATGGTCATACTTGCGTTATGTTGGCCTTTTAGTCATCTGTGTTTTTAATGTTGATCATTATTTATTGGGTGAGTTAGAGTGAAATTTATTGAATCCAACTCAAACTCAATTCGTGTAGTTCCATAATAAATTTTATTTGGGTTATCGGATGAAATGAATTATGGTCAAGTATAATTGGGATCGAATGAATTTATGTGAAAATAAATTTCGAATCAGTTTCTCTTTTGGTCAATTTTATTCTTGTTCTGTAGGATTGACTTTTGGATTAGTAACCTATATATTTATGATGAGTCGTCGGATTAAGGTTACACCTATATATACAATTAAAATTAATAGACATTTTTATTAATATTGTGAATAATATTCTAATCGAATAATAAAATTAAGAGATATGTAGCCCATTTAAAATAACCCTAATATAATCTATTAAATCGATTTTAAATTTAGACATATAAAATAAATATATGAATATTTGTGGGCCATTTTTGTCATCTGTATGCAGAATTCTGATTGTTTTCGTTTGGGTGAATACAAGCCAAATTTAAATAGGAACGGTTGTATCCCACTCAAATTCAATTCGGATAATTTCGGATTAAATTTGATTCGATTTATTTTTTATCATAACAAATTTCGGGTTAAATTTGATTCGATTTATTCAGTTCAAATATTTTTGATCTAATGAATTTGTGTCAATATTAATTTGGGTAATTTGGAATCGGTTATCTTGTTGTCAACTTTACTATTATGTTGTCAGATCAGATTCCGGGTTAAATTTAGATATTTAACCGATATATTTCTGATCCTTTATGGACTAAATTGAATTTGGCATATCAATTTTAACAGGATACACCCATTTATATAAAATTAAAGAAATTAAATAATTTCTATTTGTGAATAATCTTGTGTTTGGAAGACCATGAACACTTTTTAGCTTCCTTTGTCCACTCTAATTCATGAGTTGGAACAGGTCAATTACATGGGAATGCGAATAGGAAAATGGACGGGAATGAGCGACCTGTCATTGTTTTTTCTTCTGAGAAGTTAACTGAGAGAGGTAGCAGCAGCAAGAGAGAGACGTGAATGAGTGTTCAATTAATTTTAAATTTAGGTTGACTACTAATTTTCTATTATGATATTATGTTGGTCCCTTTAAACAACAAGAAAAGACTAGAGGGGGGGGTGAATAGTCTTTTCAAGCTTTCGTCGTTTAAAAACTTTCTCAGCAAGGGCTTATTACTTTTCAGTAATGAGTTTGCTGATACTTAACTTTCTCAGCAAGTACTAGTTACTTTTCAGTAACGAGTTTTACTGATACTTAAAAACAGAGTGTGGAAGTCTTTATACAATAAGTGCTTTTCAGTAAGTGCTAGTTTCAGCAAGTGAGCAAAGTGACAGTGTACAGATAGACAAGCTTGCTGAAAACTAAATGCAGTAAAGTAAATCACACAAACACTTTTTATAGTGGTATCTGAGAGTGGCGTAATCTCTCAACTAATCCACTTTGTGCTTTCTAGGACTAAATCCACTAATATAAGTTTGAGGTTCCTTACAACACCTATCTAGAGCGATTCTACAGAAACCAAAGCACACTTGCTTCGTTTCCAACCTAACTAGAGAACGAAACCTTGTTCTCCACCAAACTTGGGACTTATAATCAGCAACACTATGCTTGATTAAATTCCCCCTGAATTTCACGTCTAAAAAAGGGTGTTTATCAGTTAGAGAGGTTTGGGATGAGATAACTTGAGTATAACTTATTCAGCTACAACAAGTAATCTAAGAAACAAAACTTTGAATACTTTGCAGTAAACAAGTTAAGTTGTTTCTGGTGTCAAGACTTGTTCTTGTTCGAAAGAAAGAACACTTAACTAATTTCTTAGTCGTGAATGTTCTACTTCTTCACAAGTAGCTTTGTTTCAAGCTTTAAGTCTTGGAACGGATCAATGGGCAGTAAAAAGTAAGAAAGATGAGTGTTTAAGCACAAGTGAGAGTTTGATCACGTTGTTGACACACTTCTACTCTTTGCCGGATGTCCTATATTTATAGTGAATCAAGGGAGCCGTTTGAATTTCAAATTCTAAGGCTTTGTTCCTTAAGATGTCACTATCCTGATTTTGTACTTTCAGCAGCATCCTTCATTTGTCTTCTAGTCTTCTTGTTCTTTGCATGCTTACTTTTGCATTTAATGTTCATTTGAATGAAATTCAAATATGAACGTTGGAGCGCAAATGCAAGTACTTTAAGCAAGAAGGTCACATATGTTTTTCAGCAAGCGGTCAGTCTCAGTTTCAGCAAGCACAACCAACTCTGTCATATAGATTTTCATTTATGCAAGTTGTTGCTGAAGTTTCCACTTTCTGAGTAACATGTGCCTTTGTAGATACCATCTTCAGAAATCTTCTTTAGTCTTCAGTCTTCGAATTCTTCAAGTTTCTGAACGGTTCTAGTGCTTCAATAGTTCGTTTGTGTAAACAAAGTACATCATCAACAAATGCTTCAGTAGGTTGTTTTAATAAACAAGATACATCATAAGCAAAACTAAAGCACCTAACTAGTACCTACACTAAGTCTTCAGCAAACGTTCCTCTTTTACAATGTCCTTAAAATTCTAACTTCCTATGGACCTTAAGAGTACTATTTACTGGACTTTCCTTAATTTAGCATGGTTAATTGCTCATCAAAATTACAAGTTTCCTAATATATTATATAAAGTAATAGCGATTAATGAACAAAGTAATTGGTAGCCTGGTGGTTTAGTCTTGAGCTATTTAGTCAAAGGGCTTAGGTTCAAATCCTAGCTTTGAATATTTTTTGTAACTATAATTAAATATTTTCATATTCATTAATAAATAATTTAATATAATAAAAATAATAAAAAAAATCGTCCAAAAAATAATAATAAATCGAAATTATAAAAAAATATTAAAATTTTTATTTTTTGAAGTGTAAAAATGACATTTTATAAAATATTAATATTTTTATTATAATTTATTAATTAAAATATTAATAAGGAGACAAGGCGGAGGATAAGGCGAAAGACGATCGCCAAATATTTATTGACGAAGTGTTGTGAACCATTAGATCAAAGATCTAATGGTCTAGATGAGTTTGCCTGATATCAGGCAGGGCAGGGCGAAGCCTGCCTGTCCCTAGAAGACCCCTACTCTCTTTACGGTTACACTAGTAGAAATATACTATTATACTATTTCTTGTATATATATTATTGTTGTGATTTAAAACAAAGATATTGTGCCTGATTCATTAGAATTAGAATCCAAAACGATGTGTACATAACTTTGATACTATTGTACAAAATTGGGTGCACGGAAAATAAATAAAATTTGAAAAGTATTTATTTTTAAATTTGCACAAATTAAGTAAATTTCAAAAAAACATCTTTGAAAACACAAAGTCAGACCGGACAAAATTGCAATTTACCATGCTATGTACAATTTCGTGGATCCTACGACCCGGTTTCCATGACCCGCATTGTGAAAAAGGTTATAACACAGACGTTGTTCAAACAATTTTTTCCCCTTTCTCTCTCTACTCTTATAACACATCCGATTTCTCTTTTCAAATTTTGTTCTCCAAAGACGAATCGCGCTCGTCATTGATTGCTCGTGATGTTTGATTTTTGACTTCGTTGTGTTCGTGTTATTTTTCATTTTCAATTTCGCGTTCCTCATTGTTAGAAAACTTGTAATTTTGATGAGCAATTATCCACGCTAAATTAAGTTAAAGTCCAGTAACAAGTACACTTAAGGTCCATAGGAATTTAGAATTTAAATAACATTTTAAAAGATGAACGTTTGATGAAAGACTTAGTGTAGGTACTAGTTTGGTTCTTAAGCTTGCTGATGATGTACTTTGTTTGCAAAAACAATCTATTGAAGACCTAGAACCGCTCAGAAAGTTGAAGACTTAGAAGATTTCTGAGAAAGGTATCTACAAAGGCGCATGTTATCTCAGAAAGTGAGTAACTCAGCAATCAGATAGTTGATGAACCGGAATTTGTCAGATTCTAATTAATCAAATAAATTTGTACTTAGCCAAAGGCAATTCACAACTACAACGAAAACCGTAGTGTAGCAGTAAAATAACCTCGAGTGTCGATCTCTAAGGACTATAACTAGCTTTATCTAATCTAACTTAAAAATATAAAATCAACAAACTACTTAGCACAGGTTTTTCTTATCAGATAATGGAAGTTAGTTATAGTATGATCATTCAAAGCATAGCAGGTTAATAATCATGCATGAAGTACCCGATTGTTTTGCATAGAGATCTTTGATCAATGAATTGTCCAATTGTGTTCCGTTATTATTCAACACTACGAAGATAGAGGTTTTAGATAGATCAAAGAAATAAAGCAATAACTCAAAGTCTGATTCGCTTTACTGCCATCAGCATAATTATTAACCCTTCGCTAAGAAATCACATACTATCACCAACGATGAATTTAGCTACTCATAGATGACATGCAATCAACAGAAATCATAGCAAGATTGAATGAAAACATGTTGAAAGATATAAATATAAATAGAAAAATCTGAGATACAATGTTACCGACGAAGGTTGTCAATCTGCGAAGAATCGCCTGGGACCTCCAGTCGGCGGGTTACGCGTTTTTGGATTTCTTTTCCTTTTCGGACTCGGTATTTGCCTTCTAGTGACCTTTTAGCCTTCAGAATCGACCCCTAGACTTCAAATCCTATCCGGGATCTTCTAGATACTCCAAAAATGCCTTCGGAACACCAATTCCTTGTCCACTTCAATATAATTGCCCGGAAAATCTCATTTTTCACCCAAAACCTATAAAATACAAACTAAAGGGAAACGTGACACTATTATAATAAAATGCACTAAAATATAGCTAAATTAACATAGAGGATAGCTAAATTGGTGAAAAAAAGACTCGAATGAAAGTGTAAAATACACGCTCATCAATAGTTTAAGTGAAAATCTATATGACAAAGTAGGTTGAACTTTCTGAACTGAGATTGTTTGCTGACTGAAACACATGTGACCTACCTTATTGATCACTCTGCATTCTTGAACCAACGCTCATATTTTGAAGTTCAAAGAGCATTAAATGCTAAGCACGCGTACTGAAGACTGAAGACAAAAGAAGACGTTTTTGATAGTGACTACACAACAAGATAGTGACATCTCATGGCTAAGTCCTAGAATTCAAATTCAAACGGTACCATTGAGACACTATAAATAGAAGGCATTAGGCTGAGTAGAAGGGTGTGTCAACAACGTGATCAAACATTCACTTGTACTTACAAACCTTCAAACTCTCTCTACTCTAAATTGCCTATTGATCCGTTCCAAGACTTAAGCTTAAAACCAAATCTACTTTCTGGGAATTCTAGTGTTTAGGTTTTGTAAGAACAATCATCATCTGGCATAGTGAATTCAGTTCTAGAAAGGACAAAGTGGATTAGTTGAGGGATTACGCCACCCTCAGATACCACTATAAAAGTGTTTGTGTGATTTACTTTACTGCAGTTTACTTTCAGCAAGTTATTATTGAATGCACTTCATTTTCTAACTACTTGCTGAATTCAGTTCTGCCTTAGCACTTATTGTAAAAAGACTTCCGCACTCTGAATTTTAAAGTACCAGCAACCTCATTACTGATAAGTAAAAATTCCTTGCTGAGAAAGTTTTTAGACACGAAAAAGTTTTAAAGACTATTCACCCCTCCCTTATAGTCTTTATTTGTTGTCTAAAGGGACCAACAGTGGAATCAGAGCGAGGTTCTTTAACCTCCAACACTGAACCTAGATCCCCTTAGGTGCTTTCTGTAAATCACTTTCACTTGATCTAGTTTGGTAGTTGTTTGCTGACAGGATGTCTCTGGGAGATGCTCCCTTGCTGAAGCTGGAAAACTATGAGAAATGGCAGAACAACATGATGCTACATCTAGAAGCTATTAGTGATGAAATGGTTACTGTCATTAATGATGGTCCATTAAAGATCATTAAAACCATACCATCTTATCGACATTCCACAAAAGATGCTTCTGGAAAAGATATACCAGCTGGTGACCTAGTTGACAAAGTTGTGCCAAAACCAAGAGATGAATGGTCTTCTGACGAAGCCAAAAGATTCCGTCTTGATGGTCAAGCAAGAAACATCAATAATCGGTCTACTCCAGACACCATACAGTGCAAACTGTGGGGTGCTAAGACTGCAAGAGATGCTTGGAAAATGGTTCAAGATTTGTGAACTGGATCTGACAAAACCAAGGAAAACAAACATGAAGTGCTGAAGTTGAAGTTTCAGAATTTCAAACAAGGCGCTATTGAGTCACTGGAAGACTTTGATTTCAGATTCACAACTCTCATGAGTGAGATTACTGCCTTAGGTTTTGGAAGTCTTTATTCAGATTCTGAAAAGGTGAAAACCATCATCAGAAGTTTGAATCAAGAGTGGATTCACACTCAAAATTTCTATTATAACCAAGGAATGCCTAACATCACTCCTACTGAATTGTTCTCTCATCTTGCTGCTGTCAACTATGAGACAAAGCAAAGAGAAACTGTGTTTGTTAAAAAATCGCAAAACGTTGCTCTTACAACCAAGCCTTCATCTTCTGAAAAGAAGGATGAAAAAGAGTCTGCTGATGAAAGTGCTCTAGCTGTTAGAAACATGCGAAAATTAATCAGCAAGGAACTTGAAACGCGAAAGGAAAAAGAGAAGCTGAAAAAGCATCTTGGCCACAACTATCACAAGTATAAGCCTGAAGTTAGCTCACTAAACAAGCAAGCTCAGCAAGCCACTTTTTCTGAAGAACCAGCGGTTGGAAACGACCTTTGCTTCTATTGCAAAAAAGCCATGCCTTGTGCATTGACACGAGTTCTGAAGATAGTGAGACAGAACATATTCATATACTGAGGAAGAAACAACCATGGATGTTGAAATCGGCAAAGAATTTTGTGGAATTGCTATGGAAGCATTTACAGACGTGTCAAATGTCGAATTCTGCCTCATAACTGATCAGGTAATTTCTCCAAACTCAGACACAGATTCAAAAAGTGAAAATGAGATTGATCTCTATAGAATTCAAGGAGAAATTGAAAGATTTGAGAAGACTCTGAGCAAATAGCAAGAGAAACTTCAGAATGCTGAATTCTTAGCAAAGCAGACTACTGAAAAGTATGTAGTGCTAAGTGCTGAATCAGAAATAAAAGATGTTAAAATATTGCATCTTAAGAATCTAATTGCTGAAGCTACTGAGAAAAATGCTCAACTTTCAACAAACCTAGAAGAATATAAGTCCTCGATTCTAAAGTAACTTGCGGAGATACAAGAACTCAAAAAGATGAAGGTTAACTTCAAATCTTATGCAAACGCAAGTAACACACTGACTGAACTGAAAACTTATCTAAGAGACCCTTCTCAGAAAGAAGGATTGGGTGCAACTTATGAAGGTGATGAAGTGATTCTCTTGAGTAAAGACAAATCACCCATGACCTTTGTTCGTGCCTCTGATAGTAGTAAACCTGAACTCTATCAGATTGGTCAATCCAAAGTTGCTGAAAAACCATTATTACTCAAGTAGTTGAAAAGCCCGTTGTTGCTACTCAAAGTAACAAGACTTCAAAAGAAAAACAAAATGCTAAAAAGCAGACTGTTAAGAAGGTTGCTGAAAAGAAATCCGTCAATCAAGTTGCTGAAAAGCAATTTGTTAAGAACAAAGGTAAGATTACTGAAAAACGTAATCAGTAGTCATTTGCTGACAAACCTGAATCAAGTAAGGTTGTTGAGAAAAGAACTCAGCGTTCTCCTAAAAATGGACTCGGTTACAAGAATAAGCAAAACCAGCTTGTCCATGAGTACAAGCAAAGTCATCAAAGATACTTCAAGGATCAAAACAAATCCAAGCCTAAGAGTGCTAACAACACTCAGAATGCTAGGACTAGAAGGAATCTCGCTAGAAAAGAACGTACTGAAAAGTATGTTCAGCAGAGAGGAATCCCAAACAAGAGACCACATCAAAAAGTGAATTTGAACAACAATGTTCAAAAGTCATTTGGTTCCAAGCCAACTAGTTCCTCAACAAGTAAGAAACAAGTCAAGACTTGGGTTTTCACTAGACGTTTTCTTGAACATGTTAATGGACATCCTATTCTGGATAATTAACTTTTTTGCTCTTGATTGTGCAAACTTCAGCCACAAAGACAAACAATCCAATATGGCATTTTGATAGTGGCTGCGGGAAGCACATGACAAACAACAAGAAGAACCTTATAAACTATAGACATGCCGCTAGCCGCTTCTAAGCCCATGACAGTGGTCTAAAGGTTCAACAATAAGGTTTGCTAGTGGAGAACTTGCCCCTACAAAAGGCTTTGGAGATGTAAAGATTGGTTGCATAACAATTAAAGGAGTTTTACACGTCAAGAATCTCAAGTTTAATTTGTTTAGCATGAGTCAGTTTGCTGACAAAAGCTATTTCATAAAAATCAAGAGTGACGAATTTAGACTCATTGACTTTGAGAATAAAAAGACAATTCTGATTGCTAGAAGAACTGGAAGTCTATATAATGTGGACTGGTCCTCAGCAATCATTGAAAAACGTCTAGTTGCTGATCAAGGTGGCTGATGAACTGGTTTAGAACTTGTCAGATTCTAGTTAATCAAATAAATTTATATTGAGCCAAAGGCAATTCACAACTACAACGAAAACCGTAGTGTAGCAGTAAAATAACCTCGAGTGTCGATCTCTAAGGACTATAACTAGCTTTATCTAATCTAACTTAAGAATATAAAATCAACAAACTACTTAGCAAAGGTTTTTCTTATCAGATAATGGAGGCTGGAGATAATATGGTCATTCAAAGCATAGCAGGTTAATAATCATGCATGAAGTACCCGGTTTTGCATAGAGATCTTTGATCAATGAATTGTCCAATTGTGTTCCGTTATTATTCAACACTACGAAGATAAAGGTTTTAGATAGATCAAAGAAATAAAGCAATAACTCAAAGTATAATGCGCGATATAGCCATTAGCATAATTATTAACCCTTCGCTAAAAAATCACATACTATCACCAACGAGAAGTTTAGCTCGATGTCATGCAATCAACATAAATCATAGCAAGATTGAATAAAAACATGTTGAAAGATAAATAAATATAAATAGAAAAACTGTAAGATACAATGTTACCGAAGGTTGTCAATCTCCGAAGAATCGCGATCTTACAAGCTCCAAAACGCTAAGAAAAAGTATCTCCTAAGCTAAGAATCCCCAGAACAGGCTCTGGAGAATTCCTACCTAAAACTAATGAGAAAGGTGAGAGAAAAGCTCTGGAAAAGTATGAAAAATGGAGAAAACTGGGCAACTATATATAGTGATTCGGCAGGTGTGGGGCGAGTCGCCCCACACACCGGGCGAATCGCCTGGTGTGGGGCGATTCGCCCCATGTCCCGGGCGACTCGCCCGGGAGGTTCTGGCGGTTGGAAACGCATTTTCGACGCGTTTTTGGATTTCTTTTCCTTTTCGAACTCGGTTTTTGCCTTCTAGTGACCTTTTAGCCTTCAGACTCGACCCCTAGACTTCAAATGCTATCCGGAATCTTCTAGATACTCCAATTAGGCCTTCGGAACACCAATTCCTTGTCTACTTCAATATAATTGCCCGGAAAACCTCGTTTTTCACCCAAAACCTGTAAAATACAAACTAAAGGGAAACGTGACACTATTCTAATAAAATGCACTAAAATATAGCTAAATTAACAAAGAGGATAGATAAATTGTTGAAAAAAGACTCAAATGAAAGTGTAAAATACACGTTCATCAAACTCCCAAACCGAACCTTTGCTTGTCCTCAAACAACTAAGCTAGACTCTAATGCAAAAAACAATGCAACACAAAAAATGGAGTCTCATGCCAAATGAAATGAACTAATCTATTGAATCTATCAAAAAACATATGAACAAGAACCATACAAGTCATAACATGAATATAGGTTGAAGAATGCCTCGATTGACTCATACACATTCACATAAGCACTTATGTCAAGACAAGATAGTCTCTCGTAACATTCTCTACCTGGACCTAGTCAGTGACGACGTAATGAAACATGTTAAAATACGAATGGGTGTCCCCGTGCCTATGAAACTGAGGACTTACTGCTGTTCACCAAGTTAAGACTTTTCCTCAAAGAGGTCGAACCAATACTGGCTCTCATCAAACGAAGGAGGGTTCCCTAAAAAAGATAACACTCCCCAATTCTACCCATCTCTCAAGCAAAGCCTTAGCTATTTACCACTTCCTGAATGGCAGGACGAGGGTGGTCTAGAACAGATGACACTCAAACTAAAAGACAAAAATTACAACACGATTACGAACATTACAAGAATTGGAAAATGAGACACAACACTTTGCTAAACTGCTTTTTGGCTCTTTTTTTTTGGACCCTTCTTTGCTTTTTTGGGGTCTTTTCTTTTTTTCTTTTCCAGTTTCTTTTTCTTTTTCTGGAATTTTTTCTTTTTTCCTTTTTTTTTCGATTTTTTTAGCCAGCAGTAGCACAACGAAAAAGAAAGTAAAATAACTCACAAGTGACGTCCCCAAACCTATTCGAAAGAATAGGTTGGGGTACAAAATTTACGAAAGAAAAAAGAAAAATAAACTCACAACACACACTCAAAAATAAAAAACAAGTCTAATGATAGCGTAACCCCCTCCCCAAACCTATTCGAAAGAATAGGTTGCAAACAAAGGATCACACAATCTCACACTACCTCCTTCCTAGGCATTTAGCAAAGCAAGGTGAAGACTTGTTGCCTCTTAGGTACATAATTACTCGGGTAAACAACCATAAGGCCCTAACATGCATCATCCTATTATAAAGGCCTTCGTGAACCGCAGTAGAGAAAACACCACTAAGTGATGTTGAGACTACCAAGCTTAACTAAGTGCAATACATAAATGTGACAAGCCAAGCGAGAAAAACCTCAAATAAATTCATAGAGATGAAGCATACGACTAATGTCATAATTAGTTAATCTACCCAATAAAAAAGTTCAAAAAATTTGGCAATAAACTCCACATAAAACATGCGAGCCCATCCTAGGATGAATGTAGTGAATGCAACTAAAAACTAAGAAAGCGGTAAACGTGCAAATGCAAACAAAAAACAAGAAATTTCACGAGTTTATTATAAGCAAGACAAGTATAGAGATAACCAACGATAACCCCCCCCCCCAAACCTGAACGTCGAAAGTGGATTCAAGGTGAGAGCCAATACTTGTATAAGTGACTTATAATACTCAATCAAACTCGTGAGAAAACAAAACGGGTGATAAACGAGGTAAAAAGATCGATAATTTAGCACAATAGGAGAAAATCGGGTTCCCTCCGAAAATGCTAAATTATCATCTAGAGACCTATTTTATCACCAAAAACATACGAAAATATGAAAAACAACACAATGATATGCCCAAAACAACAAAGCACACTAACCTTTAGTAGAGGCGGTAAGGGTAAGCTCAAGGTGATCAACCTCCCTCTGATCACTAGATATCTCGAAGTATGGCTTCACTCGCTGGCCATTCACCTTGAAGGTATTGCCCGTCTTTGGATCAAAGAGTTCTACAGCTCCATGGGGAGCAACTTTGATAATTTTGTACGGTCCATCCCAACGAGTACGGAGCTTTCCAGGAAATAGTCGAAGGCGAGAATTAAATGCCAAAACTTTTTGCCCAGGAATCAGTTCCTTACGTACTATACCACGATCATGATACTTCTTAGTACGTTCCTTGTAGATCTTGGCATTTTCATAAGCACCTAGTCGTAATTCATAAAGCTCATCTAGTTGCAACAATCGTTCCTCGCCAGCTTTTCCCATATCAAGATTGAGTGTTTTTATAGCCCAATATGCCTTGTGTTTTAGTTCTACGGGAAGATGACATGCCTTCCCATACACAAGGCTGTACGGAGTGGTTCCAATCACCGTCTTGTAGCTAGTCCTGTATGCCCAAAGTGCATCATTCAATTTTCCTGCCCAATCTTTCATACTAGGCTTCACTACTCGCTCCAGGATCTTCTTAATTTGACGGTTGCTAACTTCGACTTGGCCCGATGTCTGTGGATGATATGGCGTAGAGACACTATGGTGGACACCGTATCTCTTAAGAAGGGAGGCAAAGGTTCTATTGACGAAGTGTGACCCTCCATCACTGATGATTGTCCTAGGGCACCCAAATCTAGAGAATATTACTTCCTTCAAGAACTTCATAACAACTGCGCCGTCATTTGTTTTTGTAGGAATTTCCTCCACCCATTTAGTCACATAATCCACCGCAAAAAGAATGTATCCATAGCCTCCACTTGATGGAAATGGTCCCATGAAATCAATGCCCCATACGTCGAAAGGTTCGACCACTAGATTCCCTTGAAGGGGCATTTCGTCTTTCTTGCTAATATTACCACCTCATTGACATGGGTCACAATTCTTCACAAAAATTCGAGCATCTCGGTATATTGTTGGCCAGAAAAATCCTGCTTGCAGTACTTTGCGAGCTGTTTTCAAGCCACTATAGTGTCCTCCACAATTAAGCTCATGGCAATGACTCAACACACTTTGTTGTTCTTCTTGTGGCACGCATCTCCTTAGAATCCCATCAGCTCCTTCTTTGAATAGATGCGGATCATCCCATATGTAAGTCCTGCAACGCTTGGCAAGAGCTCTCTTGTCTGAGGCTGAAAAGTTAGTGGGGCAAACATTCATAGCCAAATAGTTTACAATATCAGCATACCATGGCTCTTCATTAGCCTTCATTAAGTGCTCATCAGGGAGGTCCTCATTGATGGGTATCGAATCAACAGGGATATTAGGTATTCTAGACAAATGATCGGCTACTAAATTCTCCCTACCAGCTCTATCCACTATGGTCAAATCAAAGTCTTGCAGCAAAAGGACCAACGGATTAACCTAGGCTTAAAATCTTGTTTAGCTATCAAATGTCTCAAAGCAGCATGATCAGTATGGACATTCACAGGATGACCAATTAAATAAGACCTAAACTTTTGTAAAGCAAAGACAACAGCTAAAAATTCATTTTCACTAGTTGTATAATTAACTTGCGAGGAGTCTAGAGTGTTACTAACATAATAAATCACACGATACTGCTTATCAACTTTTTGGCATAAAACAACACCCATAGAAAAATTCGAAGCATCACACATAATCTCAAAAGGAAGATTCCAGTCGGGTGGCACAACAATGGGAGCAGAGACAAGCTTTTTCTTAAGGGTATTAAAAGCATTTAACCACTCACTAGAAAAATGGAAAACCACATCTTTTGCAATCAAGCTACTTAAAGGTTTAGCAATTTTCGAAAAATCCTTAATAAACCTCCTATGAAACCCTACATGACCAAGAAAAGACTGTAATTCTTTCACACAAGTAGGTGGGAGAAGGTTTTCAATGATTTCGATCTTAGCCTTGTCTACCTCAATACCTCTTTCAAAAACTATATGTCCTAGAACAATGCCTTCCCTAACCATGTAATGACTTTTCTCCCAGCTCAAGGTCAAATTGCATTCTATGCACCTTTTCAGAACAAGATCTAATCTTTGCAAGCATTCATCAAACGAATCACCAAAAAGGGAAAAATCATCCATGAAAACTTCAACAAATTTAGTTACCATATCAGAGAAAACAGAAAGCATGCAACTTTGGAAAGTGGCGGGAGCGTTGCATAGCCCAAACGGCATCCTCCCATAGGCAGACGTTCCGAATGGGCAAGTGAATGTCGTCTTCTCCTGATCCACCGGTGCAATCGGAATCTGGTAGAAACCTGATAAACCATCAAGAAAACAATAGAATTTCCGCCCCGCAAGGCGGTTTAGCATGTCATCTATAAATGGTAAAGGGAAGTGGTCTTTCTTAGTGGCGGCATTTAATCTTCTATAGTCAATGCACATCCGCCATCCAGTGGTCTTCCTAACCGGTACTAACTCTCCCTTCTCATTCTCTTCCACCGTGACTCCTGATTTTTTAGGAACTACATGAACTGGGCTCACCCATCGACTATCAGGAATGGGGTAAATCATATCGGCATGTAGCAACTTGATCACTTCTTTCTTTACCACTTCTTGCATGGCCGGATTTATCCTACGCTGAGGTTGCCTAATCGGTTTGGCATCTTGTTCTAGAGTGATGTTGTGCACACACCGAGTAGGGCTAATTCCTTTGATATCACTGATACCCCATCCTATAGCTGCATAATTTGCTTTCAAAACTTCAATTAGCCTACTTTCTTCATTGTCGGAGAGATGTGAGGAGACGATCACAGGCTTCTTCTGATTTTCTCCTAAGTAGACATACTTGAGGTGCGCAGGAAGTGGCTTTAATTCTAAGCTAGGCTCTTCAGGAAATTTACTTTCTTCCTCTTCTTCATCCAAAGGTTCAAGCACTTCTTCTCCTACGAGAATTTCTGGGGTGCTATCCATCATTTCAACTAGTTCCCTTGCTTCTTCGGTCATGTAGCATGTTTTAGTCTGCATGGTTAGTGCCTCCTCAAGTGGCTCACGATTATTATAGCAATGATGGAATTCGGAAATCATGGAATCATAGCAATCGACAAAATTTAACTCTTCCACGACTTCCTTATCTCCGATGCTACATCCTACCAATTCAATCTTCTCACCCATTACCTCCATGGTAATTTTCTTGCCCTTAAGTTCAAGGCATGTGTTAGTAGTTACCATGAATGGTCTCCCAAGTAGTACTACGTGCTCGCGAATATGGCTCTTTCCCCGTCTGCAGATTTCATTACTACAAAATCAGCTGGAATTATCAATTTGTCCACCTTCACAAGGATATCCTCTATTATCCCGACTGGCCTTTTCACACTTTGGTATTCCATTTGGACGACCATATCAGTTGGTGTCAGTTCTCCGAGATCCAGGGCCTTGTACACTGAATAGGGCATTAGGTTAATGCTAGCCCCTAAGTCAAGCATTGCTTTCGTGGTCCGACCGTTCCCTAAAGCGATGTTGATGATGAAACTTCCAGGATCTTTTTTCTTCACAGGTAATCCGGCAATTGAGTTGACCGTTTCAACCCCATTCACTTCCTTTCCTGAAGTAACCCTTTTGTTCTTTATCTCACGAAAGAATTTCGTGTAAGCCGGAATGTTTTGGATTAACTCCAAGAGAGGCACATTGACTTCCACCTTTGAGAGGCGTTGGAATAGAGGTGACTCTTGAATATCCTTCTTGGCTGACTTGATCCGACTTGGGAATGGTACATGTGGTTTTGGAGGCACATATGGGTTAGAAGATTTGTGAATTTCCGCTGGCGTAGGAGTTCCTACTTCGACTTCATCATCACCTATGTCTTCTACAGATGGTCTTGGTTCATCATTCTTTTCTGGAACTTCTTGAGGTTCTTTGGAACTTTCGCTAACCTCTTGTTCTGTGCTTGGTCCTGCTTTTTCGGTCCCAGTAGATTCAACACGTTTAGGACGCACGAAGTTAGGAATTTTGGTCATCTTTCCTCCACGGAGTAGTAGATTCACTTCTTCGTACTCAGTTTCCTCGGTTGTAACAGCTGGAAGTGGCTCGGGATCAGCTTCAGGTGACAAAATGGGGGAACTGGGGTCGTCCAATTCCCTGGAGCTGGGGGGCGATTCGCCCCCCACATCGGGTGGTTCGCCCCCCACTTCCAGGGGGCGTCTTCGACTGCTTTTCCGCACTTTTCACACTTCAGCAGGCTAAGCTCCTTGATAAGTTGCTCAGTTACTTCGATCGCTTCAAAAGCCTTTTCGATGCGAAGATTGTTTTCAGCTTGCCCTGCGTGTGCTATGTCGAAAACACTCTCAATGGCTTTAATCCCTGCGTAAAACGCAAGTTCCTCCTCTTCACTGATATCTTCCTCTTCAGAATATCTTTCGTATAAGCTGTCAGTTTCGCCCCGATTTGAATATACGTTGGTGACTTGACTCGACATTATTTTCTCGGATTGTGCAGATCCATTGGCGTACTTTTGAAAGACCTTCTCTGCCTCTTCAACTGTACATTCTTCTATACCTCCACACATCCCATCCACTTGAAGCCTAACATCATCACGTAGTCCACCAACAAAATACCAAATCAGCTCCCCTTCGTCGAAATGGTGATGGGGGCACTCACGTTTATACAGCTCAAAACGTTCATAGGTGTCACAGAACCGCTCGTACTCTCCTTGCTTGAAGTGTTCGATCCGATTCCGCAGTGCAATCGTCTCATGGTAAGGCATGAAACACGCCAAGAACTCCTCTACTACTTGGCTCCAGGTCCTTAGTGATCCTGGTGCTAACCTTGCTATCCAAATCCTCGGTTCATATCCCAAAGCAAAAGAAAATAATTTCCTGCATAATTGATCCTCGGTGAACCCCTTTGCTGGAACTTTTGCTATTTCCTCTTCATAGGACCTGATGAAGCTTAACGGATTCATCCCCACTCCATCTTCGAACCTCGGTATCCTTCTCACTACAGAACTCGTTACCTCATACCCCGATAACTCTTCTTCCAAGTATATAGCTGACCCTTTCTTGACTTGTGAGAACGTAGGTGTCAAGCGAGCTTTTAAGGTCGTCATACCTGGAAATCTGGAACAGGAGTAACTCAAAACTGAAAATTAGTCTCGTTAGAAATCTCGAAGATCAAGAAAATTTCTAGAAATCACTATAAAATCGAAAACTACTAAGACTAGGAAAGGAGTATCAGAGAGAGATTAAATAGGAAAATAAAAACTACTAGAACTAGGAATTGAATGCTGAAAATATAAAAAAGCTAAACAGAAAAAAGGAGTATAGTCCCCGGCAACGGCGCCAATTTGATGAACTGGTTTAGAACTTGTCAGATTCTAGTTAATCAAATAAATTTGTATTGAGCCAAAGACAATTCACAACTACAACGAAAACCGTAGTGTAGCAGTAAAATAACCTCGAGTGTCGATCTCTAAGGACTATAACTAGCTTTATCTAATCTAACTTAAGAATATAAAATCAACAAACTACTTAGCAAAAGTTTTTCTTATCAGATAATGGAGGCTGGAGATAGTATGGTCATTCAAAGCATAGCAGGTTAATAATCATGCATGAAGTACCCGGTTTTGCATAGAGATCTTTGATCAATGAATTGTCCAATTGTGTTCCGTTATTATTCAACAATACGAAGATAAAGGTTTTAGATAGATCAAAGAAATAAAGCAATAACTCAAAGTATAATGCGCGATATAACCATTAGCATAATTATTAACCCTTCGCTAAGAAATCACATACTATCACCAACGAGAAGTTTAGCTACTCATAGATGTCATGCAATCAACAGAAATCATAGCAAGATTGAATGAAAACATGTTGAAAGATAAATAAATATAAATAGAAAAACTGTAAGATACAATGTTACCGAAGGTTGTCAATCTCCGCAGAATCGCGATCTTACAAGCTCCAAAACGCTAAGAAAAAGTATCTCCTAAGCTAAGAATCCCCAGAACAGGCTCTGGAGAATTCCTACCTAAAACTAATGAGAAAGGTGAGAGAAAAAGTCTGGAAAAGTATGAAAAACGGAGAAAACTGAGCAACTATATATAGTGATTCGGCAGATGTGGGGCGAGTCGCCCCACACACCGGGCGATTCTCCCCATGTCCCGGACGACTCGCCCGGGAGGTTCTGGCGGCTGGAAACGCGTTTTTGGATTTCTTTTCTTTTTCGGACTCGGTTTTTGCCTTCTAGTGACCTTTTATCCTTCAGACTCGACCCCTAGACTTCAAATCCTATCCGGAATCTTCTAGATACTCCAATTAGGCCTTCGGAACACCAATTCCTTGTCTACTTCAATATAATTGCCCGGAAAACCTCGTTTTTCACCCAAAACCTGTAAAATACAAACTAAAGGGAAACGTGACACTATTCTAATAAAATGCACTAAAATATAGCTAAATTAACAAAGAGGATAGCTAAATTGGTGAAAAAAGACTCAAATGAAAGTGTAAAATACACGTTCATCAGTGGCCTTACTGAAATGCATGGCTTTTCCACAAACGAACAAGTCACTTCAATTTCAAGACGCTGAATAAGCTGTCTAAGAAAGAACTTGTAGTTGGACTGCCTAAGCTTACTTTCAAGAAGGATGGAGGTTTCTCATCTTGTCAGCAAGGAAAGCAAACAAAATCTTCATTCAAGAACAAGGCAGTCCAGTCAACTACAAAATCGTTGCAACTATTGCACATGGACTTGTTTGAGTCATCAGCAACAAGTTATGCAGGAAAGAAGTATGGTCTAGTTGTTGTGGATGATTACTCAAGATTCAATTGGGTTATATTCATCAAGCACAAATGAGAAACAAATAATGAAATACCTAACTCGCTGAATAAGCTCGAAGTTATGAAAAATGACAAGGTACAAATCATTCGAACTGACCATGGTACTGAGTTTGTCAACCAGTACATAACTGAGTATTGCACTTCTAAAGGCATACACCATCAGTTATCTTCAGTAAGAACACCATAGCGAAATGGAGTTGTTGAAAGAAAAAACAGAAGCCTTAAGGAAGCTACAAGGATTATGCTTGCTGACACTGAAATAAGTGAATCCTATTGGGTTGAATCTGTCAACACAGCTTGCTACACTCAGAATAGAAACGATCAATAAGGAATACAATAGAATTCCATAGGAATTATTTGTTGGAAGACCTCCTAACATCACACATTTGAGAGTGTTTGGTTGTAAGTGTTTTGTTCTTAACAATGGTAGAGAATACCTAAAAACATTTCAACCAAAGGCAGATGAAGCAACATTTCTTGGTTACTCCTTACACAACAAAGCCTACAGAGTTTACAACAAAAAGGCACAAAAGATTGAAGAATCAATGCATGTTGTATTCCATGAAAAGAAGCAAGGAGTTCCTACTGAGAAAGAAGTCTCAGAATGTATGAAGAAACTAATCATTCATGAACAAGAAACTGAGAGAAGAGCTGGAAAAGCCAAAATTGTTGAACTAAATGATGAGTCTGACGATGAAAGGCCTATGCTAAGTAATGACAAGATGAATGTAGTTCATGATAAGGAATTCCCAGCAAGAAACTCAATTGCCCCTGAAGTTGCTAAAAATACGCAACCACCTGTGCCTACTGTAGAGTCTCCACAGTCCAGTAACACTGAACAAGTGATTGCTGATGAACCAACTCCAGTAGCGACACAACCAGAAACCAGTAGTACTGAACAAGTACATACTGAAGAGTCACGTGCTGAAACGCACACATGTCCTAACCCGAAGAGCAAAAAGCCTGTTGCTAAGTGGATTAGAGATCATCCCCCTACGAATATGATTGGTGATTTAGACAAACACCAAGTGACTAGATCAAAAGTCTCTACTAATAAAGAAGTTGCTGAAGAAGCAATTTTAATTGAAGTAGAAGCTTTGTTCTCTTGTTTCATCTACAAAATTGAACCAAAGACTATTGAAGAAGCACTGAAACATCATGAATGGGTTTCAACAATGCAAGAAGAATTGGATCAATTCGAGAGAAACAAAGTCTGGAAACTTGTACTCCTTGCTGAAGGAAAGAAAGCAATATGTAAAAAGTGGGTTATTAGAAAGAAGTTGAGCGAATCTGGGAAAGTAGCAAGGAACAAAGCAAGATTAGTTGCTCATGGTTACTTCCAGACTGAAGGACTAGACTTTGGTGAGTCTTATTCTCTAGTTGCTAGATTGGATGCAATTAGGCTCTTTCTGGCCTTTGCTGCTCACAGTGACTTCATTGTTTACCAAATGGATGTAAAAAGTGCATTTCTAAATGGTGAACTTGCTGAAGAAGTCTACTTGGAACAAACCTCAGGTTTTGAAGTTCCATCAGAAACCAAGATGGTATACAAGCAACTGTATGTGGTCTAAAGCAAGCACCTAGAGCATGGTATGACACACTTTCTAAGTTCTTGCTGGAAAATGGTTTTAAGAAAGGTGAGGTCGATAAAACCTTGTTCACCTTGAATCAAGATGGAAAACTTCCCTTAGTCCAGATTTATGTGGATGACATAATTTTTGGTTCTAAGAACAAGCAACTTTGTGAAGACTTCTCTAAACTCATGATAAATAAGTTTGAAATGAGTATGATGGGAAAATTGAATTATTTCCTAGGTTTCCAAGTGAAACAACTCAACAATAGAATATTTATAAGTCAATCAAAGTATGCAAAAGAGATGCTTACAAAGTTCAGGATCAAAGATGATGAAAAACCTGAAAAGATCCCCATGAGCGTCGGTACTAAAATGAGTTATACTGAATCTGATAAGAGCGTTGATGAACACAAGTATAGTTAACACATTGGATCCTTGTTGTATTTAACAACAAGTAGACCTGACATTCAGTATGCAGTTTGTGTATGTGCTAGATTCCAATCTGATCCCAGGAAAACACATTACAAAAAGGCATTGATAATACTGTAATATGTCAAAGGAACCGTCAATGTTGGATTATGGTATCCAAAATATTTTGTACTATAACTAGTAGGTTATTCGGATGCTGATCATGCTGGATCAACTCTTGATAGAAAACGTACTTCTGGAACTTGTCAGTTTCTAGGTACTAGATTAATATCATGGTTCAACAAGAAGTTGCTAATCCTCCACAGAATCTGAATACATTGCGGCTGGTTGTTCCACTGCTCAAATCTTATGGATTCAACAACAACTAAGGGATTATGGTATCTTTGAAAAGAAGACTCCAATCTTCTGTGATAATACAACTTCTATTGCTATTACGCAAAATCCAAAGTTCCACTCAAGAATAAAGCACATTGATATCAGACATCACTTCATCAGAGACCATGTTGAAAAAGGATACATTGAGGTTGTCAAGGTAGGTACTGAAGATCCGCTTGCTGACATCTTTACCAAACCATTACCAGACAATAGGTTTACAATGCTAAGGTATAACCTTGGATTGATTGAACTACCTCAATAAGAAAGGATTAACTACTTGATTGCTGAAACAGGTATTTAGCAAATCAAGATGTGCTTACTGAATATTATTCAGAATAGTAATCCTGTACAAGTGTTTCAGTACACATGTTTATGGATCTTGACCATAAGTGTTTAAGATGGTTACAAAGTGTTTGCTGAAACAGGCATTCAACAAAAGGTCCATTAAAAACAGTCATTGTTAGGAATATTGACTACTTACTGAAATGGGCATTCAGTAAAAAGGGAAATATGGATATTGAAACAGGTATTCAGTATCAAGATTGCAAATTGAGACGGGAACTCAGTAAAAGAGCAAAAGTGATTTTACTTTGAAAGAATTTACCTCTTATCTCAACGAAAGAAAAAGGATTTGCTGAGACTGGAACTCAGAAACCTTGTTGTTTAAAGAATAAAGAGATAATAAATTAAGGGGGAACTATTAGCAAGTACAAGGCTTGTTACCTGGTAAGTAATTGTTAAAGTCAGAATATGAAATACGCTTGCTGAATGTTGTCTCAGAAAGCTAAGTGCATAATGACAACATCCCTTGATTCAAGGTAAAATTTAATAGTGACGTTACGATGGCACAGATAACTTGCAAGTCATCTTCGCATGAGAATAAATCGTGGCCATTGATAAAAGCTAGTTGTTGATCTAACGGCTCACATAATAAAGTAAAAACGTGCTCTAACGGTTTTCGAGTTAGTGGCCCACTAAGCATTTAATGCGGAGTGTGACTACTCTCTCTCTGTGTATCTCAACTTGCTTGCTGAGATCTCAAATCAATTGAGAATCTCACAAATCGGAGATACTATATATATGAGGAGTTGATGAATGTGTGTTTTACACTTTCATTCGAGTCTTTTTCACCTAATTTAGTTATCCTCTATGTTAAGTTAGCTATATTTTAGTACATTTTATTAGAATAGTGTCACGTTTCCCTTTAGATTTTATTTTACAGGTTTTGGTTGAAATTCGGAGATTTACGGGCAATTATATTGAAGTCTACAAGGAATTGGTGTTCCAGAAGCCTATTTGGAGTATCTGAAGGTTTCCGGATAGGATTTGGAGTCTAGGGGTCGAATCTGGAGGTTAGAAGGCTACTAGAAGTCATAAACCGAGTCCGAAAAGGTGAAGAAATCCAAAACCGCGTCGAAAACGCGAAAATTTCACGTTTACACTGTGGGGCGAACCGCCCCGTGCCTCGGGCGAACCGCCGCGGGCAAATTCCAGGCCTATATATAGTTGCGAGTTTTCTCTCCGAAAATCATATCTTTCCAAGCATACTTTCTCACCTCTCTCTATAGTTTTAGGTAGGAACTTCCCGGGGCCTGTCCTGGGAGTTCCATAGCTTAGGGGATACTTTTTCATAGCAGATTGGAGCGCGTAGGATCGCAATCATCCGGAGATTGAGAACCTTCGGTAACTTTGTATCTTACAACTTTTATCTACTTATTTTATATTCTTTCAATATGGTTTCTTCTATGATTGCTATTGATTGCATGCACATTATGAGTAGCTAAATTTATCGTTGGTGGTAGTATGTGAATTCTTAGCGAGGGAAGATAATCATGCTAATGGCTATATCGCGCATTATACTCCGTGTCATTGCTTTATTTCGTTGATGAGTTGAACACCAAAATTCTCGTATGTTGTATTGATCATTATGCACACTAGGACACTTGTCGGCCAATCAGACCAAATTATCTTCGTAGTGTTGAATGATTACGGAACACAATAGGACGTTAGTTGTTGACAGGTCAGACCCATATTATCTTCGTAGTGCACAATACTTACAACAGGACCCAAGATTCATTCAAAGATCTCTATGCAAGACCGAGGAATTTATGCATGATTATCGACCCATTATGTTAAGAAGGACCATACTATCACCAACCTCCATTATCTGCTTGAAAACCCCCGATTGCTTTCTATCTGCTGTTTTATATTCTCTTAATTAAATAGATAAAGCTAGTTATAGTCCTGAGAGAACGACACTCGAGTCATTCTACTACTACACTACGGTTTTCGTTGTAGTTGTGGATTGCCTTTGGCTATTACAAATTTATTTGACTGAATCTGACACGTTCATCAAATTGGCGCCGCTGCCGGGGACTATACTCCTTTTTTCTGTTTAATTTGTTTTTATTTACAGCTTTAGATTCCTAATTCTTTTAGTTTTAGTTTTCCTTTTTAATCTCATACTGCTTTCCTAGTCTGTTTCTAATTTCCCTTTCCTAGCCTTAGTAGTATTCGATATCTAGATTTATTCTCGATTTTTCGAAATTTCTAACGAGGCTAATTTTTAGTTTTGAGTTACTCTTACTACAGACATACAGGTATGATGTCCATGCGCGCTCGCATGACACCCCAATTCTCGCAGGTGAGGAGAGGATCTTCCATATACCTGGAAGACGAGTTAAGGAGGTATGAGGTGACGGAGTCCATGGTGAGGTACTTACCGAGGTACGAAGATGGAGTAGGGATGGAACCATGGAGTTTCATTCGATCCTATGAGGAGGAAATAGAAAGAATTCCAGCAGAAGGGTTTACTAAGGACCAATTATGCAGGAAACTATTTTCTTTTGCTCTTGGGTATGAGGCGAAACGTTGGATTGCAAGGTTTGAACCAGGATCGCTGAAAACTTGGGGCCAAGTAGTAGAGGAGTTCTTGGCGCGGTTCATGCCTTATCATGAGACAATTGCCTTACGTGATAGGATCCAATATTTCGAGCAAGGAGAGTATGAGCAGTTTTGTGACGCCTACGAACGTTTTGAGATGTATAAATGTGAGTGCCCCCATCACCGTTTCGAAGATGGGGAGTTGATTTGGTGCTTCGTTGGTGGACTTCGTGAAGAGGAACGACTTAGAGTGGATCAGTTGAGCGGCGGTCTGGGAGAATGTACGGTCGACGAGGCAGAAGAAGTCCTCCGTAAGTACGCCAGAGGTTCAACACAATCCGATGAGGTCATACCAATTCACATCACCGCAAAGGAAGTAGATCGAGGTGAAGCAGGAAACTCATCCGAGGAGTATTTTGAAACCGAAGAAATCAGTGAGGAAGATGCACATGCCGAGCAAGTTGAAGATGACCTTCGCATAGCAAAAGTTGTTGAAGAAGTTGAAGTAACTGAGCATCTTACGGAAGAATTCAGCTTGTTGAATTGTGCTGAAGTAGAAGAGGTTCGAGAACTTGAAGAGGAGAAAGGATTGGAAGGCGACACCCCCTGGAGGTGGGGGGCGAGTCGCCCAGCATGGGGGGAGAACCGCCTCCCATGACCAGTGAGCTGGACGACCCCAGCTCCCCTGTTTCTTTACTCCTAGACATTTGAATCAACCCAAAACCACTTCCTTCCGTTACTACTGAGGTTCTTAAGTACAAAGAGGTGAATCTACTCCTCCGAGGTGGAAAGCTTGACAAGAAAGATACACAGGAGCCACCACTAAACAAGCACCTCGATGAAGTCAAAGTGAATGTCCTCCTATTGATGAAGTCCTTATTGGATATGCCTGCAAAGCAAACCAGTCCATTCACCATGGTGAGATCTTTGAGGCTTCCTAGGTCTCTTTGCTACATCAGACCAAGAGAATGGCGGCCACCGTGGGGAGGTACTCTTGAGTCCATTCTTGAATACTCAGCCGACCGAGGACAAACCGTTCGGTAACATCTAGTATCACTTTTTATTTACTCATTCTGTTTTGCTAGGGACTAGCTTAAGTTTCATGAGGGGGATGGGATGTGAACCATGATGTTAAGTATTGTTTGGCTTTGTGATGTTGAGTAGGATAGTCTTGTTTTTTTTTTTTTTTTTTTTTTTTTTTTTTTTTTTTATTTGCATTTGCACGTTTACTGCTTTCCTAGGATAGTTTTGCATGTTTTATATGGAGTTTATTGCCGAATTTTTTGAACTTTTTTATTGGGTAGATCAACTAGCTACGCCATTAATCGTATGCTTCATCTCTATGAATTTGTTTGAGGTTTTTCTCGCTTGGCTCGTCACATTTATGTATTGCACTTTGTTAATCTAGGTAGTCTCGACATCACTTAGTGGTGTTTTCTCTACTGCGGTTCACGCATGCCTTTATAATAGGATGATGCATGTTAGGATCTTATGGTTGTTTTCCCGAGTAATTATGTACCTAAGAGGCAACAAGTCTTCACCATGCTTTGAGATTGCTAAATGCCTAGGAAGGAGATAGTGTGAGGTTGTGTGATCCTTTGTTTATAACCTATTCTTCCGAATAGGTTTGGGGAGGGGGTTACACCATCATAGGCTTGTTTCTGTTTTTCATTTTCGTATCGTGAGTTTATTTTTCCTTTTCCGTAAATTTTGTACTCTAACCTATTCTTTCGAATAGGTTTGGGGAAGTCGTGTGAGTCATGTTTTGTTTCTCTTTTTGTTATGCTACTGCTGGCTAGAAAAAAATCGAAAAAAAAGAAAGAAAAATTCCAGAAGAAAAAAAGAAGAAAAAGAAAAAAAAGAATCTGGAAAGAAAAAAAAAGAAAAAAAGAGAAGACCCCAAAAAAGCAAAGAATGGTCCAAAAAATAAAGCCAAATAGCAGTTTAGCTAAGTTTGAGTCTTTTCGATTTTTCGTATTGTTCGTAATTGTGTTTTTCTATTTTTTATCTTTTTTTGTCTTGAGTGTCATCTGTTCTAGACCACCCTCGTCCTGCCATTCAGGAAGTGGTGAATAGCTTAAGACTTTACTTGAGAGATGGGTAGAATAGGGGAGTGTTATCTTTTATAGGGAACCCTCCTTCGTTTGATGAGAGCCAGTACTGGTTCGACCTCTTTTGAGGAAAAGTCTTAACATGGTGGAACAGCAGTAAGTCCTCAGTTTCATAGGCACGGGGCAACCATTCGTATCTTAGCATGCATCATTACGTCGTCACTGACTAGGTCCAGGTAGAGAATGTTACGAGAGACTATCTTGTCTTGACATAAGTGCTTATGTGGATGTGTATAAGTAAATCGAGGTATTCTTCAACCTATATTCATGCTTTGATTTATATGGTTTTTTTTCATATGTTATTTGGTAGATTCAGTAATTTAGTTCATTTTATTTGGCATGAAACTCCATTTTTGTGTCTTGCATGTTTTTTGTATTAGAGTCTAGCTTAGTTGCTTGAGGACAAGCAAAGGTTCGGTTTGGGGAGTTTGATGAATGTGTATTTTACACTTTCATTCGAGTCTTTTTCACCTAATTTAGCTATCCTCTATGTTAATTTAGCTATATTTTAGTACATTTTATTAGAATAGTGTCACGTTTCCCTTTAGATTTTATTTTACAGGTTTTGGTTGAAATTCGGAGATTTACGGGCAATTATATTGAAGTCTACAAGGAATTGGTGTTCCAGAAATCTATTTGGAGTATCTGAAGGTTTCCGGATAGGATTTGGAGTCTAGGGGTCGAATCTGGAGGTTAGAAGGCTACTAGA
This sequence comes from Plantago ovata, assembly GCA_028274465.1. Lineage (NCBI taxonomy): Eukaryota > Viridiplantae > Streptophyta > Magnoliopsida > Lamiales > Plantaginaceae > Plantago > Plantago ovata. Next base: position 54,197,091 of record CM051457.1, read on the forward strand.
AGTCATAAACCGAGTCCGAAAAGGTGAAGAAATCCAAAACCGCGTCGAAAACGCGAAAATTTCGCGTTTACACTGTGGGGCCGCCCCGTGCCTCGGGCGAACCGCCGCGGGCAAATTCCGGGCCTATATATAGTTGCGAGTTTTCTCTCCGAAAATCATATCTTTCCAAGCCTACTTTCTCACCTCTCTCTATAGTTTTAGGTAGGAACTTCCCGGGGCCTGTCCTGGGAGTTCCATAGCTTAGGGGATACTTTTTCATAGCAGATTGGAGCGCGTAGGATCGCAATCATCCGGAGATTGAGAACCTTCGGTAACTTTGTATCTTACAACTTTTATCTACTTATTTTATATTCTTTCAATATGGTTTCTTCTATGATTGCTATTGATTGCATGCACATTATGAGTAGCTAAATTTATCGTTGGTGGTAGTATGTGAATTCTTAGCGAGGGAAGATAATCATGCTAATGGCTATATCGCGCATTATACTCCGTGTCATTGCTTTATTTCGTTGATGAGTTGAACACCAAAATTCTCGTATGTTGTATTGATCATTATGCACACTAGGACACTTGTCGGCCAATTAGACCAAATTATCTTCGTAGTGTTGAATGATTACGGAACACAATAGGACGTTAGTTGTTGACAGGTCAGACCCATATTATCTTCGTAGTGCACAATACTTACAACAGGACCCAAGATTCATTCAAAGATCTCTATGCAAGACCGAGGAATTTATGCATGATTATCGACCCATTATGTTAAGAAGGACCATACTATCACCAACCTCCATTATCTGCTTGAAAACCCCCTATTGCTTTCTATCTGCTGTTTTATATTCTCTTAATTAAATAGATAAAGCTAGTTATAGTCCTGAGAGAACGACACTCGAGTCATTCTACTACTACACTACGGTTTTCGTTGTAGTTGTGGATTGCCTTTGGCTATTACAAATTTATTTGACTGAATCTGACACGTTCATCAGGAGTCATAACAAAGACAAATCTTTACAGACTCCCATATATTTTTTATCCTTTCAAGCAAAACCTCTTTGATTTTCCCTGAGTTTTCCGGTCAAACACTTTGCCATTTTCATCGTTCAAAAGCTTTCAAAACTTTTATATAATGGCATCCAAGAGATCAGTTTCAAGAGTCTCCAAGGCAGACAGGGCTTCAAAAAGCACTACTCCTGCTGCTTCTTCTCCTGTGAAGAACACAGTGAAACTCACCATAGCAGACAACAAGGTTTCTCAGAGACCCATACTTGTATCATTTCTAGACACTGTAAAGTGTGAAGCAATGATGCAATGGGGGTCAATGGCGAAAGAAAAGTACATTCTCTACTACTGTGAAGACGAGAGTGAAAATGAAGAAGCCCTAAACTACATAAAGCAACAAGGGCTCTGGAACTTCATCACGGCCCGTCCCTCCGGCCTGAGTGATGAACACATTTTTGACGCGTTCATCTTGTGTTTTTTACCTTCTTTTTCTGTCTTTTTGCTTAGTTTTGTAGAATAGTGTCACGTTTTGTGTTTTCTGCATTTTCAGGCACTTAGGTACGAAAAGGTGTTTTTGGAGCTAAAAACGAGCATTTTTGATGGAAAATGGCCCCGTCGAAGTTCCTCGATCCCCGTGGCTTTGTTCGTGAGTGCTCGATTCCCAATATGTGTTGAGAAGGACTTGTCCAAGGAATTTGAAGGCCGCTCGTGGGCAAAATGTTGAGTTTCCAAGTCAAAATCTACTCCACGGATCAAGTGGCACGCTTCCTGAATCTAAGTGGTCCACCTGGGAACGTAGCAGATTACAGAGAATCTGCCCAGCAACTAAGCGGTCCGCTTGGCAAAGCCCAAGCGTTCGCTTGGCTTCGGTTACAAAATCCAATTTTGTCCTTTAATACACATTTTCAGTTACATTTCTCACATTCAGACTTCTGCATTCGAATCTGGAGAGCTCCTAAGCCCAAATTCACCCTAGAACTCATATTTTCATTGTAATTCTTACTTGGATTGAAGATTTTGCCATAGGATTGCATAGTATATTCATCTATGGAGAGGTTTTCATCAAATCCACCGAATAGTGACAGCTTTGGTGGTAACTTGTATCGACTAATCAATTTGGCGCCGTTGCCGGGGACTTAACTTATTTGGTTGGTGTTTTTGTTTTTCAGCCAACACCACTTTCTCACCCCCTTTCTTTCCCCCCTATTTCTTTGTGCTTAATTCTATGTGTTCTGGTTTTTGTTGCACTAACGGGAACTAATCCTTGTCTGGGTATTGTGTTAATTACACTAGAGTTTCAGGCAAGATGGCTAAGGAACCATTGAAGTTGCTTTCAAAGTTTACAGTTGGGCCTAGTGGTCCAACTATTATTCTCAATCATGCAACAAGGAATCTGGAGCTTAAAAGTCACATATTCCAGCAATTATCCAAGTTCTATGGCATGGACAATGAGGACATCATTGGGTATTTGAATGACTTAGAGAATTTCGTTCTCTACTTGCCTAGACCGGATGCTAGAGTTACTGATGATGATTTGCGGATGAAGGTTTTTTCGCTATGGGAGTCGGGGATAGAGCGAAGGCTTGGTTGAGATCTCTGGAAGCTGGATCCTTGACCACATGGGCTCAAATATTTGAAAAATTTATGGATCGGTATTATCCCACCTCCAAGACTATGGTTATGAAGGGATAAATCAGCACTTTGAGCAGAAGCATGATGAAGCCTTCAATGAAGCCTATGGTCGGTTTAAGGGTTTGCAATATCAGTGCCCACATCACGGCTTTGATAGAGGTCAGCTTCTCCAATTTTTCTATAATGGTTTGCATTCGCAAGTTCAAACACAAGTTGATACCATTTGTGGAGGAAGCATGGGAGAGTTGTTTCCGAGTCAAGCTCAAGCGAAGATGGACGCAATGTACCGAAATTCTCAGAACCGAACTATAAGAGCAAAGGTTCTTTCAAGAGAACCTAGAGTAGAACCCATAGCAGCTTTTGTAGAGCAAGTGACTTGTGGCGATGACTATGAGCAAGGATTCATCAATAAACGTCAACATGCTGAGGTAAATTACGGGGTACCCGGATATGCTCCACCTTCTTTGCTTGCTATGGTGCAAACCTTGGTACAAAAGACTGACAAGTTTATGGAATCTTATTACAAGAATCATGCTATGAATGAGAAGCGGTTTGAGAACTTGGAGGCTAGTACTTCTTCTCTTAACAAGAAGTTACAAGAGCTCATTGATAGAGGAGCTAGTCGTGAGCAAGAGAAACTTTTGCGTAATACCGAGAGAGCTATGGCCATCACGGTGGTGACTGATATTCCGGTTGAGATCACAGTCACAAGAGAAGGAGCACGAGTTGAGGTGCCAAGTAGCAAGAAAATCTCTGAGCCTTGTGTTACTAATGAGGAGCCTAAGTCCTCTATGGGTGAGGAAGAAGCTTCGCATATTGAAGAAGAAAACTCATCATCTGAGGATGATATGGTGGAAGTACCCGCACTTGAATGCTTCGATATGGAAATCGGTCTTGGCATGAAGGATGGTATATTGGCTACACTGTACACGGGAGCTGGAGTCAATGTCTTGCTGATGAACGTGTATGAAGAGTCCCGATTGACTGGTTTGAAGCCAATGAAAGCTATGGTTCAACTTGCTGATGTGTGTATGAGGAGACCTTTGAAAGTTCTTGAGGACTTGGTTGTGAGAGTTGCTGGTGTTCAGGAGAAGACGAGCTTCATAGTCATGCCGACTTCGGAAGCCAAGCTTAAGGACGTGGTCCTGTTGGGAAGAGCCTTTATCAATAAGGTGCACATGGTGATTGACATGTACCGTCGTACATGAAGTTTTGAGGTAGATGGCAAGTGACAAACGTTGCGAGCCATTGTTAATTCATGTGTTGATAAGACTTGCACTAATAAACTTATAGGATACTTTGGTCCTCTATTTCTTCGTTCAAATGTGCAGGGATTTCACCGATTGAAGAGGGCGTTGATGGGGAAGTCTAGTACCCAATTTGAATTCAACCCCAATTGAGCCTTGAAGAGTCGAGCCAACGACATGTAAACAAAGGCGCTTCTCGGGAGGTAACCTGAGGTGGTAAAGTGTTTTGCATTTACTTAGATTCCTTTTCTTTAGGTAGATTTCTTTTTTTTCCGCATGCATTTGTTTTTGTGCCTTAGGTAGGAAAAAGTGGAAAAAAATATAGAATTTGGGTATACAGGACAAGTGGCTCGCTTGGAAATTCCAAGCAGTCCGCTTGGAAACTGGAAGAATTCCAGAAACTTAAGCTAGAGTCAAGTGAGTCACTTGGAATCCCAAGCGGGCCGCTTGGCGACTGGCAAAGTCTCTGGACTTCTGCCAGATTCCAAGTGGCCGGCTTGATTGGTTCCAAGCGGATCGCTTCCCAAGCGGTCCGCTTGGACTCTGCCAAGCGGCCCACTTGGATCGTTATCCCCGAATTCCAGTTTTTTTCCCTTTTTCCACCTTTGGGCACCCGTTTTCACTTCTTTCTTGAGTCCTTTCAGGTACTACTCATCATTAGGAGTTGGAAACGAATCTTTTATCTCAGGAAAGTGTACATTCAATCCAATTTTTTCTTTTTTATCAACGTTTCTTTACTCGAGGACGAGCAAAAGTTTAGGTTTGGGGAGGGGTTTTTCGGATTTTCAGTATTATGTGCTCTTTTGGTTCGTGTATGCCTTTTAGCTCAAGTTTCTTGTGATTTGTCGTGTTTTTTCAATTTTTGCATGCATATCATGCTTAGTTTAGTTGTTGCACGTTGTTGTGTGTGGAGTTTATTGCAAAGTTTTTTAAACTTTTTTATTGAGTAGACTACGCGTTTATGACCATTAACCATATGTTGCATCACTATGCAAGTAGTTTGAGGCTTGTCACGCTTGGTTTCTCACATTCGCATGTGCACTAGTTAAGCTTAGTAGTCTCGACATCACCTTGTGTGGTGTTTCTTCTGTTGCGGTTCACGAAGGCCTTATAAAATGATGCATGTTAGAGTCTATGGTTGTAACCCGTGTAATTATGTACGTAAGAGGCGACAAGTTCTTCACCTCTATTAGGGATTGCCAAATGCCTAGAAGGAGGTAGTGTGAGGTGTGTGATTCCTTGTATTAAATTTATTCTATCGAATAGGTTTGGGAAGGGGGTTGCTTTGTTGATCTTGTCTTTCGTCTTTGAGTCGTTGTAAAGTTTGTCTTTATCTCTTTTAGTGTTTCGTGCTCCAACCTATTCTTTCGAATAGGTTTGGAGAGGCGTCTTTGTAGAGTTTGTTCTTTTTTCTTTTCGTCTTTGTGCTCAAACCTATTCTCTCGAATAGGTTTGGCGAGGTGTTTTTCGTTGTTTCTTTGTTAGTACTACTGCTTGCCTTTTATAAAAAAAAAAGAGAAAAAAAAAGAGAAAATAAAAAGAAAAAAAAAAAAAAGAAAAAAAAAAATACAAAAAATAAGAAAAGAAGAATAAAGAATAAGACCCAAAAAAGCAAAAGAAGGGTCCTTGCAAGACAAAAAGTAGTCTTTGTAAAGTGTCAAGTGTTATGTAAATATTTTTGTTCTTGTGAAGTTTTCGAGTTGTAAATTCTATCTTTTGTTTCGTGTCGCCTTTGTCCGAGGCCTGTTCTTGACCAGCCTCATCCTGCTATTCAGGAAGTGGTTGAATGAGACTCATTCTTTGAGAGTCTGGGTAGAATATGGGAGTGTTATCTATCTAGGGAACCCTCCTTCGTTTGATGAGAACCAGTATTGGTTCGCCCTCTCTTGAGGAAAAGTCTCGCTTGGTGAACAGTAGTAAGTCCTCGGTTACATAGGCACGGGCCAATCATAGTATGATAATATGCATCATTGTATCGTCACTGACCAGGTCCAGATAAAAGATGTTATGAGAGACTCCTTTGTTTAACGAAGTGCACATGGGAATGTGTATATTCGCAATCGAGACATTCTTCAACCTACTTGCATGTCATGCTCATATGGTCTTGTTCATAAGCGTTTGGTAGATTCAATATATTAGTTCACTTTACTTGGCATGAGACTCCTTTTTGTGTTGCATTTAGATTAGTTGTTGCTTGAGGACAAGCAAGGGTTTGGTTGGGGAAGTTTGATGAACACATTTTTGACGTGTTCATCTTGTATTTTTTACCTTTTTTTTTTGTCTTTTTGCTTAGTTTTTTGGTTAGTTTTGTAGACTAGTGTCACGTTTTATGTTTTCTGCATTTTCAGGCACTTAGGTACGAAACAGTATTTTTGGAGCTAAAAACGAGCATTTTTTATGGAAAATGGCCCCGTTGAAGTTCCTCGATCCCCGTGGCTTTGTTCGTGAGTGCCCGAGTCCCAGTAAGTGTTGAGAAGGACGAGTCCAAGGCATTTGAAGGCCGTTCGTGGGTAAAAGGTTGAGTTTCAAAGTCAAAATCTGCTCCACGGATCAAGTGGCCCGCTTCCTGAATCCAATTGGTCCGCCTAAAAACAGAGTAGATCACAGAGAATCTGCCCAGCAACCAAGCGGTCCGCTTGGCAGAGCCCAAGCGGTCCGCTTGGCTTCGGTTTTAGAATCCAATTTTGTCCTTTAATACATATTTTCAGTTACATTTCTCACATTCAGACTTTTGCATTCGAATCTAGAGAGCTCCTAAGCCCCAAATTCACCCTAGAAATCATATTTTCATTGTCATTCATACTTAGATTGAAGATTTTGCCATAGGATTGCATAGTATATTCATCTACGGAGAGGTTTTCATCAAATCCACCGAATAGTGACAACTTTGGTGGTAACTTGTATCACTCTCTTGTCTTGTAGATTGAATCAATGTCTTCCTGTAACAATTCATATATTGTGATATTATCCATTGTGATTATGAGTAGCTAAGTCTTTTGTGTTGGTGGTAGAATGTAAAATTGTGCTTGTTTTGGATTATGTTTATGCTTACATGAGATTGTGATTCGATCTTGCTGCAAATTGCTTCATATGATTCGTAGTTGCCTATAAAACATCTTCGAATAAGAGAATCATGATAAACTCTTGGTCAAGGAAAGCTATAGGGTTGTATGTTAGTGATTTGCAGAAAGCTAGATAAATGGTGTTAGTGACAAACACATCTAAAGTATTGATAGTGATCTTTCATGACGTGTGTCTTAAATTTGCCTAGACGGTTGCTTAGCAGATTTAGTCGAAGGTTTTACGCACTGAACTTGGGAGCATATTCGTAATCCATACATGTCAATTCCGCTATCTACCACCAACCGTTTTCCATCTTTGATTACAAACAAGTGTGATTCTAGTTTGCTGTAGTTTGAAAACTGATTTCAAAACCATCTTGAATTCGTTGATTGAAATTGCATACAAAAATATCAAGCAAAGCCACGTTAGGTCCTGAAAGAACGACACTCGGGGACAACTTGCCATTGCACTCTAATTTGTGTAGTGATAAGTGTTCTTTGACTTGTAAACAAATTTAATTGGTGAAAAAACGACTCATCACTGAGTGTTGTAGATTTTATGGAATTCTACAACAACTCTGAGGTGAAAAGGGTCACTTATGACCAAGGAGTCACTGAAAAAGTGATTTCTACTTCAGTGCAAGGCACAAAAATCGTCCTGAAATGGACTGATTTTGCTAACATTTTTCAACTTCCAATCACCGGAAGTGTAGATCATCTGACTGATTCAATTGAAGAAATTGTTGAATTTTACAGTAATGTCAGAAACACTACCATGAAAATGAAGTGGCCCCAGTCGAATTTGACAAGGTAAAGGTAAAGAGAAAGCACATCTCTAATTCCTTAGGATTGGTGGCGTTGTTGATAATCAAAGTCCTTGACTCTCATGTTGGAGGAGTTGACCAAATAGGACTGAAAAGATGGCCCTTACTGAGACACATCTATGAGAGCAAAACAGATCTTTGCTGGGCCAAGTGTATTTTCAACAAGGTTACTGACTGCCTTGTAACATTCAAAGTCAAGGTGGAAAACAACACCATGGCTCCGTCTGGATTAGTGTTGTATGGACTGAAGATTTGTTATCTTCTTGAGCATTTGGGCATAAAGCTAAGATAAACCACTCCCATCAATAAAGCCGTCTGGTTTATGGGAAGGTTTAACTGTTCAAAACATAAACCTAAGAAAGCTAATGCCAAACCCAAGGAAAAGAAAAGAAAAGCAGATGCTGATGACTTACAACCAGCTGCTTCTTCAGCTATTCCTTCTGTCCACACAAAGAGACGAAAACAATCAGCAAATAGATCAAAGAAAACTGCTAAAAAGCAGGTCGCTGATACTTCTGCTCCATCACTTGGTGAAATGCAAGTTGGTTCAGCTGCTGAAACGGAAGTGCGTGCTAACGCTTCCAGTGCTCAACAACGCATCGATCTGGAACCAATAACTGAAGAAATCCCACAAGGCAATGGAAATGCAAATCCTGCCTTAGAAAACTTTGAAGACATCTACATGGTAGATGATATTGAAGACAATACATTTCAGCCCACAAGTGATATTGTTGCAGACGTGAATACGGCTGCATCTGATGCAAGAGTTGTTGCTGCGAAAGCAACAACAAGCACTGAAAAGACAGTTGTTGAACAAACAACTAGTCTAGAGAAATAGGTTACTCAACCTTAGAAAGAAGTTCCATCCAACGATGCACATAAAGATGTTGAGGATAGAAGATATGGATCACCAGTGCACATGACAATACTTCCATTTGAAACTGTCCAAATTGTCATTGAATCTTTAAGAACAGAAATGGAAGTTGAAGTTCCAGACAAATATGACCAATCTGTTGATCCATTCATGACCACAAGTGAGCTTATGGGTTAGAGAACTTCTACTCAACTTGTCAACTTAGAGACAAGGGAGAATGCTGATACTTCACAACTTTCTCAAGAAGAGCAAAACTAGAAGTTTGCTGAAGATACAGTCCTAGATATTGAAAAAGCCACAGATGTTGAATGGACTGAGTCACCACCTGTTGTTCTTAAGCAGGTAGATCACTCAGATATAGGCTTTATTTCTTTATTTGAAACTTTATCATTAGCTACAATTATTGTTGTAAGAAAATATGGTCAGAGTTACCCCTAGGGTACGCAGCGGAATTTCAAAAATTTTCTTAACATGCAGGTTAATTGATCATGCATATAATGTATATAATAAACACATTAATTAGAAGACCAACAATACTCCAAAGCAAGAATAGGTATTGAATCGATATGCCAATCGATGAAGTATTCGTAATAGTCCGGTGAATCTTCTCCTTCGCCGAAGTCGAAGATATCTGCAATACTTTGATTATCTGCAAGACAATAAAAGTTAGTTTCCATCTCTTTGAACCTCAACCTTGGTATCCACGGATGAACAACTTATCGGAAATAATGCTAGGATATTCTTTATGTGGTCAAGAAGATGGGGCGGCGATTTTCCTCCGGTGAAGAGTGGCGCGCGCGGCTAGGGTATAGAGGTAGGGGAGAGCTTTTTATTTTCTCTAAGAAAGGTAGAATAATTCTCTAAGAATTCGGCATTGAAAAATCTCTCTAATGACCTACTTATATAGTAGTCAATAGAAGCCTAAAGAAGATTCTTTTAGACTTCATAAAGGAATAAGAAATTTAATTCTTATTGCACAAAGAAACCAATTTAAGTCTAGATTCATTCCCAATTAAGTTAGAACTCAATTAGGAAAATCTAACTTAACCCTTGACTTCTAATATGGGAAGGAGTCGAAACTCCCTCCCATACTACTACTACACACGACCGGCCAAGGGGGAGTATGTGGGTCCCAATTTCGGGATCCACTTATAATTCGAAGTCAATTCAAACTCTAAGTAGATTTTGCCCATGTGCATATATTAATTCTAAATTAATATATCTTTTCAAATCAAACCTCTATTATATTTCTAAAATATAATCTTTAATTGTATTTACATAAAATAAAATTAATTAATCAATTCAATTAAGAATTCCAAATTATTAATTGAGCCACAAATAATTATAATTAATTCCAAATCAATTATAATTCATCAATCACAATTAATTCTAAATTAATTGTGATTCCATCTTCAAGGATATTCTGATAAGCTGAATCACCACACAGTGTGACCCATAGGGCCTCATTGTATTAAGCAAGTGCTACACTAGGCAACATGGAATTCCTAGACAGTTCCATTTGCAATATTAATACATGAGGACGTTTGAGAGGTTTCTCAAAGCAAACCCTTTCGTTGTGAAGTCTGTTGCGCTCAACGCGGCGATGGTAACGTCCCTTCATCTGACTGACTCGAATGCATCTAGGATCGATGATGTGTCTATCCCAATAATACATCCACGGGCGTCTTCAGTGAGTTGCTTGGTGAATCCAATATCTATTATGACTATCATAATAATATTGATACGCTGGCCAGCGGTTTAACCAATCACAACTATGAACGACTATGAGCAGTGCTCTCCTGTGCTACACGTGAGAGATGAATCCTTCACAGAACCACTTATCACCCCCATTTGTATGTAGCCATAATCCTAGATAGTGTCTTGGGTCAACTGCTTATTCAGAGCTAACATCGACGGGTCCACCAAGGATATGGGGCAACAAATGTGATGATAAAGTCATGTAAGTCCAAAGGACGACTGGCATCACTTCGACAACTTTCCGGTTCCCATAGACACTTCGGTGTAGAGTATACATCGATGGGAGTTTCCGTTGGGTACTTCCATTGTTCGGTAACCACCCTTCGAACAACTATGCGGAGTTATGGGAACGTTTCTAGATTGTCTAACAATCCGTTCCGTGGCCGTGGGATCGGCTCACACTTGCTCTAACAAGTATAACCTCCACGCATACTAGTTTCACCTGGTTCATTCAGACCCCTACATTCGAGATGAACCTCGACTAGGGAGAGTTTGGGATAGATGATAACTCACATAGCTCCCACTATCTGTGTGATCGGTCATCTATCCGAGGGGACATGTTTGATATCAATACAGACATGAATAGAGATATGACATGCTGTATGCCTGGTGTAATATAAATATGAAAGCGATACTCAATAGTCAAACAAACAAAGATATATTATATTACGTTGACCTGTGTAATAGTACATATATGCCCTTAATAAGGGCTGTATGCCCTTAATAATGACTGTCTCTAGGACATATACACTATCAATCTCCCACTTGGACTAGAGCCAGACACCTTTATGCTTAATGCCTAGATTAACATAATGTCTTAAGTGGGCGTCCACTGATAAGACCTTGGTGAAAGGATCAGCCACGTTGTCCGTGGTTGAGACACGTTCTATACTAACTTCTCCTCTATCAATAATCTCACGTATAACGTGATACTTTCTAAGTACATGTTTGTTCTTGTTTGTAGATCTAGGCTCGTTGGCTTGAGCGACGGTGCCCGTGTTGTCACAATAAATCATTATTGGACTTGGAGCAGGAACAACCCTCAATTCCTTCAAGAACTCTGAAATCCAGACAGCTTCTTTCGATGCTTCTGATGCAGCAATGTACTCGGCTTCTGTGGCTGAGTCAGTAATCGTGGCTTGCTTAGAACTCTTCCAACAGATAGCTACTCCGTTCAATTTGAATACGTATCCTGTCTGTGACTTAAAGTCATCAGGATCTGATTCAAATCCAGCGTCGACATAACCAGACATCTTTAATTCTGGTTCTCCACCAAACACCAAGAACATTTCCTTAGTCCGTCGAAGGTACTTAAGAATGTTCTTTACAGCAGTCCAGTGAGGTACTCCTGGATTCTGTTGGTGTTGACAAGTGACACTAAGCGCATATGCCACATCTGGCGTTGTGCAATTCATTGCATACATAATAGACCCTACTGCCGAAGCATAGGGCACACGACTCATTGCCTTTATTTCTTCATCAGTTTTAGGACTATCCTTAAGTGATAGCACGATCCCATGCCTAGCTGGGAGAAAGCCTCTCTTTGAGTCGTCCATCTTATAACGCTTCAGTATTTTGTCGATGTAGGTGGACTGTGTCAATCCTAACATCCTCTTGGACCTATCTCTACAGATCTTTATCCCTAGGATGTAGTTCGCTTCACCCAAGTCCTTCATTGAGAAGGTACTTGATACAAACTTTAGTCTCTTCTAGCATAGAGACATTGTTTCCCATGATCAAAATGTCATCAACATAAATGATCATGAAAATGACTCCCTTGTCGCTGTGCCTAGTGTAGACACAGGGATCTTCTGCGCTTCTGACGAAGTCAAACGATTTGACAGCTTCGTCAAAGCGGATATTCCAGCTCCTAGACGCTTGCTTTAGCCCATAGATGGATCTCTGTAATTTGCATACAGCAGTTGGCCTGGTTTTACTAATAAAACCTTTCGGTTGTGCCATATAGACCTCTTCCTCAAGTTTGCCATTGAGGAAGGCAGTCTTTACATCCATCTTCCAGATCTCATAATCATAGTAGGCAGCTATCACAAGTAGAATTCGAATAGACTTCAACTTTGCTACCGGTGAAAAGGTTTCATCGTAATCGATGCCATACCTTTGTGTGTAGCCCTTCGCCACAAGTCTAGCCTTGTGCGTTTGTACCTTGCCATCGGCATCTGTCTTTCATTTAAAGACCCATTTACACCCAATAGGTCTAACCCCTTGGGACAAGTCTACCAAGCTCCAAACTTGGTTCAGGTACATGGAGTCTATTTCCAATTCCATGGCCTCTTGTCATCTGTCTGAGTCAATATCATTTATTGCCTCTTTGTAGGTCTCGGGGTCTTCTCGATCTGATAAGCCAACATCAAGTTCACTGATGTCTTATATCATAAGGCTTTGCTTCTGAGGTCCTTTTGGGATCCTCTTCGACCTACGGAGCTCGACTGGTGCTTCTGTCGGCGTTTCTGGTGCTTTTCTTTTCTGGCTTCGTGTAACACGAACATTATCAGTGGGCACTGATGCAGCCGGTCGCGTGCTATGACCCTGTTCCCTAGCGGGAGGCTGCTCTTGTGCAACTTGTTGCACAGGTTGATTGACAACGGGTTCTATTGGTGTGGTTTCAACTGTTGATCTAATCACATGACTCCCACTGACTATGACATGCCTAGAAAGTGTCATATCATTACCCTTGTCTGCTTCGAAAGCTCCCACTGAACTTGAGTCCAAATCAGAAGATTTAGAGAACTCATGTTCGCGCGTGTTTGAATTTCTTCAAGTTCTATCATATCATCTAACCTCTCTTCTTCGAGGTATTCTGCTTCTAAAAACTTGACGTTTCTAGATACTATCACCTTGTGATCTTCAGCATGATAGAATTCATAGCCTCTCGTCTGACGAGGATAGCCTATGAAATAAACTTTGACACCCTTGGCATCTAACTTATCAGTGAGCAACAATTTGACTATCGCAGGACAGCCTCAAGGTCTAAGATAGCCCAGTGAGGGCTTCTTTCCTTTCCTTAACTCATAAGGAGTTTTCTCCACTGATTTATATGGTACACGGTTCAGAATGTAGATTGCAGTTTGTAGCGCATATCCCCATAGATATTTTGGAAGAGTCGAGAATCCAATCATTGATCTCACCATGTCTAGCAGGGTTCGATTCCTTCTCTCAGACACACCATTTAATTGTGGTGTTCCAGGAGGGGTTCATTGCGATTGAATTCCATTCTCCTTCAAGTAGTCGATAAATTCACTAAGATATTCACCTCCTCGATCTGATCGAAGAGTGACTATCCTTAGGTTCAATTCATTCTCGACCTCATTCCTAAACTCCTTGAATTTCCCAAAGGTCTCATATTTATTCTTCATAAGATAAATATATCCATACCTTGAGAAATCGTCAGTAAAGGTAACGAAGTAAGAATAACCTCCACGTGCTTGGACTTTAAAAGGTCCACATACATCGGTATGTATGAGCTCTAAGCAGCGAGTGGCACGAACACCTTGTCCAACAAAGGGTTTGTTCGTCATCTTACCCTTAACACATGATTCGCATGTACCATATGATTCAAAATCAAATGGTTCTAAGTAGTCCAACTTCCTTAGTCTTTGAATCCGTGTTTCATTGATATGGCCTAGCCGACAATGCCATAGATAAGATGGATTATTCTTCCTACTTGAAGACGGTTGTTTGTTATGTATTTGAAATAAAGGTAGACTACTTTGCAAAATATATGAACCATTCACTAAGCGAGCTTTTCCATAATACTGGTCATTTAGTGAAAAATAACAAGTATTATTAGCAAAACGAAAGGAAAAACCCAAATTGTCCAACAATGGAATCGAAATAATATTTCTGACAATGGATGGAACAAAATAAACGTTATCAAGTTCTAAACATTGTCCTGATGGTAAATCTATCTTGAAGCGTCCAACGCGTTTGGCTTCAACTGGATTGCCGTTCCCAACATGCAAGTCGATTTCAACTTGCTTGACTAGCCTGTGTTCAATTAGCCCCTGCACATTATTACAAATGTGTGAGCCACAAGCTGTATCTAATACCCAACCATTGGAGTCAAAAGTAGTCATGTTCATTTCAATAACAAACATACCTGAGCTGGAAGCCGGCGGCTTCTTAGCTTGATCTGCCCTTAGCTTAGGGCAATCTTTCTTCCAATGCCCTTTCTGCTTACAGAAAAGACAATCATCTGTGCGTACCGTTTCGCTCCTCTTGAACTTCTTTCTCTGGTTCAGACGCTTAGGCCTATCACTCGAAGTGTTAGCCTTGGCTCCCGACTTTCCCTTACCCTTAGCACCTTTGTTTCTCGGGTTTGGGTTAGACGGTTGCCCATCATACATGATCGATTTCTCCTTCTCAGGAAGAGTTTGATCATATGTCTTCAGCAGATTATGGAGCTCAGACAGTGTAACGTCTTTCGCATTCATGGTGTAGTTAATGATGAACTGCAAATACGAACTCGGCAATGATTGAAGGACAAAGATCACCATGATCTTATTCTCCAGCTTGACACCGACATCGACAAGCTTCTCAAAGAGACCAATCATCTTGAGAACATGTTTAGACATGTTCCCTCCTTCATTGAGCTTGCATCTGTGTATCTATTTGATCAAATCAAATTCAACTCTTCTGGCTGTCGTCTTAAAGAGCGACTCAAGATGCTTCAGCATCTCATACGGCAACATGCTTTCATGTTGTCTCTGCAGCTCATTGCTCATTGCCGCCAACATAATACACTGCGCGGATTTAGCATCCTCTTGATGCTTATCAGCCTTTGCCTTGTTGGCTTGATTCCAAGTAGCAACTTGATCGGCAGTCTGATTCTCGGGACACACGGGAATAGCCTCGTCCAAGACGTACTCAATCTTTTCGTACCTCAGCACCAAACGAATATTCCTGATCCAATCTAGGAAGTTTGGTCCCGTCAAAACTTGCTTCTCTAAGATAGCACGGAGCGAGATACTCGCCATTTCGGTTTTCCTAAGGAGAAATAATATAGAACGAAAATAATAAATCAACTATTGAAATACTATATTTAAATACACAATCAACATAACTAAACAACAAGGTCCTTTAGCTGTTTAGCTTCCACTATTTTCACATATGATTGCCCCCAAAACAAACATACGGGTAATGTCCAATAAGTTACCGTAGTGGCCAAGATCCAAATCCATACTATGTTATACTCCAACGGAGGCTGGTCGCATAAAATAATATGACCGGTAGGACTATCCAATTGCGTCACGCAACTCTTGGGTGTTAAATCTAATTTAACCAGACGCTCTACATATTGTACCTATCGAGGTCGCTAGATACAATATGCAGTTAGTTATAACCATAGGCTTACTCTAATTTGACGATCACTGCGAGTCTGCAAGACGAGGTCGCCAATACAGGGAAACGCAATGAAAGTTCAGAATTAAAGCACCCCATGGAAAGCATCTAAGAAATACATACGTATACATATTTCTGCACTTATATTGGTTGGGGCTTGTAGCTTGAGGGTTGTTATCAGTCATCTACAAACAAATAAGGGCGCCGCCTACCCATCATGCATGAGCGGTCTACACGTAATGGATGTCGCCTATCCATTCTAGTTCTAAACGCGGTCAAGCACATAATGGGCGCCGCCTACCCATACATAAATATATGCGGTCCGACAAATAAGAGGGCGCCGCCTACCCTCGCATGCATAGCAGTCGAACGGAAAGTAAAATACGTGGTATTTAAACATGCATTGTCAAACAATAGCATATCGAGCAAAACAAACAAGTAGTAGCCTATGTGGATGCCAAATGACTTCATAATTTCATTATGAAAATTATAATCCCATACTTATAATCTCTATGAAAAATTGAAAATTTGGACTAGATTGAAAAATCGAAAATTCTATTGACCAGGTAGTAATTTTCGAAAACACGAAGGACTCAATTGTAATTTTCCAAACCTTGGAGGTGTTAAATTCAAAATTCAAAAGTAGAAAGACTTATTTGTAATAAACAATAAATTGATAAATCACAAATAAGCCCTTCAACTTAATACTAATTAAATTTAACCCTAGTTAATAATAATTACAATTAAATCATATTTATATTCCAAATATAAAATTCAATCCTCAAAATTTCCAAAATTTCGATTTTGGGTCCAACCTGTAAAAATTAAATAAATATATATAATAATATACGGGGACGGAATCGAATCTCGTATATAAATTCTAAATTTATATAAAAATAAAACTTTCGAAAATCGAATTAATCATGGAATCAATTGCATCCACATAAACTATATAATCACATAACATATATACGTATATACATAATCAATTCTGATACCACTGTAAGAAAATATGGTGAGAGTTACCCCTAGGGTACGCAGCGGAATTTCAAAAATTTTCTTAACATGCAGGTTAATTGATCATGCATATAACGTATATAATAAACACATTAATCAGAAGACATACAATACTCCAAAGCAAGAATAGGTATTGAATCGATATGCCAATCGATGAAGTCTTCGTAATAGTCCGGTGAATCTTCTCCTTCGTCGAAGTCGAAGATATCTACAATACTTTGATTATCTGCAAGACAATAAAAGTTACTTTCCAGCTCTTTGAACCTCAACCTTTGTATCCACGGATGAACAGCTCATCAGAAAGAATGCTAGGATATTCTTTACGTGGCCAAGAAGATGGGGCGGCGATTTTCCTCCAGTGGAGAGTGGCGCGCGCGGCTAGGGTATAGAGGTAGGGGAGAGCTTTTTATTTTCTCTAAGAAAGGTAGAATAATTCTCTAAGAATTCGGCATTGAAAAAGTTCTCTACTGACCTACTTATATAGTAGTCAATAGAAGCCTAAAGAAGATTCTTTTAGACTTCATAAAGGAATAAGAACTCTAATTCTTATTGCACAAGGAAACCAATTTAAGTCTAGATTCATTCCCAATTAAGTTAGAAATCAATTAGGAAAATCTAACTTAACCCTTGACTTCTAATATGGGAAGGAGTCGAAACTCCCTCCCATACTACTACTACTACACACGACCGACCACGGGGGAGTATTGGGACCCACTTATAATTCGAAGGCAATTCAAACTCTAAGTAGATTTTGCCCATGTGCATATATTAATTCTAAATTAATACATCCTTTCAAATCAAACCTCTATTATATTTCTAAAATATATCTTTAATTGTATTTACATAAAATACAATTAATGAATCAATTCAATTAATAATTCCAAATTATTAATTGAGCCACAAATAATTATAATTAATTCCAAATCAATTATAATTCATCAATCACAATTAATTCTAAATTAATTGCGATTCCATCTTCAAGGATATTCAGATAAGCTGAATCACCACACAGTGTGACCCATAGGGCCTCATTGTATTAAGCAAGTGCTACACTAGGCAACATGGAATTCCTAGACGGTTCCATTTGCAATATTAATACATGAGGACGTTTGAGAGGTTTCTCAAAGCAAACCCTTTCGTTGTGAAGTCTGTTGCGCTCAACGCGGCGATGGTAACGTCCCTTCATCTGACTGACTCGAATGCATCTAGGATCGATGATGTGTCTATCCCAATAATAAATCCACGGGCGTCTTCAGTGAGTTGCTTGGTGAATCCAATATCTATTATGACTATCATAATAATATTGATACGCTGGCCAGCGGTTTAACCAATCACAACTATGAACGACTATGAGCAGTGCTCTCCTGTGCTACACGTGAGAGATGAATCCTTCACAGAACCACTTATCACCCCCATTTGTATGTAGCCATAATCCTGGATCGTGTCTTGGGTCAACTGCTTATTCAGAGCTGACATCGACGGGTCCACCAAGGATATGGGGCAACAAGTGTGATGATAAAGTCCTGTAAGTCCAAAGGACGACTGGCATCACTTTGACAACTTTCCGGTTCCCATAGATACTTCGGTGTAGAGTATACATCGATGGGAGTTTCCGGTGGGTACTTCCATTGTTCGGTAATCACCCTTCGAACAACTATGCGGAGTTATGGGAACGTTTCTAGATTGTCTCACAATCCGTTCCGTGGCCGTGGGATCGGCTCATACTTGATCTAACAAGTACAACCTCCATGCATACTAGTCTCACCTGGTTCATTCAGACCCCTACATCCGAGATGAACCTCGAATAGGGAGAGTTTGGGATAGATGATAACTCACATAGCTCCCACTATCTGTGTGATCGGCCATCTATCCGAGGGGACATGTTTGATATCAATACAGACAGGAATAGAGATATGACATGTTGTATGCCTGGTGTAATATAAATATAAAAGCGATACTCAATAGTCAAACAAACAAACATATATTATATTACGTTGACCTGTGTAATAGTACATATATGCCCTTAATAAGGGCTGTATGCCCTTAATAAAGACTGTCTCTAGGACATATACACTATCAATTGTTTCTTTACATACTTCTCAAGATGCAAGTCAGAAGCAAGCTGAGGCTTTTGCACCAGAAACCACAACTCTTGCTCAGCAGGTAGATGTTAATTTTGGTGAAAATACTAAGTTTAATAACTTAGTACTTGTGTCTAACACCTTGTTATTTCAGGATGATCAAAACAAGGAAGCTACCATAGTTCCTGAAGAGATGAATGTAGAAACAGCACAACCATGTGTGCAACATGAGCTTGCTAAGAATGAACAGATAAATCATGTTACAGTTTTAGACTCTAAAACTACATCATCTAATTACATGATACTAACAATGTTCTTTATTAGGCTCATTTTGAGATAAATCAACCAGATCCCACTGCTGAAACTCCTCAAGTCAATGCAGAAGCTCTTTATGCAAGCTTCAAAAAGCACACTTTGACCAAGGTTGTGAAATCTTTCAGCACCTGGCAAAGATATAAAGCAATGGACTTTGCTGACTTGATTCCTCACTTAGAAAATGAGAAAAAGAGAACGACATTGCTAAATCTAGAAAACTTCGTCCACTCAGTAATGCCATTTGAGCATTATACATCTTCTCAGCAAATGGACAGCGAGCTAATCAACATTGTTAAGGAAACTTTGAAAGAAAAGTTCAAGCAAGCTCCTCCACATGAACAAGCTGAGATGCTGAAAAATAAGTTAGTGCCTGCAATTGCTGATCCACACGTTCTAACTGAGGATGCAGAAGTTACTAGTCCTGCAATGTACAAACACATCCCCTTAGTCATTTTGACTGATGATGAGGGTGATGATGAAGAAAAAGTTGAGGAAGAAGATGAGGATTCCAGTGGAGAGAATGATCTAGACTCTAAAAAAGGAGATAAGGACAAAAAGGACGATGACGATGATTCCCAAGATCCTAGTCCTGGTGCTGGTGGAGTAAAAAATCTAGTTGCTGATCAACCTGATCAAACTAATGCTGAAAAGCATGTTGCTAAGCAACCACCACCTTCCAGCAACCAACAATCCACTCCTGCTGCTGCTGAAAATCCAGTAACTGAACAAGTTACTGAGATTGATGAAGAAAAATCCAGAAAGTTGGCTGAAATTGCCAAAGGGAAAAAGAAACTTTCTGAAGCCAAGATATCTGCACAAGTTATACTCGATGCCAAGGTCACTGACTCAAACCTTGAAGATGAAGATGATTTGCAAGCCCAGCTTGACATGCTACAAGCTATGGAGAACAGTAAACGAATCAATGTTGCTGGGACTCAACACTTGTTTGTAGCTCAGTCATCTGGTGTGAAAAGTTTGGAAGAATCCTCCCTTTAAATTACTACTAGTGAAACTCCAGTTTCTGAAAATGTTGAGTTGGCTACAATTGTCCAACCACCAGAAACCACTCAACAAGAAGCAAATACCGGGCAAGTACAAAGCCCTGGTGCAAAGGTTGCTGACTTTGATGACGAAGAGAGCATTCATGGTCTTACTGATTCTGAAGAGGATGAGCCAGCTTCCAAGAACTACAAAACTGGTGAAGTGATTACACCACTGCAACAAACTGCCATTGATTCTTCAGATGAATCATATATTGAAAAACAAGCTCACAAAGCAGAAGATCAGTTGGCTACACATTTAAAGGCTCATGCTGCTGCTCCATCAATTGTCCCCTTCCTAGACATTGATAGCTACACTCCAAGAATCACAACCCTCATGCAAATACAAGCTCAATGCAAATCTGAAGATGAGGAGTTGCTTGCTGAGGAGCCGATAATGTGGAAAAGGTCCTTAAACTCTTGCTGAGGCGCACTACAAGTCTCACTCTTGCTCAAACTGACATTAGCTATACTCATAAGACTTATGAGAATGAAGCAAGAAAAGCAATGGATGTTGTTGTACATGCTCTGAAAAAGGCTCAGACAGCTCTTGATCACAAGGATGCTGAAGCTACACAAACAGCTGGTGCCTTAGAAAGTATCTGAAAGAATCATCACACCATGTCGCATGATCAGCATGCTATGGTTGAAAACTTCAACAGCTTGACATCTCTTGCTGATAGTGTAAATGAGTTAATTTCCATTTATGGACTTGACTTTGCACAATCCATGGCTAAGGGGAAAGAAATACAGAGAAAGAAGAGCAAGAAATATTTGCCTCCCACTGACCCCTCATTGCTGAAACTGCCAGGACCAATAGAACCTCTTACTGAAAAGCAAAGTTCAAGATCTCAGAAAAGAACTGAGACCGATTCTGAAAGAAGCTCAGCACATGCGGCAAAGAAGATGAAAACCACTGCTGACACTTCTAAAACATGTAGGGAAAATGTTATCTCTTACAATGATGATACTGATGATGACAGTGATAGCATCCTTCTCAGAAAAGCTTTGAAAATCAAGCCTATTTTGGCTATGACTCAATCTGGCCATTCCAAACATTTTTCTTATGAAACCAATTCCTCAGTAATGAAGGATGAAGGGAATTCAAGGTCAAGAAGAAGGCAGAGAAGAGAAGCAAGACATCAACTTGCTAATTCTGTTGTTGGACTAGGCATTGAGTACACCAAGACAAGCAACAAAGAAATCACTTAGAATGTGGTAAGAAAACACAGGATTTTGGATCCTTAAGCTTGAAGACCTTTTGGACTGAATTATTTCCCACAGCTGTACTGAAATAGATGTACAACTGGAACATACTGAATGTTGGGAAGAATGAAAGAGAAGAATCTCCTCTAAAAAACATTAAAGATGGAAGTTGTGGGTAGATGCTGATGAATGTGTATTTTACACTTTCATTTGAGTCTTTTTCACCTATTTTAGCTATCCTCTATGTTAATTTAGCTATATTTTAGTGCATTTTATTAGAATAGTGTCACGTTTCCCTTTAGATTTTATTTTACAGGTTTTGGTTGAAAATCGAGGATTTCCGGGCAATTATATTTAAGTTGACAAGGAATTGGTGTTCCAGAAGCCTATTTGGAGTATCTGAAAGTTTCCGGATAGGATTTGGAGTCTAGGGGTCGAATCTGGAGGTTAGAAGGCCACTAGAAGACAGAAACCGAGTCCGAAAAGGGGAAGAAATCCAAAAACGCGTCGAAAACGCGGAATTCCGCGAAATTTTCTCCCGGGCGAACCGCCCGGGACGTGGGGCGATCGAATCGCCCCACACCGGGCGAATCGCCCGGTTCGCCCCACACTATTTCGTAGCCTATATATAGTTGCTTAGTTTTTCTCCGAAATTCATACTTTTCCAGACCTATTCTCTCACCTTTCTCTGTAGTTTTAGGTAGGGACTTCCCAGAGCCTGTTCTGGGGGTTCGTAGCTTAGGAGACATTTTTTCATAGCAGATTGGAGCTTGTAGGATCGCAATTCTTCGGAGATTGACAACCTTCGGTAACATTGTATCTTACAGTTTATTCTACTTATTTATATATATCTTTCAACATGTTTTCTTCTATGATTTCTGTTGATTGCATGCCTATTATGAGTAGCTAAACTTATCGTTGGTGGTAGTATGTGAATTCTTAGCGAAGGGAAGATAATCATGCTAATGGCTATATCGCGCATTATACTCCGTGTTATTGCTTTATTTCGTTGATCAGGCTCAGCCTAAATTCTCCTATGTTGTATTAATTATTATGCACAATTGGACCCTCGTCGACCTATGCGCATCTATATCTTCGTAGTGTTGAATAATTACGGAACACAATAGGACAATAGTGATTGACTTGTCAGTATCATTATCTTCGTAGTGCTTAATATTGCAACAGGACATTCGATTGATCAAAGATCTCCATGCAAGACCGAGGAATTTACGCATGATTATTGACCCGTTATGCTTTGAAGGATCATACTATCACCAATCTCCATTATCTGTTAGAAAAACCTTTGCTATACCGTCTGCTGTTTTTATATTGTTTAGTTAAATAGATAAAGCTAGTTATAGTCCTGAG
Source organism: Plantago ovata (assembly GCA_028274465.1). Taxonomy (NCBI): domain Eukaryota; kingdom Viridiplantae; phylum Streptophyta; class Magnoliopsida; order Lamiales; family Plantaginaceae; genus Plantago; species Plantago ovata. The sequence continues at coordinate 54,219,869 of CM051457.1, forward strand.
AGAACGACACTCGAGGTCATTCTACTACTACACTACGGTTTTCGTTGTAGTTGTGAATTGACTTTGGCTAAATAACAAATTTATTTGATCCGTTCGCGTTGGAACACGACACCAGCGCATTCATCAAATTGGCGCCGCTGCCGGGGACTATACTCCTTTTTTCTGTTTAATTTGTTTATATTTTCAGCATTCAATTCCTAAATCTAGTAGTTTTAGTTTTCCTTTTTAATCTCTCTCTGATACTGCTTTCCTAGTCTGTTACAGATAGTGTATGCCACATACACGATCTAGGGGAACACCGCTTGCTGATTCAATTGCTGAGATCGACAGAGTCTACCACCAAAGAAGGCGACTACTTCAAAGGCGTGCACTAGAGGAAATTGAGGATACCGATTTCTCTGAATCTCTACACAGTATTTTCAAGGAAATCGACGGAATGGCAGAAGCTAGACCACTGAAAGTATGGGTTCAACCCACCAAGGATCGTATGAGGGGACCGACGATTGTTCTTTCGTCTGCAACTCGAGATCTGGAAATCAAGAACCACGCATTCCAACAACTCCCGAGGTTCTATGGCTTTTCAAGGGAAGATGTGATGGGGTACTTACACGATATCGATGATTTCGTCAACCAACTCCCACGACCCGGAGCTGAAATAACAACGGACGAGTTGAGAATGAAGGTTTTTGCTATGGGGCTTGGTGACAGAGCCAAGTCATGGTTGAGTTCTCTACCAGCAGGTTCGCTGGACACTTGGGAGAAGGTTTTTTCAGCTTTCATGGAGAAATACTTCCCTCACACCTTGACTACCGCGCTAAAGGCGCAAATCACTGGATTAAAGCAGGACTATGATGAGACCATCTACACCGCGTTTGAGAGGTTCCAAGATCTCACGAACAAGTGCCCTCACCATGGTTTTGAACTTTCTGACCTAGTCCAACACTTCTACAATGGACTAACATTCGAGAACCAACAAGTGGTGGATTTCCAATGCCGAGGCAGTATTTGGGAGGAAACCGTAGAAGCCGTCTGGGCAGTTTTCGAAAGGCTTGCTAAGGGTTCGCAGTTCAAGGACCCAAGAGCGATGGTTAGGAGACGTGGACCTGAATCTCCACCGACTCAAGAAGCCCCTATGTATAGGGGGAATGGGGATCAATTCGAGTGCTTTACCAACGAATTGAAGCAAGTCCTCAAGAGCGCCACCGGAACAACTGTTTCGAACGAAGTATGCCGAATATGCAAGAACTATGGGCATGGGGCTCATATGTGTAGATCGGAGCTTGCGTATGATGATGGCAACTGGGCTCGAGGAGGTGAAGAGGAAGCCTTTGCTACAGAGTTTGGTACTCAAGAAGTTAGCTACGGACAAGACGGTAGGAATCCTCGAGGTGGATTTTGGAGAAGAGGATTCCGAAACAATCAAGGATATGCACCGGCTAACCAAACTTATGGCCCTAACCAAGACCGTAGTAGGCTAAACTATGGTAATGATCACTGCGAAAACCCCGCTCCGAAAGAGCCACCGAAGTCGAAGTCGGCTCAACTGATGGAGAACTTGCAAAAGATGGTTGATCACACACAAAGTTTTCTTAAACGTTATGAAGAAGATTCCGAGAAGACTAGGGCAAGGCTTGATAGGTTGGAAGAGAGCACTAGGCTTGCCCATCAAAAGATGCAAGAGTTGATCGACCGAGGAGCAAGTAGGGAGCAAGGCAAGCTGCCTAGCAACACTGAGAAGTCGAATTCCATTACATTAGCTGGTGATCTACCTGACGAAATCACCATCAAGAAGGTTGCTAAGTGCGAGTGTTACAAGAAGGAAGAACTTCTACAGGCTAAGGAAGAAGAGAAGGACCTTGGTTCTGACGAAAGTGATGAGGAGCTTGAGGATCCCGAGCCACTCCCTAAAAGTTTTGATGTTAAGGTAGGGATTGGTGAGCTTGAAGATGACCGTGCCACACTAGACACGGGATCCTACTCAAACATACTCCCTTTGAATGTGTTTGAAAAGAGTGGCCTTGGAAAACTATCTGAGCATAGGGCTATTGTGCAACTGGCGCATGGATCCTTTATGAGACCCGAAGGCGTTGTGAAAAATGTGTTGGTCAAGATTGGTGAAGCTTCTGTATACACCAATTTTGTAGTTATGCCGGCGTCTGCACCTGGAACGGGGTATGTCATACTCTTAGGGCGAACATTCTTGACTAAACTACGCTCCGTGATGGACATCTACCAAAGAACTTGCACTATTGAAGTGGATGGCAAGCAACACGTGTTGCAAGCCATATCTGATCCACCTGATCCGCCTGATATTTCTTACACTACTCACTACTGTGGTCTTGCAGCCTATGTTCTTTCTTATTCACAGGTTCGTGGCATGGAGAGGAGATCAATGAAGGGGAAGTCTAGTACCCGCAGAAAGAAGAGATAGGCACAGACAGGAGTCAAGTCAAAGACTTTAAACAATGGCGCTATCCGGGAGGCAACCCGGACTTTTTATCGCTTTCTTTACTGCTTTTTTGCATGCATTCATTCTTGAACTATTTGATTCTCGTATGCGAATTTGTTCATGTCTGTGTCGTATATGCTTATGTTCGAGTGATATTTTTCGAGTGGTTTTTTGAAAAAATTAGTTTCGGGAATTAAAAACCGCGTTTTCTGACGAAAGGAACGTCTCCCCGCATCGGAGAGCGGGGGGCGAATCGCCCCCCATGAGGGGCGAATCGCCCCGCATGGGGCGACTCGCCCCACGGTTCCAGTAGTTAAAAACGCGAGTTTCTTCCTTTTCTCCTCATTTCTTCATATCTTCATCATTCCTCCTCCCCAAAAACCGAAACTTGCGAAAATTACTTCAAAACCTCATAACTTCTTCATTTCTTGACCAAATTTAGTGTTCTTTAGCTTCAATCGAAGCCTATTACGTGATCTATCTTTTCATCCGAACAGATTTCTCCCTAGTGCATTAGATTTTCAGATCTGAGGTATCTTCTTATGAACCGTAATTTTCGAATTTGGGGGTTTTCTAATTTGAGCTTCAATTATGCTTATTTGATGCATGGGTATATTGTTTGTGTGATTAGAAGCGTTATTTACTATCAATTGCATGCTCAATTATGCTTGGATCGTTGATTTGGGAATTTTGCTACTAGATGATATATCTTGTTTTGCATTATGTCTTTATCTTTGATTTCTTGCATATGATTGTGTTTATTGATGTGATGATGGTGGATTTGTTGATAGAATGATGCTTAATTGTTGAGTATGAGGACTTATGATGCTAGAATTTTTCGCTACTATGGTATGAATTGAGCCTTGTTATCTCGGATATTGGTTGTCTAGCAAGAGCATAATGTGATGTATTGCATGTAGTAGTTACATTGGTATGTTGCATACTGAAGAAGCTAGGCTAGACATTAAAGGTTTGGGGAGCTCGATTGTTGATTTTATTACTTGTGTATTTCGTTCTTACACTAGCATATGCATGAGTCAGTTTTGTGTCATACGAGGTACTAACTGTTGTTTGTAGGAACCATGCCAAGGGAAAGGAGCATTCCCGTATGATTACTATGAAGTATTGGAGGGGGATCGATTACAACCATGTCAAGAAGAGTGACCTCGTTAGATGTGCGTTCGAGCCAAGGGGTTTTGCAACAACGTCGTGGATTACCCAAGAGGAGCATCTAGAGTACACCTGGAGTAAGGACTCCTATGCCTATTCATGCACCACCGAAGGGACAGAGACAATTATTACGTCAGCAATCCATCACAAGGACTGCAAAGTTCGAGTGAACTGGAAGGCACCGGGACAATCTAGCCGCGACGGATTCAATCTCGAGTTCGCAGTTGCTAGAAGGTCCCGAAGCGCTAGCTTGGTTCCAAAACATAACGACATGGGTGCCCAGCCCCTCGTTGGGGTGCCCCTTGATTGCCTCTAAAGGGAGCATCATATAGACATCGGTCGGATCAACCGTAGAGAATGTGGTCGACATTGGAAAAAATGGTAGAAGACTTCTGAGTATCCGAGCAGCTTACTGTAACCTCCTTGGGGTGTAAAACGCTGGAGGGGGAGGTCCTGATACCACTGCTCTTTCCCCTTCAACAGTTCACAACCTATTGGAGGGCTACAGGATGGAGGATTCCATAACAGCGGCGGCTAATCTTGAGGATTCTACTCGACACTGCAACTCTACTAGTGAGGATGTGCGTGACAGTAGTGACAATGAAGGCCATACGGGCAATGATGATACTAATGGAGGAGTTGTTCCTATCCGGCCTATAATTGAAACTACCACGCCTACCAGAAGACCTGATGACACCCTATAAAGCTCCCAGAGCAGTCCCAATAACTCACAAACAGCATACTCAGCCGACCGAGGCCAAACCATGGGGTAACATCTAGTATCACATCTTATTTCCTCATTTTCTTACTGCTAGGGACTAGCGTTAATTTCATGAGGGGGGATGGGATTTAAGTTATCTAGTGTTGTTAGTTTGGAGCTTGGTATTGGTAGGATGAGTATAGTACCTCGCGTGTTTTATCCGTCTTTGCATATGCATTTGCACGTTTACTGCTTTCTTAGTTTTTTAGGTTGCATTCACTACATTCATCCTAGGATAGTCTTGCATGTTTTATATGGAGTTTATTGCCGAATTTTTTGAACTTTATTATTGGGTAGATCAACTAACTATGCCATTAATCGTATGCTTCATCTCTATGAATTTGTTTGAGGTTTTTCTCGCTTGGCTTGTCACATTTATGTATTGTACTTAGTTAAGCCTTGTAGTCTCGACATCACTTAGTGGTGTTTTCTCTACTGCGGTTCACGAAGGCCTTTATAATAGGATGATGCATGTTAGGGTCTTATGGTTGTTTTCCCGAGTAATTATGTACCTAAGAGGCAACAAGTCTTCACCATGCTTTGAGATCGCTAAATGCCTAGGAAGGAGGTAGTGTGAGGTTGTGTGATCCTTTGTTTATAACCTATTCTTCCGAATAAGTTTGGGGAAGGGGTTACACCATCATAGACTTGTTTTCGTTTTTCATTTCCGTATCGTGAGTTTATTTTTCCTTTTCCGTAAATTTTGTACTCCAACCTATTCTTTCGAATAGGTTTGGGGAAGTCGTGTGAGTCATTTTCTCTCTTTTTGTTATGCTACTGCTGGCTAGAAAAAAAAAATCGAAAAAAAAAGAAAGAAAGAAAAATTCCAGGAAAAAAGAAAAAAAAGGAAAAAGAAACCGGAAAGAAAAAGAAGGAAAAAAAGAAAAGACCCCAAAAATGCAAAGAAGGGTCCAAAAAAAGGGAAACCAAATAGCAGTTTAGCAAAGTGTTGTGTCTCATTTTCAAATTCTTGTAATGTTCGCAATCGTGTTGTAATTTTCTATTTTTTATCTTTTTTGTCTTGAGTGTCATCTGTTCTAGACCACCCTCGTCCTGCCATTCAGGAAGTGGTGAATAGCTTAAGACTTTACTTAAGAGATGGGTAGAGTAGGGGAGTGTTATCTTTTATAGGGAACCCTCCTTCGTTTGATGAGAGCCAGTACTGGTTCGACCTCTTTGAGGAAAAGTCTTAACATGGTGGAACAGCAGTAAGTCCTCAGTTTCATAGGCACGGGACAACCATTCGTATCTTAGCATGCTTCATTACGTCGTCACTGACTAGGTCCAGGTAGAGAATGTTACGAGAGACTATCTTGTCTTGACATAAGTGCTTATGTGGATGTGTATAAGTCAATCGAGGTATTCTTCAACCTATATTCATGCTTTGATTTATATGGTTTTTGTTCATATGTTTTTTGATAGATTCAGTAGATTATTTCATTTTATTTGGCATGAGACTCCATTTTGTGTCTTGCATTGTTTTTTGCATTAGAGTCTAGCTTAGTTGCTTGAGGACAAGCAAAGGTTCGGTTTGGGGAGTTTGATGAATGTGTATTTTACACTTTCATTTGAGTCTTTTTCACCTATTTTAGCTATCCTCTATGTTAATTTAGCTATATTTTAGTGCATTTTATTAGAATAGTGTCACGTTTCCCTTTAGATTTTATTTTACAGGTTTTGGTTGAAAATCGAGGATTTCCGGGCAATTATATTGAAGTTGACAAGGAATTGGTGTTCCAGAAGCCTATTTGGAGTATCTGAAAGTTTCCGGATAGGATTTGGAGTCTAGGGGTCGAATCTGGAGGTTAGAAGGCCACTAGAAGACAGAAACCGAGTCCGAAAAGGGGAAGAAATCCAAAAACGCGTCGAAAACGCGGAATTCCGCGAAATTTTCTCCCGGGCGAACCGCCCGGGACGTGGGGCGAATCGCCCCACACCGGGCGAATCGCCCGGTTTGCCCCACACTATTTCGTAGCCTATATATAGTTGCTCAGTTTTTCTCCGAAATTCATACTTTTCCAGACCTATTCTCTCACCTTTCTCTGTAGTTTTAGGTAGGGACTTCCCAGAGCCTGTTCTGGGGGTTCGTAGCTTAGGAGACATTTTTTCATAGCAGATTGGAGCTTGTAGGATCGCAATTCTTCGGAGATTGACAACCTTCGGTAACATTGTATCTTACAGTTTATTCTACTTATTTATATATATCTTTCAACATGTTTTCTTCTATGATTTCTGTTGATTGCATGCCTATTATGAGTAGCTAAACTTATCGTTGGTGGTAGTATGTGAATTCTTAGCGAAGGGAAGATAATCATGCTAATGGCTATATCGCGCATTATACTCCGTGTTATTGCTTTATTTCGTTGATCAGGCTCAGCCTAAATTCTCCTATGTTGTATTAATTATTATGCACAATTGGACCCTCGTCGACCTATGCGCATCTATATCTTCGTAGTGTTGAATAATTACGGAACACAATAGGACAATAGTGATTGACTTGTCAGTATCATTATCTTCGTAGTGCTTAATAATTGCAACATGACATTCGATTGATCAAAGATCTCCATGCAAGACCGAGGAATTTACGCATGATTATTGACCCGTTATGCTTTGAAGGATCATACTATCACCAATCTCCATTATCTGTTAGAAAAACCTTTGCTATACCGTCTGCTGTTTTTATATTCTTTAGTTAAATAGATAAAGCTAGTTATAGTCCTGAGAGAACGACACTCGAGGTCATTCTACTGCTACACTACGGTTTTCGTTGTAGTTGTGAATTGACTTTGGCTAAATAACAAATTTATTTGATCCGTTCGCGTTGGAACACGACACCAGCGCGTTCATCAAATGCTGAAGTTAAAATCAGAAGGGTTGCTCTGAAGAAGAAGCTCAATGAAAATCCAAATTACTTCAAACATTTGAATGTGACAGAATTCTATGACCCTCTGGTTAACAAATCAAGGAAGAAATTGCATCTGATCCCTTACAACTACTTCTATCTGACTGAGGAAGATCTGAAAGAAGATCTACGCTGGTTGAGAAAGATCTACAAAGAAAACATCATCTCTGATCTTCAGCTTGAGCATGTTAGTTGCTGGGGTTTGTACCTATGGAATGAGTTCTACAAAATTGAACTTCCTCATGCTAACTACATCATGCTATGCAAACTCTGCAGAGAGAAACAATTGCAAGTCAGAAAGCTTATTGAAGACTATGAATCTGACTGCATTGAGTTTCACAAAATTGCTGAAACCAGTGTGAATGAGATTCTCAAGGAAATTACTAAGCCATGATCTTAGAAAGCTTAGATTTCCCTTTATTTTGAACGTTGATTGTTTAGTTATCTTTACTCTTTCTTGTAAACTTACATTGAAAGATAACTATCAACAATCAATTGCTTTTGCTTACTCTTATTGTTCCTGATTATGAAATTTACTTATTCTTACTGTTTGATTACTTCAAGTATTATTTGATGAACGAGATTGTCAGACTCGAACAATCAAATGAATTTGTTTTAGCCAAAGGGCAACTCACAACTACACAAAACACGTAGTGCAGAGGTAAGATGACCTCGAGTGTCGATCTCTAGGGACTTAACTAGCTTTAACTACAATAACTATTATATAATTTAGTAAACAAACTTAACTTAACTTACTTAACAATATGCAACGAGAGTTGGTGATAGTAATGCTCATTCTAAGAATCAAGTTTTAATTATGCATGAAAGTGCAACACGTACTGCTTTAAAAGTAATTCGAAACGATCTTGCTGTGGGAATTGTTTACACCATATCAGACAACTCTCTATTCAGAGAGGATACTGTCGCAAGGTTTCCACCCAAACGCTCGATCAGGATAAACACCAAAAGACTGGTTTTGACATGTATTTTGAAAGCCTCTTATCTATACTAATACTTGGCTAAGCTTGTCAGGCTTAGTGCAAGCAGTACTTGATAATTGTAAATATTGAAAGTGATGATCTTGAATTGTCCTAGTGTTTCTAACACTTTATTACGAAGATAGATGGCTTAGTCGGATCAACGATTCATATATCACAAATCTACAAGCAAAAGACTCAGAAACTCAATCATGCACAATATGAACCCTAGCTACGAATTTACATACTATCACCAACTAGATATTTAGCTACTCATAGCAATAACATAATCAACAATAGCAATCATAGGTGAAAACATTATAGAATCAATAAATAGAGTACGAAAAATACTGAGATACAAAGTTACCACCGAGGGTTGTCAATCTCCGGTGAATTGCTAAACTCACAAGTTTCTAGCAAGGTGAGATCAAAAGATGTCCAAATCTCTACCTTGATGCTTCAAACCGCTATGGAAAAGTAAATCTAAGTCAAAGAAAACCCAGAAGAAGTTCTAGGGTTTATGTCTGCAAAAGTATGAACAAAAAGATGAAAATTCGACTTTTATATAAATTATATCGCTAGGCTCCGAAACACACCAGGCTGACCGCCTGACACCAGGCTGACCGCCTGGGGTGCCAGGCGGTGCGCCTAGCACGGGCAGAGAATTGCCCGTGCTTTTCTCTTCCAAGTCTTCAACTTTTTGGTCTTGGGCACGACTTTAAGCTCCGAAACTTGGCCTTTTGGCCTGGAAACACGTCCCGGTACTCCTTGACACACCACGGGTGATCTCGTTGCACCAAAACATCAATGTTTCGCCATAATTTACATCCAAAAGTGCGATTTTCACCTAAATCCTGAAAATAACAAAGAAAATGGAAACGTGACACTATTCTAATAAAATGCACTAAAAATGCATGCAAGAGGATAGCTAAATATGTGAAAAAGAACCAAATGAAAGTGTAAAAAACACTATCATCATTATTGCATTATTCTTCTGATTTATTCAACATCAGAAACATTTAAAGAGTTGTAATTAATTTAGCCATGGATTGCTTACATCGAAAAAAGGAAAATTTGTTAGGAAACTTGTAATTTTGATGAGCAATTATCCACGCTAAATTAAGTTAAAGTCCAGTAACTAGTATTCTTAAGGTCCATAGAAATTTAGAATTTAAAGGACATTGTAAAAGAGGAACGTTTGCTGAAAGACTTAGTGTAGGTACTAGTTAGGTTCTTAAGCTTGATGATGATGTACTTTGTTTGCAAAAACAATCTATTGAAGACCTAGAACCGCTCAGAAAGTTGAAGACTTAGAAGATTTCCGAGAAAGGTATCTACAAAGGCGCATGTTATCTCAGAAAGTGAGTAACTCAGCAATCAAATAGTTTAAGTGAAACTCTATATGAAAGAGTAGGTTGAACTTTCTGAACTGAGATTGCTTGCTGACTGAAACACATGTGACCTGCCTTGCTGGTCACTCTGCATTCTGGCTCCAACGTTCATATTTTTAATTTCAAAGAGCATTAAATGATAAGCAGGCGTGCTGAAGACTGAAGACAAAGGAAGACGCTGCCGATAGTGACTACACAACAAGATAGTGACATCTCATGGCTAGGTCCTAGAATTCAAATTCAAACGGCACCATTGAGACACTATAAATAGAAGGCCTTAGGATGAGTAGAAGGGTGTGTCAACAACGTGATGAAACATTCACTTGCGCTTACAAACCTTTATCTCTCTACTCTAAATTGCCTATTGATCTTTTCCAAAACTTAAGCTTGAAACCAAAGCTATGATGAGTCGTTTTTTCACCAAATAAATTTGTTTAAAAGCCAAAGAACACTTATCACTACACAAATCAGAGTGCAATGGAAAGTTGTCCCCGAGTGTCGTTCTCTCGGGACCTAACGTGGCTTTGTTTGAGGTTTTTGTATGCTATTTCAGTCAACGAGTTCAAATTGGTTTTTGAAAATGGTTTTAGACCACAACAAACTAGAATCGAATTTGTTTGTAATCAAAGATGGAAAACGGTTGGTGTTAGAAAGCGAATTAACATGTATGGATTACGAATATACTCACAAGTTCTAAACCTTCGACTAAGTCTGCTAAGCAACCGCCTAGGTAACTTTCAAGACACACATCATAAAAGATCACTTTCAATACTTTAGAGGTGCTTGTCACCAACACCATTTATCTAGCATGCTGCACATCACAAACATACAATCCTATAGCTTTCATTGACCAAGAGATTGTCACGATTCTCTAATTCGAATATGTTTTATAGGCAACTATGAATCATATGAAGCAATTTGAAGCAAGATTGAATCACAATCTCATGTAAGCATAAACATAATCCAAAACATGCATATTCTACATTCTACCACCAACACAAAGGATTTAGCTACTCATACTCAATAACGTAAACATCATTTCATATGAATTGTTACAGGAAGACATTTGATAAAACTACTAGACAAGAGATTGATACAAGTTACCAACAAAGCCGTCACTATTCGGTGGAATTGATGAGAAACCTCTCCGTAGATGAAAATATCATGCAGTCCTATGGCCAAATCTTCAATCCAACTGTGAATAACAATGTAAATCTGAATTCTAGGGTAAAAATTGGGGCCAGAAGCTCTCCAAAGTTCGAATTCTAAAGTCTGAATGTAAAAATGTAACTGAAAAATTGAGTTTAAAGGACATAATCTGATTCTGTAACCGACGCCAAGCGGACCGCTTTTGCCAAGCGGTCCGCTTGTTTGCTGGACAAACTCTCTGGAAATTCTCTGTTCCAGGCGGACAGCTTGGCTTCTGGAAGCGGACCACTTGCTTTGTGGGGGCAGATTTTCACTTGGAAACTCAATCATTTTCCCACGAACGGCCTTCAAATGCCTTGGATTCGTCCTTTTCAACACTTATTGGGGCTCAGACACTCACGAACAAAGCCACGGAGGTCGAGGAACTTCAACGGGGCCATTTTCCATAAAAAAATGCTCGTTTTTAGCTCCAAAAACACCGTTTCGTACCTAAGTGCCTGAAAATGCAGAAAACACAAAACGTGACACTATTCTACAAAACTAACCAAAAACCTAAGCAAAAAGATAGCAAAAGAAGATAAAAAATATAAGATGAACGCATGAAAAATACGTTCATCAATCTCCCCAAACCAAACCCTTGCTTGTCCTCAAGAAACAAACTAATCTAAATGCAACACAAAAAGGAGTCTCATGCCAAGTTAAGTGAACTAATCTATTGAATCTACCAAACGCTTATGAACAAGACCATATGAGCATGTCATGCAAGTAGGTTGAAGGATGCCTCGATTGAGAATATACACATTTTCATGTGCACTTGGTTAAACAAAGGAGTCTCTCGTAACATCTTCTACCTAGACCTGGTCAGTGACGACACAATGATGCATATTATAATACTATGATTGGCCCGTGCCTATGTAACCGAGGGCTTACTACTGTTCACCAAGCGAGACTTTTCCTCAAGAGAGGGCGAACCAATACTGGCTCTCATCAAACGAAGGAGGGTTCCCTAGAAAGATAACACTCCCCTATTCTACCCAGACTCTCAAAGAATGAGTCTCTTTCAACCACTTCCTGAGTAGCAGGACGAGGGTGGTCAAGAACAGGCCTTGGACAAAGGCGACACGAAACAAAAGATAGAATTTACAACTCGATACTTCACAAGAACAAAATATTTACATGACACTTGACACTTTACAGGACTGCTTTTTGGCTTGCGAGGACCCTTCTTTTGCATTTTTGGGTCTTATTCTTTAATTTCTTTTCTTTATTTTTTTCTGTTTTTTGTTTCTTTTTCACTTTTTGTTTTGTTTTGTTTTGTTTTCTCTTTTTTTTTTAATTTTATATATGGGCAAGCAACAGTACTCAACAATCAAATAACGAAAACACCTCCCCAAACCTATTCGAGAGAATAGGTTTGGGTACAAAGACAAAAAGAAAAAAGACAAACTCTACAAAGACGCCTCCTATTCGAAAGAATAGGTTGGAGCACAAAACAAAAAGAAGAAAAGGAAACTTTACAACGACTCAAAGACGAAAGACAAGTACAACGAAGCAACCCCCTTTGCCAAACCTATTCGATAGAATAGAATAGGTTTAATACAAGGAATCGCACACCTCACACTACCTCCTTCCTAGGCATTTGGCAATCTCTAATCGAGGTGAAGAACTTGTCGCCTCTTACGTACATAATTACACGGGTTACAACCATAGATTCTAACATGCATTATTTCATAAGGCCATCGTGAACCGCAGTAGAAGAAACACCACTCAAGGTGATGTCGAGACTACTAAGCTTAACTAGTGCACATGCGAATGTGACAAACCAAGTGAGACAAGCCTCAAACTACTTGCAAAGTGATGCAACATATGATCAATGGTCATAAACACTTAGTCTATTCAATAGAAAAGTTCAAAAAAACTTCGCAATAAACTCCACACACAACAACGTGCAACGACTAATCTAAGAATGATATGCATGCAAAAATTAAAAAAACACGACAAATCAGTAGAAACTTAAGTTAAAAGGTACACACGAACCAAAAGAGCACATAGTACTGAAGATCCAATAACCCCTCCCCAAACCTAAACTTTTGTTCGCCCTCGAGCAAAGAAAAGTTGATAAGAAAGGAACAATTGGATTGAAAGTACACTTCCCTGAGATAAAAGGTTCGTGTCCAACTCCTAATAAATTAGTAGTACCTGAAAAGACTCAAGAAACAAATGAAACCGGGTGCGCAAAGGTGAAAAGAGTGGAAAAATGGTGTAATTTCGGGAACAGGGTCCAAGTGGACCGCTTGGCAGGAGCCAAGCGGACCACTTAGCAAGCGGTCTGCTTGGGATCATCCAGGCGGACCGCTTGGTTGCTGGCAAAATTCCAGAGAATTCTGCTAGCATCCAAGCAGACCACTTGTCCTATTTTTCCAAAATCTCATCATTTAAAGCAATACTATTCCTTCCACGGATGTATGCCAGGCAAACTCTCTGGAAATTCTCTGTTTCAGGCGGACAACTTGGCTTCTGGAAGCGGACCACTTGCTCTGTGGGGCAGATTTTCACTTGGAGACTCAATCCTTTGCCCACGAACGGCTTTCAAATGCCTTGGATTAGCCCTTCTCAACACTTATTGGGGCTCGGACACTCACGAACAAAGCCACGGCGGTCGAGGAACTTCAACGGGGCCATTTTCCATCAAAAATGCTCATTTTTAGCTCCAAAAACACCGTTTCGTACCTAAGTGCCTGAAAATGCAGAAAACACAAAACGTGACACTATTCTACAAAACTAAGCAAAAAGACAACAAAAGAAGGTAAAAAAGACAAGATGAGCGCGTCAAAAATACGTTCATCAAGCTACTTGTGAAGTAGAATACAAAGCTAAGGAATTAGTTAAGTGTTCTTTCCTCTGAACAAGAACAAGTCTTGACACCAAGAAAGAACATACTTGCCTACTGCAAAGTATTGCAAGTTGAGTTTCTCAAATTACTTGTAATTAGCTTAAAAGTTAATCTCAGTAATCTCCTCCCAAACCTCTCTAACTGATAAAAACCACCTCTTAGGCGTGATTGTCTGGGGAACTAATCAAGCATAATTTTTCTGATTAAGTGTCCCAAATTTGGTGGAGAACAAGGTTTAGTTCTCTAGTTAGATTGGAAACAAAGCAAGGGTGCTCCCTTGCTTTGGTTTATGAGAATTCTAGTGTTTAGGTGTTGTAAGGAAAATCATCACCTGACATAGTGAATTCAGTCTTAGAAAGGATAAAGTGGATAGTTGAGGGATTACGCGACCCTCAGATACCACTATATATAAAAGTGTTTGTATGATTTACTTTACTGCAGTTTACTTTCAGCAAGTTATTATTGTTTTCATTGCATTTTCTAACTACTTGCTGAATTCAGTTCTGCCTTAGCACTTATTGTAAAAAGACTTCCGCACTCTGAATTTTAAAGTACCAACAACCTCATTACTGAAAAGTAAAAAGTCCTTGTTGATAGAGTTTTTAGATACGAAAAAGTTTTAAAGACTATTCACCCCCACCTCTAGTCTTTATGTGTGTTTTGTGTAGGCTCTGTAGAAATGGCTGATAATCAACTAACGACGAGGGCAATGGCTGCAAAGAGTACTCCTAGTCCAAGTGCTACCGTGAAGAGGCAGAAACGGAAGGGCATCCACATCTTCTCCAATAGGTATATTTTGATTGAGATCATAATAACTTTGTTGAGATCATTGTGACTTTTGCTGATATCACTATTCAGGTAATCATTTTCAAATATTCAAAAGAAAATGAGATAATGTTAAAAATATTATCCGGTAATTTTCTCGAGATGAGAATGTAAGTGTAAAAAATGTGATGTAATAACTGGTGTTATCTAAACACTATGTGTTGTGTTCAATCCATAAAGTTTGGTTTGGTGAACAGTTGCTTCTCAAAGAAGCTTGAGCGAGATATTAGCCATTTATGTATACTAGAGGAAAAAAAATAATATAAACGGAAATAATAAATCAACATTGAAATAAAATTTCTAAATCACCAAACCAACTAACTAAATAACAAGGACCTTCAGCTATTTAGCTCCCACTATTTTCTACATATGTGTTTCCCCATACACATACATACGAGTAATGTCCAACAATTACCTTAGTGGCCAAGATCCACATCACTACTATTATGCTTTGGCATAGTACCCTACAATGGAAAAGATCTTCTCTAGGGCTCCTTATGGGAGGCATCATCGAAACATATATTAAAGCATATATAATCGAGACTTATGTTTGCGTGGGGTTTTCGCTTTGAGGGTTATTTAATCATCCATCTATAAATAAGGGCACCGCCTACCAAACATGCATGATCGGTCTACACATAATGTACGCCACCTATCCATTCTAATTCTAAGCCACGGTCAAGCACATAATGGGCACCGCCTACCCTCGCATGCAACGCGGTCGAACATAAAGTAAAATACAACATGCGTGGTATTTGTTAGGAAACTTGTAATTTTGATGAGCAATTAACCATGCTAAATTAAGGAAAGTCCAGTAACTAGTACTCTTAAGGTCCATAGGAATTTAGAATTTTAAGGACATTGTCAAAGAGGAACGTTTGTTGAAGACTTAGATTAGGTGCTAGATAGGTTGGTTTTTATATCTTATGATGTATCTTGTTTTCTGAAAAGAAAATAACCTATTGAAGCATTTGCTGACGATGTACTTTGTTTTTACAAACAAACTATTGAAGCATTTAGAACCGCTCAGAATCTTGAAGAATTTTGAAGATCTGAAGACTTGAAGAATTCGAAGATCTGAAGACTAGAAGATTTCTGAAGACTGGTATCTACAAAGGCACATGTTGCTCAGAAAGTGGAAACTTCAGCAACAGCATTGCATAAGTGAAAATCTGAAAGACAGAGTAGGTTGTGCTTGCTGAAACTGAGACTGACCACTTGCTGATGGAACATATGTGACCTCTTGCTGAAAGTACTTGTATTTGCGCTCCAATGTTACTGTTTGAATTCTATTCAAATAAGCATTAAATGCAAAGCTCGCACGCGAAGAACATGAAGACTAGAAGACAAACAAGGACGCTGCTGAAAGTACAAAAGCAAGATAGTGACATCTTAAGGATCAAAAGCCTTGGAATTTAAAATTCAAACGGCTCCTTATTTTCACTATAAATAGAGGTCATCCGGCAAAGAGTTGAAGTGTGTGTCAACAACGTGATCAAACTCTCACTCGTGCTTAAACTCACATACCTTCAAACTCTCTATACAGCCATTGATCCGTTCCAAGACTTAAAGCTTGAAAAAAGCTACTTGTGAAGAAGTAGAATTTACACGACTAAGAAATTAGTTAAGTGTTCTTTCTTTCTTTCGAACAAGAACAAGTCTTGACACCAGAAACAATCAAATTTGTTTACTGCAAAGTATTCAAAGTTTTGTTTCTTAGATTACTTGTTGTAACTGAATAAGTTATAATTAAGTTATCTCACCCCAAAACTCTCTAACTGAAAATACACCCTTTCAGGCGTGATATTCAGGGGGAACTTAATCGAGCATAGTTCTGCTGATTAAAAGTACCAAGTTTTGTGGAGAACAAGGTTGCGTTCTGTAGATTAGGTAGGAAACGAATCAAGTGTGCTTTGGTTTCTGTTTGAATCGCTTTAGATAGGAGTTGTAAGGAACCTCAGTCATATCTTAGTGGATTCATTCCTAGAAAGGACAAAGTGGATTAGTTGAGAGATTACGCCACTCTCAGATACCACTATAAAAGTGTTTGTGTGATTTACTTACTGTATTTAGTTTTCAGCAAATCATATCTATCTGTACACAGTCACTCACATCACTTGCTGAAACCTTCATTTACTGAAAGAAGCACTTACTGTATCAAAGACTTCCGCTCTCTGATTTTAAGTATCAGCAAACTTAGTTACTGAAAAGTAACGTATGCTTGCTGAGAAAGTTAAGTATCAGCAAACTCATTACTGAAAAGTAATAAGCACTTGCTGAGAAAGTTTTAAACGACGAAAGTTTGAAAAGACTATTCACCCCCCCCCTCTAGTCTTTTCTTGTTGTTTAAAGGGACCAACAAGTGGTATCAGAGCTGGAGGTTCTTTAACCTTCAACACTGAACCTAGATCCCCTTAGGTGCTTTCCGTAAATCACTCTCACTTGATCAGTTTGGTAGTGCTTTGCTGACAGGATGTCTTTAGGAGATGCTCCCTTGCTGAAGCTGGAAAATTACGAAAAATGGAGAAACAACATGATGCTACATCTTGAGGCCATTAGTGATGAGATGGTTACTGTCATTAATGATGGACCTATCAAGATCACTAAGGTTGAAAGGAGTTTCCCTCACAAGACCACTGAAGCTGGAAAGGAAACTATCTTAGGCGAACCATCGGATACCGTCGTGCCAAAACCAAGAGAGGAATGGACTTCTGACGAAGCTAAGAGATTCCGTCTCGATGGCCGAGCAAGAAACATCATCATTCGATCAACTCCGGATACCATACAGTGCAAACTGTGGGGTGCTAAGACTGCAAAGGAAGCTTGGAAAATGGTTCAAGATCTTTGTGCTGGATCTGACAAAACCAAGGAAAACAAACTTTAAGTGCTTAAATTAAAGTTTCAAAACTTTAAGCAAGGTACAAACGAGTCACTGGAAGACTTGAATTTCAGATTCACAACTCTTGTTAGTGAAATGGCAGCCTTGGGTGTTGGAAACCTTTACACAGATTATGAGAAAGTGAAAACTATCATCAGAAGTCTGAATCAAGAATGGATCCACACTCAAAATTTCTATTACAATCAAGGAATGCCAGATATTACACCAACAGAGTTGTTCTCTCATCTTGCTACTGTCAATTATGAGACAAAGCAAAGAGAAAATGTGTTTGCTGAAAAATCGCAAAACATTGCTCTTGCTGCAAAGCCGTCATCTTCTGAAAAGAAGAATGATAAAGAGCCTACTGATGAAAACTCTTTGGTTGTTAAAAACATGAAGAAATTCATCAGCAAGGAACTTGAAAGGCGAAAAGCAAAAGAGAAGCTGAAAAAGCATCTTCGTAACAACTACCATAAGTACAAGAATGAGACTAGCTCGCTGAACAAGCAAGCTCAGCAAGCAACTTCATCAGAAGAACCTGCAGTTGGAAATGATCTATGCTTTTATTGCAAAAAGCCAGGACACTTCAAAGCTAATTTCCCTTTGCTGAAAGGCAAATCTGCTGAAGAGAAGAAGAAGTTCAAAAGAGCTTTTATTGCTGAAGAAACGAAGAAGCTTCAAGCAAAAATCGATGCATTGTGTATTGATACTAGCTCCGAAGACAGTGAGGATGAAAGTTCAGACACTGACGATGAAGAAGCCACTCTAGACGTGGAGATTGGCAAAGAAGTTTGTGGAATAGCTATGGAAGCTTATCCAGATGTGTCAAACTACGAGTTCACCCTCATGGCCGGTCAGGTAAACAACCCTACCTCTGACTCAGACTCAGAAAGTGATGACGAGATTGACCTTGACAAGATTCAAGGAGAAATCGAAAGATTTGAGAAAACTCTGAGCAGACAGCAAGAGAAACTACAGATTGCTGAAACTCTGACCAAGCAGACTACTGAAAAGTATGTCTTGCTGAAGGAAGAGACAGAAGAAAAGGATGCTGAAATAAGGCGTCTTAAGAAGTTGATTGCTGAAGCTACAGAGAAGAATTCTCAAATGGCATTAGAATTGGAAGAATATCAGTCCTCAATTCTAAAGTTACTTGCTGAAATCCAAGAGATGAAAAAGATGAAAATCAATTTCAAATCTTATGTAGACACAAGTAATACGCTGACTGAACTAAACTCTTATTTGAGAGATCCATCTCAGAAAGAAGGTTTAGGTGCTACGTATGAAGGTGATGACGTAGAAATCTTGAGTAGAGATAAATCACCGATCTCCTTTGTATGAGATACTGATAGTTGTCTACCAGAACTCTATCAGTTTGGTCAATCTAAGGTTGCTGAAACATGCAATCAAGTACCTATGACCATAAAGCCCGCTGTTTCTACTCAAAGTAACAAGACTTTAAAAGGAAAACAGGTTGCTGAGAAGCAAACTGGAAAGAAGAAGGATGTTGTGAATCATCCCGCCAAATAAGTTGCTGAAAAGCAAGTTGTTAAGTCAAAAGGCAAGATTACTAAAAGTAATCAGAAGACCTTTGCTGACAAACCTGAATCAAGTAAGGTTGCTGACACAAAAGCTCAGCATTCTCCGAAAAGTGGACTCGGTTTCAAAACCAAGCAAAGACAACTTTTTCACGAGTATAAGCAAAGTCAGCAAAGATACTTCAAAGAGATGAAGAAAATCAAGCCTAAGAGCTCTGAAAAGACTCTTAATGCTAGGGCTAGAAGGAACCTTGCTAGAAAAGAACTTACTGAAAAGTATGTTCAGCAAAAAGGTCAACCGAGCAAGACACCACATCAGAAAGTGGATTTGATCAGCACGAATCAAAAGTCTTTCAGCTCAAAACCTCCTAGTTCCTCAGCAAGTAGAAAACAAGTCAAAGTTGAAAAACTTAAGACATGGGTTTCCACTGGACGCATTCTTGAACATGTTAATGGACATCCATTATTGGATAATTAACTTGTTTGCTCTTGATTTTGCAGACTTCAGCCATGGAGACAAACGATGCAATCTGGCACTTTGATAGTGGTTGTGGAAAGCACATGACGGGCAACAAGAATAACCTTATAAACTATAGACGGTGGTCTAAAGGTCCAACAATAAGGTTTGCTGGTGGAGGCTCCGGTTCTACAAAAGGCTACGGTGACGTGAAGTTAGGATGCATAACCATTACTGGAGTTCTTTATGTCAAAAATCTTAAGTTTAACCTTTTCAGCATGAGTCAGTTTGGTGACAAAGGATACTTCATCAAAATCAAAAGTGATGAATGTAAACTTATAGATTTCGAGACTAAAAAGGTAATTATGATTGCAAGAAGATCAGGAGGCTTGTACACCGTTGATTGGTCTTCAGCAATCGTTGAAAAATGTCTTGTCTCAGATCATGATTGCCTTGCTGAAAAAACATGGTTATGGCATAAACGAACAAGTCATCTAAATTTCAAGACGCTGAATAAGCTGTCTAAAAAGGCACTTGTAGTTGGATTACCTAGGGTTACTTTTAAGAAGGATGGTGTTTGCAATGCATGTCAGCAAGGAAAGCAAACCAAATCTTCTTTAAAGACCAAGGCAGTACCGTCAACTACAAAACCTTTACAACTCTTGCACATGGACTTGTTTGAATCTTCTTCAACAAGCTATGCTGGTAAGAAGTATGGTCTAGTCGTGGTAGATGACTATTCAAGATTCACTTGGGTAGTATTCATCAAGCACAAATCTGAAACCAAGACTGAAATAACTAACTTGCTGAATAAGCTTGAAGTCATGAAAAATGACAAGGTAAAAGTCATAAGGACAGACCATGGTACTGAGTTTGTAAACCAGTACATAACTGAATATTGTACCTTAAAAGGTATTCAACATCAGTTATCCTCAGTAAGAACACCACAACAAAATGGTGTTGCTGAACGGAAGAATCGCACCCTGAAAGAAGCCGCAATAACAATGCTTGCTGACATTGAAATAAGTGAGGCTTATTGGGTTGAAGCGATTAATACCGCCTGCTATACTCAAAATAGATGTCTGATTACTAAGGAATACAACAAAACTCCTTATGAATTGTTTGTTGGAAGACCTCCTAACATCACTCATCTAAGAGTATTTGGTTGCAAGTGTTTCGTTCTTAACAATGGTAGAGAATACCTTAGAACATTTCAACCAAAGGCAGACGAAGCGATATTTCTCGGCTACTCCTTGCATAGTAAAGCTTATAGAGTTTACACCAAAAAGGCACAAAAGATTGAAGAATCAGTGCATGTTGTATTCTACGAAAAGTCACAAGGAGTGCCTGCTGAAGAAGAAATATCAGAATGTATGAAAAAGTTAATCATACATGAGCAAAAAACTGAATCTAATGCTAGGCAAATCAAGTCAATTGAACTAAATGATGATTCTGACAATGACTCTCCTCCCCCTAGTCATGACAAGATAAATATAGTTCACGACAAAGAATTTCCAGCAAAAGACGCGGTTGCTCCGGAAGTTGCTGAAATTACGCAATCTCCAGTGCCTGCTGATGAACTACCTCAATCAAGCAATGCTGAACAAGCAGTTGCTGATGAACAAATCTCAGCAGAGACACAAATTCCCAGTAGTACTGAACAAGTACATACTGAAGAGTCACATGCTGATGAGCAAACATATCCTGATCCAACAAGCAGAAAACCTGTTAATAAATGGATTAGAGATCATCCCTCTACGGATATGATTGGCGATATTAATAAACGCCAAGTGACTAGATCCAAAGCTACTCATGGACTTGCTGAAGAAGCAATTGTCGTAGAAGTAGAATCATTGTTCTCTTGCTTTGTTTCAGAAATTGAACCTAAAACCATAGAAGAAGCTTTAAAGCATTCTGAATGGATAAAGACAATGCAAGAAGAACTGGATCAATTTGAAAGAAACAAAGTCTGGAAACTTGTACCACTTGCTGAAGGCAAGAAAGCTATTGGTACAAAGTGGGTGTTCAGAAACAAGCTGAGTGAGTCTGGTGAAGTAACTAGAAATAAAGCACGTTTAGTTGCTCAAGGTTACTGTCAGACTGAAGGATTGGACTATGATGAGTCTTATGCACCAGTTGCAAGATTGGATGCAATTAGGCTTTTCTTGGTCTTTGCTGCTCACAATGACTTCATTGTTTACCAAATGGATGTTAAAAGTGCATTCTTGAACGGTGAACTTGCTGAAGAAGTCTACCTAGAACAACCCCCTGGCTTTGAACTTCCCTCAGAAATCGAGATGGTATACAAGCTTCAGAAAGCTGTATATGGTCTAAAGCAAGCACCAAGAGCATGGTATGATACCTTGGCTAAGTTCTGCTGAAAAATGGTTTCAAGAAAGGTGAAGTTGACAAAACCTTATTTACCATGAACCATGATGGTAAAATACTCTTAGTTCAAATTTATGTGGATGACATAATTTTTGGATCTAAGGACAAGCAACTTTGTGATGATTTTGCCAAACTCATGACAAACAAGTTTGAAATGAGTATGATGGGTAAATTGAATTATTTCCTAGGATTGGAAGTCAAGCAACTCAAAGATGGAATATTCATAAATCAAGCAAAGTATGCGAAAGAAATGCTCATAAAATTTAGGATCAAAGAGGATGAGAAACCTGAAAAGATCTCTATGAGTGTTGGTACCAAATTGGGCTATACTAAGGAAGATAAAACTGTTGAAGAACACAAGTATAGGAAGCTCATTGGTTCCTTGTGGTATTTAACAGCAAGTAGACCTGACATTCAGTATGTTGTTTGTGTGTGTGCAAGATTCCAATCTGATCCAAGAGAATCACACTACAAAAAGGCAATCAAGATACTGAAATATGTCGAAGGTACAGTCAATGTTGGATTATGGTATCCTAAATATTCTGGACTTGAATTGGTTAGTTATTCTGATGCTGATAATGGAGGATCAACTCTTGATAGAAAAAGTACATCAGGAACTTGTCAGTTTTTGGGCACTAGATTAATATCATGGTTCAGCAAGAAGCAAACCTGTGTTGCCAATTCATCCACTGAATCTGAATACATTGCAGCTGGTTGTTGCACAACTCAAATCGTATGGATTCAGCAACAATTAAGAGATTATGGTATTTCTGCAAAGAATACACCAATCTTTTGTGATAATACAAGTGCTATTGCAATCACGCAAAATCCTAAGTTTCACTCAAGGACTAACCACATTGATATTAGACATCATTTCATTAGAGATCATGTAGAAAAAGGAGATATTGAGGTTGTGAAAGTAGGCACTGATGATCAGCTTGCTGACATCTTTACAAAGCCCCTACCAGATAATAGGTTCGCAATGCTAAGGTATAACCTTGGATTGATTGAACTACCTCAATAAAGGATACATTTGGCAGAATTGTGAAACATGTATTCAGCAAGCCAAAGTATTCTTACTTAAAAGCTCCATCTACTAATTTCTCCTAAGAAATGATAAGTCACTACATGTTTGCTGAAACAGGCATTCAGCAAGTAATTCCTTCAAAACGGGTATTTGCTAGGAAACTTGATCACTTGCTGAGACAGGCACTCAGTAAGAGAAAAACCTTAAGGATTGCTGAAACAGGCATTCAGACAATCAAAGATACTGAAACGAGTATTCAAGTATCAAGGGAATATTCTGAGACGGGAACTCAGAATAAGAGCAAAACTCATCTCTCAGATTTTACCAAAGGATATCTCAAGTACAAAAGAATTTACTGATATGGGAAATCAGAAATATCTTTTAAACTTAAGAAAATATGAGATATCTGAGTAAGGGGGAACTTTCAGCAAGTATCTAGGATGATAATACAAACTCGCTGAAAAGATTCTTGTCTATTTCAGCAAGCAATCTAATCCCTTAAAACTCGGTAAAATCAATTTGTGACGTTAATCGGGCATAGATAAACTCGTAATAATCATGACATGAAATTCAATCGTGGCCATTGATTAAAAGGAGTTACTAATCTAACGGTTAATAAAACAAAGAGAGAGAGTGCTCTGACGGTTTCAAGTTAGTGGGCCACTACGCATTTAATGCAAAGGCTCCACTAACGCCGGTGTTTCTCTGTTTTACCCTTGCTGAGAGCTCAAATCGATTGAGTTTCTCACACATCAGAGACACTATATAAAGAAGGAGTTAGAGAAATGACAAAATTCTTTAACTCACATTTCCCTTCTCTGCAAATTTTAGCCTGAATCTACTGTACCTCTGGTCAAAAAGCAAACTATCTCTTTTCGTACAACATTTTCTTCTCTATATAAGAAATGGCACCCAAGAGACAGTCTTCTAAGTCCTCAAAGTCGTCTAAGGTTGACAGTGCTGAAACACGCACTGCTCCGGTGACTACTCCTGCAACAAACACAACGAAAGTTGTGTTGAAAAACGATAGAATATCGGAAAAACCTATGCCTCCGTCATATCTTGACACTGCAAAGTGTGAGATGTTGATGCAATGGGGAGGTTTTGCAAAAGAGAAGTACATTAGGTACTTCTATGAACAAGAACTCGATGACGAGAATGAAGAGGCGCTTGAGTTTATCAAGCAGCAAGGCCTCATGCACTTTATATCTGCTCGCACTAAGCAAGTGAGCATGATTGATACAATGGAATTCTACAACAATGTAGAAATCCAGTCCCTTACTGATAGTAAAGGAGTCACTGAAAAAGTGATCTTTACTACAGTTCAGAACACGCAAATCGTCCTGAAATGGACTGATTTAGCGGAAATTTTTCAGATTCCAACCACTGGAATTGAAGATGACGTCACTGCCACTGATGAAGAAATTGAAGCTTTCTACAGTGACGTCAGAAATGAGAAAATGAAGAAAGGCGAGATTGCTCCCGTGACTTGGACAAAGCACGTTAAGAGGAAGCATCTCCGCCATTCACTTGGTCTAGTAGCTCTGCTACTGATAAAAGTTCTTGACTCCCAAGTTGGAGGAATTGACCAAGTAGGCCTAAGAAGATGGCCGCTGCTGATGCATATCCATGAAAATAAAACGGAACTTAACTGGGCTAAGTACATTTTCAACAGGCTTGTTGATTGTGTTACTAAGTTCAAGGTAAAGGTAGAAGACAACAAGGTCTCACCTTCCTTTCCATTTATGTATGGAATAAAGATATGCTACATCCTTGAACATTTCAGGATTCAGCTGAGAAACCCATTGCCAATCAAGAAATCTGTATGCAATGTGGGAAGATCTTTCTACAAGCAGAATGTACCTAAGACTGCTGGCAAGAAACTTGAAAAATCTAAAAAGACAACAGCTGCAAATGTTGTCAGCACAAGCCAGCAAGAAAGGTATACAACAACTGCAGATGTCACCACTCAGCAACTTAGAGATGAAACTGCTGGTGGTGGTGGTGACAAAAATGAAACTGTTGTAGATGATCAACAAGGTAAGTGTACAACAGCCGTTGCTGACAATGCAACTACTGACGTACCTGCTGGGAAATCTAACAAGAAAAAGAGGAAAGCTGATGATGACATTCAGACTGCAGCGTCATCAGCAAATCCCGTACCAAAGAGGAAAAGGACAGGCAACACAAGGAAGAAAACACTGGCTCGCAAGTCAGTTCCTATTGTCCAAGACCTATCAGACAATTCCCAGACAAATTTTCCAGTAGATGTTGACAAGGTAGTTACTGAAGCCTATGTCAGCAACATTGAAGTGTTTGCGGAAGCCTTCAATGATCGACTCAACGTTGATCCGTCTACTGAGAATATACCACAAGGCAGTGGAAATGAAATTCCTGCCCAAGTCCCAGATATCTACATTGTAGATAATCTAGATGATCAGACTATGGAACCAGCAAGTGATATTGCTGCTGATCTGCAAAGAGCGGCACTTGCTGATACTGCTGAAAAGATGGTTGCTGAACAAGCAACTCATCAAGTTGCTGAAACCCCGCTTGCTGAAGGACCAGTTGCTGAGACAACAATGGTTCAAGTTCCAGAAGTTGCTGAAACACAAGAAGCACTATTCAACGACGCATCTCGTGATGCTGAGAATACTGGCCCAAGTTCACCGAAGACATCAATCGACAAAGTCCAGCTTGTACTGGAAGCTATAAGCCAACAAATGGAGTTGGAGATTGAAGAATCATCCAACAAATCCATTGATGTCTTCATGACAAGCAGTGAGCTTAAAGGTCAAGATGCTTCTGCTCAACTTGTCATTTCAGAGACAAGGGAGATTGCTGAAACCGCACAGCTTTCTCAAACAAAGCAAGACAAGAAGTCTGCTGAAGAAACAGTCCAAGAAGCTGAAGAAACTGTTAATGCTGAAAGGACTGAGCCACAACCTGTCCTTCTTCAGCAGGTAGTTAATTCAACCATCAGTAAAACTTCAAATTCTGAAAGTTATTCTTTTGCTAATATTATATTATCTCTACAGAGTTCTCAAGATGCAAGTCAGATGGTTGCTGAAGCCTCTGCACCAGAACCAACACTCCCTGCTCAGCAGGTAGTTAATGTTTTTGGTAATAAAACTAAGTTTGACAGCTTAGTACTTGTATCTAACTCAAATTTATTTCAGGATGAACAAATGGAGGATGCTACTCACGCTCCTCAAGGAATGGAAATTGTACAACATGAGCTTGCTGAATCTCAGCAGGTTATTCATGTTTCAGTTTTGAACTCTAAAACAATTTTCCAAACCAATCCTGATCTAAATAACGTTCTTTTTCAGGCTCAAAAGGAGACCACTGAAGTGGTAATCATTGCTGAAGATCAACAAGTAAGTTCTGAGGAACTGTACTTGAACTTCAAAAGAACCACTTTGTCACAAGTTGCTAAGTCCGTCAGCAACTGGCAAAGATACAGGCGAATGGATTTCTCTGATCTCCATCTTCATCTTTCAAACGAGAAAAAGAGATCTTCTCTGCTAAAGCTCGAGACATTCGTTCACTCCATCCTCCCGGAAGAAATGACATATTCTCAGCAATTGAGCTCGAATCTGATTGCTCAAATCAGAGAGAATATGAAGGCCAAATTCATGAGTGTCTCTCCAGCTGAACAAGCTGTGATGCTCAAAGGTTCATTTGTACCTGTGGTGGCTGATCCCCACAACATCAATGAGGAAGAGGAAGTGACAAGTGTTGCTTTGTACAAGCACCTTGAGCTAGTAATTCCCACTGATCCAAGTGATGATGAAGGGAAAGATTCCAAGGACAAGAAAGACGATGATGATGACAATCAAGGTCCCAGTCCTGATGCTGGAGGTTTGAAGTTGACAGTTGCTGAAAATGTTCAACAAGAAAATCAGCAAGCTGAACAACAACAACCTCAGCAAGAATCCCAATCTCCTCCTGCTGCTGCTGAAAATCAAGCACCTGTGCAAGGTGCTGATACTGAAGAGGAATATGCCAGAAAAAGGGCTACCTTGAAAAATGGCAAAAGTCCAATTTCTGATGCCAAGGTTACTGAAGAAAACCTTGATGATGATGATGAACAGGATGAAGATTACCAACGCGCTCTACAGAACAGTCTCTTGATCCATGCAAGGCATACGCAGGATCTGGAAATTGGTCAATCTTCAGGAGTAAGACCAAAGGAAGTCCCCTCCCTTCCATTTACTACTGGCGAAACTCCAGTAATTGAGTCCCAAACTCAATTAAAACTAACTACTGGCGAAACTCCAGTCATTGAGTCTCAAACGTTGCCTTTAGCAACTACTCAATTAAAACTAACTACTGGTGAAACTCCAGTTGTTGAGTCTGAAGTGTTGCCATCAGCAACCACTCAACAAAAAGGAAGTGAAGCTGCTGACTTAGGTTCCAAGGTTGCTGAACTTGATGAATCTGAGGATGACGACTACTTATCAGAAAATGAGGATGAACAATCCAAAAGAGACCCAAAAGTGGTTCAAATCCCTCCTCCTGATTACATAAATGATTTAGACAATGGTCTAAGAGGAGAATTGCTGATAAAGGATGATCAGTTTGCTTCAGAACTGAAAGTTCATTCCTTGACACCAAAACTAGTGCCGTTCCCAAGAGTTGAGGAGTTTACTCCTAGAATTTTGGCACTGAAGAAAGTCCATGATGCCTGCAAAGCAGAAGATGAGGCATTGCTTGCTGAGAGCCCACTTGACTTTGGAAAGATATTGGCTACAGTGCTGAGACGCACTATTACTATGACAATAGCTCAGAAAGACATCAGTCTTTATCACAAGAGCTATGAAGAAGATGTAAATCAAGCACTCAAGCTAGCAAAAACCGCTCTCGTGAAGGCTCAGACTTTCATGGATGATAAGGCCGCAACAGAGAAAAGACATGAAGAAAACATGATGAATATTCAAAGAGTTGTCAAAAATGACTTCTGATAAGCAACAAATCATCATGAAGTATAACAGTTTAAGCACTCTTGCTGAAAATTGCAATGAGTTCTATTCTCTGCACATCAATCCGATGTTGCAATCCATGTCTAAGGGGGAAACGAAAAGTACCAGAAAAAGAAACCAAACCCCTCCCACTGTTGATGAGCCACTGCCCATAGAACCGCTTGCTGAAAAAGAGCAAAGTTCTAAAAGGCAAGCAGAATCTGAGTTGAATTCAGCAAGTACCAAAAAGAGAAAAATCGCTGCTGAAACTCAAGATTTTTGCCATACTGAAAGTCATCAAAATCTGAATGAAGATGATGAAGATAATGACAATCAAACAATAGCTCAAGCCATAAGAGCTAGACCCTTAACAGCCTTGACTCCGTCTGGCCATTCAAAGCATTTCTCGCCTGACTCTTCAGCAAGAGATCAAGACAATGCTAAATCAAGAAGAAGAAGGCAAAGACAGGAAGAAAAGAGGCTGGCCAGCATTGCTATTGGCTCCGACATCGAATATACAAAGACCAACAATGATGAAACCACTCAGAATGTGATCAGAAACATTCATGGTTGCTGGATCTTAAAGCTGGAAGATTTGCTGGTGAATGAGTTCTTTCCTACAACCATTTTGAACCAAATGTTCACATGGATTGAACTCAAGGTACAAATAAATCAAAGGGAAGAATCCCTCCCAAGAAATATTGCTGGGAGATGGTTGAATCTTGAGGTCTCAGTAAGAAGAACTTCCATTGGTAAGACTTATATACAAGAACCAAATCTGATAAAACCACCTGGCATTGCTTACTATTCTGACCCAGTAACCAAGAAAACAAAGAAGTGACTTGGATTGATTCCTTATGAGTACTTCTATCTCACTGCTAAGGATCAAGAAGAAGATCTGTTGGTCCCTTTAAACAACAAGAAAAGACTAGAGGGGGGGGGGGTGAATAGTCTTTTCAAACTTTTGTCGTTTAAAAACTTTCTCAGCAAGTACTTATTACTTTACAGTAATGAGGTTGCTGATACTTAACTTTCTCAGCAAGCGTAAGTTACTTTTCAGTAGCTTGGTTTGCTGATACTTAAAATCAGAGAGCGGAAGTCTTTGAAACGATAAGTGCTTTTTCAGCAAGTAAAGAGTTTCAGCAAGTGATGTGAGTGACTGTGTACAAACAGATATAATTTGCTGAAAGCTAAATGCAGTAAGTAAATCACACAAACACTTTTAGAGTGGTATCTGAGAGTGGCGTAATCTCCCAACTAATCCACTTTGTCCTTTCTAGGACTGAATCCACTAAGATATGATTGAGGTTCCTTACAATCTCCTATCTAAAGCGATTCAACAGAAACCAAAGCACACTTGCTTTGTCTCCAACCTAAACTAGAGAACTCAACCTTGTTCTCCACCAAACTTGGTACTTTTAATCAGCAAAAGCTTGCTCGATTAAGTTCCCCCTGAATATCACGCCTGAAAGGGTGTATTTTCAGTTAGAGAGTTTTGGGGTGAGATAACTTAATTATAACTTATTCAGTTACAACAAGTAATCTAAGAAACACAACTTGGAATACTTTGCAGTAAACAAGTTTGATTGTTTCTGGTGTCAAGACTTGTTCTTGTTCGAAAGAAAGAACACTTAACTAATTTCTTAGCCGAGTTTGTTCTACTTCTTCACAAGTAGCTTTTTCAAGCTTTAAGTCTTGGAACGGATCAATGGCAGTAAGAGTGTTTGAAGGTTTGTGAACTTTAAGCACAAGTGAGAGTTTGATCACGTTGTTGACACACTTCAACTCTTTGCCGGATGACTTCTATTTATAGTGCAAGTAAGGAGCCGTTTGAATTTCAAATCTTAAGGCTTTTGTTCCTTAACATGTCACTATCTTGCTTTTGTACTTTCATCAGCAACCTTTGTTTGTCTTCTAGTCTTCATGTCCTTTGTGTGTAAGCTTTGCATTAAATGCACTTTTGAATAGAATTCAAACAGTAACAATGGAGCGCAAAATCACGTACATTCAGCAAGAGGTCACATATGTTCATCAGCAAGTGTTCATTCTCAGTTTCAGCAAGCACAACCTACTCTGTCTTTCAGATTTTCACTTATGCAATGCTGTTGCTGAAAATTTTCACTTTCTGAACAACACGTGCCTTACCAGTCTTCAGCAATCTTCAAGTCTTCAAGTCTTCAAGTCTTCACGTCTTCAGATCTTCAAAAGTCTTCAAGATTCTGACCGGTTTCTTATTTACTTCAATAATTTGTTTGTAATAAACAAAATACATCTTCAGCAAATGCTTCAATAGGTCATTTTCTTTTCAGAAAATAAGATTCATTAAAGCTATGCATCAATAAGATATTTTCTTTTCAGAAAATAAAATACATCATACGCAAATGTGTCAATAAATTAATTTCTTTACAGAAATTAAAGTACGTCATCCACTAAAGAAATAACTTATCTAACACCTATCTAAGTCATCAGCAAACGTTCCTCTTTTACAATGTCCTTAAAATTCTAAATTCCTATGGACCTTAAGAGTACTAGTTACTGGACTGTTCTTAATTTAGCATGGTTAATTGCTCATCAAAATTACAAGTTTCCTAACAAATTTCCCCCTTTTTGATGATAGCAATCCATGGCTAAATTAATTGTTACCCTTTTAGAGGTTTCTGATGTTGAATAAATCAGATGATTAATGCAAGCATACTTGAAATAATAAACAGTAAGCATAAGTAAGTTGCATAATCAAAAACCAATAAGAGTCAAAAAGAATTCATTGTTGATAGTTATCATTCAGAAGTTTAAAAGAAAGCATAGATAACAAAGAATCAGCAAACAAAAACTTTAACAAGAAACTATTGCAGGGACTTAAACTCTTTCAGAGGATTTTCTCAGAATCTCTCTTACACTCTTCTCAGCAAGAGCAGTGAATTCAACACAATCCTTCTCGTAATTTTCCAGAAGCCTACGGACTTGTAGTTGAAGAATTCTTGCATTTTTGCAGGCAGTATGATGATGCTTTTCAGCATTCATTTCCATGTAGTTAACTACCCACAGATGCATGCCCCAATTGCTGGCATGGAGAAGCTGTGTATCTGAAATGTTTCTCGGATGAATCTTTCTTAACCAGAGAAGATCTTCTTCTTGATCCTGAGCAGTAAGATAAAAGTACTCATAAGGAATCAATCCAAGTTTCTTCTTAGTTTTCTTTGTTACCGGGTCAGCATAGAAAGCGATGCCAGGTGGTTTGATCAGATTTGGTTCTTGCTTGTATGTCCTACCAATGGCAACTCTTCTTACATAGACCTCTAGATTCAGCCATTTCCCAGCAATATTTCTTGGGAGGGATTCTTCCCTTTGCTTTCTTTGGACCTTGAGTTCAATCCATTTGAACATCTGATTCAAAATGGTTGTAGGAAAGAACTCATTCACCAGCAAGTCTTCCAGCAACCATGAATGTTTCTGATCACATTCTGAGTGGTTTCATCATTGCTGGTCTTTGTATATTCAATGCCGGAGCCAATAGCAATGCTGGCCAGCCTTTTCTCTTCCTGTCTTTGCCTTCTTCTTCTTGATTTAGCATTGTCTTGATCTCTTGCTGAAGAGTCAGACGAAAATGCCTTGAGTGGCCAGACGGAGTTATGGCTGTTAGGGGTCTAGCTCTTATGGCTTGAGCTATTGTTTGATTGTCATCATCTTCTTCATCATCTTCATTCAGATTGTGATGACTTTCATTGTGACAGAAATCTTGAGTTTCAGCAGCGGTTTTTCTCTTTTTGGTACTTGCTGAATTTAACTCAGTTTCTGCTTGTCTTTTAGAACTTTGCTCTCTTTCAGCAAGAGGTTCTAGTGGAAGTGGCACATTAGCAGCAGGAGTAGGAGGGGCTTGATTGCTTTTTCTAGTCTTCTTTTCCCCCTTAGACATGGATTGCAACATCGGAGTGATGTGCAGAGAATAAAACTCATTGCAATTTTCAGCAAGAGTGTTGAGGCTGTTATACTTCATGATGATTTCCTGTTGGTCAGAGTTCATTGTTGCTAACTCTTTTTGAATATTCATCATGTTCTCTTCATGTCTTTTCTCTGTTGCGACCTTCTCATCCATAATATTCTGAGCTTTGACGAGAGCAGTCTTTGCAAGCCTGAGCGCCTGACTTACATCTTCTTCATAGCTCTTGTGATAAAGACTTATGTCTCTCTGAGCTATTGTCAAAGTTTTAGTGCGTCTCAGCACTGTAGCCAATATCTTTCCAATGTCAAGTGGGCTCTCAGCAAGCAATGCCTCATCTTCAGCTTTGCAGGCATCATGGACTTGCTTTAGTGCTAGAATTCTGGGAGTAAACTCCTCAACTCTTGGGAACGGCACTAAATGCGGTGTTAAGGAATGAACCTTAATTTCAGAAGCAAACTGATCATCACGCGTCAGCAATTCGGCTCTTAGTCCATCGTCTAAATCATCAATGTAATCAGGAGGAGGAATCTGAACGACTTTTGGGTCTCTTTTGGATTGTTCATCATCATTTTCTGACAAGTCGTCATCATCGTCTGATTCATCAAGTTGAGCGACTTTGGAGCCTTTGTCAGTAGCTTCACTTCCTTTTGGTTGAGTGGTTGCTGATGGCAACACTTCAGACTCAACGACTGGAGTTTCACCAGTAGATAGTTGTTTCAATTGAGTTTGGGGCTCAATTACTGGAGTTTCGCCAGTAGTTAGTTTTAATTGAGTAGTTGCTGAAGGCAACGTTTGAGACTCAATAACTGGAGTTGCGCCAGTAGTACGTGGAAGGGATGGAACTTCCTTCGATTTTGGTCTTGAAGATTCACCAATTTCCAGATCCTGCGTATGCCTTGCATGGATCACGAGACTATTTTGTAGAGCTCGTTGTAATCTTCATCTTCTTCATCCTCATCTTCAGGTTTTCAGCAGTAACCTTGGCATCAGAAACTGGACTCTTGCCATTTTTCAAGGCAGCCCTTTTTCTGGCGTATTCTTCTTCAGTATCAGCACCTTGTACAGGTGCTTGAGTTTCAGCAGCAGCAGGAGGAGGTTGAGATTCTTGCTGAGATTGTTGTTGATCAGCTTGCTGATTGTCAAAGGGATTAGTGTCAGCAGCTGTCAACTTTAATCCACCAGCACCAGGACTTGGACCTTGATTGTCATCATCGTCATCCTTTTTGTCCTTAGAATCTTTCCCTTCATCATCACTGGGATCAGTGGGAATGTTCTCATCTTCTTCTTCTTCTTCATGATCTGTCAAAATGACTAGCTCAACGTGCTTATATAAAGCAACACTTGTCACTTCCTCTTCCTCAGTTAGTTTGTGGGGATCAGCCACCACAGGAACAAAGGAGCCTTTGAGCATCACAGCTTGTTCAGCTGGAGAGGCACTCTTAAATTTGGCCTTCATATTCTCTCTGATTTGAGCAATCAGATTTGAACTCATTTGCTGAGAATATGTCATTTCGTCAGGAAGGATGGAGTGGACAAATGTTTCGAGCTTCAGCAGTGAAGATCTCTTTTTCTCATTTGAGAGATGAAGGTGAAGATCTGAGAAGTCCATTCTCCTATATCTTTGCCAGTTGCTGACGGACTTAGCACTCTTGACAAAGTTGTCCTCTTGAAGCTCAAGTAAAGTTCTTCAGAACTTACTTGCTGATCTTCAGTGATGAGTACCACTTCAGTGGTCTCCTTTTGAGCCTGAAAAAGAATTTTATTTAGATCAGGATTGGTTTGGAGAATTGTTTTAGAGTTTAAATCTGAAACATGATTTACCTGCTGAGAGTCAGCAAGCTCATGTAGTACAATTTCCATTCCATGAGGAGCTGGAGTAGCATCCTCCATTTGTTCATCCTGAAATAAATTAAAATTAGACACAAGTACTAAGCTGTCAAACTTAGTTTTTATACCAAAATATTAACTACCTGCTGAGCAGGGAGTGTTGGTTCTGGTGCAGAGGCTTCAGCAACCATCTGACTTGTATCTTGAGAAGTCTGTAGAGAAAGAAAATAATTTTAGCAAAAGAACAATTTTCAGAATTTGAAGTTTTACTGATGGTTGAATTAACTACCTGCTGAGGAAGGACAGGTTGTGGCTCAGTCCTTTCAGCATTAACAGTTTCTTCAGCTTCTTGGACTGTTTCTTCAGCAGACTTCTGAGTTTGCTCTAACTGAGAAAGCTGTGCGGTTTCAGCAATCTCCCTTGTCTCTGAATTGACAAGTTGAGCAGAAGCAACTTGACCTTTAAGCTCACTGCTTGTCATGAAGAGATCAATTGACTTGTTGGATGATTCTTCAATCTCCAACTCCATTTGTTTGCTTAAATCTTCCAGTACAAGCTGGACTTTGTCAATTGAAGTCTTGGGTGAACTTCGGCCAGTATGCT
>CM051457.1:54254106-54276741 GCA_028274465.1 Plantago ovata
AAAGGCAGTAAACGTGCAAATGCAAATAAAAAACAAGACTATCCTACTCAACTCACAAAGCAAACAATACTTAACATCATGGTTCACATCCAATCCCCTCATGAAACTTAGCTGTCCCTAGCAAAAGAGAAGAGTAAAAAAAAGTGATCTAGTTTACCGAACGTTTTGGCTCGGTCGGCGAGTATTTCAAGAGGACTCAGACTACCTCACCCGGTGGCCGCCATGCCCTTGGTCTGATGTAGCAAAGAGCCTAGGAAGCTTCAAAGATCGTCACTATGGTGAATGGACTGGTTTGCTGCAGGCATACCAAGAAAGACTTCACAATAGGAAGGACATCACTTTGACTTCAATCGAGGGTGCTTGTTTAGGGGTGGCGCCTGTGTATCGTGCTTGTCAAGATTTCACCTCGAGAAGTAGATTCACCTCTTGTGTACTTCAGAACCTCATAGTAACGGAAGGAAGTGGTTTTGGTGATGGGATGTCAGGAGTAAAGAATCAGGGGAGCTGGGTCGTCCAGCTCACTGATCATGGGAGGCGGTTTCTCCCCCATGCTGGGCTAGCAAAGCCCCCCACCTCCAAAAGGCGTCGCCTCCAACCTTTCTCCTATTCGGAAATCGAACCCTTCTACCGCAAGCAACTGCTGACACTGAAATAAGTGAGGCTTACTGGGTTGAAGCGATTAATACCGCCTGTTACACTCAAAACAGATGTTTGATTACTAAGGAATACAACAAAACTCCTTATGAATTGTTTGTTGGAAGACCTCCTAATATCACTCATCTAAGAGTATTTGGTTGCAAGTGTTTCGTTCTTAATAACGGTAGAGAATACCTAAGAACATTTCAACCAAAGGCAGACGAAGCGATATTTCTCGGTTACTCCTTGCATAGTAAAGCTTATAGAGTTTACAACAAAAAGGCACAAAGATTGAAGAATCAGTGCATGTTGTATTCTATGAAAAGACACAAGGAGTGCCTGCTGAAGAAGAAATATCAGAATGTATGAAAAAGTTAATCATACATGAGCAAAGAACTGAATCTAATGCTAGGCAAATCAAGTCAATTGAACTAAATGATGATTCTGACAATGACTCTCCTCCCCCAAGTCATGACAAGATAAATATAGTTCACGACAAGGATTTTCCAGCAAAAGACGCAGTTGCTCCGGAAGTTGCTGAAACTACGCAACCTCCAGTGCCTGCTGATGAACTACCACAATCAAGCAATGCTGAACAAGCAGTTGCTGATGAACCAATCTCAGCAGAGACACAAAATCCCAGTAGTACTGAACAAGTACATACTGAAGAGTCACATGCTGATGAGCAAACATATCCAGATCCAACAAGCAGAAAACCTGTTAATAAATGGATTAGAGATCATCCCTCTACGGATATGATTGGCGATATTAATAAACGCCAAGTGACTAGATCCAAAGCATCTACTACTCATGGACTTGCTGAAGAAGCAACTGTCGTAGAAGTAGAATCATTGTTCTCTTGCTTTGTTTCAGAAATTGAACCTAAAACCATAGAAGAAGCTTTAAAGCATTCTGAATGGATAAAGGCAATGCAAGAAGAACTGGATCAATTCGAAAGGAACAAAGTCTGGAAACTTGTACCACTTGCTGAAGGCAAGAAAGCTATTGGTACAAAGTGGGTGTTCAGAAACAAGCTGAGTGAGTCTGGTGAAGTAACAAGAATAAAGCACGTTTAGTTGCTCAAGGTTACTGTCAGACTGAAGGATTGGACTATGATGAGTCTTATGCACCAGTTGCAAGATTGGATGCAATTAGGCTTTTCTTGGCCTTTGCTGCTCACAATGACTTCATTGTTTACCAAATGGATGTTAAAAGTGCATTCTTGAATGGTGAACTTGCTGAAGAAGTCTACTTAGAACAACCCCTGGCTTTGAACTTCCCTCAGAAATCAAGATGGTATAAAGCTTCAGAAAGCTGTATATGGTCTAAAGCAAGCACCAAGAGCATGGTATGATACCTTGGCTAAGTTCTTGCTGGAGAATGGTTTCAAGAAAGGTGAAGTTGACAAAACCTTATTACCATGAACCATGATGGTAAAATACTCTTAGTTCAAATTTATGTGGATGACATAATTTTTGGATCTAAGGACAAGCAACTTTGTGATGATTTTGCCAAACTCATGACAAACAAGTTTGAAATGAGTATGATGGGAAAATTGAATTATTTCCTAGGATTGCAAGTCAAGCAACTCAAAGATGGAATATTCATAAATCAAGCAAAGTATGCGAAAGAAATGCTCATAAAGTTTAGGATCAAAGAGGAAGAGAAACCTGAAAAGATCCCTATGAGTGTTGGTACCAAATTGGGCTATACTAAAGAAGATAAAAGTGTTGAAGAACACAAGTATAGGAAGCTCATTGGTTCCTTGTTGTATTTAACAGCAAGTAGACCTGACATTCAGTATGCTGTTTGTGTGTGTGCAAGATTCCAATCTGATCCAAGAGAATCACACTACAAAAAGGCAATCAAGATACTGAAATATGTCAAAGGTACAGTCAATGTTGGATTATGGTATCCTAAAGATTCTGGACTAGAATTGGTTGGTTATTCTGATGCTGATCATGGAGGATCAACTCTTGATAGAAAAAAGTACCTCTGGAACTTGTCAGTTTTTGGGTACTAGATAAATATCATGGTTCAGCAAGAAGCAAACCTGTGTTGCGAATTCATCCACTGAATCTGAGTACATTGCAGCTGGTTGTTGCACAGCTCAAATCCTATGGATTCAACAACAATTAAGAGATTATGGTATTTCTGCAAAGAAAACACCAATCTTTTGTGATAATACAAGTGCTATTGCTATCACGCAAAATCCTAAGTTTCAATATAGGACTAAGCACATTGATATTAGACATCATTTCATTAGAGATCATGTGAAAAAAGGAGATATTGAGGTTGTGAAAGTAGGTACTGATGATCAACTTGCTGACATCTTTACCAAGCCCCTACCAGATAATAGGTTCGCAATGCTAAGGTATAACCTTGGATTGATTGAACTACCTCAATAAAGGATACATTTGCCAGAATGCTGAAACAGGTATTCAGCAAGCCAAAGTATTCTTACTTAAAAGCTCCGTCCACTAATTTCTTCTAAGAAATGATAGGTCACTACATGATTGCTGAAACAGGCATTCAACAAGTAATTCCTTCAAAACGGTATTTGTTAGAAAACTTGATCACTTGCTGAGACAGGCACTCAGTAAGAGAAAAACCTTATGGATTGCTGAAACGGGCATTCAGACAATCAAAGATACTGAAACAGGTATTCAAGTATCAAGGAATATTCTGAGACGGGAACTCAGAAAAAGAGCAAAACTCATTTCTCAGATTTTACCAAAGGATATCTCAAGTACAAAGAATTTACTGATACGGGAACTCAGAAATATCTTTTAAACTTAAGAAAATATGAGATATCTAAGTAAGGGGGAACTTTCAGCAAGTATCTAGGCTATTTATGCAAACTCGCTGAAAAGATTCTTGTCTATTTCAGCAAGCAATCTAGTCCCTTAAAACTCGGTAAAGTCAATTTGTGACGTTAATCGGGCACAGATAAACTCGTAATAATCATGACATGAAATACAATCGTGGCCATTGATTAAAAGGAGTTATTGATCTAACGGTTAACAAAACAAAGAGACAGAGTGCTCTGACGGTTTTAGTTAGTGGGCCACTACGCATTCAATGCAAAGGCTCCACTAACGCCTTTGTTTCTCTGTTTTGCCCTTGATGAGAACTCAAATCGATTGAGTTTCTCACACATCAGAGACACTATATAAAGAAGGAGTTAGAGAAATGACAAAATTCTTTAACTCACATTTCCTTTCTCTGCAAATTTTAGCCTGAATCTACTGTACCTCCGGTCAAAAGCAAACTATCTTTTTCGTACACATTCTCTTCTCTATAAAAGAAATGGCACCAAAGAGACAGTCCTCTAAGACCTCCAATTCGTCTAAGGTTGACAGTGCTGAGAAACGCACTGCTCCGGTGACTACTCCGGCTTCAAACACAACGAAAGTTGTGTTGAAAAACGATAGAATATCGGAAAAACCTATGCCTCCTTCATATCTTGACACTGCAAAGTGTGAGATGATGATGCAATGGGGTGGATTTGCAAAAGAGAAGTATATTCGATACTTCTATGAACAAGAACTTGATGATGAAAATGAAGAGGCGCTTGAATTTATCAAGCAGCAAGGCCTCATGAATTTTATAACTGCTCACACTAAGCAAGTGAGTATGTTGGACACAATGGAGTTCTACAATAATGCAGAAATCCAGTCCCTAACTGATAGTAAAGGAGTCACTGAAAAAGTGATCTTTACTACAGTTCAGAACACGCAAATCGTCCTGAAATGGACTGATTTAGCGGAAATTTTTCAGATTCCAACCACTGGAACTGAAGATGACGTCACTGCCACTGACGAAGAAATTGAAGCTTTCTACAGTGACGTCAGAAATGAGAAAATGAAGGAAGGAGAGATTGCTCCGTGACTTGGACAAAGCACGTTAAGAGGAAGCATCTCTGCCATTCACTTGGTCTAGTAGCTCTGCTACTGATTAAAGTTTTGGACTCCCAAGTTGGAGGAATAGACCAAGTAGGCCTAAGAAGGTGGCCGCTGCTGATGCATATCCATGAAAACAAAACGGAACTTAACTGGGCTAAGTACATTTTCAACAGGCTTGTTGATTGTGTCACTAAGTTCAAGGTTAAGGTGGAAGACAACAAGGTCTCACCTTCCTTTCCGGTTATGTATGGAATAAAGATATGCTATATCCTTGAACATTTCAGGATTCAGCTGAGAAACCCATTGCCAATCAAGAAATCTGTATGCAATGTGGGAAGATCCTTCTACAAGCAGAATGTACCTAAGATTGCTGGCAAGAAACTTGAATAATCTAAGAAGACAACAGCTGCAGATGTTGTCAGCACAAGTCAGCAAGAAAGGCATACAACAGCTGCAAATGTCACCACTCAGCAACTTAGAGATGAAACTACTGTAGATGGTGGTGACAAAGATGAAACTGCTCTAGATGGTGATCATGCTGACACCACTACTCCCGTTGCTGAAAATGCAACTACTGACGCCTGAGCTGGGAAACTGAAGAAATCTAACAAGAAAAAGAGGAAAGCTGATGATGACACTCAGACTGCAGCGTCATCAGCAAACCCTGTCCCCAAGAGGAAAAGGACAAGTAACACAAGGGAGAAAACACTGGCTCGCATGTCAGTACCTATTGCCCATGACCTCTCAGACAATTCCCAGACAATTGCTGAAACGCAAGTTCCAGTAGATGTTGACAAGGTAGTTACTGAAGCCTATGTTAGCAACATTGAAGTGTTTGCGGAAGCCTTCAATGATCGACTCAATGTTGATCCTTCTACTGAGAACAGACCACAAGGCAGTGGAAATGAATTCCTGCCCAAGTCCCAGATATCTACATTGTAGATAATTTAGATGATCAAACTCTAGAACCAACAAGTGATATTTCTGCTGATCTCAGAACTGCGGCACTTGCTGATGCTGCTGAAAAGATGGTTGTTGAACAAGCAACTCATCAAGTTGCTGAAACCACGGTTGCTGAAGAACCAGTTGCTGAGACAACAATGGTTCAAGTTCCAGAAGTTGCTGAAGAAACACAAGAAGCACTATTCAACGACGCATCTCATGATGCTGAGAATACTGACCCAAGTTCACCAAAGACCTCAATTGACAAAGTCCAGCTTGTACTGGAAGCTATAAGCCAACAAATGGAATTGGAGATTGAAGAATCATTGAAGTCTTTATGACAAGCAGTGAGCTTAAAGGTCAAGATGCTTCTGCTCAACTTGTCATTTTAGAGACAAGGGAGATTGCTGAAACCGCGCAGCTTTCTCAAACAGAGCAAGCCAAGAAGTCTGCTGAAGAAACTGTCCCAGAAAATGAAGAAACTGTTAATGCTGAAAGGACTGAGCCACAACCTGTCCTTCTTCAGCAGGTAGATAACTCAACCTTCAGTAAAACTTCACTTTCTGAAACTTATTCTTTTGCTAATATTATGTTATCTCTACAGACTTCTCAAGATGCAAGTCAGATGGTTGCTGAAGCCTCTGCACTAGAATCAACACTCCCTGCTCAGCAGGTAGTTAAAGTTTTTGGTAATAAAACTAAGTTTGACAACTTAGTACTTGTATCTAACTCAAATTTATTTCAGGATGAACAAATGGAGGATGCTACTCAAGCTCCTCAAGGAATGGAAATTGTACAACATGAGCTTGCTGAATCTTAGCAGGTAATTCATGTTTCAGCTTTGAACTCTAAAGCAATTTTCCAAACCTCTCCTGATCTAAATATTGTTCTTTTCAGGCTCTAAAGGAGACCACTGAAGTGGTGCACATCACTGAAGATCCACAAGTGAGTTCTGAGGAACTGTACTTGAACTTCAAAAGAACAACTTTGTCAAGAGTTGCTAAGTCCGTCAGCAACTGGCAAAGGTACAGACGAATGGATTTTTCTGATCTCCATCTTCATCTCTCAAATGAGAAAAAGAGATCTTCTCTGCTGAATCTCGAGACATTCGTTCACTCCATACTTCCTGAAGACATGTCATATTCTCAGCAAATGAGCTCAAATCTGATTGCTCAAATCAGAGAGAATATGAAGGCTAAATTCAAGAGTGCCTCTCCAGCTGAACAAGCTGTGATGCTCAAGGGTTTATTTGTACCCGTGGTGGCTGATCCCCACAAAATAAATGAGGAAGAGGAAGTGACGAGTGTTGCTTTATACAAGCATCTCGAGTTAGTAATTCTGACTGATGATGATGAAGAGGAAGAAGATGAAAACATTCCTACTGATCCCAGTGATGATGAAGGTAAAGATTCAAAGGACAAAAAGGATGACGATGATGACAATCAAGGTCCAAGTCTTGATGCTGGTGGACTAAAAATGACAGTTGCTGAAACTGAACCACAAGACAATCAACAAGCTGAACAACCACAACCTCAGCATGAATCTCAACCTGCTCCTACTGATGCTGAAAATCAAGCACCTGTACAAGGTGCTGATACTGAAGAAGAATATGCCAGAAAGCGAGCTGCCTTGAAACATGGAAAAAGCCAACTTTCTGATGCCAAGGTCACTGATGCAAACCTTGATGATGAAGATGAGATGGATGAAGATTACCAACGCGCTCTACAAAACAGTCTCATGATCCATGCAAGGCATACGCAGGATCTAGAAATTGGTCAATCTTCAGGAGTAAAACCACAGGAAGTCCCATCCCTTCCACTTACTACTGGCGAAACACCAGTAATTGAGTCTCAAACGTTGCCCTCAGCAACTACTCAATTAAAAATAACTATTGGCGAAACTCCAGTAATTGAGTCTCAAACGTTGCCCTCAGCAACTACTCAATTAAAACTAACTACTGGTGAAACTCCAGTTGTTGAGTCTGAAGTGTTGCCATCAGCAACCACTCAACCAAAAGGAAATGAAGCTGCTGACTTAGGTTCCAAGGTTGCTGACCTTGATGAATCTGAGGATGAAGATGATTTATCAGCAAATGAGGATGAAAACTCCAAGAGAGACCCCAAAGTGGTTCAAATCCCTCCTCCTGACTATATAAATGATATAGACGATGATTTGAGAGGAGAATTGCTGATGAAGGATGATCAGTTTGCTTCAGAACTGAAAGTTCATTCCTTGACCCCAAACTTAGTGCCGTTCCCACGAGTTGAGGAGTTTACTCCTAGATTTCTGGCACTGAAGAAAGTCCATGATGCCTGCAAAGCAGAAGATGAAGCATTGCTTGCTGAGAGCCCACTTGACATTGGGAATATATTGGCTACAGTGATGAGACACACTACTACTCTTACAATAGCTAAAAAAGACATCAGTCTTTATCACAAGAGCTATGAATAAGATGTAAGTCAAGCACTCCGGTTAGCAAAGACCGCTCTCGTAAAGGCTCAGACTTTCATGGAAGATAAGGCCGCAACAGAGAAAAGACATGAGGAGAACATGGTGAGCATTCAAAAGGAGTTGTCAAAAATGACTTCTGATCAGCAACAAATCATCATGAAATATAACAGCTTAAGTACTCTTGCTGAAAACTGCAATGAGTTCTATTCTCTGCACATCACTCCGATGTTGCAATACATGTCTAAGGGGGAAAATATAAGTACAAGAAAAAGAACCCAAACCCCTCCTACTGTTGATGAGCCACTGTCCATAGAACCTCTTGCTGAAAGAGAGCAAAGTTCTAAAAGGCAAGCAGAATCTGAGTTAATTTCAGCAAGTCCCAAAAAGAGAAAAACTGCTGCTGAAACTCAAGGTTATTGCCACACTGAAAGTCATCAAGATCTGAATGAAGATGATGATGATGATGACAATCAGACAATAGCTCAAGCCATAAGAGCTAGACCAATTACAACCTTAACTCCGTATGGCCAATCAAAGCATTTCTCTTCTGACTCAAGATCTTCAGCAAGAGATCAAGACAATGCAAAGTCAAGAAGAAGAAGGCAAAGACAGGAAGAAAAGAGGCTGGCCAGCATTGCTATTGGCTCCGGCATCGAGTATACAAAGACCAGCAATGATGAAACCACTCAGAATGTGATCAGAAACATTCATGTTTGCTGGATCTTAAAGCTGGAAGACTTGCTGGTAAATGAGTTCTTTCATACAGCCATATTGAACCAAATGTTCACATGGATTGAACTCAAAGTAAAAAGGAAACAAAGGGATGAGTCCCTTCCAAGAAATATTGCTGGGAGATGGTTGAATCTTGAAATCTCAGTAAGAAGAACTGCAATTGGTAAATCTATAAGACAAGAACCAGATTTGATAAAACCAGTTGGCATTGCTTATTACTATGACCCAGTAACCAAGAAAACAAAGAAGAGACTTGGATTGATTCCTTATGAGTACTTCTATCTCACTGCTAAGGATCAAGAAGAAGATCTTCTCTGGCTAAGAAAGATTCATCCTAAAAGCATTTCAGATACACAACTTCTCCATGCCAGCAATTGGGGCATGCATTTGTGGGTAACTCATTACATGAAAATGAATGCTGAAAAACATCATCATACTGCCTGCAAAAATGCAAGGATTCTTCAATTACAAGTCCGTAGGCTACTGGAGAACTACGAAAAGGAATTTGTTGAATTTACTGCACTTGCTGAGAAGAGTGTAAGAGAGATTTTGAGAAAATCCTCTGGAAGAGTTTAACTCTCTGTAATAGTTCTTTTAAAGTTTTTCTTTGCTGATTTTGTTTAGTTATCTCTGCTATTTCTTGTAAACTTCTGAAAGATAACTATCAGCAATGAAGCTTTTGACTCTTTTTGGTTATTGATTATGCAATTTACTTATGCTTACTGTTTAATTATTCAAGTATGCTTGCATTAATCAACTGATTTATTCAACATCAGAAACCTCTAACAGGGTAACAATTAATTTAGCCATGGATTGCTAACATCAAAAAGGGGGAAATTTGTTAGGAAACTTGTAATTTTGATGAGCAATTAACCATGCTAAATTAAGGAAAGTCCAGTGGCTAGTACTCTTAAGGTCCATAGGAATTTAGAATTTTAAGGACATTGTAAAAGAGGAACGTTTGCTGAAGACTTAGATTAGGTGCTAGATATGTTGGTTTTACCTCTTATGATGTATCTTGTTTTCTGAAAAGAAATACAACCTATTGAAGCATTTGCTGATGATGTACTTTGTTTTTACAAACAAACTATTGAAGAATTTTGAACCGCTCAGAAACTTGAAGATTTTGAAGATCTGAAGACTAGAAGATTTCTGAAGACTGGTATCTACAAAGGCACATGTTGCTCAGAAAGTGGAAACTTCAGCAACAGCTTGCATAAGTGAAAATCTATATGACAGAGTAGGTTGTGCTTGCTGAAACTGAGACTGACCACTTGCTGATGAACATTTTTGACCTCTTGCTGAAAGTACTTGCATTTGCGCTCCAATGTTACTGTTTGAATTTTATTCAAATAAGCATTAAATGCAAAGCATGCACGCGAAGGACATGAAGACTAGAAGACAAACAAGGATGCTGCTGAAAGTACAAAAGCAAGATAGTGACATTTTAAGGAACAAAAGCCTTAGAATTTGAAATTCAAACAGCTCCTTATTTCACTATAAATAGAGGTCATCCGGCAAAGAGTTGAAGTGTGTCAACAATGTGATCATACTCTCACTTGTGCTTAAACTCACATACCCTTCAATACTCCTACTGCCATTGATCCGTTCCAAGACTTAAAGCTTGAAAAAGCTACTTGTGAAGAAGTAGAATTTACACGACTAAGAAATTAGTTAAGTGTTCTTTCTTTCTTTCGAACAAGAACAAGTCTTGACACCAGAAACAATCAAACTTGTTTACTGCAAAGTATTCAAAGTTTTGTTTCTTAGATTACTTGTTGTAACTGAATAAGTTATAATTAAGTTATCTCATCCTAAACCTCTCTAACTGAAATACACCCTTTCAGGCGTGATATTCAGGGGGAACTTAATCGAGCATAGTTTTGCTGATTAAAAGTACCAAGTTTGGTGGAGAACAAGGTTACGTTCTCTAGTTAGGTTGGAGACGAAGCAAGTGTGCTTTGGTTTCTGTCTGGATCGCTCTAGATAG
Source organism: Plantago ovata (assembly GCA_028274465.1). Lineage (NCBI taxonomy): Eukaryota > Viridiplantae > Streptophyta > Magnoliopsida > Lamiales > Plantaginaceae > Plantago > Plantago ovata. Next base: position 54,264,763 of record CM051457.1, read on the forward strand.
GTGTTGTAAGAAACCTCAAACTTATCTTAGTGGATTCAGTCCTAGAAAGGACAAAGTGGATTAGTTGAGAGATTACGCCACTCTCAGATACCACTATAAAAGTGTTTGTGTGATTTACTTATTGTACTTAGTTTTCAGCAAATCATATCTATCTGTACACAGTCCCTCACATCACTTGCTGAAACCTTCATTTACTGAAAAAGCAATTATTGTATCAAAGACTTCCGCTCTCTGATTTTAAGTATCAGCAAACCTAGTTACTGTGAAGTAACTTGCGCTTGCTGAGAAAGTTAAGTATCAGCAACTCATTACTGCAAAGTAATAAGCACTTGCTGAGAAAGTTTTTAAACGACGAAAGTTTGAAAAGACTATTCACCCCCCCCCCCCTCTAGTCTTTTCTTGTTGTTTAAAGGGACCAACAGCTTCCCTAGCTCTTCGATGTAAAACTTTCTTTTTACCTAGTTGAGGGTTTCCTAATTTATCTGGCCTTAGGAAAAGGACGGGCTAGGAGTTTAAAAGAAGGCATGGGCTTGTAGTCAAATCTTCTCACACTAGGCCCAACTCCTACTAAAGCGTCTAAATTCTTTTTAATTCGATTGAATTCTCAGTTTGAAGATGTAGCAGCAAGGGCTCCTATTTCTGAAAATCGGGTGGAATCTCACTCCGATCTCTTGGAACTAATTCTTGAATCGGTTTATCTAGAAGGTGAGATGGAGGAACAACGTATTTGAGCACTTACTAAGCCTACGGTTGGGGCTAGAGGACCGGCTATAGTCCTCAATGATGCCACGAGGAACTTGGAGATTAAGAACCATATGTTCCAGCAGCTTCCTAAGTTCTATGGGATGGCTAATGAGGATGTTATTGGGTTCTTGAATGAGTTGGAGAATTTTATTCTCCACATTGGTCGACCGAGGGCTGGTGTGAGTGATGATGACCTTCGCATGAAGGTATTCTCTATGGGTCTAGGGGATAGAGAAAAGGCTTGGCTAAGTACTTTGGAGGCTAGATTGTTCAGCAGCAATGTTTCGATAAGTTCATGGATCGGTACTACCCCGAATCCAAGACTATGGCTATGAAGAGCCAAATCAGCACCTTTGAGCAAAAATACGATGAAGCTTTTCATGAGGCTCCAGATCGTTTCAAAGGGTTGCAACATCAGTGCCCACATCATGGGTTCAATAGTGGTCAGCTTCTACAATTCTTCTATAATGGTTTGCATCTAGAATTTCAAGCTCAAGTGGACAACATTTGTGGAGAAAGCATGCGAGAATTGACCGTCACTCAAGCCCAAGTGAAGCTAGATACGATGAACCGAAATTCTCAAAACCGAAATGTGAGGGCTCGAGTTCTTCAAAGAGAGCCAAGGGGTGAAGCCAAGGTGGTGGTTGAGCAAAATGTGTTTGATGGGTTCGCCCATGAAGTGAAGCAAGCTTTGAGGCAAAGCAATACTATTCCTTCCACGGAGGTACGTGGGGTGCAAGAACTATGGGTTGTAAATATGTCCTAGAGACAACCACATTTAAGGACATATATACTACATCACAATCAACGTAGTATATATATGTTTGCTTATTCATGTTTATGTTTACTTATGTATGTATATTACACCGGACAATACAACATGTCATATCTTTAGCTGGTTGGTCTGTATCGATCTCAAACATGTCCCCAGTGGAAGTATGCATAATCACATAGTAAGTGGGAACTATGTGAAATATCATATATCCCGAACTGTCCCTAGTCAGAGCTCATCTCGGATGGGTTTCTGAATGATGCAATTGAGACTAGCATGCGTTTGGAAGTTATACTTGTTGGAGCAAGTGTGGTCGATCCCACGACCACGGAATGGATCGTTGGAGCGAGTCCATAATGTTCCCATAACTACACATGATTGTTCGAGGACGATATTCGAACAATGTGAGCACCCACCGGAGCTCCCATCGATGTATACTCTACACCGAAGTGTCTATGAAAACTTGAGTTGTTGAAGTGATTCCATTCGTCCTTAGACTCTCAAGTCTTTATCATCACATATGTTGAGCCCTGTTCTTTGGCTGTAACCAATGCTTGCACCCTGAAATACGTGGTAGATACGGTCCAGCTGGGAACTTGGCAATATGCATAGGGTTGGTGATAGTTGATCTCTCGAGAGGATCATCTCTCATGTGTAGCATAAGAGGGTACTACTCAAGTCGTTCATAGTTGTATTGGTAAAGTCGCACTGATATATTTAGGATGTCCTAAATATATCTCGGTAATCAAACAACTCACTGAAGGCGCCATGAGTGCATTATTGTGATAGACACTTCATCGATCCTAGATGCATTCAAGTAAGTCAAGATGAAAGGACCTTACCATGCAGCATTGAGTGCAACATGCTTCCCAACGAAAGGTAGTTTTGAGGTTCCTCTCAAACGTCCTCATGTATTAATATTGCAAGTGGAATCATCTAGGAATTCCACGATGTCTAGTCGTCTTGTCTAGCTTAATACATTGAGACCCTATGGGTCACACTATGCGGTGGACCGGCTTGTCGAAAGTACTATAGGAAGAATTATAATTAACTGGAATAATTATAAGGCATAATTAATATTCTAGAAATGTTAATTATATGTATTATTTATGTATTAATATATTAATTGTATTTTCGAAATAAAATTATGGGTATTGAAAGGATATATTAATTGGATTAATATATGCACTTGGGCAGGATTTAAAATTTAAATTGAATTTAAATATCCCAACTTGCATGTGGGCCCACATACTCCCTCCTCCAGCCGTGCGGCATGTGATGTGTATGGAGAAGGACTCCTTCTCCTAATTAAACTTGAGGGGCAAGTTTTTCCTAATTAGACATAGATTTACTTGTGCAATAAGAATTGTAATTGTAATTCTTATTCCTTTCAGGATTCTATTGGCTTCTAAAGGCTTCCAATAGACACTATAAATAGTGGGCATTAGAGAGCTGGAAACACATACTTGGTTACTAATCATTCTAATCTCTATTAGACAGGAAAACCTCTATATTCCCTTCCTACCCACCGCCACCGCGCCACCTTCCTACGAAGTACGTAGGGTTTGATTCTTTATGAAGATACGTAGGCAACTTAGATTTTTTTTAATCACAACCCCAACAACAAGCCACCATCCATCGGTGGATATCAAGGTTGAGAATTCTCAGTTCTTATATATTTTTTATACTAACTTCTGTCTTGTATATAGAATTCCCGAGCGCAGATTTTCAGCACTGCACAATGATTTTATAAAATCAATTCCCACTTAGTTATGTACCCGATTGGGGTGATTCCAGTTGGAGAATACTCCTGATATGCCAAACTAACTTTCTGTAAAACGGCATCGAAATCGACCAAAGCAATGCCTGGGAATTATCTGTCGAACAGGAGGTACAGATTCACAGGTATGTTTGTTAAACTCTGATTTGATTTAATATACGTAACATAGATAATCAATTAGCATGCTTGTTAAAATAATTTTGAAATTCCGCTGCGTAACCCTAGGGGTAATCCTAACCGTATTTTCTTACAATGGTATCAGAGTGCATGCTAATCGTTTATATATATACGTATATTTGTTTTATTGATTCGTTTATGTGGATACAATTGATTCTATGTTAATTGATTTTGTGATTTCGGAAAACCAAGGTTTTTCAATTGTATTGAATAAACCCGATTTTATATTGAAATTGGATTTCAAATTTATAAAAAAGAACACTTTGAGCCACCCCGGTGCTCCAGGGCACCGGACGCCCGTTGTGGGGCGCCCCTGGCATGCGCGGCGCACGCCCAGTACCGGAAAACCGTGCCTGGGTGCCTAGGCTGTGCCCAGGCACCTCGTACCCCGGGCGTGCGCTGTGGTCCTTGAAGCTTTCGAAATTACAATTAAAACCCTCATGTTTTACGAATTACATAGAAGTTGTAAAATGGTTTTATAATTTTCATAATTAAGTTACGAATTCTTTTGTCATCCAGTTAGACACATGTTTGTTTGTTTGTAATATGTTAATGTATGGTATTGTATGTCAATGCATTTTTAAATACTATTGGTCCCTTTAAACAACAAGAAAAGACTAGAGGGGGGGTGAATAGTCTTTTCAAACTTTCGTCGTTTAAAACGTTCTCAGCAAGTGCTTATTACTTTTCAGTAATGAGTTTGCTGATACTTAAATTTCTCAGCAAGCGTAAGTTACTTTTCAGTAACTAAGATTGTTGATACTTAAAATCAGAGAGCGGAAGTCTTTGATACAATAAGTGCTTCTTTCAGTAAATGAAGGTTTCAGCAAGTGATGTGAGTGACTGTGTACAGATAGATATGATTTGCTGAAAACTAAATACAGTAAGTAAATCACACAAACACTTTTATAGTGGTATCTGACAGTGGCGTAATCTCTCAACTAATCCACTTTATCCTTTCTAGGACTGAATCCACTAAGATATGATTGAGGTTCCTTACAACTCCTATCTAAAGCGATTCAAACAGAAACAAAGCACACTTGCTTCGTTTCCTACCTAATCTACAGAACGCAACCTTGTTCTCCACCAAACTTGGTACTTTTAATCAGCAAAAACTATGCTCGATTAAGTTCCCCCTGAATATCACGCCTGAAAGGGTGTATTTTCAGTTAGAGAGTTTTGGGGTGAGATAACTTAATTATAACTTATTCAGTTACAACAAGTAATCTAAGAAACAAACTTTGAATACTTTGCAGTAAACAAGTTTGATTGTTTCTGGTGTCATGACTTGTTCTTGTTCGAAAGAAAGAAAGAACACTTAACTAATTTCTTAGTCGTGTAAATTCTACTTCTTCACAAGTAGCTTTTTTCAAGCTTTAAGTCTTGGAACGGATCAATGGCTGTATAGAGAGTTTGAAGGTATGCGAGTTTAAGCACAAGTGAGAGTTTGATCACGTTGTTGACACACACTTCAACTCTTTGCCGGATGACCTCTATTTATAGTGAAAATAAGGAGCCGTTTGAATTTTAAATTCCCAGGCTTTTGATCCTTAAGATGTCACTATCTTGCTTTTTTATTTTCAGCAGCGTCCTTGTTTGTCTTCTAGTCTTCATGTCCTTCGCGTGCGAGCTTTGCATTTAATGCTTATTGAATAGAATTCAAACAGTAACATTGGAGCGCAAATACAAGTACTTTCAGCAAGAGGTCACATATGTTCCATCAGCAAGTGGTCAGTCTCAGTTTCAGCAAGCACAACCTACTCTGTCTTTCAGATTTTCACTTATGCAATGCTGTTGCTGAAGTTTCCACTTTCTGAGCAACATGTGCCTTTGTAGATACCAGTCTTCGGAAATCTTCTAGTCTTCAGATCTTCGAATTCTTCAAGTCTTCAGATTTTCAAAATTCTTCAAGATTCTGAGCGGTTCTAAATGCTTCAATAGTTTGTTTGTTAAAACAAAGTACATCGTCAGCAAATGCTTCAATAGGTTATTTCTTTTCAGAAAACAAGATACATCATAAGCTATAAAAACCAACCTATCTAGCACCTAATCTAAGTCTTCAGCAAACGTTCCTCTTTTACAATGTCCTTACAATTCTAAATTCCTATGGACCTTAAGAGTACTAGTTACTGGACTTTCCTTAATTTAGCATGGTTAATTGCTCATCAAAATTACAAGTTTCCTAACAAATTTCCCCCTTTTGATGTTAGCAATCCATGGCTAAATTAATTGTTACCCTTTTAGAGGTTTCTGATGTTGAATAAATCAGTTGATTAATGCAAGCATACTTGAATAATTAAACAGTAAGCATAAGTAAATTCCATAATGAAAAACCAATAAGAGTCAAAAGCTTCATTGCTGATAGTTATCTTTCAGAAGTTTACAAGAAGTAGCAGAGATAACTTAAACAGAATCAGCAAACAAAACTTTAACAAAAACTATTACAGAGAGTTAAGCTCTTCCAGAAGATTTTCTCAAACTATCTCTTACACTCTTCTCAGCAAGTGCAGTAAATTCAACACAGTCCTTTTCGTAGTTTTCCAGAAGCCTACGGACTTGTAGTTGAAGAATTCTTGCATTTTTGCAGGCAGTATGATGATGCTTTTCAGCATTCATTTCCATGTAGTGAGTTACCCACAAATGCATGCCCCAATTGCTGACATGGAGAAGCTGTGTATCTGAAATGCTTTTAGGATGAATCTTTCTTAGCCAGAGAAGATCTTGTTAGGAAACTTGTAATTTTGATGAGCAATTAACCATGCTAAATTAAGAACAGTCCAGTAACTAGTACTCTTAAGGTCCATATGAATTTAGAATTTTAAGGACATTGTAAAAGAGGAACGTTTGCTGATGACTTAGATAGGTGTTAGATAAGTTATTTCTTTAGTGGATGACGTACTTTAATTTCTGTAAAGAAATTAATTTATTGACACATTTGCGTATGATGTATTTTATTTTCTGAAAGAAAATATCTTATTGATGCATAGCTTTAATGAATCTTATTTTCTGAAAAGAAAATGACCTATTGAAGCATTTGGTGAAGATGTATTTTGTTTATTACAAACAAATTATTGAAGCAAATAAGAAACCGGTCAGAATCTTGAAGACTTTTGAAGATCTGAAGACGTGAAGACTTAAAGACTTGAAGACTTGAAGATTGCTGAAGACTGGTAAGGCACGTGTTGTTCAGAAAGTGAAAATTTTCAGCAACAACATTGCATAAGTGAAAATCTGAAAGACAGAGTAGGTTGTGCTTGCTGAAACTGAGAATGAACACTTGCTGATGAACATATGTGACCTCTTGCTGAATGTACGTGATTTTTCGCTCCATTGTTACTATTTGAATTCTATTCAAAAGTGCATTTAATGCAAAGCTTACACACAAAGGACATGAAGACTAGAAGACAAACAAAGGTTGCTGCTGAAAGTACAAAAGCAAGATAGTGACATGTTAAGGAACAAAAGCCTTAGGATTTGAAATTCAAACGGCTCCTTACTTGCACTATAAATAGAGGTCATCCGGCAAAGAGTTGAAGTGTGTCAACAACGTGATCAAACTCTCACTTGTGCTTAAAATTCACAAACCTTCAAACACTCTTACTGCCATTGATCCGTTCCAAGACTTAAAGCTTGAAAAAGCTACTTGTGAAGAAGTAGAACAAACTCGGCTAAGAAATTAGTTAAGTGTTCTTTCTTTCGAACAAGAACAAGTCTTGACACCAGAAACAATCAAACTTGTTTACTGCAAAGTATTCCAAGTTGTGTTTCTTAGATTACTTGTTGTAACTGAATAAGTTATAATTAAGTTATCTCACCCCAAAACTCTCTAACTGAAAATACACCCTTTCAGGCGTGATATTCAGGGGGAACTTAATCGAGCAAGCTTTTGCTGATTAAAAGTACCAAGTTTGGTGGAGAACAAGGTTGAGTTCTCTAGTTTAGGTTGGAGACAAAGCAAGTGTGCTTTGGTTTCTGTTGAATCGCTTTAGATAGGAGATTGTAAGGAACCTCAATCATATCTTAGTGGATTCAGTCCTAGAAAGGACAAAGTGGATTAGTTGGGAGATTACGCCACTCTCAGATACCACTCTAAAAGTGTTTGTGTGATTTACTTACTGCATTTAGCTTTCAGCAAATTATATCTGTTTGTACACAGTCACTCACATCACTTGCTGAAACTCTTTACTTGCTGAAAAAGCACTTATCGTTTCAAAGACTTCCGCTCTCTGATTTTAAGTATCAGCAAACCAAGCTACTGTAAAGTAACTTACGCTTGCTGAGAAAGTTAAGTATCAGCAACCTCATTACTGAAAAGTAATAAGTACTTGCTGAGAAAGTTTTAAACGACAAAAGTTTGAAAAGACTATTCACCCCCCCCTCTAGTCTTTTCTTGTTGTTTAAAGGGACCAACAAGTGGTATCAGAGCAGGAGGTTCTTTAGCCTTCTGCACTGAACCTAGATCCCCTTAAGTGCTTTCCGTAAATCTCTTTCACTTGATCAGTTTGGTAGTGCTTTGCTGACAGGATGTCTTTAGGAGATGCTCCCTTGCTGAAGCTGGAAAATTACGAGAAATGGCGAAACAACATGATGTTACATCTTGAGGCCATTAGTGATGAGATGGTCACCGTCATTAATGATGGACCTATCAAGATCACCAAGGTTGAAAGGAGTTTCCCTCATAGAACCACTGAAGCTGGAAAGGAAACCATCCAAGGCGAACCATCAGATACTGTTGTGCCAAAACCAAGAGAGGAATGGACTTCTGACGAAGCTAAGAGATTCCGTCTTGATGGCCAAGCAAGAAATATCATCATCAGATCAACTCCGGATACCATACAGTGCAAACTGTGGGGTGCTAAGACTGCTAAGGAGGCTTGGAAAATGGTTCAAGATCTTTGTGCTGGATCTGACAAGACCAAGGAAAACAAACTTGAAGTACTTAAGCTGAAGTTTCAAAACTTTAAGCAAGGTGCTAACGAGTCACTGGAAGACTTGGACTTCAGATTCACAACTCTTGTTAGTGAAATGGCAGCGCTGGGTGTTGGAAATCTTTATTCAGATTCTGAGAAAGTGAAAACTATCATCAGAAGTTTGAATCAAGAATGGATCCATACTCAGAATTTCTATTATAATCAAGGAATGCCTGACATTACACCAACTGAGTTGTTCTCTCATCTTGCTACTGTCAATTATGAGACAAAGCAAAGAGAAAATGTGTTTGCTGAAAAATCGCAAAACATTGCTCTTGCTGCAAAGCCGTCATCTTCTGAAAAGAAGAATGATAAAGAGCCTGCTGATGAAATGCTTTAGTTGTTAAAAACATGAAGAAATTCATCAGTAAGGAACTTGAAAGGCGAAAAGCAAAAGAGAAGCTGAAAAAGCATCTTGGTAATAACTACCATAAGTACAAGAATGATACTAGCTCGCTGAACAAGCAAGCTCAGCAAGCTACATCATCAGAAGAACCAGCAGTTGGAAATGATCTATGTTTTTACTGCAAAAAGCCTGGACACTTCAAAGCTAATTGCCCTTTGCTGAAAGGCAAATCTGCTGAAAAGAAGAAGAAGTTCAAAAGAGCTTTCATTGCTGAAGAAAAGAAGAAGCTTCAAGCAAAAATCGATGCATTGTGCATTGAGACAAGCTCCGAAGACAGTGAGGATGAAAGTTCAGACACCGACGATGAGGAAGCCACTCTAGACGTGGAGATTGGCAAAGAAGTGTGTGGGATAGCTATGGAAGCTTATCCAGATGTGTCGAACTACGAATTCTGCCTCATGGCCGGTCAGGTAAATAATTCTACCTCTGACTCTGATTCAGAAAGTGAAGACGAGATTGACCTTGACAAGATTCAAGGAGAAATCGAAAGATTTGAGAAAACTCTCAGCAAACAGCAAGAAAAACTTCAATTTGCTGAAACTCTGACCAAGCAAACTACTGAAAAGTACGCTTTGCTGAAGGAAGAGACAGAAGAAAAGGATGCTGAAATAAGGCGTCTTAAGAAGTTGATTGCTGAGGCTGCAGAGAAAATTCTCAAATGGCATTAGAATTGGAAGAGTATCAGTCCTCAATTCTAAAGTTACTTGCTGAAATCAAGAAATGAAAAAGATGAAAATCAATTTCAAATCCTATGTGGAAGCAAGTAATACGCTGACTGAACTAAACTCTTATTTGAGAGATCCATCTCAGAAAGAAGGTTTAGGAGCAACGTGTGAAGGTGATAACGTAGAAATCTTGAGAAAAGATAAATCACCTCTCCTTTGTACGTGCTACTGATAGTAGTCCACCAGTGATCTATCAGTTTGGTCAAACTAAGGTTGCTGAAACATGCAATCAAGTACCTATGACCATAAAGCCCGCTGTTGCTACTCAAAGTAACAAGACTTTAAAAGGAAAACAGGTTGCTGTGAAGCAAACTGGAAAGAAAAAGAATGCCGTGAAGCATTCCGCCAAACAAGTTGCTGAAAAGCAAGTTGTTAAGTCTAAAGGCAAGATTACCAAAAGTAATCAGAAGTCCTTTGCTGACAAACCTGAATCAAGTAAGGTTGCTGATGCTAAAGCTCAGCATTCTCCAAAGAGTGGACTCGGTTTCAAAACCAAGCAAAGTCAACTCTTTCATGAGTATAAGCAAAGTCAGCAAAGATACTTCAAAGAGATGAAGAAAACCAAGCCTAAGAGTTCTGAAAAGACTCCCAATGCTAGGACTAGAAGGAACCTTGCTAGAAAAGAACTTACTGAAAAGTATGTTCAGCAAAAAGGTCAACAGAGCAAGACACCACATCAGAAAGTGGATTTGACCAGCACGAGTCAAAAGTCTTTCAGCTCAAAACCTCCTAGTTCCTCAGCAAGTAGAAAACAAGTCAAAGTTGAAAAACTTCAGACTTGGGTTTCCACTGGACGCATTCTTGAACATGTTAATGGACATCCATCATTGGATAATTAACTTGTTTGCTCTTGATTGTGCAGACTGCAGCCACGGAGACAAACGATGCAATCTGGCACTTTGATAGTGGTTGTGGAAAGCACATGACGGGCAACAAGAATAACCTTATAAACTATAGACGGTGGTCTAAAGGTCCAACAATAAGGTTTGCTGGTGGAGGCTCCGGATCTACAAAAGGCTATGGTGATGTGAAGTTGGGATGCATAACCATTTCTGGAGTTCTTTATGTCAAAAATCTTAAGTTTAACCTTTTCAGCATGAGTCAATTTGCTGACAAAGGATACTTCATCGAAATTAAAAGTGATGAATGTAAACTTGTAGATTTTGAGACTAAAAAGGTTATAATGATTGCAAGAAGATCAGGAGGCTTGTACACCGTTGATTGGTCTTCAGCAAACGTTGAAAAATGCCTTGTCTCAGATCATGATTGCCTTGCTGAAAAAGCATGGTTATGGCATAAACGAACAAGTCATCTAAACTTCAAGACGCTGAATAAGCTGTCTAAAAAGGCACTTGTAGTTGGATTACCTAGGGTTACTTTTAAGAAGGATGGTGTTTGCAATGCATGTCAGCAAGGAAAGCAAACCAAATCTTCTTTCAAGAACAAGGCAGTACCGTCAACTACAAAACCTTTACAACTCTTACACATGGACTTGTTTGAATCTTCTTCAACAAGCTATGCTGGTAAGAAGTATGGTCTAGTCGTGGTAGATGACTATTCAAGATTCACTTGGGTAGTATTCATCAAGCACAAATCTGAAACCAAGACTGAAATACCTAACTTGCTGAATAAGCTTGAAGTCATGAAAAATGACAAGGTAAGAGTCATAAGGACAGACCATGGTACTGAGTTTGTAAACCAGTACATAACTGAATATTGTACCTCCAAAGGTATTCAACATCAGTTATCCTCAGTAAGGACACCACAGCAAAATGGTGTTGCTGAACGGAAGAATCGTACCCTGAAAGAAGCCGCAAGAACAATGCTTGCTGACACTGAGATAAGTGAGGCTTACTGGGTTGAAGCGATTAATACCGCCTGCTATACTCAAATAGATGTTTGATTACTAAGGAATACAACAAAACTCCTTATGAATTGTTTGTTGGAAGACCTCCTAACATCACTCATCTAAGAGTATTTGGTTGCAAGTGTTTCGTTCTTAACAATGGTAGAGAATACCTAAGAACATTTCAACCAAAGGCAGACGAAGCGATATTTCTTGGCTACTCCTTGCATAGTAAAGCTTACAGAGTTTACAACAAAAAGGCACAAAAGATTGAAGAATCTGTGCATGTTGTATTCTACGAAAAGACACAAGGTGTGCCTGCTGAAGAAGAAATATCAGAATGTATGAAAAAGCTAATCATACATGAGCAAAGAACTGAATCTGATGCTAGGCAAATCAAGTCAATTGAACTAAATGATGATTCTGACAATGATTCTCCTCCCCGAGTCATGACAAGATAAATATAGTTCACGACAAAGAATTTCCAGCAAAAGATGCGGTTGCTCCGGAAGTTGCTGAAATTACGCAATCTCCAGTGCCTGCTGATGAAATATCTCAA
>CM051457.1:54276841-54576512 GCA_028274465.1 Plantago ovata
ATGCTGCCAGCCTCGTTTCTTCCTGTCTTTGCCTTCTTCTTCTTGACTTTGCATTGTCTTGATCTCTTGCTGAAGAGTCAGAGTCAGAAGGAAATGCTTTGAGTGGCGCAGACGGAGTTAAGGCTGTAATTGGGTAGCTCTTATGGCTTGAGCTATTGTCTGATTGTCATCATTCATCATCTTCATTCAGATCTTGATGACTTTCAGTATGGCAAAAATCTTGAGTTTCAGCAGCAGTTTTTTCTCTTTTTGGTACTTGCTGAATTTAACTCAGATTCTGCTTGCCTTTTAGAACTTGCTCTCTTTCAGCAAGGTTCTATGGGCAGTGGCTCATCAACAGTAGGAGGGGTTGGTTTCTTTTCTGGTACTTATTTTTCCCCCTTAGACATGGATGGCAACATCGGAGTGATGTGCAGAGAATAGAACTCATTGCAGTTTCAGCAAGAGACTTAAGCTGTTATATTTCATGATGAGTTGTTGCTGATCAGAAGTCATTTTGACAACTCCTTTTGAATGCTCACCATGTTCTCTCATGTCTTTTCTCTGTTTCGGCCTTATCTTCCATGAAAGTCTGAGCCTTACGAGAGCGGTCTTTGCTAGCGGGAGTGCTTGACTTACATCTTATTCATAGCTCTTGTGATAAAGACTGATGTCTTTTTAGCTATTGTAAGAGTAGTAGTGTGTCTCATCACTGTAGCCAATATTTCCCAATGTCAAGTGGGTCTCAGCAAGCAATGCTCATCTTCTGCTTGCAGGCATCATGGACTTTCTTCAGTGCCAAAATCTAGGAGTAAACTCCTCAACTCGTGGGAACGGCACTAAGTTTGGGGTCAAGGAATGAACTTTCAGTTCTGAAGCAAACTGATCATCCTTCATCAGCAATTCTCCTCTCAAAATCATCGTCTATCATTTATATAGTCAGGAGGAGGAATTTGAACCACTTTGGGTCTCTCTTGGAGTTTTCATCCTCATTTGCTGATAAATCATCTTCATCCTCAGATTCATCAAGGTCAGCAACCTTGGAACCTAAGTCAGCAGCTTCATTTCCTTTTGGTTGAGTGGTTGCTGATGGCAACACTTCAGACTCAACAACTGGAGTTTCACCAGTAGTTAGTTTTAATTGAGTAGTTGCTGAGGGCAACGTTTGAGACTCAATTACTGGAGTTTCGCCAATAGTTATTTTAATTGAGTAGTTGCTGAGGGCAACGTTTGAGACTCAATTACTGGTGTTTCGCCAGTAGTAAGTGGAAGGGATGGACTTCCTGTGGTTTTACTCCTGAAGATTGACCAATTTCTAGATCCTGCGTATGCCTTGCATGGATCATGAGACTGTTTTGTAGAGCGCGTTGGTAATCTTCATCCATCTCATCTTCATCATCAAGGTTTGCATCAGTGACCTTGGCATCAGAAAGTTGGCTTTTTCCATGTTTCAAGGCAGCTCGCTTTCTGGCATATTCTTCTTCAGTATCAGCACCTTGTACAGGTGCTTGATTTTCAGCATCAGTAGGAGCAGGTTGAGATTCATGCTGAGGTTGTGGTTGTTCAGCTTGTTGATTGTCTTGTGGTTCAGTTTCAGCAACTGTCATTTTTAGTCCACCAGCATCAAGACTTGGACCTTGATTGTCATCATCGTCATCCTTTTTGTCCTTTGAATCTTTACCTTCATCATCACTGGGATCAGTAGGAATGTTTTCATCTTCTTCCTCTTCATCATCATCAGTCAGAATTACTAACTCGAGATGCTTGTATAAAGCAACACTCGTCACTTCCTCTTCCTCATTTATTTTGTGGGGATCAGCCACCACGGGTACAAATAAACCCTTGAGCATCACAGCTTGTTCAGCTGGAGAGGCACTCTTGAATTTAGCCTTCATATTCTCTCTGATTTGAGCAATCAGATTTGAGCTCATTTGCTGAGAATATGACATGTCTTCAGGAAGTATGGAGTGAACGAATGTCTCGAGATTCAGCAGAGAAGATCTCTTTTTCTCATTTGAGAGATGAAGATGGAGATCAGAAAAATCCATTCGTCTGTACCTTTGCCAGTTGCTGACGGACTTAGCAACTCTTGACAAAGTTGTTCTTTTGAAGTTCAAGTACAGTTCCTCAGAACTCACTTGTGGATCTTCAGTGATGTGCACCACTTCAGTGGTCTCCTTTAGAGCCTGAAAAAGAACAATATTTAGATCAGGAGAGGTTTGGAAAATTGCTTTAGAGTTCAAAGCTGAAACATGAATTACCTGCTAAGATTCAGCAAGCTCATGTTGTACAATTTCCATTCCTTGAGGAGCTTGAGTAGCATCCTCCATTTGTTCATCCTGAAATAAATTTGAGTTAGATACAAGTACTAAGTTGTCAAACTTAGTTTTATTACCAAAAACTTTAACTACCTGCTGAGCAGGGAGTGTTGATTCTAGTGCAGAGGCTTCAGCAACCATCTGACTTGCATCTTGAGAAGTCTGTAGAGATAACATAATATTAGCAAAAGAATAAGTTTCAGAAAGTGAAGTTTTACTGAAGGTTGAGTTATCTACCTGCTGAAGAAGGACAGGTTGTGGCTCAGTCCTTTCAGCATTAACAGTTTCTTCATTTTCTGGGACAGTTTCTTCAGCAGACTTCTTGGCTTGCTCTGTTTGAGAAAGCTGCGCGGTTTCAGCAATCTCCCTTGTCTCTAAAATGACAAGTTGAGCAGAAGCATCTTGACCTTTAAGCTCACTGCTTGTCATAAAGACTTCAATGATTCTTCAATCTCCAATTCCATTTGTTGGCTTATAGCTTCCAGTACAAGCTGGACTTTGTCAATTGAGGTCTTTGGTGAACTTGGGTCAGTATTCTCAGCATCATGAGATGCGTCGTTGAATAGTGCTTCTTGTGTTTCTTCAGCAACTTCTGGAACTTGAACCATTGTTGTCTCAGCAACTGGTTCTTCAGCAACCGTGGTTTCAGCAACTTGATGAGTTGCTTGTTCAACAACCATCTTTTCAGCAGCATCAGCAAGTGCCGCAGTTCTGAGATCAGCAGAAATATCACTTGTTGGTTCTAGAGTTTGATCATCTAAATTATCTACAATGTAGATATCTGGGACTTGGGCAGGAATTCATTTCCACTGCCTTGTGGTCTGTTCTCAGTAGAAGGATCAACATTGAGTCGATCATTGAAGGCTTCCGCAAACACTTCAATGTTGCTAACATAGGCTTCAGTAACTACCTTGTCAACATCTACTGGAACTTGCGTTTCAGCAATTGTCTGGGAATTGTCTGAGAGGTCATGGGCAATAGGTACTGACATGCGAGCCAGTGTTTTCTCCCTTGTGTTACTTGTCCTTTTCCTCTTGGGGACAGGGTTTGCTGATGACGCTGCAGTCTGAGTGTCATCATCAGCTTTCCTCTTTTTCTTGTTAGATTTCTTCAGTTTCCCAGCTCAGGCGTCAGTAGTTGCATTTTCAGCAACGGGAGTAGTGGTGTCAGCATGATCACCATCTAGAGCAGTTTCATCTTTGTCACCACCATCTACAGTAGTTTCATCTCTAAGTTGCTGAGTGGTGACATTTGCAGCTGTTGTATGCCTTTCTTGCTGACTTGTGCTGACAACATCTGCAGCTGTTGTCTTCTTAGATTATTCAAGTTTCTTGCCAGCAATCTTAGGTACATTCTGCTTGTAGAAGGATCTTCCCACATTGCATACAGATTTCTTGATTGGCAATGGGTTTCTCAGCTGAATCCTGAAATGTTCAAGGATATAGCATATCTTTATTCCATACATAACCGGAAAGGAAGGTGAGACCTTGTTGTCTTCCACCTTAACCTTGAACTTAGTGACACAATCAACAAGCCTGTTGAAAATGTACTTAGCCCAGTTAAGTTCCGTTTTGTTTTCATGGATATGCATCAGCAGCGGCCACCTTCTTAGGCCTACTTGGTCTATTCCTCCAACTTGGGAGTCCAAAACTTTAATCAGTAGCAGAGCTACTAGACCAAGTGAATGGCAGAGATGCTTCCTCTTAACGTGCTTTGTCCAAGTCACGGAGCAATCTCTCCTTCCTTCATTTTCTCATTTCTGACGTCACTGTAGAAAGCTTCAATTTCTTCGTCAGTGGCAGTGACGTCATCTTCAGTTCCAGTGGTTGGAATCTGAAAAATTTCCGCTAAATCAGTCCATTTCAGGACGATTTGCGTGTTCTGAACTGTAGTAAAGATCACTTTTTCAGTGACTCCTTTACTATCAGTTAGGGACTGGATTTCTGCATTATTGTAGAACTCCATTGTGTCCAACATACTCACTTGCTTAGTGTGAGCAGTTATAAAATTCATGAGGCCTTGCTGCTTGATAAATTCAAGCGCCTCTTCATTTTCATCATCAAGTTCTTGTTCATAGAAGTATCGAATATACTTCTCTTTTGCAAATCCACCCCATTGCATCATCATCTCACACTTTGCAGTGTCAAGATATGAAGGAGGCATAGGTTTTTCCGATATTCTATCGTTTTTCAACACAACTTTCGTTGTGTTTGAAGCCGGAGTAGTCACCGGAGCAGTGCGTTTCTCAGCACTGTCAACCTTAGACGAATTGGAGGTCTTAGAGGACTGTCTCTTTGGTGCCATTTCTTTTTATAGAGAAGAGAATGTGTACGAAAAAGATAGTTTGCTTTTGACCGGAGGTACAGTAGATTCAGGCTAAAATTTGCAGAGAAAGGAAATGTGAGTTAAAGAATTTTGTCATTTCTCTAACTCCTTCTTTATATAGTGTCTCTGATGTGTGAGAAACTCAATCGATTTGAGTTCTCATCAAGGGCAAAACAGAGAAACAAAGGCGTTAGTGGAGCCTTTGCATTGAATGCGTAGTGGCCCACTAACTAAAACCGTCAGAGCACTCTGTCTCTTTGTTTTGTTAACCGTTAGATCAATAACTCCTTTTAATCAATGGCCACGATTGTATTTCATGTCATGATTATTACGAGTTTATCTGTGCCCGATTAACGTCACAAATTGACTTTACCGAGTTTTAAGGGACTAGATTGCTTGCTGAAATAGACAAGAATCTTTTCAGCGAGTTTGCATAAATAGCCTAGATACTTGCTGAAAGTTCCCCCTTACTTAGATATCTCATATTTTCTTAAGTTTAAAAGATATTTCTGAGTTCCCGTATCAGTAAATTCTTTTGTACTTGAGATATCCTTTGGTAAAATCTGAGAAATGAGTTTTGCTCTTTTTCTGAGTTCCCGTCTCAGAATATTTCCTTGATACTTGAATACCTGTTTCAGTATCTTTGATTGTCTGAATGCCCGTTTCAGCAATCCATAAGGTTTTTCTCTTACTGAGTGCCTGTCTCAGCAAGTGATCAAGTTTTCTAACAAATACCGTTTTGAAGGAATTACTTGTTGAATGCCTGTTTCAGCAATCATGTAGTGACCTATCATTTCTTAGAAGAAATTAGTGGACGGAGCTTTTAAGTAAGAATACTTTGGCTTGCTGAATACCTGTTTCAGCATTCTGGCAAATGTATCCTTTATTGAGGTAGTTCAATCAATCCAAGGTTATACCTTAGCATTGCGAACCTATTATCTGGTAGGGGCTTGGTAAAGATGTCAGCAAGTTGATCATCAGTACCTACTTTCACAACCTCAATATCTCCTTTTTTCACATGATCTCTAATGAAATGATGTCTAATATCAATGTGCTTAGTCCTATATTGAAACTTAGGATTTTGCGTGATAGCAATAGCACTTGTATTATCACAAAAGATTGGTGTTTTCTTTGCAGAAATACCATAATCTCTTAATTGTTGTTGAATCCATAGGATTTGAGCTGTGCAACAACCAGCTGCAATGTACTCAGATTCAGTGGATGAATTCGCAACACAGGTTTGCTTCTTGCTGAACCATGATATTTATCTAGTACCCAAAAACTGACAAGTTCCAGAGGTACTTTTTCTATCAAGAGTTGATCCTCCATGATCAGCATCAGAATAACCAACCAATTCTAGTCCAGAATCTTTAGGATACCATAATCCAACATTGACTGTACCTTTGACATATTTCAGTATCTTGATTGCCTTTTTGTAGTGTGATTCTCTTGGATCAGATTGGAATCTTGCACACACACAAACAGCATACTGAATGTCAGGTCTACTTGCTGTTAAATACAACAAGGAACCAATGAGCTTCCTATACTTGTGTTCTTCAACACTTTTATCTTCTTTAGTATAGCCCAATTTGGTACCAACACTCATAGGGATCTTTTCAGGTTTCTCTTCCTCTTTGATCCTAAACTTTATGAGCATTTCTTTCGCATACTTTGCTTGATTTATGAATATTCCATCTTTGAGTTGCTTGACTTGCAATCCTAGGAAATAATTCAATTTTCCCATCATACTCATTTCAAACTTGTTTGTCATGAGTTTGGCAAAATCATCACAAAGTTGCTTGTCCTTAGATCCAAAAATTATGTCATCCACATAAATTTGAACTAAGAGTATTTTACCATCATAGTTCATGGTAAATAAGGTTTTGTCAACTTCACCTTTCTTGAAACCATTCTCCAGCAAGAACTTAGCCTAGGTATCATACCATGCTCTTGGTGCTTGCTTTAGACCATATACAGCTTTCTGAAGCTTGTATACCATCTTGATTTCTGAGGGAAGTTCAAAGCCAGGGGGTTGTTCTAAGTAGACTTCTTCAGCAAGTTCACCATTCAAGAATGCACTTTTAACATCCATTTGGTAAACAATGAAGTCATTGTGAGCAGCAAAGGCCAAGAAAAGCCTAATTGCATCCAATCTTGCAACTGGTGCATAAGACTCATCATAGTCCAATCCTTCAGTCTGACAATAACCTTGAGCAACTAAACGTGCTTTATTTCTTGTTACTTCACCAGACTCACTCAGCTTGTTTCTGAACACCCACTTTGTACCAATAGCTTTCTTGCCTTCAGCAAGTGGTACAAGTTTCCAGACTTTGTTCCTTTCGAATTGATCCAGTTCTTCTTGCATTGCCTTTATCCATTCAGAATGCTTTAAAGCTTCTTCTATGGTTTTTGGTTCAATTTCTGAAACAAAGCAAGAGAACAATGATTCTACTTCTACGACAATTGCTTCTTCAGCAAGTCCATGAGTAGTAAATGCTTTGGATCTAGTCACTTGGCGTTTATTAATATCGCCAATCATATCCGTAGAGGGATGATGTCTAATCCATTTATTAACAGGTTTTCTGCTTGTTGTATCAGGATATGTTTGCTCATCAGCATGTGACTCTTCAGTATGTACTTGTTCAGTACTACTGGGATTTTGTGTCTCTGCTGAGATTGGTTCATCAGCAACTGCTTGTTCAGCATTGCTTGATTGTGGTAGTTCATCAGCAGGCACTGGAGGTTGCGTAGTATCAGCAACTTCCGGAGCAACTGCGTCTTTTGCTGAAAATTCCTTGTCGTGAACTATATTTATCTTTTCATGACTTGGGGGAGGAGATTCATTGTCAGAATCATCATTTAGTTCAATTGACTTGATTTGCCTAGCATTAGATTCAGTTCTTTGCTCATGTATGATTAACTTTTTCATACATTCTGATATTTCTTCTTCAGCAGGCACTCCTTGTGTCTTTTCATAGAATACAACATGCACTGATTCTTCAATCTTTTGTGCCTTTTTGTTGTAAACTCTATAAGCTTTACTATGCAAGGAGTAACCGAGAAATATCGCTTCGTCTGCCTTTGGTTGAAATGTTCTTAGGTATTTTCTACCGTTATTAAGAACAAAACACTTGCAACCAAATACTCTTAGATGAGTGATATTAGGAGGTCTTCCAACAAACAATTCATAAGGAGTTTTGTTGTATTCCTTAGTAATCAAACACCTGTTTTGAGTGTAACAGGCGGTATTAATCGCTTCAACCCAGTAAGCCTCACTTATTTCTGTGTCAGCAAGTGATGAAGTAGAAGAGGTTCGAGAACTTGAAGAGGAGAAAGGATTGGAAGGCGACGCCCCCCTGGAGGTGGGGGGCGAGTCGCCCAGCATGGGGGGAGAACCGCCTCCCATGATCAGTGAGCTGGACGACCCCAGCTCCCCTGTTTCTTTACTCCCAGACATTCGCATCAACCCAAAACCACTTCCTTCCGTTACTAATGAGGTTCTTAAGTACAAAGAGGTGAATCTACTTCTCCGAGGTGGAAATCTTGACAAGCAAGATACACAGGAGCCACCACTAAACAAGCACCTCGATGAAGTCAAAGTGAATGTCCTCCTATTGATGAAGTCTTTATTGGATATGCCTGCAAAGCAAACCAGTCCATTCACCATAGTGAGATCTTTGAAGCTTCCTAGGTCTCTTTGCTACATCAGACCAAGAGAATGGCGGCCACCGTGGGGAGGTAGTCTTGAGTCCATTCTTGAATACTCAGCCGACCGAGGCCAAACCGTTCGGTAACACTAGTATCACTTTTTATTTACTCATTCTCTTTTGCTAGGGACTAGCTTAAGTTTCATGAGGGGGATGGGATGTGAACCATGATGTTAAGTATTGTTTGGCTTTGTGATGTTGAGTAGGATAGTCTTGTTTTTTTATTTGCATTTGCACGTTTACTGCTTTCCTAGGATAGTCTTGCATGTTTTATATGGAGTTTTATTGCCGAATTTTTTGAACTTTTTTATTGGGTAGATCAACTAACTATGCCATTAATCGTATGCTTCATCTCTATGAATTTGTTTGAGGTTTTTCTCGCTTGGCTTGTCACATTTATGTATTGCACATAGTTGAGCTAGGTAGTCTCGACATCACTTAGTGGTGTTTTCTCTACTGCGGTTCACGAAGGCCTTTATAATAGGATGATGCATGTTAGGGTCTTATGGTTGTTTTCCCGAGTAATTATGTACCTAAGAGGCAACAAGTCTTCACCATGCTTTGAGATTGCTAAATGCCTAGGAAGGAGGTAGTGTGAGGTTGTGTGATCCTTTGTTTATAACCTATTCTACTGAATAGGTTTGGGGAAGGGGTTACACCATCATAGGCTTGTTTCTGTTTTTCATTATTCGTATCGTGAGTTTATTTTTCCTTTTCCGTAAATTTTGTACTCCAACCTATTCTTTCGAATAGGTTTGGGGAAGTCGTGTGAGTCATTTTGTTTCTCTTTTGTTATGCTACTGCTAGCTAGAAAAAAATCGAAAAAAAGAAAGAAAAATTCCAGAAGAAAAAAAGAAAAAGAAAAAAAGAATCTGCAAAAAGAAAAAAAGAGAAGACCCCAAAAAAGCAAAGAAGGGTCCAAAAAAGAAAAGCCGAATAGCAGTTTAGCAAAGTATTGAGTCTTTTCCATTTTTCCTATTGTTCGTAATTGTGTTTTTCTATTTTTTAACTTTTTGTCTTAAGTGTCATCTGTTCTAGACCACCCTCGTCCTGCCATTCAGGAAGTGGTGAATAGCTTAAAGACATTACTTGAGAGATGGGTAGAATAGGGGAGTGTTATCTTTTATAGGGGGCCCTCCTTCGTTTGATGAGAGCCAGTACTGGTTCGACCTCTTTTGAGGAAAAGTCTTAACATGGTGGAACAGCAGTAAGTCCTCAGTTTCATAGGAACGGGGCAACCATTCGTATCTTAGCATGCATCATTACGTCGTCACTGACTAGGTCCAGGTAGAGAATGTTACGAGAGACTATCTTGTCTTGACATAAGTGCTTATGTGGATGTGTATAAGTCAATCGAGGTATTCTTCAACCTATATTCATGCTTTGATTTATATGGTTTTTGTTCATATGTTATTTGATAGTTTCAGTAGATTAGTTCATTTTATTTGGCATGAAACTCCATTTTTGAGTCTTGCATATTTTTTGTATTAGAGTCTAGCTTAGTTGCTTGAGGACAAGCAAAGGTTCAGTTTGGGGAGTTTGATGAATGTGTATTTTACACTTTCATTTGAGTCTTTTTCACCTATTTTAGCTATCCTCTATGTTAATTTAGCTATATTTTAGTACATTTTATTAGAATAGTGTCACGTTTCCCTTTAGATTTTATTTTACAGGTTTTGGTTGAAATTCGGAGATTTACGGGCAATTATATTGAAGTCTACAAGGAATTGGTGTTCCAGAAGCCTATTTGGAGTATCTGAAGGTTTCCGGATAAGATTTGGAGTCTAGGGGTCGAATCTGGAGGTTAGAAGGCCATTAGAAGTCTGAAACCGAGTCCGAAAAGGCAAAGAATTCCAAAACCGCGTCGAAAACGCGGAAATTCCGCGTTTACACTGTGGGGCGAACCGCCCCAGCCAGAAGGCGAACCGCCGCGGGAAAAAATCAGGCCTATATATAGTTGCGAGTTTTCTCTCCGAAAATCAGATCTTTCCAAGCCTACTTTCTCACCTCTCTCTATAGTTTTAGGTAGGAACTTCCCGGGGCCTGTCCTGGGAGTTCCATAGCTTAGGGGATACTTTTTCATAGCAGATTGGAGCGCGTAGGATCGCAATCATCCGGAGATTGACAACCTTCGGTAACTTTGTATCTTACAACTTTTATCTACTTATTTTATATTCTTTCAATATGTTTTCTTCTAAGATTGCTATTGATTGCATGCACATTATGAGTAGCTAAATTTATCGTTGGTGGTAGTATGTGAATTCTTAGCGAGGGAAGATAATCATGCTAATGGCTATATCGCGCATTATACTCCGTGTCATTGCTTTATTTCGTTGATGAGTTGAACACCAAAATTCTCGTATGTTGTATTGATTATTATGCACACTAGGACACTTGTCGGCCAATCAGACTAAATTATCTTCATAGTGTTGAATGATTACGGAACACAATAGGACGTTAGTTGTTGACAGGTCAGACCCAAATTATCTTCGTAGTGCACAATACTTACAACAGGACCCAAGATTCATTCAAAGATCTCTATGCAAGACCGAGGAATTTATGCATGATTATCGACCCATTATGTTAAGAAGGACCATACTATCACCAACCTCCATTATCTGCTTGAAAACCCCCTATTGCTTTCTATCTGCTGTTTTATATTCTCTTGATTAAATAGATAAAGCTAGTTATAGTCCTGAGAGAACGACACTCGAGTCATTCTACTACTACACTACGATTTTCGTTGTAGTTGTGGATTGTCTTTGGCTAAATACAAATTCATTTGACTGAATCTGACACGTTCATCAGCAAGCATTGTTCTTGCGGCTTCTTTCAGGGTACGATTCTTCCGTTCAGCAACACCGTTTTGTTGTGGTGTCCTTACTGAGGATAACTGATGTTGTATGCCTTTTGAGGTGCAATACTGAGTTATGTACTGATTTACAAACTCAGTACCATGGTCTGTCCTTATGACTTTTACCTTGTCATTTTTCATGACTTCAAGCTTATTCAGCAAGTTAGGTATTTCATTCCTAGTTTCAGATTTGTGCTTGATGAATACTACCCAAGTGAATCTTGAATAGTCATCCACCACGACCAGACCATACTTCTTACCAGCATAGCTTGTTGAAGATGATTCAAACAAGTCCATGTGCAAGAGTTGTAAAGGTTTTGTAGTTGACGGTACTGCCTTGTTCTTGAAAGAAGATTTGGTTTGCTTTCCTTGCTGACATGCATTGCAAACACCATCCTTCTTAAAAGTAACCTTAGGTAATCCAACTACAAGTGCCTTTTTAGACAGCTTATTCAGCGTCTTGAAGTTTAGATGACTTGTTCGTTTATGCCATAACCATGCTTTTTCAGCAAGGCAATCGTGATCTGAGACAAGACATTTTTCAACGATTGCTGAAGACCAATCTACGGTGTACAAGCCTCCTGATCTTCTTGCAATCATAATTACCTTTTTACTCTCAAAATCTATAAGTTTACATTCATCACTTTTGATTTGATGAAGTATCCTTTGTCAGCAAACTGACTCATGCTGAAAATATTAAACTTAAGACTTTTGACATAAAGAACTCCAGTAATAGTTATGCATCCTAACTTCACGTCACCATAGCCTTTTGTAGAACCGGAGCCTCCACCAGCAAACCTTATTGTTGGACCTTTAGACCACCGTCTATAGTTTATAAGGTTATTCTTGTTGCCCGTCATGTGCTTTCCACAACCACTGTCAAAGTGCCAGATTGCATCGTTTGTCTCCGTGGCTGAAGTCTGCATAATCAAGAGCAAACAAGTTAATTATCAAATATTGGATGTCCATTAACATGTTCAAGAATGCGTCCAGTGGAAACCCAAGTCTTAAGTTTTTCAACTTTGACTTGTTTTCTACTTGCTGAGGAACTAGGAGGTTTTGAGCTAAAAGACTTTTGATTCGTGCTGATCAAGTCCACTTTCTGATGTGGTGTCTTGCTCGGTTGACCTTTTTGCTGAACATACTTTTCAGTAAGTTCTTTTCTAGCAAGGTTCCTTCTAGCCCTAGCATTTAGAGTCTTTTCAGAACTCTTAGGCTTGATTTTGTTCATCTCTTTGAAGTATCTTTGCTGACTTTGCTTATACTCGTGAAAAAGTTGACTTTGCTTGGTTTTGAAACCGAGTCCACTTTTCGGAGAATGCTGAGCTTTTGTGTCAGCAACCTTACTTGATTCAGGTTTGTCAGCAAAGATCTTCTGATTACTTTTAGTAATCTTTCCTTTTGACTTAACAAATTGCTTTTCAGCAACTTGTTTGGCGGAATGCTTCACAGCATCCTTCTTCTTTACAGTTTGCTTCACAGCAACCTGTTTTCCTTTTAAAGTCTTGTTACTTTGAGTAGCAACAACGGGCTTTATGGTCGTAGGTACTTGATTGCATGTTTCAGCAACCTTAGATTGACCAAACTGATAGAGTTCTGGTAGACCACTATCAGTAGCACGTACAAAGGAAATCGGTGATTTGTCTTTACTCAAGATTTCTACGTCATCACCTTCATACGTTGCACCTTAACCTTCTTTCTGAGATGGATCTCTCAAATAAGAGTTTAGTTCAGTCAGCGTATTACTTTCGTCAGCATAAGATTTCAAATTGATTTTCATCTTTTTCATTTCTTGGATTTCAGCAAGTAACTTTAGATTTGAGGACTGATATTCTTCCAATTCTAATGCCATTTGAGAATTCTTCTCTGTAGCTTCAGCAATCAACTTCTTAAGACGCCTTATTTCAGCATCCTTTTCTTCTGTCTCTTCCTTCAGCAAGACATACTTTGCAGTAGTTTGCTTGGTCAGAGTTTCAGCAATCTGTAGTTTCTTCTCTTGCTGTCTGCTCAGAGTTTTCTCAAATCTTTCGATTTCTCCTTGAATCTTATCAAGGTCAATCTCGTCTTCACTTTCTGAGTCTGAGTCAGAGGTAGGGTTGTTTACCTGACCGGCCATGAGGCAGAACTCGTAGTTTGACACATCTGGATAAGCTTCCATAGCTATTCCACAGACTTCTTTGCCAATCTCCACGTCTAGAGTGGCTTCTTCATCGTCAGTGTCTGAGCTTTCATCCTCACTGTCTGAGCTTTCATCCTCACTGTCTTCGGAGCTAGTATAAATGCACAATGCATCGATTTTTGCTTGAAGCTTCCTCTTTTCTTCAGCAATAAAAGCTCTTTTGAACTTCTTCTTCTTTTCAGCAGATTTTCCTTTCAGCAAAGGGCAATTTGCTTTGAAGTGTCCAGGATTTTTGCAGTAAAAGCAGAGATCATTTCCAACTGCTGGTTCTTCTGATGAGGTTGCTCGCTGAGCTTGCTTGTTCAGCGAGCTAGTCTCATTCTTGTACTTATGGTAGTTGTTACCAAGATGCTTTTTCAGCTTCTCTTTTGCTTTTCGCCTTTCAAGTTCCTTACTGATGAATTTCTTCATGTTTTTGACAACCAAAGCATTTTCATCAGCAGGCTCTTTATCATTCTTCTTTCAGAAGATGACGGCTTTGCAGCAAGAGCAATGTTTTGCGATTTTTCAGCAAACACATTTTCTTGGCTTTGTCTCATAGTTGACAGTAGCAAGATGAGAGAACAACTCCGTTGGTGTAATATCTGGCATTCCTTGATTGTAATAGAAATTCTGAGTGTGGATCCATTCTTGATTCAGACTTCTGATGATGTTTTTCACCTTCTCAGAATCTGAGTAAAGATTTCCAATACCCAAGGCTGCCATTTCACTAACAAGAGTTGTGAATCTGAAGTCCAAGTCTTCCAGTGACTCGTTTGTACCTTGTTTAATGTTTTGGAACTTTAATTTCAGTACTTCAAGTTTGTTTTCCTTGGTTTTGTCAGATCCAGCACAAAGATCTTGATCCATTTTCCAAGCTTCCTTAGCAGTTTTAGCACCCCACAGTTTGCACTGTATGGTATCCGAAGTTGATCGAATGATGATGTTTCTTGCTTGGCCATCAAGACGGAATCTCTTAGCTTCGTCGGAAGTCCATTCCTCTCTTGGTTTTTGCACAATGGTATCAACCGGTTCGCCTAAGATAGTTTCCTTTCCAGCTTCAGTGGTTTTGTGAGGAAAACTTCTTTCAAACTTAGTGATCTTGATAGGTCCATCATTAATGACAGTGACCATCTCATCACTAATGGCCTCAAGATGTAGCATCATGTTGTTTCGCCATTTTTCGTAGTTTTCCAGCTTCAGCAAGGGAGCGTCTCCTAAAGCCATCCTGTCAGCAAAGCACTACCAAACTGATCAATTGAGAGTGATTTACGGAAAGCACTAAGGGGATCTAGGTTCAGTGTTGAAGGTTAAAGAACCTCCAACTCTGATACCACTTGTTGGTCCCTTTAAACAACAAGAAAAGACTAGAGGGGTGGGGGGGTGAATAGTCTTTTCAAACTTTCGTCGTTTAAAAACTCAGCAAGTGCTTATTACTTTGCAGTAATGAGTTTGCTGATACTTAACTTTCTCAGCAAGCGCAAGTTACTTCACAGTAACTAGGTTTGCTGATACTTAAAATCAGAGAGCGGAAGTCTTTGATACAATAAGTGCTTTTTCAGTAAATGAAGGTTTCAGCAAGTGATGTGAGTGACTGTGTACAGTTTGCTGAAAACTAAGTACAGTAAGTAAATCACACAAACACTTTTATAGTGGTATCTGAGAGTGGCGTAATCTCTCAACTAATCCACTTTGTCCTTTCTAGGACTGAATCCACTAAGATAAGTTTGAGGTTCCTTACAACACCTATCTAGAGCGATCCAAACAGAAACCAAAGCACACTTGCTTCGTCTCCAACCTAACTAGAGAACGTAACCTTGTTCTCCACCAAACTTGGTACTTTTAATCAGCAAAACTATGCTCGATTAAGTTCCCCCTGAATATCACGCCTGAAAGGGTGTATTTTCAGTTAGAGAGGTTTGGGATGAGATAACTTAATTATAACTTATTCAGTTACAACAAGTAATCTAAGAAACAAAACTTTGAATACTTTGCAGTAAACAAGTTTGATTGTTTCTGGTGTCAAGACTTGTTCTTGTTCGAAATAAAGAAAGAACACTTAACTAATTTCTTAGTCGTGTAAATTCTACTTCTTCACAAGTAGCTTTTTCAAGCTTTAAGTCTTGGAACGGATCAATGGCAGTAGGAGTATTGAAGGGTATGTGAGTTTAAGCACAAGTGAGAGTATGATCACGTTGTTGACACACTTCAACTCTTTGCCGGATGACCTCAATTTATAGTGAAATAAGGAGCCGTTTGAATTTCAAATTCTAAGGCTTTTGTTCCTTAAAATGTCACTATCTTGCTTTTGTACTTTCAGCAGCGTCCTTGTTTGTCTTCTAGTCTTCATGTCCTTCGCGTGCATGCTTTGCATTTAATGCTTATTTGAATAAAATTCAAACAGTAACATTGGAGCGCAAATGCAAGTACTTTCAGCAAGAGGTCACAAATGTTCATCAGCAAGTGGTCAGTCTCTGTTTCAGCAAGCACAACCTACTCTGTCATATAGATTTTCACATATGCAAGCTGTTGCTGAAGTTTCCACTTTCTGAGCAACATGTGCCTTTGTAGATACCAGTCTTCAGAAATCTTCTAGTCTTCAGATCTTCAAAATCTTCAAGTTTCTGAGCGGTTCTAAATGCTTCAATAGTTTGTTTGTAAAAACAAAGTACATCATCAGCAAATGCTTCAATAGGTTGTATTTCTTTTCAGAAAACAAGATACATCATAAGCGGTAAAACCAACCTATCTAGCACCTAATCTAAGTCTTCAGCAAACGTTCCTCTTTTACAATGTCCTTAAAATTCTAAATTCCTATGGACCTTAAGAGTACTAGCCACTGGACTTCCTTAATTTAGCATGGTTAATTGCTCATCAAAATTACAAGTTTGCTAACAGAAGCCGTTCAGTTAACAAAGAGGCGTAGAGAACGAAAAGAAGAAAAGAAGAGAAAACTAGCCCTTTTGTCACCTGTTTTCCTTTGTTCTTCGTTTTCAGGCAAGTGAAGCTTTAGGAACTTTATTAATTACGTATGTTACGGTTTAAACTTTATTAACCTGATTGAAGTTCTTGTTGAATTTTATTATGATTGTTAAAGTTGTTCGTAAGTTGTGTGCTGCCGACTTGACGCACACCTGATAGTTATTTGGTCTGCATGGTTAAAGAAATTGTTAGAATATTCAAATATATTGCATGTTCCACAGGATCTTATTGTTCATGGCTTGTTGTTTGTGAGAGTTGATTTATATGTTGCTACTTGATTGAGTGGTATTAAAGAATTATTGTTGATACTTTGCTGCAAGATAGCCAATCTTGCCGAACTCAATTTCTTGGACCATGAATATGAATACACTAATTGGTGCTTGTGAATACATGCATGATGTTGTTCTTGTTTTGTGATTTTTAAGTAACAGCAGGTATTGAACCAAGAATCGAACTTGTAAGTAAAAATTGCTCAAGATGAATTAGAATAACTAGACAAGCAGGTTTGTTTACTGTACGATATACTTGAACGGTACAAGACACTGCCTCCAAAAGTAAATGGATGAAATATGAATGTAAAGAATGAATCAAAAGATATTACACCGGATCTTATTGTTCATGGCTTGTTGTTTGTGAGAGTTGATTTATATGTTGCTAATTGATTGAGTGGTATTAAAGAATTGTTGTTGATACTTTGCGACAAGTTAGCCAATCTTGCCGAACTCAATTTCTTGGACCATGAATATGATACATTAATTGGTGATTGTGAATACATGCATGATGTTGTTCTTGTTTTGTGATTTTTAAGTAACAGCAGGTACTGAACCAAGAATCGAACTTGTAAGTGAAAATTGCTCAAGATGAATTAGAATAACTAGACAAGCAGGTTTGTTTATTGTACGTTATACTTGAACGGTACAAGACACTGCCTCCAAAAGTAAATGGATGAAATATGAATGTAAAGAATGAATCAAAAGATGTTACACTGGATCTTATTGTTCATGGCTTGTTGTTTGTGAGAGTTGATTTATATGTTGCTAATTTATGTAGTGGTATTAAAGAATTGTTGTTGATACTTTGTTGCAAGTTAGCCAATCTTGCCGAAATCAATTTCTTGGACCATGAATATGATACACTAATTGGTGCTTGTTAATACATGCATGAGTTTTTCTTGTTTTGTGATTTTAAGTAACATCATGTACTGAACCAAGAATCGAACTTGTAAGTAAAAATTGCTCAAGATAAATTAGAATAACTAGACAAGCAAGTTTGTTTACTGTACGATATACTTGAACGGTACAAGACACTGCCTCCAAAGTAAATGGATGAAATATGAATGTAAAAGAATGAATGAAAAGATGTTTAGGTGTCTCTATTGTTTATATATATATATATATATATATATATATATATATATATATATATATATATATGTATATATGTATATATGTATACATATGTATATATGTATACATATATACATATATATACATATATATATATATATGTATGTATATATATATATATATATACATATATATATATATGTATATATGTATATATATACATATATATATATATATATACATATATATATATATATATATATATATATATATGTATATATATATATATATATATATATATATATATATATATATATGTGTGTGTGTGTGTGTGTGTGAAAGCTGAGCTGCGTCGTGTGATCGTATGTTGCTACGGTGAGAATACAAATGAGAGCTGAGGCAATAGCCGATGCGTTTGATCGTATACTGGTACGTTGAGTATACACACTGGTACGGTGAGTATACACATGAGAGTCAATGCGTTTGATCGTATGTTGCTATGGTGAGCATACACGTATAAGCAATATGAGGCGAAGCTTGCCAAGACATCTTAATGAAGGATGATGAAAGTGATTCTATCTAAAGACAGGAGAGAGCTGGAATCGAAGGAATGTAATTGATGAATGTTTAAGAATGAAAGTTAAGTCCAAAGTTTAAAGTAACTACCTTGAAGTATAAAGAATGCAAAAGACAACTTTTAAAGAGATTGATCAAAGAACTGTGATTTTGGAATGCTCTATATTGTATCTTATATTTGAATTGCTTTTCATTTATGTTAAGATGCATGTTCGACGTGATTCTAGGAAAAAAATGTGTTTATGTGCTATATGTGTTTAGTGACTTGCTTGCGAGTACAAGTAGGTACTCACCCTTGCCCCGTTGACCCTCAGGTAACAGAGAAGTTGGAGTGGATGGAGACCGAGTTTGAAGTTGATTCAGTACGCCCAAGATATCAAGTTTAAGAGGAAGTTTTATGATTTATGTTTCGTATTTCAGTTATTGTTTTGGTAATAAGTGCACTTTGCATGAACTACTAGATGTTAGTCATTTCCGCTGCATTGTTTAACGCTTTTAGATATACTTATTTTTACTTTGATGGTTTAGTCGACGCATGCGAACGAAGTTTCAAAGTTTCAAATAAGTACGAATTTTGATGTGTACGCTTTAAAACTCCCTTATAATTACTTGTTTTTTTTTTTTAAAAAAAGCGGGACGTTACAAAATGATTCAAGGAAGAGATGTTGGCTGAAAAACCAAAACAAAAACACCAACCAAACGAGTTAAATTCCCAGCAACGACACCAAATTGATGAGTCGTTTTTTCATCAATTAAATTTCTTTGTAAGCCAAATAACACTTATGACTACACCAAACTTAGTGCAATGGCAAGTTATACTCGAGTGTCGTTCTCTTGGAAATTAACTAGGCTTTGTTTGAGGTTTTTGCAAGTAAATCAGTCAACAAGTTAAAGAGTTTGTTTTGAGAAAAGTTCAAGACACGCAAAGCAGAGATCACACGAGTTTGTAAACGATATAGAAAAAAGGTTGGTGGTAGCATTGTGGAATTGACATGCATGAATGACGAATACGCTTACAAGTTCAGTGCGTAGAACCTTCGGCTAGTTCTACAAAGTAAATCGTCTAGACAAATTTAAGACACACATCTTTAAAGATCACTATCAATACTTTAGTAGTGTTTGTCACTAACACTATCTAGCATGCTGCAAATCACTAACATACAATCTTATAGCCTTGATTGGCCAAGAGTTTGTCACAATACTCATTTCGAAGGTATTTAATTGGCAACTACAGATCATATGAAGCAATGTTCAGGAAGATTGAATCACAATTTCATGTAAGAACATGATTAATAACATAGTCAATCCTTCATTCTACCACCAACACAAGAGATTTAGCTACTCATAATCAGAATAGTAAACATCATTTCATATGAACCATCAAAGGTAAACATAGATTCAAGGGCTCATTACATAAACTACCCCTATTAAATGCCCACTTTTCATCTGCGTCCCTCTTAAATAAACAATTACATTGACGTCCAAATTCACATCACCCCTTTGACCAAGAAAAGCGGTCTTACCTATTTTGGAAGATCCAAACGTGGCCTTATGATGAACGAGATTGTCAGACTCGAACAATCAAATAAATTTGTTTTAAGCCAAAGGGCAACTCACAACTACACAAAACACGTAGTGCAGAGGTAAGATGACCTCGAGTGTCGATCTCTAGGGACTAAACTAGCTTTAACTAACTAACTATATATAATTTCAGAAAACAAATTTAACTTAGCTTGACTTAACGATATATGATGAGAGCTGGTGATAGTATGCTCATTCTAAGCATCAAGTTCCAATTATGCATGAAAGTGCAACTCGTACTGCTTTAAAAGTAATTCGAATTAACAAACACCAAAAACAGATTTGTAGACGTGTATTTTGAAAGCTTCCTATCTATACTAATACTTGCTAAGGTTGTCAGTGTTAGTTCAACCAGTACTTGATAATTATAATTATTGAATCGATGATCTTGAATTGTCCTAGTGTTTCTAACACTTTCATACGAAGATATTGGCTTAGTCGGATCAAAGAATCGAATTAAGATAATTAAACAAGTAAAAAACTCAGAAACTCAATCATGGATAATAAGAACCCTAGCTACGAATTTACATACTATCACCAACTAGATGCTTAGCTACTGATATCAATAATGCAATCAACAATCATAATCAAAGCCATAATGAATGAAAACATGTTGAATGAAAGATAAAATAGCAGAAATTGTGAGATACAAAGTTACCACCAAAGGTTGTCAATCTCCGGTGAATTGCTAAACTCACAAAGATCTAGTAAGGTGAGATCAATTGATGTCCAAATCTCTACTCTAGCTCCAAAATCGCTAAGAAGCAATGGTTCTAAGAGAAAATATACCCAGAACAAGCTCTAGGGTTTATGTATGCAAAATTATGATGAAAGATATGAAAATTCACAGCTTTTGAAAATATATATAGTTGCTGTCGGAGGCTGAGCGGCGGACCGCCAAACAGCCGTGTACGTGGCGGTGCGCCTGGCACGGGCAGAGAGTTGCCCGTGCCATTTTCTTCCTCCGGATCCTCGATTTCGGCCCTTGGCTCGGTTTTGAGCCCCGAAACTTGATCTTTTGGCCTGGAAACTCGTCCCGGTACTCCTTGACACACCACGGGTGATCTCGTTGCACCAAACATCATTGTTTCGCCATGATTTATAACCAAAAGCGCGATTTTCACCTAAAACCTGAAAATAACAAAAGAAATGGAAACGTGACACTATTCTAACAAAATGCACTAAAATGCATGCAAGAGGATAGCTAAATTGGTGAAAAAGACCTGAATGATAGTGTAAAAAATACTGTCATCAAACTCCCCAAACCGAACCTTTGCTTGTCCTCAAGAAACTAGCTAGACTCTATGCAACCTACATGCAACACAAAGAGGAGTCTCATGCCAAACAAGAAGAACTAATCGATTGTATTTACCAAATGCGTATGAAAAAATACCATACAAATCATAACATGGAAGTAGGTTGAAGAATGTCTCGATTGAACCTATACACATTCACATATGCACTTTGTTAAATAAGGGAGTCTCTCGTAACATTCTCTACCTGGACCCAGTCAATGACGACGTAATGATGCATATCAAAATACAAATGGTTGCCCTGTGCCTATGAAACTGAGGGCTTACTACTTTTCACCAAGTGAGACTTTGCCTCAAGAGAGGTCGAACCAATACTGGCTCTCATCAAACGAAGGAGGGTTCCCTAAAAGACAACACTCCCCTATTCTACCCGACTCTTAAAGAAAAACTCTTCACCACTTCCTGAATGGCAGGACGAGGGTGGTCTAGAACAAGCCTTGGACTAGGCGACACGAGAACACAAGGAAGAATTTACAACTCGATTACGAACTATTACAAAAGCTGAAAAATAATGCAATACTTTGCTAAAACTGCTTTTTGGCTTGCTTGGACCCTTCATTTGCCTTTTTGGGTCTTCTTCTCTTTTTCATTTTTTCTCTTTCTTTTTTTCCTTTTTCAAAATTCTGGAATTTCTGATTTTTCTCTTCTTTTTTCATTTTTTTATATATATAGCCAGCAGTAGCACAATGGAAGTACAATGGAAGTACAATGAAAGGAAATAACAATATCACTACAATGACCTCCCCAAACCTTTTCGAATAGGTTGGAGCACAAACTCACAAGAAAAAATAAAAACAAACTCAACATGACTCAACAAGACAAAAAACAAGTCATAATGAAAGTAACCCCCTCCCCAAACCTATTCGTTAGAATAGGTTTCATACAAAGGATCACACACCTCACTCTACCTCCTTCATAGGCATTTAGCAATCTCAAAAAGCAAGGTGAAGACTTGTTGCCTCTTACGTACATAATTACACGAGAATACAACCAAAGACTCTAACATGCAACATTTTATAAGGCCTTCGCGAACCGCAGTAGAGAAAACACCACGTACTGATGTCGAGACTACCAAGTTTAACTAGTGCACATACAAATATGACAAGCCAAGCGAGACAAACCTCAAACTATTCCATAGAGATGCAATGTATGGGCAATGGTCACAAACACATAGTCTATACAATAAAAAATTTCAAAAAATTTGACATGAACTCCACACAACATCATGCAAAACCTAGACTAAGGATGAATGCATACGAACAAACTAAATCATAAGAAAGCGGTAAACGTGCAAACAAAGGTTTTCACGAGTTATCATAAGAAAAATAAGTTATAGAAATACCCAGCGATAACCCCCCCCCCCCAAACCTGTGCTATACGGAGGTTCTGTTCAACTTGTCTTGCATGTGCGATTTCAAATACACTCTCAGTGGCTTTAATTCCTACATAAATTGCAAGTTCATCCTGCTCGATCACTAATATCGTCTTCTCGAAACTCCTCAGATAAGCTTTCAGTTCCACCTCGGTCTAGCCTCTCACTGGCGATGTGACTTGGTGTTAGTCTCTCAGACTGCGCGGATCCTCTGGCTTACTTACGAAAGACCTTTTCTGCCTCTTCAACCGTGCAATCTTCCAATCCTCCGCACAACCCATCCACTCTAAGCCTAACCTCATCGCGTAACCCCCCAACAAAATGCCAAATCAACTCCCCATCGTCGAAACGGTGATGGGGGCACTCTCGTTTATACTTCTCAAATCGATCGTAGGTGTCACAAAACCGCTCATCTTCTCCTTGCTTGAAGTGTTCAATCCTTCCTCGCAAGGATATTGTTTCTTGGTAGGGCATAAATCGCGCCAAGAACTCCTCCACTACTTGGTCCCAAGTCCTCAGTGATCCCGGTGCCAACGTTGTAATCCAAAGCCTTGGTTCATACCCCAAGGCGAAAGAAAATAATTTTTTGCATACTTGGTCCTCCGTAAACCCCTTAGCTGGAATTCTGGCTATTTCCTCATCATAGGATCGAATAAAACTCAGTGGATTCATCCATTCTCCTTCCTCAAACCTTGGTATGTTCCTTACCACGGAACTTGTCACCTAATACCCCGTTAGCTCATCCTCCAAGTATATAGCTGACCCTCTCTTAACCTGCGAAAATTGTGGGGTCATGCGAGCCCTCATGGACGTCATACCTGGATATCTGGGAAAGGAGTAACTCACAACCAAAAATCAGTTCTGTTAGTTCTGACCAAAATTTGGAACTCAACTCCTAAACTAGACAACTAAGATCACCTATCCTGGAAATTCAATGCTGAAAATATAAACAAGCTAAAGAGTAAAAACGATTAATAGTCCCCGGCAACGACGCCAATTTGATGAACGAGATTGTCAGACTCGAACAATCAAATAAATTTGTTTTAAGCCAAAGGGCAACTCACAACTACACAAAACACGTAGTGCAGAGGTAAGATTACCTCGAGTGCCGATCTCTAGGGACTAAACTAGCTTTAACTAAATAACTATATATAATTTCAGAAAACAAATTTAACTTAGCTTGACTTAACGATATATGATGAGAGCTGGTGATAGTATGCTCATTCTAAGCATCAAGTTCTAATTATGCATGAAAGTGCAACTCGTACTGCTTTAAAAGTAATTCGAATTAACAAACACCAAAAACAGATTTGTAGACGTGTATTTTGAAAGCTTCCTATCTATACTAATACTTGGCTAAGGTTGTCAGTGTTAGTTCAACCAGTACTTGATAATTATAATTATTGAATCGATGATCTTGAATTGTCCTAGTGTTTCTAACACTTTCATACGAAGATATTGGCTTAGTCGGATCAAAGAATCAAATTAAGATAATTAAACAAGTAAAAGACTCAGAAACTCAATCACGCATAATATGAACCCTAGCTACGATTTTACATACTATCACCAACTAGATGCTTAACTACTCATATCAATAATGCAATCAACAATCATAATCAAAGCAATAATGAATGAAAACATGTTGAATGAATGATAAAATAGCAGAAATTGTGAGATACAAAGTTACCACCAAAGGTTGTGAATCTCCGGTGAATTTCTAAACTCACAAAGATCTAGCAAGGTGAGATCAGTTGATGTCCAAATCTCTACTCTAACTCCAAAATCGCTAAGAAACAATGGTTCTAAGAGAAAATATACCCAGAACAAGCTCTAGGGTTTGTCTGCAAAATTATGATGAAAGATATGAAAATTCGCAGCTTTTGAAAATATATATAGTTGTTGTCGGAGGCTGAGCAGCGGACCGCCGCGTACGCGGCGGTGCGCCTGGCACGGGCAGAGAGTTGCCCGTGCCATTATCTTCCTTCGGATCCTCGATTTCGGCCCTTGGCACGGTTTTGAGCCCCGAAACTTGATCTTTTGGCCTGGAAACTCGTCCCGGTACTTCTTGACACACCACGGGTGATCTCGGTGCACCAAAACATCATTGTTTCGCCATGTTTTATATCCAAAATCGCAATTTTCACCTAAAACCTGAAAATAACAAAAGAAATGGAAATGTGACACTATTCTAACAAAATGCACTAAAATGCATGCAAGAGGATAGCTAAATTGGTGAAAAAGACCCGAATGATAGTGTAAAAAACACTGTCATCACCTTAGGGTATATTTGGAGGTTTATTGGCTTTCTCTGTGACAAAATATATTATTCCATCACACCCCACTGTCTTCCTCCCGTATTCTCCCTCGAAACCCATACAAGCCCTCCATATCGAAACCATTATTCAACCATCAAGTACCGGAATTTTGGTGTTTAAAGGCACAATATCAGCCGGGACGGTGCGTAACCAAACGTATCGTCCTGGACGTAGCAATACGGAGATACATATTGCATTTTTTGTTGTTTTATTCAAATTGTTTTTATTTGCAGTGATTTAGTGTTGTTTTTATTTGCAGTGATTTAATCGGAATTCTGTTAGGATTCTTTAAAATTTAAAAAAACGAAAAACTAGGGTTTTATTTGGACGACTGCGTTTTGATGTCTATTTGCTGTTTTCTTGTGGTTTCTTGTAGCCTTACAATGGTGAGAAGGAGGGAATTGTTCAACATACGGGTTCATTATGGGCATGGTGATGAAACTCTGACTGGCATTGACCCTAGGAGGTATTCTCATAATCAACTCCGTACTGATGTTAATGAAGTTGTGTTGCTAAGATAAAATCTTGTCATTCTCTGTTTTTTACCATGCTTGCTGAATGTGAGAACAGTCCTCCTATAGACATTTTGTTAGATGATTCAGTTAAGATGATGTTTGATAGGAACATGGAAAAAAAGGACGTAGAATTGCATTTAACCATTGATGATGTTGAACCAACTGGAAAAAATGATAAAGAACAAAAGAAGAAGAAGAATTTAAGAGTTGATATAGATTTACCTTTTGAAATTCAAATGAATGAACCACCACCCAAGAAAAGGATGTACAGGTACAGGCATTGCAAGCCTAAGCACCCAAAATGTCCTAGAGTGTATCCCAGAGATGATGCAGATGTTATTGATTTGACTGGTGATATTAATCAAGCCTCTGTAACTCAACCTTCACAACCTGAACCACAAACTCCATACATGCCTGAAACTGCAGCTCCACAAAAAACACCACTTCAGGATCCTGAAACTCAAGGTCCACAAAAAATACCACCTCAGACTTCTTCATACATTCCTCAGCCTGAGATATGATAGTATGTATGTCCTAGATACAACCTTTATTAAGGACAAATGTGATAGTGTAAATGTCCTAGAGACAGTCCTTATTAAGGGCATGCAGCCCTTATAGAGGGCATATATGTACTATTACACAGGTCAACGTAATACAATATATGTTTGTTGTTTGACTATTTAGTATCGCTTTCATATTTATATTACACCAGGCATGCAACATGTCATATCTATATTTCTGTCTGTATTGATATTAAACATGTCCCCTCGGATAGATGACCGATCACACAGATAGTGGGAGCTATGTGAGTTGTCATCTATCCCAAACTCTCCCTAGTCGAGGTTCATCTCGGATGTAGGGGTCTGAATGAACCAGCTGAGACTAGTATGCGTGGAGGTTATACTTGTTGGAGCAAGTGTGAGCCGATCCCACGACCACGGAACGGATTGTTGGATAATCAAGAAACGTTCTCATAACTACGCATAGTTGTTCGAGGGATGATTACCGAACAATGGAAGTACCCACCGGACACTCCCATCGATGTATACTCTACACCGAAGTGTCTATGGGAACCGGTAAGTTGTCGAAGTGATGCCAATCGTCCTTTGTACTTACAGGACTTTATCATCACATTTGTTGCCCCATATCCTTGGTGGACCCGTCGATGTCAGCTCTGAATAAGTAGTTGACCTAAGACACGATCCATGATTATGGCTACATAAAAATGGGGATGATAAGTGTTTCTGTGAAGGATTCATCTCCAATGTGTAGCACAGGAGAGTACTGCTCATAGTCGTCATAGTTGTGTTGGTAAAGTCACTGGCCAGTGCATCGATATATTATGATAGTCATAAGTATATCTTTGTAACCAAGCAACTCCCTGAGACGCCCGTGGATGTATTATTGGGATAGACACATCATCGATCCTAGATGCATTCGAGTCAGTCAGATGAAGGGACGTTACCATCGCCGCGTTGAGCGCAACAGACTTCGCAACGAAAGGGTTAGCTTTGAGAAACCTCTCAAACGTCCTCATGTATTAATATTGCAAATGGAACCGTCTAGGAATTCCATTTTGCCTAGTCTAGGACTTGCTTAATACAATGAGGCCCTATGGGTCACACTATGTGGTGATTCAACTTATCAGAATATCCTTGAAGATGGAATCGCAATTGATTTGGAATTAATTGTGATTGATGGATTATAATTGATTTGGAATTAATTATAATATTTGGTGGCTCAATTAATGATTTGGAATTATTAATTGAATTGGCTAATTAATTGTATTTTATGTAAATACAATTAATGATTATATTTTGGAAATATAATAGAAGTTTGATTTGAAAGCATATGTTAATTTAGAATTAACATATGCACATGGCAAAATCTACTTGGAGTCTGAATTGCCTTAGAATTATAAGTGGGTCCCAAAATCGGGACCCACCTTGTGTCCCTGGGAGAGCGCGCGAGTGGGGGAAGGAGTACGACTCCTTCCTCTATTAGAAGTCCAAGGGATAAGTTAGATTTTCCTGATTCAGTTTTAATTTGATTGGGAATGAATCTAGACTTGATATTGGTTTCCTTGTGCGATAAGAATTAGATTCTTATTCCTTTACGAAGTCTAATTGCTTATGCTTTAGGCTTCTATTGACTACTATATATAGTAGACTATTAGAGAGATTTTTACACATAGTTGAATAGACTTTCACTGTTATTCTTCCCAGTTTTCTTAGAGAAAATAAAAAGCTCTCCCCTCCTCTAAATAGCCACACGCGCGCGCCACCTCTGCCGGAGGAATCGCCGCCCCGTCTTCTTGGTCACACAAAGAATATCCTAGCATTCTTCCGATAGGCTGTTCATCCGTGGATACCAAGGTTGAGGTTCTAGGAGCTGGAAACTAACTCTTATTGTCTTGCAGATAATCAGAGTATTGCAGATATCTTCGACTTCGGCGAAGGAGAAGATACACCGGATTATTACGAAGACTTGGAAGCTGCTTTGGAAGTAAGGTTAGTCTTCTAATTGACGTGTTTATATATATACGACATATGTATAACCAATTAACCTGTATGTTAAGAAAATTTTTGAAATTCCGCTGCGTACCCTAGGGGTAACTCTGACCATATTTTCTTACAGTGGTATCGGAGCTAGGTTAATTGATTACGTATATACGTATATATATTGTATGATTTTGTGGATATGTGGATGCAATTGATTCTATGATTAATTCGATTTTCAAAAGTTTTGTTGTTATATAAATTTAGAATTTATATTTAAAAAAAAAAATTAAATATATATATATTATTATGACCGGGCCGCCTGCGTGCCGCAGGCGCCGTGCCCGCGCCGTGAGCCGCGGGCACCCGGTTACCTACGGGACGCAGGCGCCCGGCGCCTGGGGCGCCGGGCGCCTACACCAGCGGCGCCGGTGCCGGCTTGCCGCGGGCGCCCGGGCCGCAGTCACCGTGGGGACGGGACCATGTTTTAATAAATATATATATTTTCCGGGTTGGACCCAAAATTGAATTTTGAAAGTTTTGAGGATTGAATTTTATATTTGGAATATAAATATGATTTAATTGTAATTGTTTTTAACTAGAGGGGTTAAATTTAATTAGTATAAAGTTAAAGGGCTTATTTGTAATTTATCAATTTATTGTTTATTTCAAATTAGTCCTTATACTTTTGAATTTTAGATTTAACACCTCCAAGGTTTCAAAAATTAAAATTAAGTCCTTCGGGTTTTCGAAAATTGCTACTTGGTCAATAGAATTTTCGATTTTTCAATCTAGTCCAAATTTTCAATTATTTCATAGAGATTATAAGTATGGGATTATAATTTTCATAATGAAATTATGAAGTCATTTGGCATCCACATAGGCTACTACTTGTTTGTTTGCTCGATATGCTATTGTTTGACAATGCATGTTTAAATACCACGTATTTTACTTTCCGTTCGACCGCTATGCATGCGAGGGTAGGCGGCGCCCTCTTATATGTCGGACCGCATATTTATGTATGGGTAGGCGGCACCCATTATGTGCTTGACCGCGTTTAGAACTAGAATGGATAGGCGGCATCCATTACGTGTAGACCGTTCATGCATGATGGGTAGGCGGCGCCCTTATTTGTTTGTAGATGACTGATAACAACCCTCAAGCTACAAGCCCCAACCAATATAAGTACAGAAATATATATATGTATGTATCTCTGAGATGCTTTCCATAGGGTGCTTTAATTCTGAACTTTCATTGCGTTTTCCTGTATTGGCGACCTCGTCTTACAGACTCGCAGTGATCGTCAGATTAGAGTAAGCATGTTGTTATGACTTACTGCATATTGTATCTAGCGACCTCGATAGGTACAGTATGTAGGGCATCGGGTTAAATTAGATTTAACAACCAAGAGTTGCGTGACGCAATTGGATAGTCCTACCGGTCATATTATGCTATGCGACCAGCCCCCGTTGGAGTATCGCATGGTATGGATTTGGATCTTGGCCACTACGGTAACTTGTTGGACATTACCCGTATGTTTATTGTGGGGGCAAGCATATGTGAAAATAGTGGGAGCTAAACAGCTAAAGGACCTTATTGTTTAGTTATGTTGACTGTGTATTTAGAAGTAATATTTCAATAGTTGATTTATTATTTTCGTTCTATATTATTTCTCCTTAGATATTAGAAATGGCGAGTATCTCGCTCCGTGCTGTCTTAGAGAAGCAAATTTTGACCGGACCAAACTTCCTAGATTGGATCAGGAATATACGTTTGGTGCTGAGGTACGGAAAAA
Source organism: Plantago ovata (assembly GCA_028274465.1). Lineage (NCBI taxonomy): Eukaryota > Viridiplantae > Streptophyta > Magnoliopsida > Lamiales > Plantaginaceae > Plantago > Plantago ovata. The sequence continues at coordinate 54,306,476 of CM051457.1, forward strand.
TTGAGTACGTCTTGGACGAGGTCATTCCCGTGTGCCCCGAAAATCAGACTGCCGATCAGGTTGCTGCTTGGAATCAAGCCAACAAGGCAAAGTCTGATAAGCATCTTGAGGATGCTAGATCCGCACAGTGTATTATGCTGGCGGCAATGAGCAATGAGCTGCAAAGGCAACATGAAAGCATGTTGCCGTATGAGATGCTGAAGCATCTAGAGTCGCTCTTTAAGACGACAGCTAGAAGTGTTGAATTTGATTTGATCAAAGAGATACACAGATGCAAGCTCAGTGAAGGAGGGAACATGTCTGAGCATGTTCTCAAAATGATTGGTCTCTTTGAAAAGCTTTCCGATGCCGGCGTTAAGCTAGATAACAAGATCATGGTGATCTTTGTCCTTCAATCATTGCCGAGTTCGTATTCGCAGTTCATCATTAATTACACGTTGAATGCGAAGGACGTAACATTGTCTGAACTTCATAATCTGCTAAAGACATATGATCAAACTCTTCCTAAGAAGGAAAAGTCGATCATGCTTGTTGGGCAACCGTCTAACCCAAACCCGAGAAACAAAGGTGCTAAGGGTAAGGGAAAGTCGGGAGCCAAGGCTAAAACTTGGAGTGATAAGCCTAAGCGTCCGAACCAGAAAAGGAAGTTCAACAGAAGCGGAAGGGTGCGCACAGATGAATGTCTTTTCTGTAAGCAGAAAGGACATTGGAAGAAAGATTGCCCTAAGCTTAGGGCAGATCAAGCTAAGAAGCCATCGGCTTCTATCTCAGGTATGTTTGTTATTGAAATGAACATGACTACTTTTGACTCCAATCGTTGGGTATTAGATACAGCCTGTGGCTCACATTGTAATAATGTGCAGGGGCTAATTGATCACAGGCTAGTCAAGCAAGGTGAAATCGACTTGCATGTTGGGAACGACAATCTAGTTGAAGCCAAACGCGTTGGACGCATCAAGATAGATTTACCTTCGGGACAATGTTTAGAACTTGATAATGTTTATTTTGTTCCATCCATTGTCAGAAATATTATGTCAATTCCATAGTTGGACAATATGGGTTTTTTCCTTTCGATTTGCGAATAATACTTGTTATTTTTCATTAAATGATCAGTATTATGGAAAAGCTCGTTTGGTGAATGGTTTATATATTTTGCAATGTAGTCTACCTTTATTTCAAATACATAACAAACAACCGTCTTCAAGTAGGAAGAATAATCCATCTTATCTATGGCATTGTCGGCTAGGCCATATCAATGAAACACGGATTCAAAGATTAAGGAAGTTGGACTACTTAGAACCATTTGATTTTGAATCATATGGTACATGCGAATCATGTGTTAAGGGTAAGATGACGAACAAATCTTTTGTTGGACAAGGTGTTCGTGCCACTCGCTGCTTAGAGCTCATACATACCGATGTATGTGGACCTTTTAAAGTCCATGCGCGTGGGGGGTTATCCTTACTTCGTTACCTTTACTGACGATTTCTCAAGGTATGGATATATTTATCTTATGAAGAATAAATTCGAGACCTTTGGGAAATTCAAGGAGTTCAGGAATGAGGTCGAGAATGAATTGAACCTAAGGATAGTCACTCTTTGATCAGATCGAGGAGGTGAATACCTTAGTGAAGAATTTATCGACTACTTGAAGGAAAATGGAATTCAATCGCAATGGACTCCTCCTGGAACACCACAGTTAAATGGTGTCTGAGAGGAGGAATCGAACCCTGTTAGACATGGTAAGATCAATGATTGGATTCTCGACTCTTCCAAAATATCTGTGGGGATATGCACTAAAAACTGCAATCTATATTCTGAACCGTGTACTATCTAAATCAGTGGAGAAAACTCCTTATGAGTTATGGAAGGGAAAGAAGCCTTCACTAGGCTATCTTAGACCTTGGGGCTGTCCTGCGATAGTCAAACTGATGCTCACTGATAAGTTAGATGCCAAGGGTGTCAAAGTATATTTCATAGGCTATCCTCGTCAGACGAGATGCGATGAATTCTATCATGCTGAAGATCACAAGGTGATCGTATCGAAACGTCAAGTTTTTAGAACCTGAATACCTCGAAGAAGAGAGGTTAGATGACATGATAGAACTTGAAGAAATTCAAGACTTTGACACGCGCGAGCATGAGGTCTCTAAATCTTCTGATTTGGACTCAAGTTCAGTGGGAGCTTTCGAAGCAGACAAGGGTGATGATATGACACTTGCTTGGCATGTCATAGTCAGTGGGAGTCCTGTGATTAGATCAACAGTTGAAACCACACCAATAGAACCCGTTGTCAACCAACCTGTGCAACAAGTTGCACAAGAGCAGCCTCCCGCAAGGGAACAGAGTCGCGCCCCGCGACCAGCTGCATCAGTACCCACTGATAATGTTCGTGTTACACGAAGCCAGAAAAGAAAAGCACCAGAACAAGTCGAGCTCCGTAGGTCGAAGAGGATCCTAAAAGGACCTCAGAAGCAAAGCCTTATGATAGAAGACATCAGTGAACTTGATGTCGGCTTATCAGATCGGGAAGATCCCGAGACGTACAAGGAGGCAATAATTGATATTGACTCAGACAAATGGCAAGAGGCCATGGAATTAGAAATGGATTCAATGTACCAGAACCAAGTTTGGAACTTGAGGAACTTGAACCAAGGGGTTAGACCTATTGGGTGCAAATGGGTCTTTAAACGAAAGACAGATGCCGATGGCAAGGTACAAACGCACAAAGCTAGGCTTGTTGCGAAAGGCTACACGAAAAGGTATGGCATCGATTACGATGAAACCTTTTCACCGGTAGCAAAATTGAAGTCCATTCGAATTCTACTTGCGATAGCTGCCTACTATGATTATGAGATCTTGCAGATGGATGTAAAGACTGCCTTCCTCAATGGCAACCTTGAGGAAGAGGTCTATATGGTACAACCGGAAGGTTTTATTAGTAAAACCAGGCCAACTGCTGTATGCAAATTACAAAGATCCATCTATGGGCTAAAGCAAGCGTCAAGGAGCTGGAATATCCGCTTTGATGAAGCTGTCAAATCGTTTGACTTCATCAGAAGCAAGGAAGATCCCTGTGTCTACGCTAGGCACAGCGACAAAGGAGTCGTTTTCATGATCATTTATGTAGATGACATTTTGATCATGGGAAACAATGTCTCTATGCTAGAAGAGACTAAAGTTTGGTTATCAAGTACCTTCTCGATGAAGGACTTGGGTGAAGCGAACTACATCCTAGGGATCAAGATCGTTAGAGATAGATCGAAGAGGATGTTAGGAATGACACAGTCCACCAACATCGACAAAATACTGAAGCGTTATAAGATGGACGACTCAAAGAGAGGCTTTCTCCCAGCTAGGCATGGAATTGTCTTATCAGTTAAGGATGGTCCTAAAACTGATGAAGAAAGAAATGTAATGAGTCGTGTGCCCTATGCTTCGGCAGTAGGGTCTATAATGTATGCAATGAATTGCACAAGGCCCGATGTGGCATATGCGCTTAGTGTCACTTGTCGACACCAACAGAATCCAGGAGTACCTCACTGGACTGCTGTAAAGAACATTCTTAAGTACCTTCGACAGACTAAAGAGATGTTCTTGGTGTTTGGTGGAGAACCAGAATTAAAGATGTCTGGGTATGTCGACGCTGGATTTGAATCAGATCCTGATGACTTTAAGTCACAGACAGGATACGTATTCAAATTGAACGGAGGAGATGTCTGTTGAAAGAGTTCTAAGAAAGCCACGGTTGCTGACTCATCCACAGAAGTCGAGTACATTGCTGCATCAAAAGCATCGAAAGAAGCTGTCTGGATTTCAAAGTTCTTGAAGGAATTGAGGGTTGTTCCTGGTCCCAGTCTAATAACGATTTATTGTGACAATACGGGCGCCGTCGCTCAAGCTAGGGAGCCTAGATCTACAAACAAGAACAAACATGTACTTAGAAAATATCACGTTATACGTGAGATTATATATAGAGGAGAAGTTAGTATAGAACGTGTCTCTACCACGGACAACGTGGCAGATCCTTTCACCAAGGTCTTATCAGTCGAAGTTCACTTAAGACATTATGCTAATCTGGTTACTAGGGATAAAGGTGACTGGCTCTAGTCCAAGTGGGAGATTGATAGTGTATATGTCCTAGAGACAGTCCTTACTAAGGGCATAGTGCCCTTATAGAGGGTATATATGTACTATTACACAGGTCAACGTAATATAATATATGTTTGTTGCTTTTACTATTGAGTATCGCTTTCATATTTATTTTACACCAGGCATGCAGCATGTCATATCTCTATTACTGTCTGTATTGATATTAAACATGTCCTCTCGGATAGATGACCGATCACACAGATAGTGGGAGCTATGTGAGTTATCATCTATCCCAAACTCTCCCTAGTCGAGGTTCATATCGGATGTAGGGGTCTGAATGAACCAGACGAGACTAGTATGCGTGGAGGTTATACTTGTTGGAGCAAGTGTGAGCCGATCCCACAGCCACGGAACGGATTGTTGGACAATCCAGAAACGTTCCCATAACTGCGCATAGTTGTTCGAAGAAGGATTATAGAACAATGGAAGTACCCACCGGACACTCCCATCAATGTATACTCTACACCGAAGTGTCTATGGGAACCGGTAAGTTGTCGAAGTGATGCCAGTCGTCCTTTGTAATTACAAGACTTTATCATCACATTTGTTGCCCCATATCCTTGGTGGACCCGTCGATGTCAGCTCTGAATAAGTAGCTGACCTAAGCACGATCCAGCGTTATGGCTACATACAAATGGGGATGATAAGTGATTCTGTGAAGGATTCATCTATCAAGTGTAGCACAGGAGAGTAGTGCTCGTAGTCTGCATAGTTGTGTTGGTAAAGTCACTGGCCAGTGCAAATGATATATTATGATGGTCATAAGTATATCTTAACCAAGCAACTCCCTGAGACGCCCGTGGATGTATTATTGGGATAGACACTTCATCGATCCTAGATGCATTCGAGCAAGTCAGATGAAGGGACGTTACCATCGCTGCGTTGAGCGCAACAGACTTCGCAACGAAAGGGTTAGCTTTGAGAAACCTCTCAAACTTCCTCATGTATTAATATTGCAAATGGAACCGTCTAGGAATTCCATGTTGCCTAGTCTAGGACTTGCTTAATACAATGAGGCCCTATGGGTCACACTATGTGGTGATTCAACTTATCAGAATATCCTTGAAGATGGAATTGCAATTAATTTGGAATTAATTGTGATTGATGGATTATAATTGATTTGGAATTAATTATAATATTTGGTGGCTCAATTAATGATTTGGAATTATTAATTGAATTGGCTAATTAATTGTATTTTATGTAAATACAATAAAAGATTATATTTTTGAAATATAATAGAGGTTTGATTTGAAAGGATATGTTAATTTAGAATTAACATATGCCCATGGCAAAATCTACTTGGAGTTTGAATTGCCTTAGAACTATAAGTGGGTCCCAAGATCGGGACCCACCTTGTGTCCCTAGGAGAGCGCACGCGCGCGAGAGCTAGAGTGGGGGAAGGAGTTCGACTCCTTCCTCTATTAGAAGTCCAAGGGATAAGTTAGATTTTCCTGATTGAGTTTTAATTTGATTGGGAATAAATCTAGACTTGATATTGGTTTCCTTGTGCGATAAGAATTAGATTCTTATTCCTTTACGAAGTCTAATTGCTTACGCTTTAGACTTCTATTGACTACTATATATAGTAGACTATTAGTGAGCTTTTTACACACAGTTGAATAGACTTTCACAGTTATTCTACCCAGTTTTCTTAGAGAAAATAAAAAGCTCTCCCCTCCTCTAAATAGCCACACGCGCGCGCCACCTCTGCCGGAGGAATCGCCGACCCGTCTTCTTGGTGTCACAAAGAATATCCTAGCATTCTTCCGATAGGCTGTTCATCCGTGGATACCAAGGTTGAGGTTCTAGGAGCTGGAAACTAACTCTTATTGTCTTGCAGATAATCAGAGTATTGTAGATATCTTTGACTTCGGCGAAGGAGAAGATACACCGGATTATTACGAAGACTTGGAAGCTGCTTTGGAAGTAAGGTTAGTCTTCTAATTGACGTGTTTATATATATACGACATATGTATAATCAATTAACCTGTATGTTAAGAAAATTTTTGAAATTCCGCTGCGTACCCTAGGGGTAACTCTGACCATATTTTCTTACACAATGGTTAGGAGACGTGGACCTGAAGCTCCACCTACTCAAGAAGCCCCTATGTATAGGGGGAATGGAGATCAATTCGAGTGCTTTACCAACGAATTGAAACAAGTCCTCAAGAGCGCCACTGGAACATCTGTTTCGAATGAAGTTTGCCGAATATGCAAGAACTATGGGCATGGAGCTCATATGTGTAGATCGGAGCTCGCATATGATGATGGCAACTGGGCTCAAGGAGGCGAAGAGGAAGCCTTTGCTACGGAGTTTGGTACTCAAGAAGCTAGCTACGAACAAGATGGTAGGAATCCTCGAGGTGGATTTTGGAGAAGAGGGTTCCGAAACAATCAAGGATATGCACCGGCTAGCCAAACTTATGGCCCTAACCAAGACCGTAGTAGGCTTAACTATGGTAATGACCACTGCGAAATCCCCGCTCCGAAAGAGCAATCGAAGTCGAAGTCGGCTCAACTGATGGAGAACTTGCAAAAGATGGTTGATCACACCCAAACTTTTCTCAAACGTTATGAAGAAGACTCCGAGAAGACTAGGGCAAGGCTTGATCGATTGGAAGAGAGCACTAGGATTGCCCATCAAAAGATGCAAGAGTTGATCGACCGAGGAGAAAGTAGGGAGCTAGGCAAGCTGCCTAGCAACACTGAGAAGTCGATGTCCATTACCTTGGTGGGTGATCTACCTGTCGAAATCACCATCAAGAAGGTTGCTAAGTGCGAGTGTTGCAAGAAGGAAGAACCTCCACTAGCCAAGGAAGAAGAGAAGGACCTTGGCTATGATGAGAGTGAAGAGGAGCAAGAGGATCCCGAGCCACTTCCTCAAAGTTTCGATGTTAAGGTCGGATTGGTGAACTTGAAGATGTCCGTGCCACACTAGACACGGGATCCTACTCTAATGTTCTCCCAATGAATGTGTTCAACAAGAGTAGCCTTGGAAAACTATCTGAGCATAAGGCTATTGTGTAACTGGCGGATGGATCCTTTGTGAGACCTGAAGGCGTTGTGAAGAACGTATTGGTCAAGATTGGTGAAGCGTCTGTATACACCAATTTTGTAGTTATGCCGGCGTCTACACCTGGGATGGGGGATGTCGTTCTCTTGGGGCGAACGTTCTTGACCAAGCTACGCTCCGTGATAGACATTTACCGAAGGACTTGCACCATTGAGGTGGATGGAAAGCGACATGTGTTGCGAGCCATATCCGACCCACCTGATCGCTTCAATGCTTCTCACACTATTAACTATTGTGGTCTTGCTGTCTATGTTCATTCTTATTCACAGGTTCGTGGCATGAGGAGAAGATCCATGAAGGGGAAGTCTAGTACCCTCAAGAAGAAGAGCTAGGCGCAAACAAGAGTCGAGTCAAAGACTTTAAACAATGGCGCTATCCGGGAGGCAACCCGGAGTTTTTATCGTTTCTTTTACCGCTTTATTGCATGCATTCATACTTGAACAATTTGCTTTTCATATGTGAATTTATTCGTCCTTGTGTCGTATGTGCATATGTTTGTGTTTGAGTGAGCTTTTTCGAGTGGTTTTTTGAGTAAAATGGTTTTGGGGATTAAAAACCGCATTTTTCTTTCGGAAGTTTCGTCTCCCCGCCTTAGGAGGTGGGGGGCGAATCGCCCCACGAGTCCAGAGAGCTCCGTGCTCTCTAGACGCGCGGGGCGATTCGCCCCGCACGGGGCGACTCGCCCCACGCCCGGGGCTACTCGCCCCGCGTGATCTGATGGGCGAAAAACGGGGGTCTCCCCCCATTTTTCTCATTTCTTCATCTCTTCACCCTTCTAACTCCAAAAATTTCCAATTTTTCAAAATATCTTCAATCCTTCATAACTTCTTCATTATTCCATCAAATTGTGTGTTCTTTAGCTTCAATCGAAGCCCATTACGTGCTCTTTCTTTTCATCCGAACAAATTTCTTCCTAGTTCATTCAATCTTCGGATTTGAGGTAATCTCACATGAACCCTAATTTTTCAAATTTGGTGTTTTTTTGATTTATGCTTCAATTAAGCTTGTATGATGTATGGGTTGATGATTTGTGTGATTAGAAACGTTATTCACTATCAATTGCATGTTCAATTAGGCTTGGTTTGTTGGTTTGAGATTTTTGCTATTAGATGATATATCTTGTTAGGCAATGTATCTTTTACTTTCATTCCATGTTTAAACTTGTGTTTGTTGATATGATAATGATGGGTGTAATGGTAGAATGCATGATTGATGAAGTTGAGGATTTATGATGTTAGATTTTTGTTACTTTGGTAAGAATTGAGCCTTGTGATTCAAGGCATTTGTTGTCTAGCAAGAGCGTAATGTGATATGTGATTGTAGTAGTTACATTGATATGTTGCATGATGAAGTAGCTAGACTAGACATTGGGTTTTTGAGGAGTTCGATTGTTGTAGATATCGCTCGTTTGTTCGCTCGTACATTTGCATATGCATAAGTCTATTTTGTGTCATACAAGATACTAATTGTTGTTTGTAGGAATCATGGCTCCAAGAGGATCAAAGAAGGCTGGGTCGAGCAAGAAGGGGAAGGGGGTAGCATCAAGCTCCCAACCTTCTCACGGCATGTACGAGTTGTCTCTAGCTGCGATAGATGTCTGACAAAGGCTCGAAGCGGAGCTAGCCCAAGGTGGGAGATCGATCATACCAGACAGGCGGATTGATATTCCGGAAGAAGTAGCTCAAACGGCAGGGTACAGGACGCTCTCCCGATTGGCGACAAAAAGTAATTGGGTTTGGCATAGTTCAAACAGATTGAAGGGGTACAACATGAGCCTCCTCCAAGAGTTCTACGCTGGATTCACTGATCTCGAGGAGAAGGAGGGGGTACTAGTTCGAGGCCTAATTGTACCATGGACGCCAGAATCAATTTCTTCACTCATCCATTTTGGGCAACGGGAGTTCACAGGGAGCAACCATGCCTACGAATATTCGAGGTCCTCTAGGGGGATAGGAAGATACATTACAGGTATCCAGAAACCGGAGCAGAACCTGCACGGATCCGTCAGAGCGACCTTAGCATCGAGGCTAAGGTGATGATGAAATTCCGCATCTTCAACTTGATCCCTAGAAAGAATGACACTTGGATACATCCCAATTACGCCGACCTCCTCTACTGCTTGATAGACAAGCATCGAGTCGACATCGGTCACATCATGTATGAAGAGTATGAGCGCCACTGGGAAAAGAAGAAGAAGCCCTTCATCTTTCCGAGCTTCATCACTGCCTACTGCAAATATTACGGGGTCAAGGACATTAATGAGGGGGATTGCGAGGTCGCTGCCCTTTCACCTTCGACTATTGATGTGCAGCTTGCTAGGTATCAAATGAAGAACCCCACGGCCGCCGCTGCTGATGTGGAAGCACCCTTCCAACCGAGCGATTCAGATAATGAGAATGATTATGAGGATGCTATGGAAGCTGATGATGGCCGAGCCCCTATCCCGGATATTCCTTTTGTCCATAGAGCACCACATGCACCGCCTCGAGCACCATAGGGGTCTAGAGGTATTGACTTCTCTGATTTCCGGGCCTACCTCGATGACCGTTTCGATAGAGTTGATGCTAGTGCTGCAGCCTTGACCACTTCTGTCCAAGGGCTGCGACAAGACCTCGACGGGCACATTGCCGAGCGCAACCGCGATTGGAGATATTTGAGGAGCATCGCCGTGAGGATAGGCAAGAAAGGTGGAAGCAACAACAACTCATTCAGCAGCAACAGGAGGCTCTACAGCGGTCCAATGATCTCCTGTCTGACATGTGGAGGGACTATTATGGGGATTACAATCCCGATGACTAGTCTTTTCACATGTCCACTCTCAGCCAACCGAGGCCAAACCGTTCGGTAACATCTAGTATCACTTCTTATTACTCATTCTCTTTTGCTAGGGACTAGCTTAAGTATCATAAGCGGGATGGGATGTGAACCGCGATGTTAAGTATTGTTTGGCTTTGTGTTGATTGGCATCTTGTTTTTTGTTTGCATTTGCATTTGCACGTTTACTGCTTTCATAGTTTTTTAGGTTGCATTCACTACATTCATCCTAGGATAGTCTTGCATGTTTTATATGGAGTTTATTGCCAAGTTTTTTGAACTTTTTTATTGGGTAGATTAACTAACTATGCCATTAATCATATGCTTCATCTCTATGAATGTGTTTGAGGTTTTTCTCGCTTGGCTTGTCATATTTATGTATTGCACTTAGTTAAGCTTGGTAGACTCGACATCACTTAGTGGTGTTTTCTCTACTGCGGTTCACGAAGGCCTTTATAATAGGATGATCCATGTTAGGGTCTTATGGTTGTTTTCCCGAGTAATTATGTACCTAAGGGGCAACAAGTCTTCACCATACTTTGAGATTGCTAAATGCCTAGGAAGGAAGTAGTGTGAGATTGTGTGATCCTTTGTTTGCTACCTATTCTTTCGAATAGGTTTGGGGAGGGGGTTACACCATCATTAGACTTGTTTTTCGTTTTTCATTTTCTGTGTTGTGAGTTTATTTTTCCTTTTTCGTAAATTTTGTACTCCAACCTATTCTTTCGAATAGGTTTGGGGAAGTCGGTCGTATGTCATTTTTGTTTCTCTTTTCGTTGTGCTACTGCTGGCTAAAAAAAAATCGAAAAAAAGGAGAGAAAAAGAAAAATTCCAGAAAAAAGGAAAAAAAAATGGAAAAAGGGAAAAAAGAAAAAAGAAAAAACGAAAAGACCCCAAAAAAGCAAAGAAGGGTCCAAAAAAAGAGAAAGCCAAAAAGCAGTTTTGCAAAGTGTTGTCTCATTTCCCAATTCTTGTAATGTTCATAATCGTGTTGTAATTTTCTATCTTTTCTTTTTGTTTGAGTGTCATCTGTTCTAGACCACCTTCGTCATGCCATTTAGGAAGTGGTAAATAGCTTAAGGCTTTGCTTGAGAGATGGGTAGAATAGGGGAGTGTTATCTTTTATAGGGAACCCTCCTTCGTTTGATGAGAGCCAGTATTGGTTCGACCTCTTTGAGGAAAAGTCTTAACTTGGTGAACAGCAGTAAGTCCTCAGTTTCATAGGCACGGGATAACCATTCGTATTCTAACATGTTTCATTACGTCGTCAATGACTAGGTCCAGGTAGAGAATGTTACGAGAGACTATCTTGTCTTGACATAAGTACTTATATGGATGTGTATGAGTCAATCGAGGCATTCTTCAACCTATATTCATGATATGATTCGTATGGTTTTTGTTCATATGTTTTTTAATAGATTCAATAGATTAGTACATTTCATTTGGCATGAGACTCCATTTTGTGTGTTTCATTGTTTTTTGCATTAGAGTCTAGCTTAGTTGCTTGAGGACAAGCAAAGGTTCGGTTTGGGGAGTTTGATGAATGTGTATTTTACACTTTCATTTGAGTCTTTTTCACCTATTTTAGCTATCCTCTATGTTAATTTAGCTATATTTTAATGCATTTTATTAGAATAGTGTCACGTTTCCCTTTAGTTTTTATTTTACAGGTTTTGGTTGAAAAACGAGGTTTTCCGGGCAATTATATTGAAGTAGACAAGGAATTGGTGTTCCAGAAGCCTAATTGGAGTATCTGAAAGATTCCGGATAGGATTTGAAGTCTAGGGGTCGAGTCTGAAGGCTAAAAGGTCACCAGAAGGCAGAAACCGAGTACGAAAAGGGGAAGAAATCCAAAAATGCGTCGAAAACACGTAAAGGATCGAAATTTACTCCCGGGCGAGTCGCCCGGGACGTGGGGCGAATCGCCCGGTGTGTGGGGCCCTTCGCCCCACACAATTCGAATGCTCATATATATGAGCTCAGTTTTCTCCGTTTTTCATACTTTTCCAGACCTTTTCTCTCACTTTTCTCTGTAGTTTTAGGTAGGAATTTCCCAGAGCCTGTTCTGGGGGTTCTTAGCTTAGGAGATACTTTTTCTTAGCAGTTTGGAGCTTGTAAGATCACGATTCTTCGGAGATTGACAACCTTCGGTAACATTGTATCTTATAATTTTTCTATTTATATTTATATATCTTTTATCATGTTTTCATTCATTCGTGGTATGATTTCTGTTGATTGCATGACATCTATGAGTAGCTAAACTTCTCGTAGGTGATAGTATGTGATTTCTTAGCGAAGGGTTAATAATTATGCTAATGGCTATATCGCCCATTATACTCTGAGTTATTGCTTTATTTCTTTGATCTATGTAAATCTATATCTTCGTAGTGTTGAATAATTACGGAACACAACTGGACAATTCATTGATCAAAGATCTCCATGCAAGACCGAGGAATTTACGCATGATTATTAACCTGTTATGCTTTGAATGACCATACTATCACCAATCTCCATTATCTGTTAAGAAAAACCTTTGCTAAGATATCTGCTGTTTTATATTCTTAAGTTAGATTAGATAAAGCTAGTTATAGTCCTTAGAGATCGACACTCGAGGTTATTCTACTGCTACACTACGGTTTTCGTTGTAGTTGTGAATTGCCTTTGGCTAAATACAAATTTATTTGATTAGTTGGAACCCGACAATCCAAACGTTTCATCAGAAATATATATATGTATGTATTTCTGAGATGCTTTTCATAGGGTGCTTTAATTCTGAACTTTCATTGCGTTTTCCTGTATTGGCGACCTCGTCTTAAAGACTCGCAGTGATCGTCACATTAGAGTAAGCCTATGGTTATAACTTACTGCATATTTTATCTAGCGACCTCGATAGGTACAATATGTAGAGCATTGGGTTAAATTAGATTTAACAACCAAGAGTTGCGTGACGCAATTGGATAGTCCTACCGGTCATATTATGCTATGTGACCAGCCCCCGTTGGAGTATAGCATAGTATGGATTTGGATCTTGGCCACTACGGTAACTTGTTGGACATTACCCGTATGTTTGTTTTGGGGGCAAACATATGTGAAAATAGTGGGAGCTAAACAGCTAAAGGACCTTGTTGTTTAGTTATGTTGACTGTGTATTTAGAAATAATATTTCAATAGTTGATTTATTATTTTCGTTCTATATTATTTGTCCTTAGGAAATTAGAAATGGCTATACCGTCCTCCGAGCTTGTTGCCAACTTGGAGTTGCAAAAGCTAACAGGACCAAACTACGTGGATTGGATCCATGAGGTACGAAAGGTGCTATGGTACAACGAGGTTGAGTACGTCTTGGACGAACCTATCCCTCCACCTCCCACTGAATTCACTACGGCAACCTATGATTGCTATTATGAAATGTCAGTGGAAAGGGCCGAGTTTGTAAAGAACTTGTTGCTGAATGCTATGTCTGACAATATGGTTAGACCATGTCGAGACAAGGAACCATATGAGATTGTGAAATATCTTATGAAATATCTCTCCTCATTCTTGGATACTCCAAGGATGTGTGAAGGGTTCGAAGCTATCAAGATCATGCTTATCCAAAGACTTGGGACAGAAGAGATGTTGCCTGAACAAGTTAAGTCATTGATTGACTTCCTCTTACAACTTGTTGGATATGGCTTGGAGCTAGAAGCTAAGGCTTCCATTATCTTGATCGTGCAAAGATTGTTGCAATCTATTCACAATCCCAATGTCGGGGTAGCAACAGAGTTGATTGCTGAGAGACCCATTGCCAACGAGTTCCTAAGGGTTAATCGTAGACCCAAAAGGAAGAAGGGTGGCAAGAATGGGCGCTATCGTAGCATGGATAAATTTCGACCTAGGATCGAGATTTGTCTCTATTGCAAACTCAAGGGCCACTGGAAGAAAGATTGCCCTAAGCTAAGGGAAGATCAAGCTAAGAAGCCACCGGCTTCTAGCTCAGGTATGTTTGTTATTAAAATGAACATGACTACTTTTGACTCCAATGGTTGGGTATTAGATACAGCCTGTGGCTCACACATTTGTAATAATGTGCAGGGGCTAATTGATCACATGCTAGTCAAGCAAGGTGAAATCGACTTGCATGTTGGGAACGACAATCCAGTTGAAGCCAAACGCGTTGGACGCTGCAAGATAGATTTACCTTCGGGACAATGTTTAGAACTTCATAACGTTTATTTTGTTCCATCCATTGTTAGAAATATTATTTCCATTCCATTGTTAGACAATTTGGGTTTTTCCTTTCGATTTGCTAATAATACTTGTTATTTTTCATTAAATGACCAGTATTATGGAAAAGCTCGCTTAGTGAATGGTTTATATATTTTGCAAAGTAGTCTACCTTTATTTCAAATACATAACAAACAACCGTCTTCAAGTAGGAAGAATAATCCATCATATCTATGACATTGTCGGCTAGGCCATATCAATGAAACACGGATTCAAAGACTAAGGAAGTTGGACTACATAGAACCATTTGATTTTGAATCATATGGTACATGCGAATCATGTGTTAAGGGTAAGATGACGAACAAACCTTTTGTTGGACAAGGTGTTCGTGCCACTCGCTGCTTAGAGCTCATACATACCGATGCATGTGGACCTTTTAAAGTCCATGCGCGTGGGGGTTATCCTTACTTCGTTACCTTTACTGACGATTTCTCAAGGTATGGATATATTTATCTTATGAAGAATAAATCCGAGACCTTCGGGAAATTCAAGGAGTTTAGGAATGAGGTCGAGAATGAATTGAACCTAAGGATAGTCACTCTTCGATCAGATCGAGGAGGTGAATACCTTAGTGAAGAATTTATCGACTACTTGAAGGAAAATGGAATTCAATCGCAATGGACTCCTCCTGGAACACCACAGTTAAATGGTGTGTCTGAGAGAAGGAATCGAACCCTGTTAGACATGGTGAGATCAATGATTGGATTCTCGACTCTTCCAAAATATCTTGGGGATATGCACTACAAACTGCAATCTACATTCTGAACCGTGTACCATCTAAATCAGTGGAGAAAACTCCTTATGAGTTATGGAAAGGAAAGAAGCCCTCACTGGGCTATCTTAGACCTTGGGGCTGTCCTGCGATAGTCAAACTGATGCTCACTGATAAGTTAGATGCCAAGGGTATCAAAGTATATTTCATAGGCTATCCTCGTCAGACGAGAGGCTATGAATTCTATCATGCTGAAGATCACAAGGTGATAGTATCTAGAAACGTCAAGTTTTTAGAAGCAGAATACCTCGAAGAAGAGAGGTTAATGAAATGATAGAACTTGAAGAAATTCAAGACTTTGACACGCGCGAACATGAGTTCTCTAAATCTTCTGATTTGGACTCAAGTTCAGTGGGAGCTTTCGAAGCAGACAAGGGTAATGATATGACACTAGCTGGGCATGTCATAGTCAGTGGGAGTCCTGTGATTAGATCAACAGTTGAAACCACACCAATAGAACCCGTTATCAATCAACCTGTGCAACACGTTGCACAAGAGCAGCCTCCCACTAGGGAACAGGGTCGCGGGGTGCGACCAGCTGCATCAGTGCCCACTGATAATGTTCGTGTTCCACGAAGCCAAAAAAGAAAAGCACCAAAACCAGTCGAGCTCCGTAGGTCGAAGAGGATCCTAAATGGACCTCAGAAGCAAAGCCTTATGATAGAAGACATCAGTGAACTTGATGTCGGCTTATCAGATCGGGAAGATCCCGAGACCTACAAAGAGGCAATAATTGATATTGACTCAGACAAATGGCAAGAGGCCATGGAATTGGAAATGGACTCCATGTACCTGAACCAAGTTTGGAACTTGGTAGACTTGCCCCAAGGGGTTTGACCTATTGGGTGCAAATGGGTCTTTAAACCAAAGACAGATGCCGATGGAAAGGTACAAACGCACAAGGCTATACTTGTGGCGAAAGGCTACACGCAAAGGTATGGCATCGATTACGATGAAACCTTTTCACCGGTAGCAAAATTGAAGTCCATTCGAATTCTACTTGCGATAGCTGCCTACTATGATTCTGAGATCTGGCAGATGGATGTAAAGACTGCCTTCCTCAATGGCAACCTTGAGGAAGAGGTCTATATGGTAGAGCCGGAAGGTTTTATTAGTAAAATCAGGCGAACTACTGTATGCAAATTACAGAGATCCATCTATGGGCTAAAGCAAGCGTCTAGGAGCTGGAATACCCGCTTTGATGAAGCTCTCAAATCGTTTGACTTCGTCAGAAGCAAGGAAGATCCCTGTGTCTACACTAGGCACAGCGACAAGGGAGTCGTTTTCATGATCATCTATGTTGATGACATTTTGATCATGGGAAACAATGTCTCTATGCTAGAAGAGACTAAAGTTTGGTTATCAAGTACCTTCTCGATGAAGGACTTGGGTGCAGCGAACTACATCCTAGGGATCAAGATCTATAGAGATAGATCCAAGAGGATGTTAGGATTGACACAGTCCACCTACATCGACAAAATACTGAAGCGTTATAAGATGGACGACTCAAAGAGAGGCTTTCTCCCAGCTAGCCATGGGATTGTCTTATCAGTTAAGGATGGTCCTAAAACTGATGAAGAAAGAAATGTAATGAGTCGTGTGCCCTATGCTTCGGCAGTAGGGTCTATAATGTATGCAATGAATTGCACAAGGCCCGATGTGGCATATGCGCTTAGTGTCAATTTTCGACACCAACAGAATCCAGGAGTACCTCACTAGACTGTTGTAAAGAACATTCTTAAGTACCTTCGACGGACTAAAGAGATGTTCTTGGTGTTTGGTGGAGAACCAGAATTAAAGATGTCTGGGTATGTCGACGCTGGATTTGAATCAGATCCTGATGACTTTAAGTCACAGACAGGATACGTATTCAAATTGAACGGAAGAGCTATCTGTTGGAAGAGTTCTAAGAAAGCCATGGTTGCTGACTCATCCACAGAAGCCGAGTACATTGCTGCATCAGAAGCATCGAAAGAAGCTGTCTGGATTTCAGAGTTCTTGAAGGAATTGAGGGTTGTTCCTGCTCCTAGTCCAATAACGATTTATTGTGACAATACGGGTGCTGTCGCTCAAGCTAAGGAGCCTAGATCTACAAACAAGAACAAACATGTACTTAGAAAGTATCACGTTATACGGTGAGATTATTAATAGAGGAGAAGTTAGTATAGAACGTGTCTCTACCACGGACAACGTGGCAGATCCTTTCACCAAGGTCTTATCAGTGGAAGTCCACTTAAGACATTATGCTAATCTGGGTATTAAGCATAAAGGTGACTGGCTCTAGTCCAAGTGGGAGATTGATAGTGTATATGTCCTAGAGACAGTCCTTATTAAGGGCATGCATCCCTTATAGAGGGCATATATGTACTATTACACAGGTCAACATAATATAATATATGTTTGTTGTTTGACTATTGAGTATCGCTTTCATATTTATATTACACCAGGCATGCAACATGTCATATCTCTATTTCTGTCTGTATTGATATTAAACATATCCCCTCGGATAGATGACCGATCACACAGATTGTGGGAGTTATGTGAGTTGTCATCTATCCCAAACTCTCCCTAGTCGAGGTTCATCTCGTATGTAGAGGTCTGAATGAACCAGCTGAGACTAGTATGCGTGGAGGTTATACTTGTTGGAGCAAGTGTGAGCCGATCCCACGGCCACGGAACGGATTGTTGGACAATCAAGAAACGTTCCCATAACTGCGCATAGTTGTTCGAGGGATGATTACCGAACAATGGAAGTACCCACCGGACACTCCCATCGATGTATACTCTACACCGAAGTGTCTATGAGAACCGGTAAGTTGTCGAAGTGATGTCAATCGTCCTTTGGACTTACAGGACTTTATCATCACATTTGTTGCCCCATATCCTTGGTGGACCCGTCGATGTCAGCTCTGAATAAGCAGTTGACCTAAGACACGATCCAGGATTATGGCTACATACAAATGGGGATGATAAGTGTTTCTGTGAAGGATTCATCTCTCATGTGTAGCACAGGAGAGTACTGCTCATAGTCGTCATAGTTGTGTTGGTAAAGTCACTGGCCAGTGCATCGATATATTATGATAGTCATAAGTATATCTTCGTAACCAAGCAACTCCCTGAGACGCCCGTGGATGTATTATTGGGATAGACACATCATCTATCCTAGATGCATTCGAGTCAGTCAGATGAAGGGACGTTACCATGGCCGCGTTGAGCGCAACAGACTTCGCAACGAAAGGGTTTGCTTTGAGAAACCTCTCAAACGTCCTCATGTATTAATATTGCAAATGGAACCGTCTAGGAATTCCATTTTGTCTAGTCTAGGACTTGCTTAATACAATGAGCCCCTATGGGTCACACTATGTGGTGATTCAGCTTATCAGAATATCCTTGAAGATGGAATCGGAATTGATTTGGAATTAATTGTGATTGATGGATTATAATTGATTTGGAATGAATTATAATATTTAGTGGCTCAATTCAATTAATGATTTGGAATTATTAATTGAACTGGCTAATTAATTGTATTTTATGTAAATACAATTAAAGATTATATTTTAGAAATATAATAGACGTTTGATTTGAAAGGATATGTTAATTTAGAATTAACATATGCACATGGGCAAAATCTATTTGGAGTTTGAATTGCCTTAGAATTATAAGTGGGTCCCAAAATCAGGACCCACCTATCTCCCTTTGGACACGCGCGCGCGCGCAAGATGGAGTAGTGGAAGGAGTTCGACTCCTTCCTTTATTAGAAGTCTAAGGGATAAGTTAGATTTTCCTGATTGAGTTTTGATTTGATTGGGAATGAATCTAGACTTGAAATTGGTTTCCTAGTGCGATAAGAATTAGATTCTTATTCCTTTACGAAGTCTAATTGCTTATGCTTTAGGCTTCTATTGACTACTATATATAGTAGACTATTAGAGAGCTTTTTACATAGACTTTCATAAAGTTATTCTACCAGTTTTTTTAGAGAAAATAAAATCTCTCCCCTTCCTCTATAAGCCACGCGCGCCGCCACCTGCCGGAGGAAAATCGCCGCCCTGTCTTCTTGGTCACACAAAGAATATCCTAGCATTCTTCCGATAGGCTGTTCATCCGTGGATACCAAGGTTGATGTTCTAGGAGCTGTAAACTAACTTTTATTGTCTTACAGATAATCAAAGTATTGCAGATATCTTCGACTTCGACGAAGGAGAAGATACACCGGATTATTACGAAGACTTGGAAGCTGTGCTTGCTTTTGGAGTACGGTAGGTCTTCTAATTGACTTGTTTAAATATATACGGCATATACATAATCAATTAACCTGCATGTTAAGAATTTTTTTTGAAATTCCGCTGCGTACCCTAGGCGTAACTCTGACCGTATTTTCTTACAAAATGTACTATTACGCAGTCAACGTAATATATTATATGTTTCTTTATTCATGTTTGTTAGGAAACTTGTAATTTTGATGAGCAATTAACCATGCTAAATTAAGGAAAGTCCAGTAACTAGTACTCTTAAGGTCCATAGGAATTTAGAATTTTAAGCACATTGTAAAAGAGGAACGTTTGCTGAAGACTTAGAGTAGGTGCTAGATAGGTTAGTTTTACCGCTTATGATGTATCTTGTTTTCTGAAAAGAAATACAACCTATTGAAACATTTGCTGATGATGTACTTTATTTACACAAACAAACTATTGAAGCATTTAGACCCCTCAGAAACTTGAAGAATTCGAAGACTGAAGACTAGAAGATTTCTGAAGACTGGTATCTACAAAGGCACATGTTGCTCAGAAAGTGGAAACTTCAGCAACAACTTACATAAGTGAAAATCTAAACGACAGAGTAGGTTGTGCTTGCTAAAACTGAGACTAACCACTTGCTGATGAACATATGTGACTTCCTTGCTGATAGTACTTGCATTTGCGCTCCAACGTTCATGTTTGAATCTCATTCAAATGAACATTAAATGCAAAGCATGCACGCGAAGGACATGAAGACTAGAAGACAAATAAAGGACGCTGTTGTAAGTACAAAAGCAAGATAGTGACATCTTAAGGAACAAAAGCCTTAGAATTTGAAATTCAAACGGCTCCCTTGATTCACTATAAATAGAGGTCATCCGGCAAAGAGTTGAAGTGTGTCAACAACGTGATCAAACTCTCACTTGTGCTTAAACTCACATACCCTTCAAACACTCTTTACTGCCATTGATCCGTTCCAAGACTTGAAGCTTGAAAAGCTACTTGTGAAGAAGTAGAACATACACGGCTAAGAAATTAGTTAAGTGTTCTTTCTTTCGAACAAGAACAAGTCTTGACACCAGAAACAATCAAACTTGTGTACTGCAAAGTATTCAAAGTTTTGTTTCTTAGATTACTTGTTGTAGCTGAATAAGTTATAATCAAGTTATCTCATCCCAAACCCCTCTAACTGAAAATACACCCTTTCAGGCGTGAAATTCAGGGAGAACTTAATCGAGCATAGTGTTGCTGATTAAAAGTTCCAAGTTTGGTGGAGAACAAGGTTTCGTTCTCTAGTTAGGTTGGAAACGAAGCAAGTGTGCCTTGGTTTCTGTTTGAATAGCTCTAGATAGGTGTTGTAAGGAACCTCAAACTTGTATTAGTGGATTCAGTCCTAGAAAGGATAAAGTGGATTAGTTGAGAGATTACGCCACTCTCAGATACCACTATAAAAGTGTTTGTGTGATTTACTTACTGCATTTAGTTTTCAGCAAAGCATATCTATCTGTACACAGTCACTCTGTTCACTTGCTGAAACTATCACTTACTGACAAAGCACTTATTGTATCAAAGACTTCCGCTCTCTGATTTTAAATATCAGCAAAACACGTTACTGAGAAGTAACTTGCGCTTGCTGAGAAAGTTAAGTATCAACAAACTCATTACTGAAAAGTAATAAGTCCTTGCTGAGAAAGTTTGTAAACGACAAAAGTTTGAAAAGACTATTCACCCGCCCCCCCTCTAGTCTTTTCTTATTGTTTAAAGGGACCAACAAGTGGTATCAGAGCTGGAGGTTCTTTAACCTTCAGCACTGAACCTAGACCCCCTTAGGTGCTTTCCGTAAATCACTTTCACTTGATCAGTTTGGTAGTCTTTTGCGGACCGGATGTCTTTAGGAGACGCTCCTTTGCTGAATCTGGAAAACTACGAAAAATGGCGAAACAACATGATGCTACATCTTGAGGCCATTACTGATGAAATGATTACTGTCATTAATGATGGACCTATCAAGATCACTAAGGTTGAGAGAAGTTTTACTCACAAAACCACAGAAGATGGAAAGGAAACTATCTTAGGCGAACCAGTTGATACTGTCGTTCCAAAACCAAGAGAGGAATGGACTTCCGACGAAGCCAAGAGATTCCGTCTTGATGGCCAAGCAAGAAACATCATCATTCGATCAACTCCGAATACTATACAGTGCAAACTGTGGGGTGCTAAAACTGCTAAGGAAGCTTGGAAAATGGTTCAAGATCTTTGTGTTGGATCTGACAAAACCAAGGAAAACAAACTCGAAGTGCTAAAGTTAAAGTTCCAGAACTTTAAACAAGGTACAAATGAGTCACTGGAAGACTTGGACTTCAGATTCACAACTCTAGTTAGTGAGATGGCAGCCTTGGGTGTTGGAAATCTTTACTCAGATTCTGAGAAGGTGAAAACCATCATCAGAAGTCTGAACCAAGAATGGATCCACACTCAGAACTTCTACTACAATCAAGGAATGCCAGACATCACACCAACAGAGTTGTTCTCTCATCTTGCTACTGTCAACTACGAGACAAATCAAAGAGAAAATGTGTTTGCTGAAAAATCGCAAAACATTGCTCTTGCTGCAAAGCCGTCATCTTCTGAAAACAAGAATGATAAAGAGCCTGCTGATGAAAATGCTTTAGTTGTTAAAAACATGAAGAAATTCATCAGTAAGGAACTTGAAAGGCGAAAAGCAAAAGAGAAGCTGAAAAAGCATCTTGGTAACAACTACCATAAGTACAAGAATGAGACTAGCTCGCTGAACAAGCAAGCTCAGCAAGCAAACTCATCAGAAGAACCAGCAGTTGGAAATGATCTCTGCTTTTACTGCAAAAAGCCTGGACACTTCAAAGAAAATTGTCCTTTGCTGAAAGGGAAATCTGCTGAAAAGAAGAAGAAGTTCAAAAGAGCTTTTATTGCTGAAGAAAATAAGAAGCTTCAAGCAAAAATTGATGCATTATGCATTGATACTAGCTCCGAAGACAGTGAGGAAGAAAGCTCAGACACTGACGATGAAGAAGCCACTCTTGACGTAGAGATTGGCAAGAAAGTTTGTGGAATAGCCATGGAAGATTATCCAGATGTGTCAAACTACGAGTTCTGCCTCATGGCCGGTCAGACTTCAGCCACGGAGACAAACGATGCAATCTGGCACATTGACAATGGTTGTGGAAAGCACATGACGGGCAACAAGAATAACCTTATAAACTATAGACGGTGGTCTAAAGGTTCAACAATAAGGTTTGCTGGTGGAGGCTCTGGTTCTACAAAAGGCTATGGTGACGTGAACTTAGGATGCATTACCATTACGGGAGTTCTTTATGTGAAAAATCTTAAGTTTAACCTTTTCAGCATGAGTCAATTTGCTGACAAAGGATACTTCATCAAAATCAAAAGTGATGAATGTAAACTTATAGATTTCGAGACAAAGAAGGTTATTATGATTGCCAGAAGATCAGGAGGATTGTACACCGTAGATTGGTCTTCAGCAATCGTTGAAAAATGCCTTGTCTCAGATCACGATTGCCTTGCTGAAAAAGCATGGTTATGGCTCAAACGAACAAGTCATCTAAACTTCAATACGCTGAATAAGCTGTCTAAAAAGGCACTTGTAGTTGGATTACCTAAGGTTACTTTTAAGAAGGATGGTGTTTGCAATGCATGTCAGCAAGGAAAGCAAACCAAAACTTCTTTTAAGAACAAGGCAGTACCGTCAACTACAAAACCTTTACAACTATTGCACATGGACTTGTTTGAATCTTCTTCAACAAGATATGCTGGTAAGAAGTATGGTCTGGTGGTGGTAGATGACTATTCAAGATTCACTTTGGTAGTATTTATCAAGCACAAATCTGAAACAAGGACTGATATACCTAACTTGCTGAATAAGCTTGATGTCATGAAAAATGACAAGGTAAAAGTCATAAGGACAGACCATGGTACTGAGTTTGTAAACCAGTACATAACTGAGTATTGCACTTCAAAAGGCATACAACATCAGTTATCCTCAGTAAGGACACCACAACAAAATGGTGTTGCTGAACGGAAGAATCGCACCCTAAAAGAAGCCGCAAGAACAATGCTTGCTGACACTGAAATAAGTCAGGCTTACTGGGTTGAAGCGATTAATACCGCATGTTACACTCAAAACAGATGTCTGATTACTAAGGAATACAACAAAACTCCATATGAGTTGTTTGTTGGAAGACCTCCTAATATCACTCATCTACGAGTATTTGGTTGTAAGTGTTTCGTTCTTAATAACGGTAGAGAATACCTAAGAACATTTCAACCAAAGGCAGACAAAGAGATATTTCTTGGTTACTCCTTGCATAGTAAAGCTTTTAGAGTTTACAACAAAAAGGCACAAAGGATCGAAGAATCAGTGCATGTTGTATTCTACGAAAAGACACAAGGAGTGCCTGCTGAAGAAGAAATATAAGAATGTATGAAAAAGCTAATCATACATGAGGAAAGAACTGAATCTGATGCTAGGAAAATCAAGTCAATTGAACTAAATGATGATTCTGACAATGACTCTCCTCCCCCAAGTCATGACAAGATAAATATAGTTCACGACAAAGAATTTCCAGCAAAAGATGCAGTTGCTCCGGAAGTTGCTGAAATTACGCAACCTCCTGTGCCTGCTGATGAGTTACCACAATCTAGCAATGTTGAACAAGCAGTTTCTGATGAACCAATCTCAGCAGAGACACAAAATACCAGTAGTACTGAACAAGTACATGCTGAAGAGTCACATGCTGATGAGCAAACATATCCAGATCCAACGAGCAGAAATCCTGTTAACAAATGGATTAGAGATCATCCCTCTACGGATATGATTGGTGATATTGACAAACGCCAAGTGACTAGATCCAAAGTTTCTGCTACTCATGGACTTGCTGAAGAAGCAAATGTCGTAGAAGTAGAATCCTTGTTCTCTTGCTTTGTTTCAGAAATTGAACCCAAGAGCATAGAAGAAGCGCTAAAGCATTCTGAATGGATCAAGGCAATGCAAGAAGAACTGGATCAATTTGAAAGGAACAAAGTCTGGAAACTTGTACCTCTTGCTGAAGGCAAGAAAGCTATTGGTACAAAGTGGTTGTTCA
This sequence comes from Plantago ovata, assembly GCA_028274465.1. Classification (NCBI taxonomy): domain Eukaryota; kingdom Viridiplantae; phylum Streptophyta; class Magnoliopsida; order Lamiales; family Plantaginaceae; genus Plantago; species Plantago ovata. Next base: position 54,330,929 of record CM051457.1, read on the forward strand.
GAAACAAGCTGAGTGAGTCTGGTGAAGTAACAAGAAACAAAGCACGTTTAGTTGCTCAAGGTTACTATCAGACTGAAGGATTGGACTATGATGAGTCTTATGCACCAGTTGCAAGATTGGATGCAATTAGACTTTTCTTGGACTTTGCTGCTCACAATGACTTCATTGTTTATCAAATGGATGTTAAAAGTGCATTCTTGAATGGTGAACTTGCTGAAGAAGTCTACTTAGAACAACCACCTGGCTTTGAACTTCCCTCAGAAACCAAGATGGTATACAAGCTTCAGAAAGATGTATATGGTCTAAAGCAAGCACCAAGAGCTTGGTATGATACCTTGGCTAAGTTCTTGATGGAAAATGGTTTCAAGAAAGGTGAATTTGACAAAACCTTGTTTACCATGAACCATGATGGTAAAATACTCTTAGTTCAGATTTATGTGGATGACATAATATTTGGATCTAAGCACAAGCAACTTTGTGATGATTTTGCCAAACTCATGACAAATAAATTTGAAATGAGTATGATGGGAAAATTGAATTATTTCCTAGGTTTGCAAGTCAAGCAACTCAAAGATGGAATATTCATAAGTCAAGCAAAGTATGCGAAAGAAATGCTCATAAAGTTTAGGATCAAAGAGGAAGAAAAACCTGAAAAGATCCATATGAGTGTTGTTACCAAATTGGGCTATACTAAAGAAGATAAAAGTGTTGAAGAACACAAGTATAGGAAGCTCATTGGTTCCTTGTTGTATTTAACAGCAAGTAAACCTGACATTCAGTATGTTGTTTGTGTGTGTGCAAGATTCCAATCTGATCCAAGAGAATCACACTACAAAAAGGCAGTTAAGATACTGAAATATGTCAAAGGTACAGTCAATGTTGGATTATGGTATCCTAAAGATTCTGGACTTGAATTGGTTGGTTATTCTGATGCTGATCATGGAGGATCAACTCTTGATAGAAAAAGTACCTCTGGAACTTGTCAGTTTTTGGGTACTAGATTAATATCATGGTTCAGCAAGAAGCAAACCTGTGTTGCCAATTCATCTACTGAATCTGAGTACATTGCGGCTGGTTGTTTCACAGCTCAAATCCTATGGATTAAGCAACAATTAAGAGATTATGGTATTTCTGCAAAGAATACACCAATCTTTTGTGATAATACAAGTGTTATTGCTATCACGCAAAATCCTAAGTTCCACTCAAGGACTAAGCACATTGATATTAGACATCATTTCATTAGACATCATGTGGAAAAGGGAGATATTGAGGTTGTAAAAGTGGGTACTGATGATCAACTTGTTGACATCTTTACCAAGCCCCTACCAGATAATAGATTCGCAATGCTAAGGTATAACCTTGGATTGATTGAATTACCTCAATAAAGGATAAAATTGGCAGATTGCTGAAACAGGCATTCAGCAAAGCAAAGTATTCTTACTTGAATAAAAGCTCCTTCCACTGATTTCTTCTAAGAAATAGTAAGTCACTACATGATTGCTGAAACAAGCATTCAGCAAGTTATTCCTTCAAAACGGGTATTTGTTAGGAAACTTGATCACTTGCTGAGACAGGAACTCAGTAAGAGAATAACCTAAAAAGATTGCTGAAACGGGCATTCAGACAATCAAAGATACTGAAACAGGTATTCAAGTATCAAGGGAAAATTTCTGAGACGGGAACTCAGAAAAGAGCAAAACTCACCTCTGAGATTTTACCAAAAGATATCTCAAGATAAAAAGAATTTACTGATACGGGAACTCAGAAATATCTTTTAACTTAAAGAAATATGAGATGTCTGATTAAGGGGGAATTTTCAGCAAGTAACAAGGCTAGTTATGCAAACTCGCTGAAAAGATTCTTGTTTACTTCAGCAAGCGATCAAATCTTATAAATCTCGGTAAAATCAATTTGTGACGTTAATCGGGCTCAGATAAACTCGCTAATAATCATGACATGAAATACAATCGTGGCCATTGATTAAAAGGCGTTATTGATCTAACAGTTAACATTACAAAGAGAAAGAGAGCTCTGACGGTTTTCGTTAGTGGGCCACTACGCATTTAATGCAAAGGCTCCACTAACGCTGTTGATTCTCTGATTTACCCTTGCTGAGAACTCAAATCGATTGAGCTTCTTGCACATCAGAGACACTATATAAACAAGGAGTTAGAGAAAGACAAAATTCTTTAACTCACATTTCCTTTCTCTGCAAATTTTAACCTGAATCTACTGTACCTCCGGTCAAAAAGCAAACAATCTTTTTCGTACACATTTCTCACCTATAAAAGAAATGGCACCAAAGAGACAGTCATCTAAGACATCAAAGTCATCTAAGGTAGACAGTGCTGGAAAAAGCACTGCTCCGGTGATAACTCCGGTGACTAACACAGTGAAAGTAAAGTTGTGTTGAAAAACTATAGGATAATAGAAAAACCCATGCCTCCAATATCTAGACACTGCAAAGTGTGAAATGATGATGCAATGGGGTGGCTTTGCAAAAGAGAAGTATATCCGATACTTCTATGAACAAGAACTAGACGGTGACAATGAGGAGGCACTTGACTTGATTAAAGAGCAAGGCCTCACTCACTTTATCTCGCCCTAAGAAAGTGAGTATGTTAGATACTGATGAATGTGTATTTTACACTTTCATTCGAGTCTTTTTCACCTATTTTAGCTATCCTCTATGTTAATTTAGCTATATTTTAGTACATTTTATTAGAATAGTGTCACGTTTCCCTTTAGATTTTATTTTACAGGTTTTGGTTGAAATTCGAGGATTTCCGGGCAATTATATTGAAGTTGACAAGGAATTGGTGTTCCAGAAGCCTATTTGGAGTATCTGAAGGTTTCCGGATAGGATTTGGAGTCTAGGGGTCGAATCTGGAGGTTAGAAGGCCACTAGAAGTCAGAAACCGAGTCCGAAAAGGTGAAGAAATCCAAAACCGCGTCGAAAACGCGGAATTCCGCGAAAAAACCGGGGGGCGAACCGCCCCGTAGTTTTTCGGGGCCTATATATAGTTGCTCAGTTTCTCCGAAAATCATATCTTTCCAAACCTACTTTCTCACCTCTCTCTATAGTTTTAGGAAGGAACTTCCCGGGGCCTGTCTTGGGAGTTCTGTAGCTTAGGGGATAATTTTTCATAGCAGTTTAGAGCTCGTAGGACCGCAATCATCCGGAGATTGACAACCTTCGGTAACATTGTATCTTACAGTTTTATTCTACTTATTTTATTATATTCTTTCAACATGTTTTGTTCTATGATTTCTGTTGATTGCATGCCTATTATGAGTAGCTAAAATTATCGTTGGTGGTAGTATGTGAATTCTTAATGAAGGGAAGATAATCATGCTAATGGCTATATCGCGCATTATACTCCGTGTCATTGCTTTATTTCGTTGATCAGTTGTAACGAGAATTCTCGTATGTTGTATTAATTATTATGCTCAATTGGACACTTGTCGACCAGCAGACCAGTTATCTTCGTAGTGTTGAATAATTACGGAACACATTAGGACAAAAGTGATTGACTTGTCAGACCAATTTATCTTCGTAGTGCTTAATATTTGCAACAGGACACTAGATTGATTCAAAGATCTCTATGCAAGACCGAGGAATTTATGCATGATTATCGACCCGTTATGTTAAGAAGGACCATACTATCACCAATCTCCATTCTCTGCTAGAAACCCCCTATTTCTATCTGTCTGCTGTTTATATTCTCTAGTTAAATAGATAAAGCTAGTTATAGTACTGAGAGAACGACACTCGAGTCATTCTACTGCTACGCTACGGTTTTCATTGTAGTTGTGGATTGCCTTTTGCTAATTTCAAATTCATTTGCTTGAATTCGGAGCACGACATCCGCGTTCATCAAATTGGCGCCGCTGTCGGGGACTATACTCCTTTTTTCTGTTTAATTTGTTTATATTTACAGCTTTAGATTCCTAATTCTATTAGTTTTAGTTTTCCTTTTTAATCTCTCTCTGATACTGCTTTCCTAGTTTGTTTCTAATCACCTTTCCTAGTCTGTTATAGATTGTGTATGCCGCATACACGTTCTGCAGGAACACCGCTTGCTGATTCAATTGCTGAGATTGATAGAGTCTACCACCAGAGAAGGCGACTACTTGAAAGGCGCACACTAGAGGAAATAGAGGAAACCGATTTCTCTGAATCTCTACACATTCTTTTCAAGGAAATCGACGGAATGGCAGAAGCTAGACCACTGAAGGCATGGGTTCAACCCACCAAAGATCGTATGAGGCCGGTGATTGTTCATTCGTCTGCAACTCGAGATCTGGAGATCAAGAACCACGCATTCCAACAACTTCCGAGGTTCTATGGCTTATCAAGGGAAGATGTGATGGGGTACTTGCACGATATCGATGATTTCGTCAACCAACTCCCACGACCCGGAGCTGACATAACAACAAATGAGTTAACAATGAAGGTTTTTGCTATGGGACTTGGCGACAGAGCCAAGTCATGGCTGAGTTCTCTACCAGCCGGCTCGCTGGACACTTGGAAAAAGGTTTTTTCAGCTTTCATGGAGAAATACTTCCCTCACACCTTGACTACCGCGCTAAAGGCGCAAATCACTGGATTCAAGCAGGACTATGATGAGACCATCTACACCGCGTTCAAGAGGTTCCAAGATCTCACGAACAAGTGCCCTCACCATGGTTTTGAACTTTCCGACCTAGACCAACACTTCTACAATGGACTAATCTTCGAGAACCAACAAGTAGTGGATTTCCAATGCCGAGGCAATATTTGGGAGGAAACCGCAGAAGCCGTCTCGGCAGTTTTCGAAAGGCATGCTAAGGGTTCGCAGTTCAAGGACCCAAGAGCAATGGTTAGGAGACGTGGACCTGAAGCTCCACCGACTCAAGAAGCCCCTATGTACAGGGGGAATGGGGATCAATTCGAGTGCTTTACCAACGAATTGAAGCAAGTCCTAAAGAGCGCCACCGGAACAACTGTTTCGAATGAAGTATGCCGAATATGCAAGAACTATGGGCATGGGGCTCATATGTGTAGATCGGAGCTGGCATACGATGATGGCAACTGGGCTCGAGGAGGCGAAGAAGAAGCCTTTGCTACGGAGTTTGGTACTCAAGAAGTTAGCTACGGACAAGACGGTAGGAATCCTTGAGGTGGATTCTGGAGAAGAGGATACCGCAACAATCAAGGCTATGCACCGGATAACCAAACTTATGGACCTAACCAAGAGCGTAGTAGGCTAAACTATGGTAATGATCACTGCGAAAACCCCGCTCCGAAAGAGCCACCGAAGTCGAAGTCGGCTCAACTAATGGAGAACTTGCAGAAGATGGTTGATCACACACAGAGTTTTCTCAAACGTTATGAAGACGATTCCGAGAAGACTAGGGCAAGGCTTGATAAGTTGGAAGAGAGCACTAGGCTTTCCCATCAAAAGATGCAAGAGTTGATCGACCGAGGAGCAAGTAGGGAACTAGGCAAACTGCCTAGCAGCACTGTGAAGTCGAATGCCATTACATTGGCTGGTGATGTACCTGACGAAATCACCATCAGGAAGGTTGTTAGGTGCGAGTGTTGCATGAAGGAGGAACTTCTACAGGCCGAGGAAGAAGAGAAGGACCTTGGTTCTGACACAAGTGATGAAGAGCAAGAGGATCCTGAACCACTCCCTAAAAGTTTCGATGTTAAGGTAGGGATTGGTGAGCTTGAAGATGTCCGTGCCACACTAGACACGGGATCCTACTCAAACATAATTCCTTTGAATGTGTTTGAAAAGAGAAACATCGGAAAACTATCTGAGCGAAGGGCTATTGTACAACTGGCGGATGGATCCTTTATGAGACCCGAGGGCGTTGTGAAAAATGTTTTGGTCAAGATTGGTGAAGCATCTATATACACCAATTTCGTAGTTATGCCGGCATCTGCACCTGGGACGGGGGATGTCATACTCTTAGGGCAAACATTTTTGACCAAGCTACGCTCCGTGATGGACATCTACCGAAGAACTTGCACCATCGAAGTGGATGGCAAGCGACACGTATTGCAAGCCATACCAGATCCACCAGAACCGCCTGATATTACTACTCACTACTGTGGTCTTGCAGCCTATATTCTTTCTTATTCACAGGTTCGTGGCATGGAGAGGAGATCAATGAAGGGGAAGCCTAGTACCCCGCAAAAAGAGGAGATAGGTGCAGACAGGAGTCGAGTCAAAGACTTTAAACAATGACGCTATCCGGGAGGCAACCCGGAATTTTTATCGCTTTCTTTACTGCTTTTCTGCATGCATTCATTCTTGAACTATTTGCTTCTCATATGCGAATTTGTTCATGTGTGTGTCGTATGTGCTTTTGTTTGAGTGAGATTTTTCGAGTGGTTTTTGAAAAAATTGGTTTCGGGGATTAAAACCGCAATTTCTTACGTCGGGAACCGTCTCCCCGCATTGGGGAGCACGGGGCGAACCGCCCCGTGTGGGGCGAACCGCCCCACGGTCCCAGAACTTCAAAAACGCGGATTTCTTCCCCAAAATCTCATTTTCTTCATTCTTCTTCATTCATCCTCCCAAAAAACCCGAAAAACGCGATTTCATCTTTAAATCTTCATAACTTCTTCATTTCTTGACCAAATTGAGTGTTCTTTAGCTTAATTCGAAGCCTATTACATGATCTATTATCCTATCCGATCAGATTTCATCCTTATGCGTTAGATTTACAGATCCGAGGTATCATCCTTAGAACCCTAATTTTCGAATTTGGGGGTTTTCTAATTTGAGCTTCAATTATGCTTGTTTGATGCATGGGTATGTTGTTTGTATGATTAGACATGTTATTTACTATCAATTGCATGCTCAATTTTGCTTGGATTGTTGATTTGGGTATTTTGCTGCTAGGTGATATATCTTGTTCTGCAATATGTCTTTATCTTTGATTTCTTGCATATGATTGTGTTTATTGACGTAATGTTGGTAGAATTGACAATTGAATGCTTAATAGTTGATTATAAGGATTTATGGTGGTAGAATTTTTCGCTGCTATGGTATGAATTGGACCTTATTATCAAGGATATTGGTTGTCTAGTAAGAGCATGATGTGATGTATTACATGTAGTAGTTACATTGGTATGTTGCATGATGAAGAAGCTAGTATAGACATTACGGTTTGGGGAGCTCGATTGTTGATTTTATCACTTGGGTGTTTCACTTTTACACTAGTACGTATTTGAGTCAGTTTTAGTGTCATACGAGGTGCTAACCGCTGTTTGTAGGTACCGTACCAAGGGGAAGGAGCATTCCCGTATGATTGCTGTGAAGAACTATGTCAAGGAAGGTGACCTCGCTAGATGTGCGTTCGAGCCAAGGGGTTTTGCAACAACGTCGTGGATTATCCAAGAGGAGGAGCTAGAGTGCACCCGGAATAAGGACTCCTATGCCTATTCATGCACCACCGAAGGGACAAAAACCACTATTACGTCAGCACTCCATCACAAGGACTGCAAAGTTCGTGTGAACTGGAAGGCACCGGGACATTCTCGCCGCGACGGATTAAATCTTGAGTTCGCAGTTGCTAGAAGGTTCCGAAGCGCTAGCTTGGTTCCAAAACATAATGACATGGGTACACAGTCCCTCGTTGGGGCGCCCCTTGCCTGCCTCTAAAAGGAGCATAACATTGATATTGGGAGCATCAACTGTAGAGAATGTGGTCGACATTGGAAAACATGGAAGACAACCTCTGAATACCCGAGCAGCTTGCTGTAACCTCCTTGGGGTGTAAAACGCTGGAGGGGGAGGACCTGATACCACTTGCCTTTCCCCTTCAACAGTTCACAAGCTATTGGAGAGATACCGGGTAGAAGATTCCATAACAGAGGCGGCCAATCTTGAAAATTCCCTTAGACACCGCAACTCTACCAGTGACGAAGTGCGTGACAGTAGTGACAATGAAGACAATAGGGACAATGATGATACAGATGGTTGAATTGGTCCTATCCGATCTACTGATGGAACTACTGCCGCTACCACAAGTCCCGATGATCATATATGAGGCTCCCAGAGCAGGTCCAATAAATCACAAGCAGCATACTCAGCCGACCGAGGCCAAACCATGGGGTAACATCTAGTATCACATCTTATTTCCTCATTTTCTTACTGCTAGGGACTAGCGTTAATTTCATGAGGGGGGGATGGGATTTAAGTGATCTGATGTAGTTAGTTTGGAGCTTGGTATTGGTAGGATGAGTATAGTATCTCACATGCTTTATCCGTTTGCATTTGCATTTGCACGTTTACCGCTTTCTTAGATTTTTTAGGTTGCATTCACTACATTCATCCTAGGATAGTCTTGCATGTTTTATATGGAGTTTATTGCCGAATTTTTTGAACTTTTTTATTGGGTAGATCAACCAACTATGCCATTAATCGTATGCTTCATCTCTATGAATTTGTTTGAGGTTTTTCTCGCTTGGCTTGTCACATTTATGTATTGCACTTAGTTGAGCTAGGTAGTCTCGACATCACTTAGTGGTGTTTTCTCTACTGCGGTTCACGAAGGCCTTTATAATAGGATGATGCATGTTAGGGTCTTATGGTTGTTTTCCCGAGTAATTATGTACCTAAGAGGCAACAAGTCTTCACCATGCTTTCAGATTGCTAAATGCCTAGGAAGGAGGTAGTGTGAGGTTGTGTGATCCTTTGTTTATAACCTATTCTTCCGAATAGGTTTGGGGAGGGGGTTACACCATCGTAGACTTGTTTCTGTTTTTCATTTTCGTATCGTGAGTTTATTTTTCCTTTTCCGTAAATTTTGTACTCCAACCTATTCTTTCGAATAGGTTTGGGGAAGTCGTGTGAGTCTTTTTATTTCTCTCTTTGTTATGCTACTGCTGGCTAAAAAAAAAAAATCGAAAAAAAAGAAAAAAGAAGAAAAAAAAATTTCCAGAAAAAAAAAGGAGAAAAAGAAAAAAAGGAACCTGGAAAGAAAAAAGAAAAAAAGACCCCAAAAAAGCAAAAAAGGGTCCAAAAAGAAAAGCCAAATAGCAGTTTAGCAAAGTGTTGAGTCTTTTCCTTTTTTGTAATGTTCGTAATCGTGTTTTTATCTTTTTTGTCTTGAGTGTCATCTGTTCTAGACCACCCTCGTCCTGCCCTTCAGGAAGTGGTGAATAGCTTAAGACTTTACTTGAGAGATGGGTAGAATAGGGGAGAGTTATCTTTTATAGGGAACCCTCCTTCGTTTGATGAGAGCCAGTACTGGTTCGACCTCTTTTGAGGAAAAGTCTTAACATGGTGGAACAGCAGTAAGTCCTCAGTTTCATAGGCACGGGGCAACCATTCGTATCTTAGCATGCATCATTACGTCGTCACTGACTAGGTCCAGGTAGAGAATGTTACGAGAGACTATCTTGTCTTGACATAAGTGCTTATGTGGATGTGTATAAGTCAATCGAGGTATTCTTCAACCTATATCATGCTTTGATTTATATGGTTTTTGTTCATATGTTATTTGATAGATTCAGTAGATTAGTTCATTTTATTTGGCATGAGGCTCCATTTTGTGTCTTGCATATTTTCTGTATTAGAGTCTAGCTTAGTTGCTTGAGGACAAGCAAAGGTTCGGTTTGGGGAGTTTGATGAATGTGTATTTTACACTTTCATTCGAGTCTTTTTCACCTATTTTATCTATCATCTATGTTAATTTAGCTATATTTTAGTACATTTTATTAGAATAGTGTCACGTTTCCCTCACCTCTCTCTATAGTTTTAGGTAGGAACTTCCCGGGGCCTGTCCTGGGAGTTCTGTAGCTTAGAGGATACTTTTTCATAGCAGTTTGGAGCTCGTAGGACCGCAATCATCCGGAGATTGACAACCTTCGGTAACTTTGTATCTTACAGTTTTATTCTACTTATTTTATTATATTCTTTCAACATGTTTTCTTCTATGATTTCTGTTGATTGCATGCCTATTATGAGTAGCTAAACTTATCGTCGGTGGTAGTATGTGAATTCTTAACGAAGGGAAGATAATCATGCTAATGGCTATATCGCGCATTATACTCCGTGTCATTGCTTTATTTCGTTGATCAGTTGTAACCAGAATTCTCGTATGTTGTATTAATTATTATGCACAATTGGACACTTGTCGACCATCAGACCAATTATCTTCGTAGTATTGAATAATTACGGAACACATTAGGACAAAAGTGATTGACTTGTCAGACCAATTTATCTTCGTAGTGCTTAATATTTGCAACAGGACACTAGATTGATTCAAAGATCTCTATGCAAGACCGAGGAATTTATGCATGATTATCGACCCGTTATGTTAAGAAGGACCATACTATCACCAATCTCCATTCTCTGCTAGAAACCCCCTATTGCTATCTGTCTGCTGTTTATATTCTCTAGTTAAATAGATAAAGCTAGTTATAGTCCTGAGAGAACGACACTCGAGTCATTCTACTGCTACGCTACGGTTTTCGTTGTAGTTGTGGATTGCCTTTGGCTAATTACAAATTTATTTGCTTGAATTCGGAGCACGACATCCGCGTTCATCAGATACTATGGAGTTCTACAATAATGCAGAAATCCAAACCCTAACTGATGGTCAAGGAGTCACTGAAAAAGTGATCTTCTCCACAGTTCAGAATGTGCAAATCGTCCTGAAATGGATTGATTTAGCAGAAATCTTTCAGATTCCGACCACTGGGACTGAAGATGACATCACTGCCACTGACGAAGAAATTGAAGCCTTCTACAGTGATCAGAAATGAGAAAATGAAGAAAGGAGAGATTGCTCCCGTGACTTGGACAAAGCACGTTAAGAGGAAGCATCTCTGCCATTCACTTGGTCTAGTAGCTCTGCTACTAATCAAAGTCTTAGACTCCCAAGTCGGAGGAATAGACCAAGTAGGCTTGAGAAGGTGGCCGCTGCTGATGCATACCTATGAGAACAAAACGGAGCTCAACTGGGCAAAGTACATTTTCAACAGACTTGTTGATTGTGTTACTAAATTCAAGGTTAAGGTTGAAGACAACAAGGTCTCACCTATCTTCCCAGTCATGTATGGACTAAAAATATGCTTTATTCTTGAACACTTCAAGATTCAGCTGAGAAACCCATTGCCGATTAAGAAATTTGTATGCAATGTGGGAAGAGCCTTCTACAAGCAAAATGCACCTAAGCTTGCTGGCAAGAAACTTGAAAAATCTAAGAAGACAAGAGTTGTAAATGTTGTCGGCACAAGTCAGCAAGAAAGGTATACAACAGCTGCAGATGTTGCCGCCACTACTCAGCAAGAGAATGTTCCAACAGCTGAAAAAGTTGTTGATGAAACTGTTGTAGATGGTGATCACGATGTAGATGGTGATCATGATAAGGGTACAACAGCCGTTGCTGAAAATGCAACTACTGACGCTGCTGCTGAAAAGCAACTGGAGAAATCCAAGAAGAAAAAGAGAAAAGCTGATGATGACACTCAAACTGCAGCGTCATCAGCTAACCCAGTCCCCAAGAGAAAATGAACAACTAACCCAAGAAAGAAAACACTGGCTCGCAAGTCAGTACCAGTTGTCCATGATCTTTCGGATGATTCTCACGCAGTTGCTGAAACACAAGTTCCAGTAGATGTTGATAAGGTGGTTACTGAAACCTACGTCAGCAATGTTGAAGTGTTTGCGGAAGCCTTCAACGATCAACTCAATGTTGATACATCTACTGAGAAGAGACCACAAGGCAGTGGAAATGAAATTCCTGCCTCAATCCCAGATATCTACATTTTAGATAATCTTGATGATCAGACTCTGGAACCAGTGATTGATATTGCTGCTGACATAAGAACCACGGCACTTGCTGATGCTGCCAATACTGAAAAGATGGTTGTTGAACAAGCAACTCATCAAGTTGTTGAAGAACCAGTTGCTGAGACTGCAATGGTTCAAGTCCCAGAGGTTGCTGAAACACCACAAGAGACACTATTCGACGACGCATCCCGTGATGCTGAGAATACTGGACCTTGTTCACCGAAAACATCCATTGACAAAGATCAGCTGGTGCTGAAAGAACTAAGTCATCAAATGGAGTTGGAGATTGAAGACACTTCCAACAAATCAATCGATGTTTTTCATGACAAGCAGTGAACTCAAGGGTCAAGATGCCTCTGCTCAACTTGTCATTTCAGAGACAAGGGAGATTGCTGAACCCGCACAGCTTTCTCAAACAGAGAAAGAAAAGAAGTCTGCTGAAGAAATAGTCCCAGATATTGAAGAAGCTGTTATTGCTGAAAGGACTGAGTCACCACCTGTCCTTCTTCAGCAGGTAGTTAACTCAACCATAAGCAAAACTTCACTATCTGAAACTCAATCCTTTGCTAATATAACGATTTCTCTACAGACTTCTCAAGATACAAGTCAGAAGGTTGCTGAAGCCTCTGCACCAGAATCAACACCTCCTGCTCAGCAGGTATATAATGTTTTTGGTAATTCAACTAAGTTTGAAAACTTAGTGCTTGTATCTAACTTACAATTATTTCAGGATGAACAAGTCAAATTTGCTTCTCAAGCTCCTCAAGGAATGGAAATAATACCAGCACAAACAAGTGTGCAACATGAGCTTGTTGAATCTCAGCAGGTAAATCATGTTTCAGCTTTGGACTCTAAGACTATTATCCAAACCTTTCCTGAACATAATTTTATTCTATTTAGGCTCAAAAGGAGACCACTGAAGTGGTTCACATCACTGAAGATCCGAAAGTGAGTTCTGAAGAACTTTACTTAGACTTCAAGAGAACTACCTTGTCAAGAGTTGCTAAGTCTGTCAGCAACTGGCAAAGGTACAGAAGGATGGACTTTTCTGACCTTCATCTTCATCTATCAAACGAGAAAAAGAGGATTTCTCTGCTGAAACTCGAGACCTTTTGTCCACTCTATACTTCCAGAAGAAATGACATATTCTCAGCTAATGAGCTCAAATCTGATTGCTCTAATCAGAGAGAATATGACGGCCAAATTTAAGAGTGCCTCTCCAGCTGAACAAGATGTGATGCTCAAGGGTTCTTTTGTACCCGTGGTGGCTGATCCCCACAAAATCAATGAAGAAGAGGAAGTTACGAGTGTTGCTTTATAAAAGAATCTCGAGTTGGTTATACTGACGGATGATGATGAAGAGGAAGAAGATGAGAACATTACTACTGATCCCAGTGATGATGAAGGAAAAGATTCTAAGGATAAAAAGGACGACGATGATGACAATCAAGGTCCTAGTCCTGATGCTGGTGGACTCAAACTGACAGTTGCTGAGACTGAGAATCATGACAATCAGCAAGCTGATCAAACATCAAGCCAGCATAAAGAATCCCAACCTGCTCCTGCTGAAACAAGTACTCAAGCACCTGTACAAGGCGCTGATACTGAAGAAGAATACGCCAGAAAGCGCGCTGCATTGAAACATGGCAAAAGCAAGCTTGCTGATGCCGAGTTATCTTTACTCGATGCCAGGTCACTGATCCAAACCTTGATGATGATGAAGAAATGGATGAAGATTATCAAATAGCACTTAAAAACAGTCTCCAAATTCATGCAAGGCATACGCAGAATCTGGATATTGGTCAATCTTCAGGAGTAAAGGCTCAGGAAGTACCCTCCCTTCCATCTACTACTGGTGAAACTCCAGTCATTGAGTCTCAAACGTTGCCCTCAGCAGCTACTCAATTAAAGCTTACTACTGGTGAAACTCCAGTCGTTGAGTCTGAAGCGTTGCCATCAGCAACCACTCAACCAGAAAGGAATGAAGCTGCAGATTTAGGAACCAAGGTTGCTGGCCTTGATGAATCTGACGATGAAGACGATCTTTCAGCAAATGAGGATGATCACTCAAAGAAAAGTGAACCCACAGTGGTTGAAATTCCTCCTCCTGATTATGAACATGATGTAGAAGATGACTTGAGAAGCCATTTGCTGACAAGAGATGATCAATTCGCTTCTGAGCTCAATGTTCATTCCTTGACCCCAAACTTAGTGCCGTTCCCAAATGTGGAGGATTTTACTCCAAGAATTTTAGCACTAATGGAAGTCCACAAAGCCTGCAAAGCAGAAGATGATGCACTGCTTGCTGAGAGTCCGCTTGACATTGGAAAAATACTGGCTATTGTGCTGAAACGCACTACTACTCTTACAATAGCTCAGAAAGACATAAGTCTTTACCACAAAAGCTATGAAGAAGATGTCAGTCAAGCACTCCGGTTAGCAAAGTCTGCATTAGTAAAGACTCAGACTTTCATTGAAGACAAAGTCGCAACAGAGCGCAGACATGAGGAGAATCTGATGAGTATCAAACAAGAATTGTCAAAGCTGACCTCTGATCAGCAGGCAATTATCATGAAGTACAATAGCCTAAGTACTCTTGCTGAAAATTGCAATGAGTTCTTTTCTCTTCACATTACTCCAATGATGCATTCCATGTCTAAGGGGGAAGATAAGCAAAAGAGATCTTCAAGGAAGAAAACCCCTACTGAAGCGCCACTGACAATAGAACCTCTTGCTGAAAGAGAGCAAAGTTCTAAAAGACAAGCTGAAGCAGATTCTGAGTTGAATTCAGCAAGTCCGAAAAAGAGAAAAACTTATGCTGAAACTCATGAATACTGTCACACTGAAAGTCATCAAGATCTGAATGAAGATGATGATGATGATGACAATCAGAATATAGCTCAAGCTATAAGAGCTAGACGAATAACAGCCTTAACTCCGTCTGGCCATTCAAAGCATTTGTCTTCTGACACAAGATCTTCAGCAAGAGATCAAGAAAATGCAAAGTCAAGAAGAAGAAGGCAAAGAAAGGAAGAAAAAAGGCTTGCCAGCATTGCCATTGGCTCCGGTATTTAGTACACAAAGACCAGCAATGCGGAAACTACTCAGAATGTGATCAGAAATGTTCATGGTTGCTGGATCTTAAAGCTAGAAGACTTGCTGCTAAATGATTTCTTTCCAACAGCTGTACTGAATCAAATATACACTTGGATTGATCTCAAGATGAAAAGAACAGAAAGGGATCCTCCTTCCCTACCAAGAAACATAGCTGGGAGATGGCTGAATCTGGAAGTCTTGGTAAGAAGAACTTCAATTGGTAAGACCATAAAACAAGAACCAGAATTGATAAAACCAATTGGTGTTGCCTATTACTCTGACCCTGTAACCAAGAAATCAAAGAAGAAACTTGGATTGATTCCTTATGAGTATTTCTATCTCACTGCTAAGGATCAAGAAGAAGATCTTCTCTGGTTAAGGAAGATTCATGCTAAAAGAAATGAAGATCCATGCCAGCAATTGGGGCATGCACTTGTGGGTGTTGCACTACAAAGAAATGAATGTTGAAAAACATCATCACACCGCCTGCAAGAATGCAAGGATTCTTCAACTCCAAGTCCGTAAGCTACTTGAAGATTACGCAAAGGACTGTGTTGAATTTACTGCACTTGCTGAGAAGAGTGTAAGGGAGATTTTGAGAAAATCTTCTGCTGAAAGAGCTTAAGTCCCTGTAATAGCTTTGTTTAGTTTTGTTTGCTGATTTTGTGTATTTATCTTTGAACTTTCTTGTAAACTTACTGAAAGATAACTATCAGCAATGAAGCTTTTGACTCTTATTGGTTTTGATTATGCAATCTACTTATGCTTACTGTTTAATTATTCAAGTATGCTTGCATTAATCAACTGATTTATTCAACATCAGAAACCTCTAAAAGGGTAAAAATTAATTTAGCCATGGATTGCTAACATCAAAAAGGGGGAAATTTGTTAGGAAATTTGTAATTTTGATGAGCAATTAACCATGCTAAATTAAGGAAAGTCCAGTAACTAGTACTCTTAAGGTCCATAGAAATTTAGGAATTTAAGGACATTGTAAAAGAGGAACGTTTGCTGAAGACTTAGAGTAGGTGCTAGATAGGTTAGTTTTACCGCTTATGATGTATCTTGTTTTCTGAAAAGAAATACAACCTATTGAAGCATTTTCTAATGATGTACTTTGTTTACACAAACAAACTATTGAAGCATTTAGAACCGCTCAGAAACTTGAAAAATTCGAAGACTGAAGACTAGAAGATTTCTGAAGACTGGTATCTACAAAGGCACATGTTGCTCAGAAAGTGGAAACTTCAGCAACAGCTTGCATAAGTGAAAATCTAAACCACAGAGTAGGTTGTGCTTGCTGAAACTGAGACTAACCAGTTGCTGATGAACATATGTGACCTCCTTGCTGATAGTACTTGCATTTGCGCTCCAACGTTCATGTTTGAATCTCATTCAAATGAACATTGAATGCAAAGCATGCACGCGAAGGACATGAAGACTAGAAGACAAATAAAGGACGCTGCTGAAAGTACAAAAGCAGGATAGTGAAATCTTAAGGAACAAATGCCTTAGAATTTGAAATTCAAACGGCTCCCTTGATTCACTATAAGTAGAGGTCATCCGGCAAAGAGTTGAAGTGTGTCAACAACGTGATCAAACTCTCACTTGTGCTTAAACTCACATACCCTTCAAACACTCTTTACTGCCATTGATCCGTTCCAAGACTTAAAGCTTGAAAAAGCTACTTGTGAAGAAGTAGAACATACACGGCTAAGAAATTAGTTAAGTGTTCTTTATTTCGAAAAGAACAAGTCTTGACACCAGAAACAATCAAACTTGTGTACTGCAAAGTATTCAAAGTTTTGTTTCTTAGATTACTTGTTATAGCTGAATAAGTTATAATCAAGTTATCTCATCCCAAACCTCTCTAACTGTAAATACACCCTTTCAGGCGTTAAATTCAGGGGGAACTTAATCGAGCATAGTGTTGCTGATTAAAAGTCCCAAGTTTGGTGGAGAACAAGGTTTCGTTCTCTAGTTAGGTTGGAAACGAAGCAAGTGTGCCTTGGTTTCTTTTTGAATCGCTCTAGATAGGTGTTGTAAGGAACCTCAAATTTGTCTTAGTGGATTCAGTCCTTGAAAGGACAAAGTGGATTAGTTGAGAGGTTACGCCACTCTCAGATACCACTATAAAAGTGTTTGTGTGATTTACTTACTACATTTAGTTTTCAGCAAAGCATATCTATCTGTACACAGTCACTCTGTTCACTTGCTGAAACTATCACTTACTGACAAAGCACTTATTGTATCAAAGACTTCCGCTCTCTGATTTTAAGTATCAGCAAAACACGTTACTGAGAAGTAACTTGCGCTTGCTGAGAAAGTTAAGTATCAGCAAACTCATTACTGAAAAGTAATAAGTCCTTGGTGAGAATGTTTTTAAACGACGAAAGTTTGAAAAGACTATTCACCCCCCCCCCCCTCTAGTCTTTTCTTGTTGTTTAAAGGGACCAACAATGTTTATGTTTACATATATATATTTGTATAACACCAGGCATACATAATGTCATATCTTTATCTGGTTGATCTATATTGATATCAAACATGTCCCCAGTGGATAAATGACTAATCACATAATTAGTGGGAACTATATGAATTATCATTTATCCCAAACTCTCCCTAGTCGAAGCTCATCTCAGATGTAGGGGCCTGGATGAGGCAATCGAGACTAATATGCGTGGATGTTATACTTGTTAGAGAAAGTGTTAGTCGATCCCACAACCACGGAACGGATTGTTAGAGCGAGTCCATGATGTTCCCATAACTGCGCATAGTTGTTCGAGGAGTACACCGAACAATGGAAGTACCCACCGGAAACTCCCATCGATGTATACTCTGCACTAAAGTGTCTATGGGAACCAGAGTTGTCGAAGTGATGTCATTCGTCCTTAGACTCTCAGGACTTTATCATCACATTTGTTGCGCTATGGTCTTTGGTTGGAGACCAACGCTTACACCCTGAATAAGAGGTAGATACAACCCTTCTAGGATTATGGCAATAACACAAATGTGGATGATAAGTGATCCTGAAGAGGATTCATCTCTCATGTGTAGCATTGGAGAGAACTGCTCAAGTCGTTCATAGTTGTGTTGGTAAAACCGCTGGTCAGTGTATGGATATATTTATGAATGGTCATAAGATATATTGCATTAACCAAGCAACTCATTGAAGGAGCCATGAGTGTATTATTCGGATAGACACTTGATGAACGTATTATTAGCACTTTCATCTTGTCTTTATCGCCTCCTTTTGCTATCTTTGAGTCTAGTTTTGTTGTTAGTTTTCTAGAATAGTGTCACGTTTTGTTTGTTTTGCACTTCTCAGGTAATTAGGTACAAAGTGGTGGTTTCGAGCTCAAACGAAGTATTTTGGATGAATTTGGATCATGTTTGAGCACCACGACTTCCATGGACGTGCTTGCTAGTGCCCGGGACCTAATAAGTGACTGTATGTGTGTTTCCAAGGGATTAGAAGGCTATTCGGAGGCTTTGAGCTGAAGAAAAATAGCCGGAGCTGCGCTTTTGTTCCGGGTGAAGCGCCCAAGACAGCAGTGAAGCGCCCAGAACAGAGACCTGAAGCAGAATTGGAGCAGAATCTGAGCATTTTCTGCAGTGCTGCTGGGTGAAGCGTTCAGCAGAGTCAGGCGAAGCGCCTGGCTGGGCGAATCGCCCAGTTCTGCCAGGCGCTTCACCCAGTTCAAATAGCAGCAACAGATTTCCTCATTAAATATACATTTTCAGTTACATTTTTCATATCTTCAAACCTTGTACCTGCATTTTGGGAGCTTTCTCTAGCCCTAATTCTCAGTTTTGGATAATTTAACTATTGTAATACATTAGAGATTGAAGATTTAGCAATTGGAAAGCATATTACATTCATATACGGAAGGGTTTCAAGATCAATCCATCAAATAATGACAGCTTCGGTGGTAACTTTGTATCAATCCCTTTCTTGTATTTTGAATTCATGTTTTCTTTGGAATATTCATATGAAATGATGCTTTGTGTTATGAGTATGAGTATTTGAATCCCTTTGTGTTGGTGGTAGTATGAGGAATCAATCATAATATAAATTACATTATGCTTGTATGAGGCTCCGAGTCGATCTTGCTGCATGTTTTATCTCATTTGACATAGTTGCCAATCAAATACCTTCGAATATGACTATGTGACAAACTCTTGGTCAATTAAGGCTATGATCTATGATTTGAAAACATGCAAGCATGCTAGATAAATAGTGTAAGAAATTGCACTACTAAAGTATCGATAGGATCCTTTCAAGACGTGTGTCCTAAACTTGTCGAGGCGGTTTACTTTGTAGAACTTGCTGAAGGCTTTACACACCGAACTTACAAGTATTTACGTGATTCATTGCATGATTTTTTCCAGATTACTACCACCAACCCTTTCTCAAAATTGTTTACAAGAAATTCATCCAAGTTGCAACCTGATTGCTTTTTGCTAAAGATTTCAAAACTCTTTTTCAAACTCTCTCATTCGTTGACTGAAATTGCTTACAAAATAACCAACAAAGCCACGCTAGGTCCCGAGAGAAAGACACCGGGGACAACTTGCCATTGCACTAAGTTTTGTGTAGTGATAAGTGTTCTTTGGCTTTTTATACAAATATTATTTTGATTTCAAACGACATCAAACTTTGGCGCCGTTGCCGGGGACTTAGCTCCTTTGGTTGGTGATTTTGTTTGGTTTTTTCCAGCCAACATCACTTTCTCATCTCATTTCTTTTTCGATTTTATTTGCTTGTTGCTCACATTTGCTTGTTTCAGGTGAGTGTATGCCTACAACCCGAAAGGGTAGGACAAATGTTGAACCTTTTTTAGATGAGATTGATAGATTGTTCCATAGAAGAAGGAGAAATTCGGTTTCGCAATTTGAAGGAGTAGCACCACCTATTTCTGAAAATCGAGTGGAATCTCACTCTTTTCTCTCGGAGCTATTCTTAAATCTGTTTATCTAGGAGGTGAAATGGCGGAGCAACCGATTAGGGCGCTAACCAAGGCCACAGTTAGGCCTAGAGGACCTGCCATAGTCCTCAATGATGCAACGAGAAACTTGGAGATCAAGAACCACATGTTCCAGCAATTGCCTAAATTATATGGCATGGCAAATGAGGATGTGATTGGTTTCTTGAGCGAGTTGGAGAATTTTATTCTTCATGTTTCTAGACCAGCTGCTGGGGTGAGTGATGACGTCCTTAAGATGAAGGTTTTCTCTATGGGTCTTGGCGATAGAGCAAAGGCATGGTTGGGGACGTTGGAGGCTGGATCCCTAACCACTTGGAACCAAGTCTTTGACAAATTCATGGACAAATACTACCCCACTTCCAAGACTATGGCTATGAAGAGCAAGATTAGCTCCTTCGAGAACCAATATGATGAAGCCTTTCATGAGGCTCATGACCGATTCAAAGGGTTGCAACTTCGGTGTCCACGTCACGGTTTCTCTAATGGGCAACTTTTGCAATATTTCTACAATGGTCTGCATCCGGAGTTTCAAGCTCAAGTGGATAGTGTTTGTGGAGGTAGCATGGGAGAGTGAACACCCACAGAAGATCAAGTGCAGCTAAACACTATGTACCGCAACTCACAAAATAGAAACGTGAGTGCTAGAGTTCCTCAAAGGGAACCAAGGGGTGAAGCAAAGGTAGTGGTGGAGCAAGATGTTTTTGATGGGTTCGCCCATGAAGTGAAGCAAGATTTGAGGCAAAGCGTAGTAACTCCTTCCACGGAGATATGTGGGGTGTTCAAGAATTATGGCCACCCATCTTATTTGTGCCGTTCCGAATATGTTAGAGAGCAATATGGTCGGAGCGATATCTATCAAGAAGTGTTCGCTACTGAAGGTGAACAAGTGGAAGATGTTACCTATGGCCCAGATGAAGTCCAAGGGCAGAGGCAAGGTTATTCAACAAAAGACCTCAAAACCTTGGAGGATATGATCCAAGAGGAGGCCATCAAGGTAGAGGAAACCAAGGTTATGCCAACAACTATGATAGGGGTACTTATGGCCCGAATCAAGATAGAAGCCGCCTTAGTTATGGGAACAATTGGTATGAGGGTGCACCGCCCTCAAATCCTCCACCTCCTCCGGTTTCTACTTCAGCCCCTCATGCTAATGTAGTGCCCACATCTCCGGTTTTTGTTTCTCTCCAAGATCTCATGGTGAAGACGAATAAGTTTATAGAGATATATCATCGGAATGAGGCCACCAACAATCAGCGTTCCGAGAAGCTCGAGGCTAGTACGCACAGCCTCCACAAGATATTGCAAGAGCTGATTGATCGAGGTGCGAGCCGAGATCAAGCGAAATTTCAGAAAAATACAGAAAAAGCCATGGCTATATGATGAACGCGATTGTCAGACTCGATCAATCAAATAAATTTGTTTGAAAGCCAAAGGGCAACTCACAACTACACAAAACACGTAGTGCAGAGGTAAGAGGACCTCGAGTGTCGATCTCTAGGGACTAAACTAGTTTTAACTAAATAACCATATATAATTTCAGAATACAAATTTATCTTAGCTCGACTTAACAATATATGGAGAGAGCTGGTGATAGTATGCTCGTTCTAAGCATCAAGTTCTAATTATGCATGAAAGTGCAACTCGTACTGCCTTAAAAGTAATTCGAATTAACAAACACCAAAGACAGATTTGTAGACGTGTATTTTGAAAGCTTCCTATCTATACTAATACTTGGCTAAGGTTGTCAGTCTTAGTTCAAGCACTACTTGTAATCGAAGATATTGAAAACGATGATCTTGAATTGTCCTAGTATTTCTAACACTTTTCTACGAAGATATTGGCTTAGTCGGATCAAAGATTCGAATATAATCAATAAAACAAGTAAAAGACTCAGAAACTCAATCATGCATAATATGAACCCTAGCTACGAATTTACATACTATCACCAACTAGATGCTTAGCTACTCATATCAATAACGCAATCAACAATCATAATCAAAGCAATAATGAATGAAAACATAGTTGAATTGAAAGATAAATAGCAGAATTGTGAGATACAAAGTTACCACCAAAGGTTGTCAATCTCCGGTGAATTGCTAAACTCACAAAGATCTAGCAAGGTGAGATCAATTGATGTCCAAATCTCTACTCTAGCTCCAAAATCGATAAGAAACAATAGTTCTAAGAGAAAATATACCCAGAACAAGCTCTAGGGTTTATATCTGCAAAATTATGATGAAAGATATGAAAATTCGCAGCTTTTACAAATATATATAGTTGCTGTCGGAGACCCACGCGGCGGAACGCCCCGTACGCGGCAGACAACCGGACACGCGGCGGACCGCCCGGTACGTGGAGGTGCGCCTGGCACGGGCAGAGAGTTGCCCGTGCCAATTTCTTCCTCCGGATACTCGATTTCAGCCCTTGGCACGGTTTTGAGCCCCGAAACTTGGTCTTTTAGCCTGGAAACTCATCCCGGTACTCCTTGACACACCACGGGTGATCTCGTTGCACCAAAACTTCATTGTTTCGCCATGATTTATTTCCAAAAGCGCGATTTTCACCTAAAACCTGAAAATAACAAAAGAAATGGAAACGTGACACTATTCTAACAAAATGCACTAAAATGCATGCAAGAGGATAGCTAAATTGGTGAAAAAGACCCGAGTGATAGTGTAAAAAACACTGTCATCAAACTCCCCAAACCGAACCTTTGCTTGTCCTCAAGCAACTAGCTAGACTCTATGCAACCTACATGCAACACAAAGAGGAGTCTCATGCCAAACAAGAAGAACTAATCGATTGTATCTACCAAATGCTTATGAACAAAGACCATACAAATCATAACATGGAAGTAGGTTGAAGAATGTCTCGATTGAACCTATACACATTCACATATGGACTTTGTTAAACAAGGGAGTCTCTCGTAACATTCTCTAACTGGACCCAGTCAATGACGACGTAATGATGCATATCAAATACAGATGGTTTCCCCGTGCCTATGAAACTGAGGGCTTACTACTATTCACCAAGTGACACTTTCCCTCAAGAGAGGTCGAACCAATACTGGCTCTCATCAAACGAATGAGGGTTCCCTAAAAGACAACATTCCCCTATTCTACCCGACTCTTAAAGAAAAACTCTTCACCACTTCCTGAATGGCAGGACGAGGGTGGTCTATGATGAACCGGAATTTCTCGGGTCCCGATTCAGCCAAATAGATTTATTATTTAGCCAAAGGCAATCCACAACTACAATGAAAACCGTAGTGTAGCAGTAGAATGACTCGAGTGTCGTTCTCTCAGGACTATAACTAGCTTTATCAAATCTAATTTAGAATATAAAAACAGCAGACGTAAAAGCAAAGGGTTTTTCTAACAGATAATGGAGATTGGTGATAGTATGATCCTTCAAAGCATAACGGGTCAATAATCATGCATAAATTCCTCGGTCTTGCATGGAGATCTTTGATCAATCTAATGTCCTGTTGCAATTATTAAACACTACGAAGATAACGATTCTGACAAGTCAATCACTATTGTCCTAATGTGTTCCGTAATTATTCAACACTACGAAGATAAACTCGCGTATAGGTCGACGAGGGTCCAATTGTGCATAATAATTAATACAACATACGAGAATTTAGGCTGAGCCTGATCAACGAAATAAAGCAATAACACGGAGTATAATGCGCGATATGGCCATTAGCATGATTATCTTCCCTTTGGTAAGAATTCACATACTACCACCAATGATAAGTTTAGCTACTCATAATAGGCATGCAATCAACAGAAATCATAGAAGAAAACATGTTGAAAGATATAAAAAATAAGTAGAATAAACTGTAAGATACAATGTTACCGAAGGTTGTCAATCTCCGAAGAATTGCGATCCTACAAGCTCCCAACTGCTATGAAAAAGAGTCCCCTAAGCTACGAACCCCCAGAACAGGCTCTGGGAAGTCCCTACCTAAAACTACAGAGAAAGGTGAGAAAGTAGGTCTGGAAAAGTATGAATTTCGGAGAAAATCTGAGCAACTATATATAGGTCTCGAATAAGTGTGGGGCGGTTCGCCCCACACACCGGGCGGTTCGCCCCAGAGAAATTCTCGTGGAATTTCGCGTTTTCGATGCGTTTTTGGATTTCTTCCCCTTTTCGGACTCGGTTTCTGACTTCTAGTGGCCTTCTAACCTCCAGATTCGACCCCTAGACTCCAAATCCTATCCGGAAACCTTCAGATACTCCAAATAGGCTTTTGGAACACCAATTCCTTGCCAACTTCAATATAATTCCCCGGAAATCCTCGATTTTCAACCAAAACCTATAAAATAAAATCTAAAGTGAAACGTGACACTATTCTAATAAAATGCACTAAAATATAGCTAAATTAACATAGAGGATAGCTAAAATAGGTGAAAAAGACTCAAATGAAAGTGTAAAATACACATTCATCAGTCTAGAACAAGCCTTCGATTAGGCGACACGACAACACAAGGAAGAATTTACAACTCGATTACGAACTACTACAAAAGCTGAAATATAATGCAATACTTTGCTAAAACTGCTTTTTGGCTTGCTTGGACCCTTCTTTTGCTTTTTTTGGGTCTTATTCTTTTTTTCTTTTTTTCTTTTTCCAGATTCTGGAATTTTCGATTTTTTTCTTTTTTTTTTTCCTTTTTTTTCTTTTTTTCCTTTTGTATATAGCCAGCAGTAGCACAATGAAATTACAATGAATGGAAATAACAATGACACTACAACGACCTCCCCAAAAACCTATTCGAAAGAATAGGTTGGAGCACAAACTCACAAGAAAAAATAAAAACAAACTCAACATGACTCAACAAGACGAAAAACAAGTCATAATGAAAGTAACCCCCTCCCCAAACCTATTCGTTAGAATAGGTTTCAAACAAACGATTACACACCTCACTCTACCTCCTTCCTAGGCATTTACGAATCTAAAAAAGTAAGGTGAAGACTTGTTGCCTCTTACGTAAATAATTACACAAGAATACAACCAAAGACTCTAACATGTAACATTTTATAAGGCCTTCGCGAACCGCAGTAGAGAAAACACCACGTAGTGATATCGAGACTACCAAGTTTAACTAGTGCACATACAAATATGACAAGCCAAGCGAGACAAACCTCAAACTATTCCATAGAGATGCAATGTATGGGCAATGGTCACAAACACTTAGTCTATACAATAAAAAATTTCAAAAAATTTGACAATAAACTCCACACAACATCATGCAAAAACTCGACTAAGGATTAATGCGTACGAAAGAACTAAATCCTAAGAAAGCAGTAAACGTGCAAACAAAGGTACAAGATACAATACTCAACGACATAAGTCATACAATACTAACATCATAGTTCACATAACACCCCCCCACATGAAGCTCAAGCTGGTCCCCAGCAAAAGAGAATGAGGAATATAAAGTGATACTAGATATTACCTAGTGTGTGGCCTCTGTCGGCTGAGTATACCAGAATGGACATGTGAAAAAACTAGTAATCCGGATCATAATCCCCGTAATAGTCGTTCCACATGTCAGAGAGAAGATCCTGGGACTGCTATAGGGTCTCCTGCTGCCGGTCCAAGAGCATCTGCTGCTGCAAAATGAGCTGCCTATCGTTCCGGCGATGCTCCTCCGCGAGCTCCCAATCACTGTTGCGCTGGACAACATATCCATAAAGATTATGCTGCAAACCCTGTACAGTGGTGGTCAGGTTTGCAACATTGGCATCGAACCCGCGGAATCAGTCATCGAGGTAGATCCTGAGCTCAGTAAAATCAAATCCACGGGAACCACGTGTGGCCCGAGGTAGCTGCTGTGACCCAATAGCAGTGGCGGTGTCTGGAATAGGGTTCGGAATAGGGTCCCGATCATCTGTCTCCATGTCATCCTCATCACTCGGTGAGGAAGGTGGTGAGTCATCGGCGGCGGCAGCTGAAGGTATGGTCTGTCGGAACCTATGCTCCTGCTCAGTGATAGATGCTGGAGTCAAGGCCGAGATGACCGAGCCGGTCTCGTCAATACCCTCTATCCCGTGGTACTTTCAGTACGCGGTGATCAGGCAGGGAAAGACAAAGGGCTTCCTCTTTTTGTTCCAATGCCTCTCATACTCTTCATAGATGATGTTGCCGATGTCAATGTTTATACCGACCCAAAAGACAGTAGATAAGCTCTGCATACCATGGCTGAATCGAAGTATCATTGGTCCGAGGAATGAGATTGGTCATAGCTGTCCTAGCCTCAAGGTTGAGGTCCTTCCTGTTCAGTCTCTGCGGTCTATTTGATGACAGCATTTTTTACACTTTCATTCGGTTCTTTTTCACCTATTTAGCTATCTTCTAGCTTGAATTTTTAGTGCATTTTTTTAGAATAGTGTCACGTTTCCCTTTTCTTTTGTTATTTTCAGGTTTTAGGTGAAAAACGCATTTTTGGATAGGAATTATGGCGAAACCTTGAAGTTTTGATGCAACAAGATCACCCGTGGTGTGTCAAGGGGCTCAAAACCGTGCCCAAGGCCAAGGAGAACATGAAAGATTCGATATATCTTGTATGAGGCGGAAACGGTAGTTCATTCGGAGTTCGGGTTAAGATTTTGGAGCCTTTGAAGTGAAATTCCATTTGCATAGTCTTAGTATTTTGGGCACCTGTGTCTCATACGATATTGGATTGGGATGAGGTTACAACCTACGCGTATCTAAGTCGAAGTGCTATACAACGGTGGGTCTTACGTGCCAATACGAGTTCGGACGCGCCCGAAATCTCTGTTTTAACATAGAAGAAACTTGCTACCCGTGGGAGGCGGTTCGCCCGGCACCCCGGGCGGTGCGCCCGGCGTTGCGACAGAACTTATATATATGTTTCCTAACTGTGTTTTTTCATATAACACATTCATATTTTGATAGACAAAAACCCTAGAGATTGTTCTGGGTATTCTTAGCTTAGAGACAACTTTTCTTATCGATTTGAAGCATAGCGTAGAGATTTGGACACCAATTCATCTCACCATGATTGTGAGTTTAAGCAATTCATCGGAGATTGACAACCTTCGTTGGTAACTTGTATCTCACGATTTTCCTGCTTTTATTTATTTTATTCAACATGTTTTCATTGATTCTTGCTTTTATTATTATTGTTGATTGCAATTTACATATGAGTAGCTAAATCTAAAGTTGGTGATAGTATGTGAATTCGTAGCTAGGATTCGTATTATGCATGATTGAGTTTCTGAGTCTTTTACTTGTTTAATTATCTTAATTCGATTCTTTGATCCGACTAAGCCACATATCTTCGTAGAAAGGTGTTAGAAACACTAGGACAATTCAAGATCATCGATTCAATTATATATAATTTGCAAGTACTGCTTGAACTAAGACTGACAACCTTAGCCAAGTATTAGTATAGATAGGAAGCTTTCAAAATACACGTCTACAAATCGGTCTTTGGTGTTTGTAAATCGAATTACTTTTAAGACAGTACGAGTTGCACTTTCATGCATAATTAGAACTTGATGCTTAGAACGAGCATACTATCACCAGCTTTCTCCATATATTGTTAAGTTAAGTTAGAGATAAATTTATTTTCTGAAATTATATATAGTTATTTAGTTAAAGCTAGTTTAGTCCCTAGAGATCGACACTCGAGGTCATCTTACCTCTGCACTACGTGTTTTGTGTAGTTGTGAGTTGCCCTTTGGCTTTCAAACAAATTTATTTGATTGTTCGAGTCTGACAATCTCGTTCATCAAATTGGTGCCGTTGTCGGGGACTATAACTCCTTTTTACTCTTTAGCTTGTTTATTTCCAGCATTCAATTTCCAGGATAAGTTTAGTTAGCTTGTCTCGATTAGTAGTTGAATTCCAGATTTTGGCGATTTCTAACAGGACTGATTTTTGGTTGTGAGTTACTCCTGTCGCAGAAATTCATGTTTTGTGATGGCTCGCCCACTTTTGAAATCATGGGTTCAACCCAACCAAGAACGGATGAGAGGTCCGGCTATTGTTCTTTCTGCTGCAACTCGTGATTTGGAGATAAAAAATTACACGTTCCAGCAACTCCCGAGGTTCTATGGGTTGGCTAGGGAGGATGTTATGGGATACTTGAATGATATTGAGGATTTCATCAACAATCTTCCAAGGCCCGGAGCAGGGATAACAGATGATGAGCTGAGGATGAAGGTTTTTGCTATGGGGCTTGGTGATAAAGCCAAGGCATGGTTAGGCTCTCTGGAAGCCGGATCACTAGACACCTGGGCCAAGGTGTTTTCTACTTTTATGGAGAAATATTTTCCCCATGCTTTGACTACCGCGCTGAAGGCGCAAATTAGTGGTTTTCAAGCAAGACTATGATGAGACCATCTACACTGCTCTCGAGAGGTTCAAGGACCTCATGAATAAGTTCCCTTACCATGGGATGGAGCTTTCTGATCTCGTCCAGCACTTCTATAATGGGCTTACTTATGAGAGCCAACAGGTGGTAGATTTCCAATGCCGTGGAAATATCTGGGAGGAGACCGCCAAGGATGTGTGGGTGTGTTTTGAAAGGCTTGCTAAGGGATCTCAGTTCAAGGATCCAAGGGCCATGTTCAAAAGGTGTGGAACTGAAGCTCCAGCAAAACCAGAGGTGCAGTTGAACGGTGTGAGTGGGGATAGGTTTGATGGCTTCGCCCATGAGATGAGGCAGGCTCTGAAGAGCTCGATGGGGCAGCCTCTTTCCAATGAAGTTTGCAGGGTGTGCAAGAACTATGGGCATGGGGCTCATATGTGTAGGTCTGATTTGGCCAATGATAGTGTTTACTGGGTAGACCGTAGTAATCGCAACTACGAAAATGACCATTGTGGAAATCCTGTTGAAGCATCTCAATCCAAGTCTGCTACTCTCTTTGATAAATTACAGACATTGGTCGATTTCACCCAAGGATTTATGAAGATATTCGAGGAGGATTCAGAGAAGACAAGTGCTCGTCTAGATCAGTTGGAAGCTAGTACTAAGCTTGCACACCAGAAGATGCAAGAGTTGATAGACCGTGGAGCTAGTAGGGAGCAGGGGAAGTTGCCTAGTAACACTGAGAGGTCCATGTCGATCACCTTGGTGGGAGATCTTCCGGTGGAAATCACCATTAAGCAAGTTGTTGCGTGCAAGTGTTGTGCACAAGACGAGCCTCCATTGGCCAAGGCGGAAGATAAAGGGCTGGGATTCGAGGTAAGTGATGAAGAACCTAACGATCCTGAACCAATTCCTAATAGCTTTGATGTTAAGGTTGGGATAGGTAGCCTCGATGATGTCCGTGCTACACTTGATACGGGATCTTACTCTAATGTGCTCTCCATGAATGTGTTTGAGAAGAGTGGCCTAGGAGAGCTTGCGAAGCACAAAGCCATTGTGCAACTAGCGGATGGATCTTTGTACGACCGGAGGGCATTGTGAAGAATGTATTGGTCAAGATTGGTGAAGTTTCTGTTTACAAAAATTTCGTTGTGATGCCGGCGTCTACACCTGGGATTAGTGATGTTGTTCTCTTGGGGCGAACATTCTTAACCAAATTACGCTCCGTAATCGACATCTACAGGAGAACTTGCACCATTGAGGTGGATGGCAAGCAACATGTGTTGCAAGCCATATCTGGTCCTAGTCCTCGCTTTAATGTTTCTCATGCTATTAACTTTTTTGGTCCTGCTGCGTATGTTATTTCTCATTCTCAGGTACTAGGTATGAGGAAGAGATCGATGAAGGGGAAGGCTAGTACCCGTAAGGACAAGAACTAAAGAGCGAGAAGAAGTCGAGTCAGAGACTTTTTAAACAATGGCGCTTTCCGGAAGGCAACCTTGAGTTTTATTGCTTTCTTTCATTGCATACATACATCGAACATCTGTTTTGTGAGTCTTTAGTAGTTTTCCTTTGTGTTAAAGTGTGTTTTACGTGATAAAATAGGTAAAAGGTTGATATTTTTCGTATTCGGACGTAAAAAAGGAGGACCCAGGAGTCTGCAGCTCCCGGGCGGACCGCCCCAAACGGGGCGGTGCGCCTGGGAGCAGCAGAACGCGTGGGCGGTTTCTACCACTCCCAGGCAGACCGCCCCACACCCGGGGCGGTGCGTCCGGGAAGGGCAGAACGCCCGGGCGTTCTGCCACTCCTAGGCGGGCCGCCCCACACCCGGGGCGGTGCGCCCGGGAGTAGTAGAGACCTGGGCGCCCCCTGGGCATCCCAGGCGGACCGCCCCACATGTGGCGGTGCACCTGAGGGCGCCAGTGACCCGGGTGCCCGACTTTGACCCCGGGCACCGCAAATCACCTCTGATTGCAACCGTATCAACCCCTTTTACCACCCGTTTTGGTTACTCACGAGTTCGCTTGAGTAATACAGGTTACAGGTATACGACTAGCTCTTACCTCATGTCCACTTTCGATGTTCGGGACGAATGACGAAGTTCAGGTTTTGGGGGGGGGGGTTATCGCTGTGTATTTCTATAACATATTTTGCTTATGATGACTCGTGAAAACTTTTGTTTGCACGTTTACCTCTTTCTTAGGATTTAGTTTGCATTCATCCTTAGTATAGTTTTGCACGATTTTTGGGTGGAGTTTTATTGCCAAATTTTTTGAAATTTTTTATTGTATAGACTAAGTGTTTATGACTATTGCCCATGCATTGCATCTCCATGGAATAGTTTGAGGATTGGATCGCTTGGCTTGTCATATTTGTATGTGCACTCGTTAAACTTGGTAGTCTCGACATCACTATGTGGTGTTTTCACTACTGCGGTTCGCGAAGGCCTTATAAAATGTTGCATGTTAGAGTCTTTGGTTTTATTCCCGTTTAATTATGTACGTAAGAGGCGACAAGTCTTCACCTTGCTTATTGAGATTGCTAAATGCCTAGGAAGGAGGTAGAGTGAGGTGTGTGATCCTTTGTTTGAAACTTATTCTAACGAATAGGTTTGGGGAGGGGGTTACTATCATTATGACTTGTTTTTTGTCTTGTTGAGTCGTGTTGAGTTTGTTTTTATTTTTTCTTGTGATTTTGTGATCCAACCTATTCTTTCGAATAGGTTTGGGGAGGTCGTTGTAGTGTCGTTGTTATTTCCTTTCATTGTACTTTCATTGTGCTACTGCTGGCTATATACAGAAAAAAAAGAAAAAAAAAAAAAGGAAAAAGAAAAGAATAAAAAAGAAAAATTCCAGAATCTGAAAAAAGAAAAAAAAGAAAAAGAAAAAAAGAATAAGACCCAAAAAAGCAAAAGAATGGTCCAAGCAAGCCAAAAGCGGTTTTAGCAAAGTATTGCATTATTTTTTCAGATTTTGTAATAGTTCGTAATCGAGTTGTATATTCTATCTTTTGTGTCGTGTCTTATGTTCTAGACCACCCTCGTCCTGCCATTCAGGAAGTGGTGAATAGTCTTTGCTTTGAGTGTTGGTAGAATATGGGATTGTTGTCTTTTAGGGAACCCTCCTTCGTTTGATGAGAGCCATTATTGGTTCGACCTCTCTTGAGGGAATATCTCACTTGGTGAACAGTAGTAAGCCCTCGGTTTCATAGGCACGGGGCAACCATTTGTATTTTTGACATGCATCGTTACGTCGTCATTGACTAGGTCCGGGTAGAGAATGTTACGAGAGACTCCCTTGTTTAACAAAGTGCATATATAATGTGTATAGGTTCAATCGAGACATTGTTCAACCTACTTCCATGTTATGTTTTGTATGGTCTTTGTTCATAAGCATGTAGGTTGCGTAGAGTCTAGCTAGTTGCTTGAGGACAAGCAAAGGTTCGATTTGGGGAGTTTGATGATAACGTTTTTTACACTGTCATTCGGTTCTTTTTAACCTATTTAGCTATCCTCTAGCTTGAATTTTTAGTGCATTTTATTAGAATAGTGTCACGTTTCCCTTTTCTTTTGTTATTTTCAGGTTTTAGGTGAAAAACGCATTTTTGGATAGGAATTATGGCAAAACCTTGAAATTTTGGTGCAACAAGATCACCCGTGGTGTGTCGAGGGGCTCAAAACCGTGCCCAAGGCCAAGGAGAACATGAAAGATTGGAGATATCTTGTATGAGGCGGAAACGGTAGTTCATTCGGAGTTCGGATGAAGATTTTAGAGCCTTTGAAGTGAAATTCCATTTGCATAGTCTTAGTATTTTGGGCACCAGTCTTTCATACGATATTGGATGGGGATGAGGTTACAACCTACACGTAGCTAACTCAAAGAGCTATCCAATGGTGGGTCTTAAGTGCAAATCCGAGTCCGGATGCGTCCGGAATCTCTGTTTGAACTTAGAAGAAGCTTACTTCCTGTGGGAGGTGGTTCGCCCGGCACCCCGGGCGGTGCGCCCGGCGTTGCGGCAGAACTTATATACATGTTTCCTAACTGTGTTTTTCATATAACACATTCATATTTTAGAGACAAAAATCCTAGAGATTGTTCTGGGTATTCTTAGCTTAGAGACAACTTTTATTATCGATTTTGGAGCATAGCGTAGAGATTTGGATACCAATTCATCTCACCTTGCTTGTGAGTTTAAGCAATTCACCGGAGATTGACAACCTTCGTTGGTAACTTGTATCTCACGATTTTTTCTGCTTTTATTTATTCAATTCAACATGTTTTCATTGATTCTTGCTTTCATTATTATCGTTGATTGCAATTTACATATGAGTAGCTAAATCTAAGGTTGGTGATAGTATGTGAATTCGTAGCTAGGGTTCGTATTAGGCATGATTGAGTTTCTGAGTCTTTTACTTGTTTAATTATCTTAATTTGATTCTTTGATCCGACTAAGCCACATATCTTCGTAGAAAGGTGTTAGAAACACTAGGACAATTCAAGATCATCGATTCAATTATATATAATTTGCAAGTACTGCTTGAACTAGGACTGACAACCTTAACCAAGTATTAGTATAGATAGGAAGCTTTCAAAATACACGTCTACAAATATGTCTTTGGTGTTTGTAAATCGAATTACTTTTAAGGCAGTACGAGTTGAACTTTCATGCATAATTAGAACTTGATGCTTAGAACGAGCATACTATCACCAGAGGTAAGATGACCTCGAGTGTCGATCTCTAGGGACTAAACTAACTTTAACTAAATAACTATATATAATTTCAGAAAACAAATTTATCTCTAACTTAACTTAACAATATATGCATGAAAGTATCAAGTTCTAATTATGCATGAAAGTGAAACTCGTACTGCCTTAAAAGTAATTCGAATTAACAAACTCCAAAGACAGATTTGTAGATGTGTATTTTGAAAGCTTCCTATCTATACTAATACTTGGCTAAGGTTGTCAGTCTTAGTTTAAGCAGTACTTGTAATCGAAGATATTGAAAACGATGATCTTGAATTGTCCTAGTGTTTCTAACACTTTTCTACGAAGATATTGGCTTAGTCGGATCAAAGATTCGAATATAATCAATAAAACAAGTAAAAGACTCAGAAACTCAATCATGCATAATATGAACCCTAGCTACGAATTTACATACTATCACCAACTAGATGCTTAGCTACTCATATCAATAACGCAATCAACAATCATAATCAAATCAATAATGAATGAAAACATAGTTGAATTGAAAGATAAATAGCAGTATTGTGAGATACAAAGTTACCACCAAAGGTTGTCAATCTCCGGTGAATTGCTAAACTCACAAAGATCTAGCAAGGTGAGATCAATTGATGTCCAAATCTCTACTCTAGCTCCAAAATCGATAAGAAACAATAGTTCTAAGAGAAAATATACCCAGAACAAGCTCTAGGGTTTATGTCTGCAAAATTATGATGAAAGATATGAAAATTCGCAGCTTTTACAAATATATATAGTTGTTGTCGGAGACCCACGCGGCGGACCGCCCCGTACGCGGCGGTGTGCCTGGCACGGGCAGAGAGTTGCCCGTGCCAATTTCTTCCTCCGGATCCTCGATTTCGGCCCTTGGCACGGTTTTGAGCCCCGAAACTTGGTCTTTTGGCCTGGAAACTCGTCCCGGTAATCCTTGACACACGACGGGTGATCTCGTTACACCAAAACATCATTGTTTCGCCATGATTTATATCCAAAAGCGCGATTTTCACCTAAAACCTGAAAATAACAAAATAAATGGAAACGTGACACTATTCTAACAAAATGCACTAAAATGCATGCAAGAGGATAGCTAAATTGGTGAAAAAGACCCGAATGATAGTGTAAAAAACACTGTCATCACTATAACCATGGTTACTGATATGCCCGTTGAGATCACGGTGGTACGTGATAGCGCACGAGTTGAGGTGCCTAGTTGCAAGATAGCTGAAACTTGCACGATTGGTAAGGAGCCCGAGTCTCCTTTAGTTGAGAAGGTCGGGGAAATTGTCGCACAATCTGATGCGATAGTTGATGGAGGTGGTAGAAAACTCATCGTCTGAGGATGAGATGGCTGATATGATTGAAGTTCCAGCACTTGAGAGCTTTGATGTTGAGATTGGCTTGGGGAAGAAGAATCGGATAGTGGCTACTCTTGATAAGGGAGCTGGTGTGAATGTCATGCCATTAAACGTGTATGAGGAGTCTGGTTTGACTGGTATGATTCCAATCAAATGCATGGTGCAATTGGCGGATGGGTCTATGAATAGACCTTTGGGTGTGATCAAGTACTTGGTGGTCCGTGTTGCTGGAGTTAGCATGAAAACGAGCTTCATTGTCATGCCTACTTCTCAGGCTAAGCTCAAGGATGTAGTTCTTTTGGGGAGAGCTTTCATCAATAAGGTACACATGGTAATAGACATGTATAGACGTACATGTAACTTTGAGGTAAATGGTAAACAATATTCATTGCGCGCCATAGATAATTCGTGTACTTATGACAATGCTACTAACGAGCTTGTAAGATTTTTTGGTCCTCTTTATGTTCATTCAGATGTGCAGGAGCATCAACAGCTGAAGGATGCATGGATGGGGAAGTCTAGTACCCAATGCAAGATTGATCCGGCATGAGCTTGGAAGAGTCGAGCCAACGACTCGATAAAAAAAAGGCGCTTCTCGGGAGGCAACCCGAGGTGGTGAGTCATGCATGTAGTGTAGTAGCACGTTTCTTTTTCGTTTTAGCTGTGTGGACAAGTTTAGAGGTGAAAACTTTGGAAAAAATTGATGAAATTTGGGAGTTTTCGGAGTTTCCAGGCAGGCGAATCGCCCAGCTGTGCAGGTGGATTGCCCAGAAATGCAGCAGAATTGGCCACAATGCCAATTCTACTCCGATTTGGGCGAATCGCCCGACTGGGCGCTTCGCCCAGAGATCCTGGGTGCTCACCCAACAGCAGCAGTAGAATAACTGCTGCTGGGCGGAGTGCTTAGCTCATTCTTCACAACTCCCCCTTTTCTTCTCCATCCCTATTTTTCACCCAAAAAACTGAAATTCACTCAATTCTTGCATTCTTGGGCATTTTGAGAAGCCCATAACATCCTCTATCATCCTAACCGAACAAATCTTCCGATTGTTGATTCAGTTTCAAGGAATCAAGGTACTCTTCATGAACCCTAAGTTTTTGAATTTGGGATTTTCTCTTAATTAGCATCAATTGTGTTATGATTTGTTGTTTATGAGTTTGATTATGACTATTGAGCATGTTTCTAAGTTGATTAGAAGTTCAATTACGAATTTTACTCATTTCGATTTTTGGATGAATTTGTGCTCGAATTTGTGGCTTATAATTGTTATGATGATTGTTAGCTTGATTTTTGAGTATTTGTTGAGGTGTTGTTGGTGATATAAGTGCTTGAGCATGATGTGGAGTTGTTGGTTTGCTCAAATTCGAGTTTGTTTGCTTGGTTTGGTTCGAATGAGCTTGTAGAATCGAAGTGTTAAAGCTTTTTGTTTTATTGTGTTTGTATGAACCTTAGCAAGCCATCAAACTTGATTTTAAGAGCTAGTTGAGTGGTTTGAGTCTTGTCCGTGTTAACTAGTTGTGCTAAGTTTTGTCAAATGACAAGGTTGCAAACTAGTTAAGTGTAGTTGTTTGTGTGTAGAAGAGTCTCGTTGTCATTTATATTTGAAGGGAACTAATGAAACCTATGTAAGTACCATGAATACGAGAGCGAAGAGAGCTGGACGCGAAGGTACCTCCAAGGGCAAGAATAAAGCAAAGAACACTCCCGAGGCACCCCGTGAGTCAGCCTCAAGGCTTACCGACAACAGTTCTTGAGTGAGGGAGAGCGATCGGTGATTGGTGACCGTAGCATTTCCTTCACCGAGGCTGATGTGGCTCTTGACGGACCTAGGCAGCTTATGGTGTTGATTTCGGAGCGTGGTTGGGCATTTTATGCCACGGAGCTTCCATATTGGGATCGTGCTTTTGTTGAGGAGTTCTACATCGGGTTTGAGGACTATGATGCGGTGACCAAGGAGGTCCCTGTGAGAGGATTTGGGGTCCCATTCTCTCCTTTGAATATTACTAGCTTTTTGATGGGGTTGGAAGTCGAGATGAAGGAAGATGATAATGACCACTTGGGCAAGTGGAGTGATGATGAGAACCCTTTCACCTACAACGTCGTGGAGCTCTACCTCTACGACCGGGATGCGGAGAATTATAATCAGCGAGTGGCTAATGCTATGACCCACTCTATTTATCAGTTCCCACCACTCCTGCCTCACACACTTGACCGGAGTGATTTGTCGATGTCCGCAAGGTTGATGATGAAGTTTATCATGGCCAATCTGGTGCCAAGGAAGAATGGTTCGAAGTTGCAGCCTTATCTTGGGCACTTGATCTGTGCGCTGTTTCACGATTTACCACTCACTCCGGGGGTGATTATCTATGATCAGTTTGTACGCCATCAGAGGCCTAGGCAGGCACTAGTGTTCCCTAGTCTTATCACCGCTTTGTGCGAAAAAGGCGGGAGTTCCCGACATGTTCCCTCGAGAGAAGCCGAAGAAGCCGATCGACATGTCTGTTTATCGTGAGGTTCAGTGTTCCTTTGCTAGTCTGACTGGATAGGTCCCTATACCCCATGAGCCCCCGGTCCCTAGGGCAGCTCCCTCTACTTCTAGGCAACCCTCCCCATTTGATTTCGGGTAGCTCACGACTTACTTGTCGGAGTAGTTTGGTGCTTACCAAACCTCTATGCTCGAGGCTCAGACCGTCAACTTTGGTGCTTTCCGGGAGGAGGCCGACACTCGTCGCTGGAACAAGTTTGTCCCGGAGGATACTCGTAGATGGGATGCTCATCACATCGCGGTCTCGAGGAGGTTTGATGCTTTGACACGTTATATTCTCGTATTCCCTTCTCATGACCAGCCGAGTGGGAGTGGTAGCGGAGCTCTTGAGGACCCTTGTGACGGTCCATTTCCTCACTATGGTGGAGCACCACCCTTCTAGAGATCTCAGCCGACAGAGGCCATATCAAGACTGGTAGTACATCTCCACTTTTTCTTTCTTATCCTTTCAGCTAGAGACTAGCTTTCGACTAGGTTCGAGGAGGGGTCGTGGAGTTGTACTTGTTTTGATTTGGCTTGTTTACTATTGTCGTTGAGGTACTCTTGCTATTTCGATTTAGTTGTATGATTTCTTTGATTATGACTTGTTCGATTTGGTTGTATGATATTTGTGATGATGACTCTTGTACTCTTTTATTGTTTTAGTAGTTGTGGCATTTTCTTGTGATAGCTTTTGAGTTTATTTTTCACTTTTTGCATGCATTTCATCCTTAGTATAGTTGTTGCACTTTGTTTGTGTGGAGTTTATTGCCAAGAGTTTAGAACTTTTTTATTGAGTAGACTAAGTCTTTGTGACCATTAACCATACATTGCATTTCTATGAAGTAGTTTGAGGCTTGTCTTGCTTGGGTTTTCACATTTGCATGTGCACTAGTTAAGACTTGTAGTCTCGATATCACCTTGTGTGGTATTTCTTCTATTGCGGTTCATGAAGGCCTTATAAAATGATGCATGTTAGAGTCTATGGTTGTATACCCGTGTAATTATGTACTTAAGAGGCGACAAGTACTTCACCTTGCTTTTGAGATTGACAAATGCCTAGGAAGGAGGTAAACTGAGGTGTGTGATCCTTTGTATTAAACCTATTCTTTTGAATAGGTTTGGGGAGGGGGTTGCCGTCGTTGTTCTTGTCTTTCGTCTTTTGGAGTCCTTGTAAAGTTGTCTTTTTCTTTTGGTGTCTTGTACTCCAACCTATTCTTTCGAATAGGTTTGGGGAGGTGTTTGTGAGTGTTTTTCTTTTCGTTGTTACTGCTGCTTGCCTATATAAAAAAAATAGAAAAATCAGAAAAGAAACAAAAAGAAAAAAAAAAGAGAATAAAGAATAAGACCCAAAAAAGCAAAACAAGGGTCAAAAGCAAGCAAAAAGCAGTCTTTGTCAAGTGTTGTAAATAATTTTCAGTTTTCGTTGTGTAAGTGTTGAGTTGTAAATTCTTCCTTGTGTTTCGTATCGCCTTGTGTTGAGGTCTGTTCTAGACCACCCTCGTCATGCTATTCATTAAGTGGTTGAAGAGCCTTGTTTTGAGAGTCGGGTAGAATAGGGGAGTGTTGTCTTATTAGGGAACCCTCCTTCGTTTGATGAGAGCCAGTATTGGTTCGCCCTCTCTTGAGGAAACGTCTCACTTGGTGAACAGAAGTAAGTCCTCGGTTTCATAGGCGCGGGCCAACCATAGTATGATAATATGCATCATTGTGTCATCATTGACCAGGTCCATGTGGAAGATGTTACGAGAGACTCATCGGTTTAACAAAGTGCACATGAGAATGTGTACATTCGCAATCGAGACTTTCTTTAACCTACTCGCATGTTATGATTTGTATGGTCTTTGTTCATAAGCATTTGGTAGATTCAGTAGATATTAGTTCGTCTCTCTTGGCATGAGACTCCGTTTTGTGTTTTATTTAGTTAATTTGTTGCCTGAGGACAAGCAAGGGTTCGGTTTGGGGAGTTTGATGAACGTATTTTTAGCACGTTCATCTTGTCTTTTTCGCCTCCGTTTGCTATCTTTGAGTCTAGTTTTGTTGTTAGTTTTCTAGAATAGTGTCACGTTTCGTTTGTTTTGCATTTCTCAGGTACTTAGGTACAAAGTGGCGGTTTTGAGCTCAAACGAAGCATTTTGGGTGCATTTGGATCATGTTTGAGCACCACGACTTCCATGGACGTGCTTGCTAGTGCCCGGGACCTAATAAGTGATTGTATCTGTGTTTCCAAGGGATTAGAAGGCTATTCACAGGGTTTGAGCTGAAGAAAAAGAGCCGGAGCTGCGTTTTTGTTCCAGGTGAAGCGCCCAGAACAAAGACCTAAAGCAGAATCTGAGCATTTTCTGCAGTGCTGCTGGGCGAAGCGGCCAACATAGTCAGGCGAAGCGCTTGGCTGGGCGAATCGCCCAGCTCTGCCAGGCGCTTCACCCAGTTCAAAAAGCAGCAACAGATTTCTTCATTAAATACACATTTTTAGTTACATTTTTCATATCTTCAGACCTTGTACCTGCGTTTCGGGAGCTTTCTCTAGCCCTAATTCTCAATTTTGGATAATTTCACTATTGTAATACATTAGAGATTGAAGATTTGGCAATTGGAAAGCATATTCCGTTCATCTACGGAAAGGTTTCTAGATCAATCCATCAAATAGTGACAACTTTGGTGGTAACTTTGTATCAATCCTTTTCTTGTATTTTGAATTCATGTTTTCTTTTGAATATTCATATGAAACGATGCTTTGTATTATGAGTATGAGTAGCTAAATCCCTTTTGGTTGTGATTGTATGAGGAATCAATCATAATATGAATTACGTTATGCTTGTATGAGGCTCCGAGTCGATCTTGTTGCATGTTTGATCTCATTTGACATAGTTGCCAAGCAAATACCTTTGAATATGAGTATGTGACAAACTATTGGTCAATTAAGGCTATGATCTATGATTTGAAAACATGCAAGCATGCTAGATAAATAGTGTAAGAAATTGCACTACTAAAGTATCGATAAGATCCTTTCAAGATGTGTGTCTTAAACTTGTCTAGGCGGTTTACTTTGTAGAACTTGCTGAAGGCTTTACGCACCGGACTTACAAGTATTTACGTGATTCATTGCATGATTGTTTACAGATTACTACAACCAACCCTTCACATAATTGTTTACAAGAAATTCATCCAAGTTGCAACCTGATTGCTTTTTGCTAAAGATTTCAAAACTCTTTTTCAAACTCTCTCATTCGTTGACTGAAATTTCTTGCAAAATAACCAACAAAGCCACGGTAGGTCCCGAGAGAACGACACTCGGGGACAACTTGCCATTTCACTAAGTTTTGTCTAGTGATAAGTGTTCTTTGGCTTTTTATACAAATATTAATTTTGATTTCAAACGACATCAACACTTCATCGATCCTAAATGCATTCGAGTAGTCAGATGAAAGGACCTTACCGTCGCTGCATTGAGTGCAACAGGCTTCAACAACGAAAGGTAGCTTTGATATTCCGCTCAAACGTCCTCATGTATTGATATTGCAAATGGAATTGTTTAGGAATTCCATAAGGCCTAGTAAAGGTACTAGCTTAATACACTGAGGCCCTATGGGTCACACTATATGGTGTACCGACTTATCCGCATGACTATTGGAAAGGAATTATAATTAACTTAACTGAGTTAATTATAATCAGTTATGGCGCAATTAATATTATGAGAATATTAATTGAATTAATTGTATTTATGAAAATACAATTAAATATTATATTTTAGAAATATAATTGTGATAGAAATTAAAAGGATATATTAATTAGACTAATATATGCGCATGAGCGAAATCTAATTAGAGTTAGAATTGGTCTAGACTTGCATGTGGGTCCCAAAAGTGGGGACCACCAAACCTCTAAGTGGCGCGGTTTCCTTCCTCCAATTAAACTTATGGGGCAAGTTTTCCTAATTGAGTTATGTTTTAATTAGGAGATGAACCTAGACATAAAGGTTTACTTGTGCAATAAGAATTAGAATTCTTATTCCTTTTAGGAGTCTAATAGAATGTTCTTTAGGCTTCTATTCACTACTATATAAGTAGATGGTTAGGAGAGCTTTATATATACTTTCTCATTCACTCTCTTATTCTCTCAAGATAAAATAACGCTCTCCCTTCCCTCCATGCCACACACCGCCGCCGCCCCTTCTCTCGATAAGCTTGTTCATCCCTGGATACCAAGGTTGAGGTTTTAAGAAGCTGGAAACTAATCTTTATTGTTTTGCAGATAATCAAGAAGGCGAATTAGATATCTTCGACTTCACCAAAGGAGAAGATACTGCTGATTACTACGTGGATCTCATTGATTGGAATCCAACTATCAATTTTGTTCTAGTTCTTACTTTCGGAGTATTGTAAGTCTTGTAACTAATGTGATTTAATACATATTATATGCATGATCAATTAGTATGCATGTTAAGAAAATTTTGAAATTCCGCTGCATAACCCTAGGGGTAATTCTGACCGTATTTTCTTACAGTGTTATCAAAGCCAAGTTGATTGATTATGTATATACGTGTATGTTGTTTGATTAATTAGTTTATGTGGATACAATTGATTTTATGTTAATTCGATTTTATAAAGTTTTGTTTTAAAATAAATTTTGAATCTATTCTTTTCAAAAAAAATAAAAATTTATTATTATTAAATTGGGGGTAGGGTGACGGCGAACCGCCGCAGGCGATCTGCCTGCGATTTTGACGCACGCAATGACATGCAAGTCGAAAGGGAGGGGAATTAATCCCTTCCCGTTTGTTTATGTATTTTTCCAATTTATTAATTTTATAATTACGGTTTGACCCAAGAATCAAATTTTAAAAGTTTTGAGGATTTAATTTTATATTTTGAATATAAATTAGACTTTATTGCAATAAGTATTAACTAGAAGTGTTAAGAATTAATATGTATTAAGTTGAAGGGGCTATTTTCAATTTATCAATTTATTGTTTATTGCAAATACGTCCTTCTACTTTCGAAAATTAAACTTAACCCCTCCAAGTTTTGAAAATTACAATTAGGTCCGTCGGGTTTTCAAAAATTGCAAATTGGTCACTAGAATTTTTAAAATTTCAATCTAGTCCAAAATTTTCAAATTTTTACATTGAGATTATAAGTATGGGATTATAATTTTCATAATGAAGTTATGAAGTCTTTTGCTATCCACATATGCTAATGTATGTTTGTATGCTCTATATGCTATTGTATGTCAATGTATGTTTAAATACCACGCCTGTTGTACTTTATTTTATGTTCGACCGGATTGCATGCGAGGGTAGACGGTGCCCTCTTATTTGTCAGACCGCTCTTCATATGTATGTATGTATGTATGTATGTATGGGTAGTCGGCACCCATTATGTGCTTGACCGCGTTTTAGAATTAGAATGGATAGGCGGCATCAATTATGTGTAGACCGCTCAGGCAAGTCGGGTAGGCGGCGCCCGTATTTGTAGATAACTGAGTTAACAACCCTCGAACCTAAATCCCCAAACAATATAAGTCTTGAAGTATGTATGCTTTAATATGAATTTCCACGATGCCTTTCATAAGGGGCCCTATTCAAGAACTTTTTCAACGTAGGGTACTATGCCCATGTATTTGCCCTATTTCGACATTGGGGCGTTTAGGTTTTACTTATGGTTATGACTTTCTTGCATTGCTCGATTGCAACAAGACTCGCAATGTGCGAGCATCAAGGTTAAATTGATTTAACCAACCAAGAGTTGCATGAGCAATTGGATAGTCCTACCAGTCACTCTATGCTATGCAACCACCCCACGTTGGGGTATATAGCATAGTAGTGATGACATTACTCGTATGTACTTGTTATGGGGCAATGCATATGTGAAAAAAGTGGGAATTAAATAGCTAAAGGTCCTCGTTATTTAGTTAGTTGATTGTGTTTTAGAAATATTATTTCAATTGTTGATTTATTATTTTTGTTTTATATTATTTCTCCTTAGGAAAACAAAAATGGCTAGTATCTCGCTCCGTGCTATATTAGAGAAGCAAGTTTTGACTGGACCAAACTTCCTTGATTGGATCAGGAATATTCGTCTGGTGCTGAGGTACGAAAAGATTGAGTATGTCTTGGATGAAGCCATACCCGTGTGTCTTGAAAATCAGTCTGCTAAGGCAAAGGCTGATAAGCATCAGGAGGATGCTAAGGCCACGCAATGCTTTATGCTGGCGGCAATGAGCAATGAGTTGCAAAGGCAACATGAGAATATGTTGCCATATGAGATGTTGAAGCATCTGGAGTCGCTCTTTAAGACGACTGCTAGGAGTGTCGAATTTGATTTGATCAAAGAGATATTCACATACAGGCTCAGTGAAGGTGGAAACATGTGCTCAAAATGATTGGTCTTCTTGAGAAGCTTGCCGTTGCTGGAATCAAGCTAGAAGATAAAGTTGTTGTTATCTTCATCCTTCAATCATTGCCTAGCTCGTATTCACAGTTCATTGTCGGAGCAACGAAGGAAGCAACACTGCCGGAGCTCCATAATCTGTTGAAGACTTATAACCAGATATCTTCCTATGAAGGATAAATCGGTCATGATGATTGGGAAATCTTCTAACCCAAACCCGAGGAACAAGGGAGCTAAGGGTAAGGGGAAGATGAAAGCCAAGGCTATTGCACCTAGTACTAAGCCTAAGAGTCTGAACCAGAAAGGGACAAACTTCAAGAGAAGTGGACGGGTACGCACAGATGAGTGCCTTTACTGTAAGCAGAAAGGACACTGGAAGAAAGACTGCCCGAAGTTGAAGGCAGATGGAGCTATGACGCAACCAACATCTAGCTCAGGTATGTTTGTTATTGAAATAAACATGACTACTATTGACTCAAATTGTTGGGTATTAGATACAACTTGTGGCTCACACATTTGTAATAATGTATAGGGGCTCACTGATGACAGGCTAGTCAAGCAAGGGGAAATCGATCTACGCGTTGGGAATGGCGTTGCTGTTCACTACAAGAAAACAACCATTTAGCAACCGAGTAGTAGATACGGATAGCATCCGTCGCTATTTAGCGACGGATCGGTGAGTGTAGCGACGGATGAACACGAACTGCGCTCTAAGCTCAGTTCGTACCAAGAAACATCCAATTCGCGTTCTAATTAGCGACGGATGAGATTTATCCGTCGCTATATTGGAGACGGATAAAGTTATCCGTCCCTAAATCTGTTGACCACGCTATTTT
The DNA here is from genome assembly GCA_028274465.1 of Plantago ovata. NCBI lineage: Eukaryota > Viridiplantae > Streptophyta > Magnoliopsida > Lamiales > Plantaginaceae > Plantago > Plantago ovata. The sequence goes on from CM051457.1 coordinate 54,375,006, forward strand.
TTATGAAGAACAAATGGAGAAAAGTTAATAAATAAATATATAGTGATGGATGAGTTCATCCGTCGCTACGTCTCTTTATACAGACGGGTGGCCTTTCTTCTTCCTCATTTCTGCGTTTCCCATTTTTCTTTCTCTCGCTTCTTCTTCTTCTTCGGCTTCTTCGATCCATCTCCAAACTCAACCAATTCAAGAAACGTTTAGCTCAAATCAAAGCCTATCCAACAAGGAGTTCGAATCCCTATTAAATTTTGAGGTTTTTCAACAATTTGAAAGGTAATTAACATAACCCTAAATTTTGGGTTTCTTTTTTAAATTTGTTGCTCATTTTGATTTTGATTTTGATTGAATTTGTTCTATGTTTATTGCAGGCTAGGGTACGAGCAGCAAGGCACCTCCACCGCCACCGCCACCGCCACCTCCACCGCCACCGCGCCGGACCACCACCAACACTTCCTTTCTCCCTCTCTTCCCCATTTAAAAGGTTAGTAAACCTAACTGTACTTTTAATTTCAGATTATTAATTTTAATTGAGGGTATGTTAATTTTAATTTAAGGCTTAGGGTTTGTTGATTGAATTTGTTAATTTAGAAACTAGTTAATTGTTAATTTAGGGTTTAGGTTTACTTCTTTTCCTCTCCATTTCCTCTACTTCACTGCCTAATCTCTTCTTTTTTTTCGTTTTTTTTACGTACATAGTTGAAAATCATTCTGGAAATGGTTAATGCTTAATATAACTCAATTCTTAATTTAACTCAATAAGCAAAAAGAAAAAATGATTAATTAACTGAATAAGAAAAAAAAAGTGGCTGCAACGAACAAAGATTAGAAAGATAGAAAATATAAAAAGTTGAATTTTTGTTAATAATATAGTTTACATATAAGTTTCATCCATCAATAGCTAATTCTAGTCACTCTTCATCCCCTCGTCCTGGTCCTCAGAGCTTGCTCCTCATTCAAGAGCGACCAGTCGGTGACATCCCTTGGATCGACAAGCTGTTGTTGGTATAGCTTGCAGAAGACCCCTTGGTCTTCGAAGTACTCAACCACCTTGTTCTCACAAGGGGGAGGAGTAGGAGATTTAGGAAGGATTTGGAGGAAACCCCTCATTGAGAGCTTCCTCCATTTCAGCCCATATCTCGGGCTCAACTTATGGTGGGGGAAGGGGGGAGGTTGTATCTTCAAACCTGAATTTGTTAGGGTTTTCCATAGTTGTGTGAGAATATGTTAAAATTAGGTGCCTTTTCATAGTTGGTGTTGGGAATTCTGAGGGACAAATACACTTTATTATGCATGCATTTATGTACACATTCATGTATAGGTAAAAATTTATGTAATTATGCCCATGTATGGGAAACATTTATGAGGCATATATATGTTCCATGCATATATTCGTAGTATTTGTAATATGTTAATATTAATCCGTTTTAAAAATAAAAGATGTTAATATTGATAAACATTATATATAAGCTATAAACTGAATTAATACGTTTACTATCGATCATTGTGAATCATGATTCACAATTAGGGAAGCTATGTAAAGACAGAAACAAGAAAGAAGGAGATCCACCATTACAAAAGAAACATAGTACTACTGGTAATTAAAAATGTAGTATGTGAGCAAGAAAGGTGCCTGGATCTTTAGGAGTTTGAAGTCTCCATCCTAAAAAAAATAATGACTAACGATGGAGACTTCAAGCTCCTAAAGATCCATGCACCTTTCTTGCTCACATACTACATTTCTTTTGTAATCATGTAAACCATATATATAGATTGATGACTAGAAGTTTAGTTAAATATGGTATGGTGTGGTTTGCATGCATAAAAAATACAACCACACTGTCCTTCGGATACGCCATCACTTCCATTACTAGATAGTGTCGGTGTGTCCGAGGGATAGTGTGTTTGTACTTCGCTAATCATGTAAACCATATATTCTTAAGAAGTTGTATATATACTGGTCTTTGATAAGTTATTTGATAAGCTAGACTTTCTTTTTGTTACAAGGTCTATCATGGATCATACTTAACTTTTATACATACAGCCACAATGAACAGGGATGGTCAAGCACAGCCCCAGGGCGGCCCTCGGCTGATAAGTGGGAAACCAGTACTGTCCATTGTGGAGGGGTCTAAGTAAGTTCTTAATAAGTTGGTATTTAATTGTGTTTATATATAGTTGTCGGTACTCCATTTTTTAATCTTTCAAAATATTTGGCAGGTTTCACCCATCTTTAGCTGTTAGAAGGAACACAATGATTATGAAAAGAGAGTTTTTTACGCCTACTGGGAGTGGTGGAAAAATGTGGGATACGGTTCCTCTTCCCGTCAAGGAGCACTTTTTCGAAGAATTCAAGGTACTTTACTATCTTTACTTGAATATTTCTAATTCTTGATTTCTGGGGCATTGCCTTTACTATATATGTGTACCTTATCAGGTCTTGGGGCGTTGCCTTTACTATATCAGTGTACATTATCTATTCTTGGGGCATTGCCTTTACTATATCTGTTTGGAATGCACGTAGTTGGCATGACTTGTAACTGATGTTGGATTGTTGAAATGTCGCAGAAATACTACTATATCCCTCCTTCCAATACGGAGGAGATATGGAATGAATTCAACATCAAGGCGGAACGCATCCACATGCATATGATTTATGAGGCCAATGAGAAGCGCTTTCGGGAGAAAGAATGGGTTCGGTACATTAATCCGGATCATCAGGCGCGGTGGGATGAGATGTTTGAGAACCACGTGACCCGTGAAGGCACATAATGATGGGGTGTTGCAGGCTGAAGGTGCCGGTTGGATAGTGGAGAGCCCGTAGGATTAGTACTTTATTAGTTTTTTTAGGATTGTTAGTCCATCTCCGTACATTTTAAGATTCTCGTTCATTTTAATTCTTATCTTCGTACCTTTTAGTTTGTTTGTACGTACACTTTCAGTTTTGTTTGTACGTACACTCATAAAATGAATCAATCGTATATATTTGTTGGGCGTACTAAATTTTGAGCTGGAATAACAAACATAAATTAAATAGAAATAAAAAGATAAAAATAAATAAAAAATAAATAACGTTAGCGACGGATGATTTTATCCGTCGCCACATTCCCTTCGCCCGGGGAAGGAGATGAGTCCCTTTATTTTAACGACGGATTATATTATCCGTCGCTATATATAGATACGGATAAAATCATCCGTCTCTAAGTTGGTCAACGAAAAAACCGGTTTATCCGTCGCTATAGTTAGCGACGGATAATATAATCCGTCTCTTTACTTTAGCGACTCCACTTTTCGCGACGTCCTACGTAGCGTTTCTAATGGGCGAAAGTGACTGATCTCTACCGTAGTTTTTCTTGTAGTGGTTATTGTCAAGCGTGTTGGAAGATACAAGATGGATTTACCCTCAGGCCAAAGATTAGAACTTGATAATGTTTATTACGTTCCTTCTATTGTCCGAAATATTATTTCCATTCTGTTGTTAGACAATTTGGATTTTTCCTTTCATTTTGCTAATAATACTTGTTATTTTTCGCACAATGGTATGTTTGGAAACACTCATCTTACGAATGGTTTATATTTATTCCAAAGTAGTCAAACGATATTTCATGTCGGAAACAAACAACCGACTTTGAGTAAGAAGAATAATCCATCTTACCGTTGGCATTGTAGACTTGGTCATATCAATGAAACACGAATTCAAAGTCTAAGAAAGTTGGAGTACTTAGAGCCATTCGATTTGAATCTTATGGAACTTGTGAATGTTGTGTAAAAGGTAAAATGACGAATAAACCCTTTACAGGAAAGCGCATTCGCGCCACCCGCTGCTTAGAGCTAATACATAGTGATGTATGTGGACCGTTTCCAGTCCAGGCGCGTGGAGGTTATTCTTACTTCGTTACCTTTACAGACGACTTCTCAAGATTCGGATACATTTATTTGATGAAACATAAATCTGAAACCTTTGAGAAGATTAAGGAGTTTAGGAATGAAGTCGAGAAAGAATTAAACTTAAGTATAATCAAACTTCGGTCTGATCGAGGAGGCAAATACTTAAGTCATGAATTTCTTAATTACTTAAAGGAAAATGGAATTCAATCGCAATGGACTCCTCCTGGAACGCCCCAGCTAAATGGTTTATTTGAGAGTAGAAATCGAACCTTGTTAGACATGGTAAGATCCATGATTGCATTCTCAACTCTTCCAAAATATCTGTGGGGATATGTGCTACAAACTGCAATCTATATTCTGAATCGTGTACCATCTAAATCAGTTGAGAAAAATCCATATGAGTTATGGACTGGGAAGCAGTCTACTTTTGACTATATGTGTGGGGGGGTTGCCCTGCACTTGTCAAAGTGATGCTCACTGGTAAATTAGATGAGACAAGTGTAAAGTGCTATTTCATAGGATACCCTCGTGAGATGAGAGTTTATGAATTCTATCTTATCGAAGATCATAGAGTGATCATATCCAGAAATGTGAAATTTTTGGAAGAAGAATATCTTCAAGAAGAGAGACTTGAAGATACATTAGAGCTTGAAGAAATTCAAGAAGATAGCACTGAAGAACACGAGCCTATTTTATGGACTCAAGTTCAGTGGGATCTTTTGAAGCTAATGATGGCAATGAAATGACACTTGCTAGGCATGTCATAGCCAGTGGGAGTCCTGTGAACCGTCCTACAGTTGGAACCACTCCGACAGAATCAACAGTCGATCAACCTGTGAAACAAGAGGAACAAGCACAACCTCCAGCAAGGGAACGAAGGCGTCAAACGCCAGCAGTTGTGCAGATACCCACTGAAAATGTTCGCGTTACACGAAGTCAAAAAAGAAGAGCACCAGAGACCCCAAGAGAAGACGATGTCCTCCGTAGGTCAAGGAGGAAGAAAAATTTGCCTCCACTGACAAACTTCATGATAGAAGACATAATAAGTGAACTTGATGTTGGTTTTTCAGATAGGGAAGACCCTATGGCTTACGCTGAGGCAATGCAAGATATTGACTAAGAGAGGTGGCAATAAGCCATGGAATTAGAAATTGACTCTATGTGTTGGGAATTTTAGTGAAACGAATGAGCTTTCAATTTTTTCGATGTATTGGTCATTTGGGTCCAACACGTTGGAAACAAGCTTTCCATGATCGTGTATTTCCATTCGTTAATGGATGTCACTAAGGCGTTAAGTCACTAAAATCTCGTGTGGTGAAAGGTGATTAATGCACATAGTGTGTTGATCGATACATGAATGAATTAAGTCGTTCAAATACGGTTGGTACCACTGTGCTAAAATTCATGGATAAAAGGCAAATGAGGTTTGCATAGATATATGCAAAATGCATTGTTGGAATGTTATTCATTTGTGTTTAATTGTAATTAATTTCTCAAAATTGACAAGTAAAATTAATTTACAAGTAAAACAACTTGAATTAGTGAATTTCTCAATATTTCACAAAGGTTTCCAACAAGAACAGGTGAAAAAAACGTTAATAGTGGAAAAATCACGTCTGCTAGGGTTTGAACCGCTAAGCTTTTGGATGTGAGAAGCCATCTATTGCCATTGGACCATTGCAACTCTTGGGAATAGTTTTGTTCAAAGTGACACTTATCCAATAATGTGGCAGGCGAAATTTTGCACCTTTTGGCATTTAGTTGAATAGTTTGCTACTATTCATTGAAACCTTTTGAAGGGATTTCATGCACCTTCATTGAAGCTTTTGAGAAGTATAAATATGGGAGTGGGGTTCATTCCCAAATACACATTTTTTGAAGATATTTGATACTTCTCTTTTCATTTGCTTTATCTTTGCACTCAATCATACTTAAAGTAAGGTCGCCAGATTCGACTATTTGGAGTGCTCCTTAGTCGTCTCAAGAGTAGTTTTATCCTGGGAGACCATTTTCCATTATTCCGTTAGCACCATGAGCGGGGCAAATATTGTCTTAAGGAGAGATGGTCAAACCATCGCCTCTACTCGCCATTTCTTGTTATTCGTTACCATGTTGGAGTTGCTTGAAGACATGATCCTTTAAGGCGCCAAGAAAGACAGGGAAGTTTACTTTGTAAATTCCTTTATTGTTATATTGTATCATATATTAATGTACAAGTTTCATTTATTATCTTGTTATCTCTCTCTTGTTCCATATTATAACTCTCACATTCCCCGCGTGAACACTGACTTTCCAACCATCTTAACACAATATTAATATTCTGTTTGTGGGTTGTTCGAAGGTGGAATGAAGTCAACAGACGCTAATGGATCATTGGAGAAGTAGAACCGAACATTTCAGGGAAGTAATCTATAGTACTATTAAACTTGAAAAAGTTTAATTTTATTTACTTGATTTTGGTTCACTTGATATGTATTCTGCCAAATGTTCCATGGACTAATAAAGCTTATGTCCACCAAGTTGTTTGACTATGGAATGTCATGCTGGCCCCACGTGAAATGTGCGTATCAATTCCTTGGTCCATGTTCATTTCGATGAATGGCAGTGTATGTGATAACTGTAACCGTGGCAAAAGTAATGTTATTGCGGCCAAGTCCCAAGTGAACGGATTCTGGTAGTAAAGGTTTGAAATTTAAGGGTGGATCGAGTGGAGAATTGCTATTAAAATAAAGAAACAAATTGGTGGAGCAAACATGTTTCATTTATTCAGAATAATGGTACGTTGCTATTTACAATTTATTGTGACTTTTTATTGTATATGCACTCTTCCTCTCTTGGAAACTTTCTTCTCTTGTTTTGGTGTGGAGGTTTTGCCTAATACGTTGGTATTAGATGGATTGCCTAAGCCCTTGATCTTAGATGGCTTACCTAAGATGATAATCTTAGAAGTGTTAGAATTCAAGTAGTTAAGTGGCTCTTGTATAAATTAAAGAAATACTATTTATTATACAACGAAGCCATGTTAAATGTGTAAATATTGAAATTTTGAGCAGACATTTTTCATAATTAAAGTTATGACAAACATTTCCCACACCTTGTTTCACATAATAAATCAAGATGACTTGTATCTTGATACATTGATGTGATGTTGAGAACATGAAATACTTCTTGATGAATATATCATAAACACCGATGTGGTAGGAATATGTGAATTACAAACATCGAGGCAAACTTATAGCAAAAATGGATACTTGGTATCTTGTATAACTTGCAATAAAGTCCACTTCCGAAGTGGTGTACTGGTTTGGAAAAACTTGCTTGTTCTAATTAAAGGTGGAAAAAGAAGTTCGACACGACTTTGTTCCTGTGGGGACTACTAGTCGATGCGTCTTCAACCTTGAAGCACGATTAACCACTCAATTCACCATGTAATTGTGAAAGCTAACTTGTCCAAACAAACCTTCTATTCTATGAGCATGCTTGTAAAGAATAGAAGATGGAGAAAGTGATTTAGTTACTTCATTGTTGTTAGCAACTTTGTGCTACATTTATCCAACACTGGTGTTGAGAATAGCAAGGTACTTGCAAAACTTAACCAACACATGTGTTGATGGAAACAATGGACTTGCTACGTCTATTTGCAATGAGATGGTTGTCGACTTTTGGTTTACCCAGAAAATATGGGGAGGGGCTATCCTAATGGCCAACAAATTCTGGACAAAATTTCTCACATGAATAACAACAAGACTCCATGTTAGGAAACTTGTAATTTTGATGAGCAATTAACCATGCTAAATTAAGGAAAGTCCAGTAACTAGTACTCTTAAGGTCCATAGGAATTTAGAATTTAAGGACATTGTAAAAGAGGAACGTTTGATGAAGACTTAGTGTAGGTACTAGTTAGGTGCTTTAGTTTTGCTGATGATGTACTTATTTTACACAAACGAACTATTGAAGCACTAGAACCGTTCCGAAACTTGAAGAATTCGAAGACTGAAGACTAAAGAAGATTTCTGAAGATGGTATCTACAAAGGCACATGTTGCTCAGAAAGTGGAAACTTCAGCAACATCTTGCATAAGTGAAAATCTAAATGACAGAGTAGATTGTGCTTGCTGAAACTGAGTCTGATCGCTTGCTGAAAAACATGTGTGACCTTCTTGCTGAAAGTACTTGCATTTGTGCTCCAACGTTCATATTTGAATTTCATTCAAATGAACATTAAATGCAGAAGTAAGCATGCGAAGAACATGAAGACTAGAAGACAAATAAAGGACGCTGATGAAAGTACAAAAGCAAGATAGTGACATCTTAAGGAACAAAGCCTTAGAATTTGAAATTCAAACGGCTCCCTTGATTCACTATAAATATAGGACATACGGCAAAGAGTAGAAGGGTGTCAACAACGTGATCAAACTCTCACTTGAGCTTAAACACTCAAATCCTTCTATACTCTTTACTGCCCATTGATCCGTTCCAAGACTTAAAGCTTGAAAAAGCTACTCGTGAAGAAGTAGAACATTCACGGCTAAGAAATTAGTTAAGTGTTCTTTCTTTCGAACAAGAACAAGTCTTGACACCAGAAACAACTTAACTTGTTTACTGCAAAGTATTCAAAGTTTTATTTCTTAGATTACTTGTTGTAGCTGAATAAGTTATACTCAAGTCATCTCATCCCAAACCTCTTTAACTAATAAACACCCTTTTTCAGGCGTGAAATTCAGGGGGAATTTAATCAAGCATAGTGTTGCTGATTATAAGTCCCAAGTTTGGTGGAGAACAAGGTTTCGTTCTCTAGTTAGGTTGGAAACGAAGCAAGTGTGCTTTGGTTTCTGTAGAATCGCTCTAGATAGGTGTTGTAAGGAACCTCAAACTTATCTTAGTGGATTCAGTCCCAGAAAGGAGAAAGTGGATTAGTTGAGAGATTACGCCACTCTCAGATACCACTATAAAAGTGTTTGTGTGATTTACTTTACTGCATTTAGTTTTCAGCAAGCTTATCTATCTATACACTGTCACTCTGCTCACTTGCTGAAACTATCATTTACTGAAAAGCACTTATTGTATAAAGACTTCCGCACTCTGTTTTTTAAGTATCAGTAAAACTCGTTACTGAAAAGTAACTAGTACTTGCTGAGAAAGTTAAGTATCAACAAACTCATTACTGAAAAGTAATAAGCCCTTGCTGAGAATGTTTTTAAACGACGAAAGTTTGAAAAGACTATTCACCCCCCCCCCCCCCCGCTAGTCTTTTCTTGTTGTTCAAAGGGACCAACAAGTGGTATCAGAGCTGAAGGTTCTTTAACCTTCAGCACTGAACCTAGATCCCCTTAGGTGCTTTCCGTAAATCACTCCCACTTGATCAGTTTGGTAGTCTTTTGCTGACAGGGTGTCTTTAGGAGACGCTCCCTTGCTGAAGTTTGAAAACTATGAAAAATGGCGAAACAACATGATGGTACATCTTGAGGCCATTAGTGATGAAATGGTCACTGTCATTAATGATGGACCTATCAAGATCACTAAACTTGAGAGAATCTTTCCTCACAAAACCACGGGTCCTACTGGTAAGGAAACTATCTTAGGAGAACCGGTTGACGTTGTCGTTCCAAAACCAAGAGAGGAATGGACTTCCGACGAAGCTAAGAGATTCCGTCTTGATGGCCAAGCAAGAAACATCATCATTCGATCAACTCCGGATACTATACAGTGCAAACTGTGGGGTGCCAAAACTGCTAAGGAAGCTTGGAAAATGGTTCAAGATCTTTGTGCTGGATCTGATAAAACCAAGGAAAACAAACTCGAAGTGTTGAAGTTAAAGTTACAGAACTTTAAACAAGGTACAAATGAGTCATTGGAAGACTTGGACTTCAGATTCACAACTCTAGTAAGTGAGATGGCTGCATTAGGAGTTGGAAATCTTTACTCAAATTCTGAGAAGGTGAAAACCGTTATCAGAAGTCTGAACCAAGAATGGATCCATACTAAGAATTTCTACTATAATCAAGGAATGCCAAACATCACACCTACAGAGTTGTTCTCTCATCTTGCTACTGTCAACTACGAAACAAAGCAAAGACAAAATGTGTTTGCTGAAAAATCGCAAAACATTGCTCTTGCTGCAAAGCCGTCATCTTCTGAAAAGAAGAATGATAAAGAGTCTGCTGATGAAAATGCTTTAGTTGTTAAAACCATGAAGACATTCATTAGTAAGGAACTTGAAAGACGAATAGCAAAAGAGAAGCTGAAAAAGCATCTTGGTAACAACTACCATAAATACAAGAATGAGGCTAGCTCGCTGAACAAGCAGGCTTAGCAACCAAATTCCTCTGAAGAACCAGCAGTTGGAAATGATCTCTGCTTTTACTGAAAAAAGCCTGGACACTTCAAAAACAATTTTCCTTTGCTGAAAGGTAAATCTGCGGAAAAGAAGAAGAAGTTCAAAAGGGCTTTTATTGCTGAAGAAAAGAAGAAACTTCAAGAAAAAATCGGTGCGTTGTGCATTGATACCAGCTCCGAAGACAGTGAGGTAGAAAGCTCAGACACTGAAGAAGAAGAATCCACTCTTGACGTAGAGATCGGCAAGGAAGTTTGTGGAATAGCTATGAAAGCTTATCCAGATGTGTCAAACTACGAATTCTACCTCATGGTCGGTCAGGTAAACAGTCCAACCTCAAACTCCGACTCAGAAAGTGAAGATGATATTGACCTTGATAGAATTCAAGAAGAAATCGAAAGATTTGAGAAAACTCTGAGCAAACAGCAAGAGAAACTACAGAATGCTGAAACTCTGACCAAGCAAACTACTGAAAAGTACGTATTGCTGAAAGAAGAGTCAGAAAAGAAAGATGCTGAAATATTGCATCTTAAGAAGTTGATTGCTGAAGCTACAGAGAAGAATTCTCAAATGGCAATAGAATTGGAAGAATATCAGTCCTCAATTCTAAAGTTACTTGCTGAAATACAAGAAATGAAAAAGATGAAAATCAATTTCAAATCTTATGCTGATGCAAGTAATACGCTGACTGAACTAAACTCTTATCTGAGAGATACATCTCAGAAAGAAGGTTTAGGTGCAACGTATGAAGGTGATGACGTAATAATCTTGAGGAAAGACAAATCACCAATTACCATTGTACGCGCAACTGATAGTGGTCAACCAGAACTCTATCAGATTGGTCAATCTAAGGTTGCTGAAAAATGCAATCAAGTACCTACGACCGTAAAGTCCGCTGTTGCTACTCAAAGTAACAAGACTTTAAAAGGAAAACAGGTTTCTGAAAAGCAATTTGTTAAGTCAAAAGGCAAGATTACTAAAAGTAATCAGAAGACCGTTGTTGACAAACCTGAATCAAGTAAGGTTGTTGAGACAAAAGCTCAGCATTCTCCAAAAATTGGACTCGATTTCAAAACCAAGCAAAGTCAACTTTTTCATGAGTATAAGCAAAGTCAGCAAAGATACTTCAAAGAGATGAATAAAACCAAGCCTAAGAGTTCTGACAAAACTCAAAACGCTAGGGCTAGAAGGAACCTTGCTAGAAAAGAACTTACTGAAAAGTATGTTCAGCAAAAAGGTCAACCGAGCAAGACACCACATCAGAAAGTGGATTTGATCAGCACGAATAAAAAGTCTTTCGGCTCAAAACCTCCTAGATCCTCAACAAGTAGAAAACAAGTCAAAATTGAAAAAAGTAAGACTTGGGTTTCCACTGGACGCATTCTTGAACATGTTAATGGACATCCAATATTGGATAATTAACTTGTTTGCTCTTGATTGTGCAGACTTCAGCCACGGAGACAAACAATGCAATCTGGCACTTTGACAGTGGTTGTGGAAAGCACATGACGGGCAACAAGAATAACCTTATAAACTATAGACGGTGGTCTAAAGGTCCAACAATAAGGTTTGCTGGTGGAGGCTTTGGTTCTACAAAAGGTTATGGTGACGTGAAGTTAGGATGCATTACCATTTCGGGAGTTCTTTATGTCAAAAATCTTAAGTTTAATCTTTTCAGCATGAGTCAATTCGCTGATAAAGGATACTTCATCAAAATCAAAAGTGATGAATGTAAACTTATAGACTTTGAGACAAAGAATGTTATTATGGTTGCTAGAAGATCAGGAGGTTTGTACACTGTAGATTGGTCTTCAGCAATCATTGAAAACTGCCTTGTCTCAGATCTCGATTGCCTTGCTGAAAAAGCATGGTTATGGCATAAACGAACAAGTCACCTAAACTTCAAGACGCTGAATAAGTTGTCTAAAAAGGCAATTGTAGTTGGATTACCTAAGGTTACTTTTAAGAAGGATGGTGTTTGCAATGCATGTCAGCAAGGAAAGCAAACCAAATCTTCTTTTAAGAACAAGGCAGTACTGTCAACTACAAAACCTTTACAACTCTTGCACATGGACTTGTTTGAATCTTCTTCAACAAGCTATGCTGGTAAGAAGTATGGTCTCGTGGTGGTAGATGACTATTCAAGATTCACTTGGGTAGTATTTATCAAGCACAAGTCTGAAACAAGGACTGAAATACCTAACTTGCTGAATAAGCTTGAAGTCATGAAAAATGACAAGGTAAAAGTCATAAGAACAGACCATGGTACTGAGTTTGTGAACCAGTACATAACTGAGTTTTGCACTTCAAAAGGCATACAACATCAGTTATCCTCAGTAAGGACACCACAACAAAACGGTGTTGCTAAAAGGAAGAATCGCACCCTAAAAGAAGCTGCAAGAACAATGCTTGTTGACACTGAAATAAGTGAAGCTTACTGGGTTGAAGCGATTAATACCGCCTGTTATACTCAAAAGGCAGACGAAGTGATATTTCTTGGTTACTCCTTGCATAGTAAAGCTTATAGAGTTTACAACAAAAATGCACAAAAGATCGAAGAATCAGTGCATGTTGTATTCTACGAAAAGTCACAAGGAGTGCCTGCTGAAGAAGAAATATCAGATTGTATGAAGAAGCTACTCATACACGAGCAAAGAACTGAATCTGATGCTAGGCAAATCAAGTCAATCGAACTAAATGATGATTCTGACAATGATTCTCCTCCCCCGAGTCATGACAAGATAAATATAGTTCATGACAAAGAATTTCCAGCAAAAGACGCAGTTGCTCCGGATGTTGATGAAACTATGCAACTTCATGTGCCTGCTGATGAGTTACCACAATCTAGCAATGCTGAACAAGCAGTTGCTGATGAACCAATCTCAGCAGAGCCACAACAAAATACCAGTAGTACTGAGCAAGTACATGTTGAAGAGTCACATGCTGATGAGCAAACTTATCCAAATCCAAAGAGCAGAAAACCTGTTAATAAATGGATTAGAGATCATCCCTCTACAGATATGATTGGTGATATTGAGAAGCGCCAAGTGACTTGATCCAAAGTATCTGCTACTCATGGACTTGCTGAAGAAGTAAATGTCGTAGAAGTAGAAGCTTTGTTCTCTTGCTTTGTTTCAGAAATTGAACCCAAGACCATAGAAGAAGCTTTAAAGCATTCTGAATGGATCAAGGCAATGCAAGAAGAACTGGATCAATTTGAAAGGAACAAAGTCTGGAAACTTGTACCCCTTGCTGAAGGCAAGAAAGCAATTGGTACAAAGTGGGTGTTCAAAAACAAGCTGAGTGAGTCTGGTGAAGTAACAAGGAACAAAGCACGTTTAGTTGCTCAAGGTTACTGTCAGACTGAAGGATTGGACTATGATTGATGAACGTGTATTTTACACTTTCATTTAAGTCTTTTTTCACCAATTTAGCAATCCTCTATGATAATTTAGCTATATTTTAGTGCATTTTATTAGAATAGTGTCACGTTTCCCTTTAGTTTGTATTTTACAGGTTTTGGGTGAAAAACGAGGTTTTCCGGGCAATTATATTGAAGAGGACGAAGAATTGGTGTTCCGAAGGCATTTTTGGAGTATCTAGAAGATTCCGAATAGGATTTGAAGTCCAGGGGTCGAGTCTGAAGGCTAAAAGGTCACTAGAAGGCAAAAACCGAGTCCGAAAAGGAAAATAAATCCGAAAACGCGTCGAAAACGCGTCAATTGCCGACAGAACCTCCCGGGCAATTCGCCCGGGACGTGGGGCGATTCGCCCCACACCAGGCGATTCGCCCGGTGTGTGGGGCGACTCGCCCCACACCTGCCGAACACCTATATATAGTTGCTCAGTTTTCTCCGTTTTTCATACTTTCTCAGACCTTTTCTCTCACCTTTCTCATTAGTTTTAGGTAGGAATTCTCCAGAGCCTGTTTTGGGGATTCTTAGCATAGGAGACACTTTTTCTTATCGTTTGGAGCTTGTAAGATCGCGATTCTTCGGAGATTGACAACCTTCGGTAACATTGTATCTTACAGTTTTTCTATTCATATTTATTTATCTTTCAACATGTCTTCATTCAATCTTGCTATGATTTTTGTTGATTGCATGCCATCTATGAGTAGCTAAATTTATCGTTGGTGATAGTATGTGATTTCTTAGCGAAGGGTTAATAATTATGCTGATGGCGGTAAAGCGAATCAGACTTTGAGTTATTGCTTTATTTCTTTGATCAATCTAAAACCTCTATCTTCGTGGTGTTGAATAATAACGGAACACAATTGGACAATTCATTGATCAAAGATCTCTATGCAAAACGATCGGGTACTTCATGCATGATTATTAACCTGCTATGCTTTGAATGATCATACTATCACTAATCTCCATTATCTGATAAGAAAAACCTTTGCTAAGTCGTCTGTTGATTTTATAGTTTAAGTTAGATTAGATAAAGCTAGTTATAGTCCTTAGAGATCGACACTCGAGGTTATTTTACTACTACACTACGGTTTTCGTTGTAGTTGTGAATTGCCTTTGGCTAAATACAAATTTATTTGATTAATTAGAATCTGACAAATTCCGGTTCATCAAATTGGCGCCGTTGCCGGGGACTATACTCCTTTTTTCTGTTTAGCTTTTTAATATTTTCAGCATTCAATTCCTAGTTCTAGTTGTTTTTATTTTCCTATTTAATCTCTCTCTGATACTCCTTTCCTAGCTTGTTACAGATAGTGTATGCGACATACACGATCTAGGGGAACACCGCTTGCTGATTCAATTGCTGAGATTGACAGAGTCTACCACCAAAGAAGGCGACTACTTCAAAGACGTGAACTAGAGGAAATAGAGGATACCGATTTCTTTGAATCTCTACACAGTCTTTTCAAGGAAATCGACAGAATGGCAGAAGCTAGACCACTGAAAGCATGGGTTCAACCCTCCAAGGATCATATGAGGGGACCGGCGATTGTTCTTTCGTCTGCAACTCGTGATCTGGAAATCAAGAACCACACGTTCCAACAACTTCCGAGGTTCTATGGCTTAGCAAGGGAAGATGTGATGGGGTACTTGCACGATATCGATGATTTCGTCAACCAACTCCCACGACCCGGAGCTGAAATGACAACGGATGAGTTGAGAATGAAGGTTTTTGCTATGGGGCTTGGCGACAGAGCCAAGTCACGGTTGAGTTCTCTACCGGCGGGCTCGCTAGACACTTGGGAGAATGTTTTTTCAGCTTTCATGGAGAAATACTTCCCTCACACCTTGACTACCGCGCTTAAGGCGCAAATCACTTGGTTCAAACAAGACTATGATGAGACCATCTACACCGCGTTTGAGAGGTTCCAAGACCTCATGAACAAGTGCCCTCACCATGGTTTTGAGCTTTCGGATCTAGTCCAACACTTCTACAATGGACTAACATTCGAGAACAAACAAGTGGTGGATTTCCAATGCCGAGGCAATATTTGGGAGGAAACCGCAGAAGCCATCTGGGCGGTTTTTGAAAGGCTTGCTAAGGGTTCGCAATTCAAGGATCCAAGAGAAATGGTTAGAAGACGTGGACCTGAAGCTCCACCTACTCAAGAGGCCCCTATGTATGGGGGGAATGGGGATCGATTCGAGTGCTTTACCAACGAGTTGAAACAAGTCCTCAAGAACTCCGCACGAACAGCTATGTCAAACGAAGTTTGCCGAATATGCAAGAACTATGGGCATGGAGCGCATATGTGTAGATCAGAGCTTGCATATGATGATGGCAATTGGGTTCAAGGAGGCGGAGAGGAAGCCTTTGCTACGGAATTTGGTACTCAAGAAGCTAGCTACGGACAAGACGGTAGGAATCCTCGGGGTGGATTTTGGAGAAGAGGATTCCGGACAATCAAGGATATGCACCGGCTAGCCAAACTTATGGCCCTAACCAAGACCGTAATAGGCTTAACTATGGTAATGATCACTGCGAAAATCCCGCTCCTAAAGAGCAACCGAAGTCGAAGACAAGTCTACTGATGGAGAACTTGCAAAAGATGGTTGATCACACCCAAAGTTTTCTCAAACGTTATGAAGAAGATTCTGAGAAGACTAGGGCGAGGCTTGATCGATTGGAAGAGAGCACTAGGCTTGCCCATCAAAAGATGCAAGAGTTGATCGACCGAGGAGCAAGTAAGGAGCAAGGGAAGCTGCCTAGCAACACTGAGAAGTCGATGTCCATTACCTTGGTGGGTGATCTACCTGTCGAAATCACCATCAAGAAGGTTGCCAAGGAAGATGAGAAGGACCTTGGTTCTGATGAGAGTGAGGAGGAGCAAGAGGATCCCGAGCCAATCCCTCAAAGTTTTGATGTTAAGGTCGGGATTGGTGAACTTGAAGATGTTCATGCTACACTAGACACGGGATCTTACTCTAATGTGCTCCCAATGGATGTGTTTGAGAAGAGTAGCCTTGGAAAACTATCTGAGCATAAGGCTATTGTGCAACTGGCGGATGGATCCTTTGTGAGACCCGAAGGCGTTGTGAAGAACGTATTGGTTAAGATTGATGAAGCATCTGTGCACACCAATTTTGTAGTTATGCCAGCGTCTACACCTGGGATGGGGGATGTTGTTCTCTTGGGGCGAACGTTCTTGACTAAACTACGCTCCGTGATAGACATCTACCGAAGGACTTGCACCATTGAGGTGGATGGCAAGCGACATGTGTTGCGAGCCATATCTGATCCACCTGATGCTTCTCACACCATTAACTACTGTGGTCTTGCTGTCTATGTTCATTCTTATTCACAGGTTCGTGGCATGAGGAGAAGATCCATGAAGGGGAAGTCTAGTGCCCTCAAGAAGAAGAGCTAGGCGCAAGGAGTCGAGTCAAAGACTATAAACAATGGCGCTATCCGGGAGGCAACCCGGAGTTTTTATCGCTTTTTTACCGCTTTATTGCATGCATTCATACATTGAACAATTTGCTTTTCATATGTGAATTTGTTCGTCTCTGTATCGTATGTGCTTATGTTTTTGTTTGAGTGAACTTTTTCGAGTGGTTTTATGAGTAAAATGGTTTTCGGAGACTAAAAAACCGCGTTTTTTCAAAAGTTTTGTCTCCCCACCTCCTGAGGTGGGGGGCGAATCGCCCCCCATGGGGGACGAATCGGCCCACATGTCCAGAGAGCTCCGCGCTCTCTGGACGTGCGCGGCGATTGGCCCCACATGTGGGGCGATTGGCCCCACACCCGGAGCGACTCGCCCCATGGGACCTGAAGAATAAAAACGGGAGAAAGCTCCCATTTCTTCATTTTTCTTCATCTTCTTCACTTCTTACTCCAAAAATTCCCAAAATTTCAAAATCTCTTCAATCCTTCGTAAAATCTTCATTACTCCATCAAATTGTGTGTTCTTTAGCTTCAATCGAAGCCCATTACGTGCTCTTTCTTTTCATCCGAACAAATTTCTTCCTAGTTCATTCAATCTTCGGATTTGAGGTAATCTCACATGAACCCTAATTTTCAAATTTGGGTTTTTTTTTTTGATTTATGCTTCAATTAAGCTTATATGATGTATGGGTTGATGATTTGTGTGATTAGAAACGTTATTCACTATCAATTGCATGTTAAATTATGCTTGGTTTGTTGGATTGAGAATTTTGCCTACTAGATGTCTATGTCTTAAGGTGCAATGTTTCTTTTCTTTTCATTCCATGTTTAAACTTGTGTTTGATGATGTGATAATGATGGGCATGTTGGTAGAATGCATGATTGATGAAGTTGAGGATTTATGATGCTAGATTTTTTGCTACTATGGTATGAATTGAGCCTTATGATTCAAGGCTATTTGTTGTCTAGCAAGAGCCTAATGTGATATGTGCATGTAGTAGTTACATTGATATGTTGCATGTTGAAGTAGCTAGACTAGACATGGATGTTTTGAGGAGTTCAATTGTTGTAGATATCACTCGTATATTCACTCTTGCATTTGCATATGCATAAGTCTGTTTTGTGTCATACAAGATACTAATTGCTGTTTGTAGGAATCATGGCTCCACGAGGATCGAAGAAAGCTGGCTCAAGCAAGAAGGGTGAGGGGGAAGCATCAAGCTCCCAACCTTCCCATGAGCTGTACGAGTTGTCTCTAGCCGAGATAGATGTCCGTCAGAGGCTCGAAGCGGAGCTAGCTCAAGGTGGGCGATCGATTATACTGAACAGAAGGGTAGACATTCCGGATGAATTAGCTCACAGGGCGGGGTACAGGACACTCTCCCGTTTGGAAAGGAAAAGGAATTGGGGTTGGTATACTTCCAACCGATTCAAGGGGTACGATACGAGCCTCCTCCATCAGTTCTATGCTGGATATACTGATCTTGAGGAGAAGGAGGGGGTACTCGTTCGAGGCATAATTGTGCCATGGACGCCGACCTCAATTTCTGCATTCATCCATCTTGGGGAACGGGAGTTCACAAGAAGCAACCACGCCTACGAGTATTCAAGGGCCACTAGGGGGATCGGAAGTGCCATCACAGATGTGATTTGCAACAGGGAGTATAGGTATCCAGATACCGAAGCACAACCTGCACGGATCCATTAGAGTGACCTTAGCATCGAGGCTAAGGTGGTTATGAAATTCGGCATTTTCAACTTGATCCCTAGAAAGAATGACACGTGGATACAACCGAATTATGCCGAGCTCCTCTACTGCTTGATAGGCAAGCATCGAATAGAAATCGGTCAGATCATGTATGCCGAATATGAGCGCCATTGGGAGAAAAAGAAGAAGCCCTTCATTTTTCCGAGCTTCATCACAGCATATTGCAAATATTACGGGGTCGAGGACATTGATGAGGGGAATTGCGAGGTCGCTGCCCTTTCCCCTTCAACTATCGATGTGCAGCTAATTAGGTATCAAATGAAGAACCCCACGGCTGCTGCTGCTGATGTTGAAGCTCCATTTCAAGAAACTGATTCTGATGATGAAAATGATTATGAGGATGCTATGGAAGCTGACGATGGCCGAGATCCTATCCCGGATATTCCTTTTGTCCATAGAGCACCACATGCACAGCCTCGAGTACCACATGGGTCTCAAGGTTTTGACTTCTCTGATTTTCTGGCCCACTTCGATGCTAGTGTTGCAGCCTTTACCACTACTGTCCAAGGAATGCGACATGACCTTGATGGACACATTGCCCAGCGCAACCGCGATCGGGAGATGATTGAGGAGCATCGCCGGAATGAGAGGCAGATAATGTGGGAGCAGCAACAGCTCATCCAGCAGCAACAGGATCTCCTGTCTAACATGTGGAGGGACAATAATGGGGATGACAATCCCGATAATTAGTCTTTTCGCATGTCCGCTCTCAGCCGACCGAGGCCAAACCGTTGGGTAACATCTAGTATCACTTTTTATTTACTCATTCTCTTTTGCTAGGGACTAGCTTAAGTTTCATGGGGGGGATGGGATGTGAACAATGATGTTAAGTATTGTTTGGCTTTGTGTGAGTATCTTGTTTTTTGTTGGCATTTGCACGTTTACTGCTTTCTTAGATTTTAGTTGCATACACTACTTTCATCCTAGGATAGTCATGCATGTTTTATGTGGAGTTTATTGACAAATTTTTTGAACCTTTTTATTGGGTAGATTAACTAATTATGACATTAATCATATGCTTCATCTCTATGAATTTGTTTGAGGTTTTTCTCGCTTGGTTTGTCGCATTTATGTATTGCACTTAGTTAAGCTTGGTAGTCTCGACATCACTTAGTGGTGTTTTCTCTACTGCGGTTCACGAAGGCCTTTATAATAGGATGATGCATGCTAGGGTCTTATGGTTGTTTACCCGAGTAATTATGTACCTAAGAGGCAACAAGTCTTCACCTTGCTTTGAGATTTCTAAATGCCTAGGAAGGAGGTAGTGTGAGATTGTGTGATCCTTTGTTTGCAACCTATTCTTTCGAATAGGTTTGGGAGGGGGTTACGCTATCATTAGACTTGTTTTTCACTTTTTAGTGTGTGTTGTGATTTTTATTTTTCTTTTTCCTTTTTCATAAATTTTGTACTCCAACCTATTATTTCGAATAGGTTTGGGGAGGTCGTTTTTGTGTAATTTTTGTTTTGTTTTTCGTTGTGCTACTGCTGGCTAAAAAAAAATCGAAAAAAGAAGAAGAAAAATTCCAGAAAAAAAAAAGAAAAAAAAACAGGAAAAGAAAAAAAAAAAGAAAAAAAAAAAGACCCCAAAAAAGCAAGGAAGGGTCCAAAAAGAGCCAAAAAGCAGTTTAGCAAAGTGTTTGTCTCATTTTTCAATACTTGTAATGTTCGTAATCGAGTTGTAATTTTCTATCTTTTCTTTTTGTTTGAGTGTCATCTGTTCCAGACCACCCTCGTCCTGCCATTCAGGAAGTGGTGAATAGCTTAAGGCTTTGCTTGAGAGATGGGTAGAATAAGGGAGTGTTATCTTTTTAGGGAACCCTCCTTCGTTTGATGAGAGCCAGTATTGGTTCGACCTCTTTGAGGAAAAGTCTTAACTTGGTGAACAGTTGTAAGTCCTCAGTTTCATAGGAACGGGGACAACCATTCGTATTTTAACATGTTTCATTACGTCGTCACTGACTAGGTCAAGGTAGAGAATGTTACGAGAGACTATCTTGTCTTGACATAAGTGCTTATGTGAATATGTATGAGTCAATCGAGGCATTTTTCAACCAATATCCATGTTATGATTTGTATGGTTTTTGTTCATATGTTTTTTGATAGATTCAATAGATTAGTTCATTTCATTTGGCATGAGACTCCATTTTTTGTGTTGCATTGTTTTTTGCATTAGAATCTAGCTTAGTTGCTTGAGGACAAGCAAAGGTTCGGTTTGGGGAGTTTGATGAACGTGTATTTTACACTTTCATTTAAGTCTTTTTTGACCAATTTAGCTATCCTCTATGATAATTTAGCTATATTTTAGTGCATTTTATAAGAATAGTGTCACGTTTCCCTTTAGTTTGTATTTTACAGGTTTTGGGTGAAAACCGAGGTTTTCCGGGCAATTATATTGAAGTGGACGAAGAATTGGTGTTCCGAAGGCATTTTTGGAGTATCTAGAAGATTCCAGATAGGATTTGAAGTCTAGGGGTCGAGTCTGAAGGCTAAAAGGTCACTAGAAGGCAAAAACCGAGTCCGGAAAGGAAAAGCAATCCAAAAACGCGTCGAAAACGCGTCAATTGCCGACAGAACCTCCCGGGCGATTCGCCCGGGACGTGGGGCGATTCGCCCCACACCAGGCGATTCGCCCGGTGTGTGCGCCCCACACTTGCCGAACACCTATATATAGTTGCTCAGTTTTCTCCGTTTTTCATACTTTCTCAGACCTTTTCTCTCACCTTTCTCATTAGTTTCAGGTAGGAATTCTCCAGAGCCTATTCTGGGGATTCTTAGCATAGGAGACACTTTTTCTTATCATTTTGGAGCTTGTAAGATCGCGATTCTTCAGAGATTAACAACCTTCGGTAACATTGTATCTTACAGTTTTTCTATTCATATTTATTTATCTTTCAACATGTCTTCATTCAATCTTGCTATGATTTCTGTTGATTGCATGCCATCTATGAGTAGCTAAATTTATCGTTGGTGATAGTATGTGATTTCTTAGCGAAGGGTTAATAATTATGCTGATGGCGGTAAAGCGAATCAGACTTTGAGTTATTGCTTTATTTCTTTGATCTATCTAAAACCTCTATCTTCGTAGTGTTGAATAATAACGGAACACAATTGGACAATTCATTGATCAAAGATCTCTATGCAAAACGATCAGGTACTTCATGCATGATTATTAACCTGCTATGCTTTGAATGATCATACTATCACTAACCTCCATTATTTGATAAGAAAAACCTTTGCTAAGTCGTCTGTTGATTTTATAGTTTAAGTTAGATTAGATAAAGCTAGTTATAGTCCTTAGAGATCGACACTCGAGGTTATTTTACTGCTACACTACGGTTTTCGTTGTAGTTGTGAATTGCCTTTGGCTAAATACAAATTTATTTGATTAATTAGAATCTGACAAATTCCGGTTCATCAATGATGAGTCTTATGCACCAGTTGCAAGATTGGATGCAATTAGAGTTTTATTGGCCTTTGCTGCTCACAATGACTTCATTGTTTATCAAATGGATGTTAAAAGTGCATTCTTAAATGGTGAACTTGCGGAAGAAGTCTACTTGGAACAACCCCCTGGCTTTGAACTTCCCTCAGAAACCAAGATGGTATACAAGCTTCAGAAAGTTGTATATGGTCTAAAGCAAGCACCAAGAGTTTGGTATGATACCTTATCTAAGTTCTTGCTGGATAATGGTTTCAAGAAAGGTGAAGTTGACAAAACTTTGTTTACCATGAACCATGATGGTAAAATACTCTTAGTTCAGATTTACGTGGACGACATAATATTTGGATCTAAGGACAAGCAACTTTGTGATGATTTTGCCAAACTCATGACAAACAAATTTGAAATGAGCATGATGGGTAAATTGAATTATTCCCTAGGATTGCAAGTCAAGCAACTCAAGGATGGAATATTCATAAATCAAGCAAAGTATGCGAAGGAAATGCTCATAAAGTTTAGGATCAAAGAGGAAGAAAAACCTGAAAAGATCCCTATGAGTGTTGGTACCAAATTGGGATATACTAAAGAAGATAAATGTGTTGAAGAACACAAGTATAGGAAGCTCATTGGTTCCTTGTTGTATTTAACAGCAAGTAGACCTGACATTCAGTATGCTGTTTGTGTGTGTGCAAGATTCCAATCTAATCCAAGAGAATCACACTACAAAAAGGCACTTAAGATACTGAAATATGTCAAAGGTACAGTCAATGTTGGATTATGGTATCCTAAAGATTCTGGACTTGAATTGGTTGGTTATTCTGATGCTGGTCATGGAGGATCAACTCTTGATAGAAAAAGTACTTCTGGAACTTGTCAGTTTCTAGGTACTAGATTAATATCATGGTTCAGCAAGAAGTGAACCTGTGTTGCCAATTCATCTACTGAATCTGAGTACATTGCGGCTGGTTGTTGCACAGCTCAAATCTTATGGATTCAGCAACAATTAAGAGATTATGGTATTTCTGCAAAGAAAACACAAATCTTTTGTGATAATACAAGTGCTATTGCTATCACGCAAAATCCTAAGTTCCACTCAAGGACAAAGCACATTGATATTAGACATCATTTTATTAGAGATCATGTGGAAAAAGGAGACATTGAGGTTGTGAAAGTAGGTACCGATGATCAACTTGCTGACATCTTTACCAAGCCCCTACCAGATAATAGATTCGCAATGCTAAGGTATAACCTTGGATTGATTGAATTACCTCAATAGTAAGGGATACAAGCAGATTGCTGAAACAGGCATTCAGCAAGCCAAAGTATGCTTACTTGTATAAAGGTCCTTCCACTGATTTCTACTAAAAGAAATGATAGTTCACTACATGATTGATGAAACAGGCATTCAACAAGTAATTCCTTCAAAACGGGTATTTGTTAGGAAACTTGATAAATTGCTGAGACGGGCACTTAGTAAGAGAAAAACCTTAAGGATAGCTGAAACGGGCATTCAGACAATCAAAGATACTGAAACAGGTATTCAAGTATCAAAGGAAAAACCTGAGACGGGAACTCAGCAAAGAGCAAGAACACTTCTCGGATTTTACCAAAAGATATCTCAAGGTAAAAAGAATTTACTGAGACGGAAATTCAGAAATATCTTTTAACTTAAAGAAATATGAGATATTTGATTAAGGGGGAACTTTCAGCAAATACAAGGCTTGTTACCTAAAAAGGTAAGTGCCAAAGTCAAATTTGTCCAAATTCGCTGAAAAGATTCTTATTTACTTCAGCAAGCAATTAGCGCTGCGGTAAAATGGATCAAATCCCGTGAATCAAGGTAAAATCAATTTGTGACGTTAATCGTGACACAAATAAACTCGCTGTTAATCATGACATGAAATACAATCGTGGCCATTGATTTAAATTAGATTTTGATCTGACGGTTAATATTACAAAGAGAAAGTGTGCTCTGACGGTTTTTGTTAGTGGACCACTACGCATTTAATGCAAAGGCTCCACTAACGCAGTTGAATCTCTGTTTTACCCTTGCTGAGAACTCAAAACCGTTTGAGCTTCTTGCACACCAGAGATACTATATAAACAAAGAGTTAGAGAAAGACAAAATTCTTTAACTCACATTTCCTTTCTCTTCAAATTTTATAGCATGTGCCCTGAATTCACTGTACCTCCGGTAAAAAAGCAAGTTAATCTTTTTCGTACATTTCTACCGCTATATAAGAAATGGCTCCAAAGAGACAATCCTCTAAGACCTCAAAGTCATCGAAAGCTGATAGTGCTGGGAAAAGCACTACTCCGGTTGAAACTCCGGCAATCAACACAGTGAAAATTGTGTTGAAAAATGACCGAATAACGGAGAGACCTATGCCGCCTGCATATCTTGACACTGCAAAGTGTGAACAGATGATGCAATGGGGCGGATTTGCCAAAGAGAAGTATATAAGATACTTCTATGAACAAGATTTAGATGAAGAAAATGAAGAGGCACTAAACTTGATAAATCAACAAGGCCTTCTTTTCTTCATAACTGCTCGCCCTAAGAAAGTGAGTATGTTAGATGCTATGGAATTCTACAATAATGTAGAAATCCAAACTCTCACTGATGGACAAGGAGTCACTGAAAAAGTGATTTCTACCACAGTTCAAGGTGTGCAAATCATCCTGAAATGGATTGATTTAGCCAACATCTTTCAGATTCCAACTACTGGAACTGAAGATTACATCACTGCCACTGATGAAGAAATAGAAGCCTTCTACAGTGATGTCAGAAATGAAAGAATAAAGAAAGGCGAGATTGCTCCCGTCACTTGGACAAAGCACGTAAAAAGGAAGCATCTTTGCCATTCACTTGGTCTAGTAGCTCTGCTACTCATCAAAGTCTTAGACTCCCAAGTTGGAGGAATTGACCAAGTAGGCTTGAGAAGGTGGCCTTTGCTGATGCATATACATGAGAACAAAACTGAGCTCAACTGGGCTAAGTACATTTTCAACAGACTTGTTGATTGTGTTACTAAATTTAAGGTAAAGGTTGAAGTTAACAAAGTCTCACCTACCTTCCCAGTCATTAATGGACTAAAAATATGCTATATCCTTGAACACTTCAGGATTCAGCTGAGAAACCCATTGTCGATTAAGAAATCAGTATGCAATGTGGGAAGTGCCTTCTACAAGCAAAATGGACCTAAGCTTGCTGACAAGAAGTCAAAGCAGACAACAGCTGCAGATTGATGAACGTGTATTTTACACTTTCATTCGAGTCTTTTTTCACCAATTTAGCTATCCTCTATGTTAATTTAGCTATATTTTAGTGCATTTTATTAGAACAGTGTCACGTTTCCCTTTAGTTTGTATTTTACAGGTTTTGGGTGAAAAACGAGGTTTTCCGGACAATTATATTGAAGTGGACGAGGAATTGGTGTTCCGAAGGCATTTTTGGAGTATCTAGAAGATTCTGGATAGGATTTGAAGTCTAGGGGTCGAGTCTGAAGGCTAAAAGGTCACTAGAAGGCAAAAACCGAGTCCGAAAAGGAAAAGAAATCCAAAAACGCGTCGAAAACGCGTAACCTGCCGACTGGAGGTCCCGGGCGATTCGCCCGGGACGTGGGGCGGTTCGCCCCACACCAGGCAATTCGCCCGGTGTGTGGGGCGACTCGCCCCACACCTGCCGAACCTCTATATATAGTTGCTCAGTTTCTCCATTTTTTCATACTTTCTCAGACCTTTTTTCTCACCTTTCTCATTAGTTTTAGGTAGGAATTCTCCAGAGCCTGTTCTGGGGATTCTTAGCATAGGAGATACTTTTTCTTATCGATTTGGAGATTGTGAGATCGCGATTCTTCGGAGATTGACAACCTTCGGTAACTTTGTATCTTACAGTTTTTCTATTTATATTTATTTATCTTTCAACATGCTTTCATTCAATCTTGCTATGATTTCTGTTGATTGCATGACATCTATGAGTAGCTAAACTTATCGTTGGTGATAGTATGTGATTTCTTACCGAAGGGTTAATAATTATGCTGATGGCAGTAAAGCGAATCAGACTTTGAGTTATTGCTTTATTTCTTTGATCTATCTAAGCCCTCTATCTTCGTAGTGTTGAATAATAACGGAACACACTGGATAATTCATTGATCAAAGATCTATATGCAAAACGATCGGGTACTTCATGCATGATTATTAACCTGATATGATTTGAATGATCATACTATCACTAACCTCCATTATCTTGATATGAAAAACCTGTGCTAAGTCGTCTGTTGATTTTATATTTTAAGTTAGATTAGATAAATCTAGTTATAGTCCTTAGAGATCGACACTCGAGGTTATTTTACTACTACACTACGGTTTTCGTTGTAGTTGTGAATTGCCTTTGGCTAAATACAAATTTATTTGATTAATTAGAATCTGACAAATTCCGGTTCATCAAATTGGCGCTGTTGCCGGGGACTATACTTCTTTTTTCTGTTTAGCTTTTTTATATTTTCAGCATTCAATTCCTAGTTTTAGTAGTTTTTATTTTCCTATTTAATCTCTCTCTGATACTCCTTTCCTAGCTTGTTACAGATAGTGTATGCGACATACACGGTCTAGGGGAACACCGCTTGCTGAATCAATTGCTGAGATCGACAGAGTCTACCACCAAAGAAGGCGACTACTTCGAAGACGTGAACTAAAGGAAATAGAGGATACCGATTTCTCTGAATCTCTACACAGTCTTTTCAAGGAAATCGACGGAATGGCATAAGCTAGACCACCGAAAGCATGGGTTCAACCCTCCAAGGATCGTATGAGGGGACCGGCGATTGTTCTTTCGTCTGCAACTCGTGATCTGGAAATCAAGAACCACGCGTTCCAACAACTTTCGAGGTTCTATGGCTTAGCAAGGGAAGATGTGATGGGGTACTTGCACGATATCGATGATTTCGTCAACCAACTCCCACGACCCGGAGCTGAAATAACAACGAATGAGTTGAGGATGAAGGTTTTTGCTATGGGGCTTGGCGACAGAGCCAAGTCATGGTTGAGTTCTCTACCGGCGGGCTCGCTGGACACTTAGGAGAAGGTTTTTTCAGCTTTCATGGAGAAATACTTCCCTCACACCTTGACTACCGCGCTTAAGGCGCAAATCACTGGGTTCAAACAAGACTATGATGAGACCATCTACACCGCGTTTTAGAGGTTCCAAGACCTCATGAACAAGTGCCCTCACCATGGTTTTGAGCTCTCGGATCTTGTCCAACACTTCTACAATGGACTAACCTTTGAGAACCAACAAGTGGTGGATTTCCAATGCCGTGGCAATATTTGGGAGGAAACTGCGGAAGTCGTCTGGGGCGTTTTCGAAGGGCTTGCTAAGGGTTCGTAATTCAAGGATCCAAGAGAAATGGTTAGGAGACGTGGACCTGAAGCTCCACCTACTCAGGAGGCCCCTATGTATGGGGGGAATGGGGATCGATTCGAGTGCTTTACCAATGAGTTGAAGCAAGTCCGCAAGAGCGCCACTGGAACATCTGTGTCGAACGAAGTTTGCCGAATATGCAAGAACTATGGGCATGGAGCTCATATGTGTAGATCGAATCTTGCATATGATGATGGCAATTGGATTCAAGGAGGCGAAGAGGAAGCCTTTGCTACGGAATTTGGTACTCAAGAAGCTATCTACGGACAAGATGGTCGGAATCCTCGAAGTGGATTTTGGAGAAGAGAATTCCGAAACAATCAAGGATATGCACCGGCTAGCCGAACTTATGGCCCTAACCAAGACCGTACTAGGCTTAACTATGGCAATGATCACTGCGAAAATCCCGCTCCGAAAGAGCAACCGAAGTCGAAGACAGCTCTACTGATGGAGAACTTGCAAAAGATGGTTGATCACACCCAAAGTTTTCTTAAACGTTATGAAGAAGATTCTGAGAAGACTAGGGCGAGGCTTGATCCATTGGAAGAGAGCACTAGGCTTGCCCATCAAAAGATGCAAGAGGTTATTGACCGAGGAGCAAGTAGGGAGCAAGGGAAGCTGCCTAGCAACACTGAGAAGTCGATGTCCATTACCTTGGTGGGTGATCTTCCTGTTGAAATCACCATCAAGAAGATTGCTAAGTGTGAGTGTTGCAACGATAAAGAACCCCCACTAGCCAAGGAAGAAGAGAAGGACCTTGGTTCTGATGAGAGTGAAGAGGAGCAAGAGGATCCCGAACCAATCCCTCAAAGTTTCGATGTTAAGGTCGGGATTGGTGAACTTGAAGATGTCCGTGCTACACTAGATACGGGATCTTACGCTAATGTGCTCCCAATGAATGTGTTTGAGAAGAGTAGCATTGGAAAACTATCTGAGCATAAGGCTATTGTGCAATTGGCGGATGGATCCTTTGTGAGACCCGAAGGTGTTGTGAAGAACGTATTGGTTAAGATTGCTGAAGCTTCTGTGTACACCAACTTCGTAGTTTTGCCGGCGTCTACACCTGGGATGGGGGATGTTCTTCTCTTGGGGCGAACGTTCTTGACTAAACTACGCTCCGTGATAGACATCTACCGAAGGACTTTCACCATTGAGGTGGATGGCAAGCGACATGTGTTGCGAGCCATATCTGATCCACCTGATCACTTCAATGCTTCTCACACGATTAACTACTGTGTTCTTGCTATCTATGTTCATTCTTATTCACAGGTTCGTGGCATGAGGAGAAGATCCATGAAGTGGAAGTCTAGTACCCTCAAGAAGAAGAGCTAGGCGCAAGAAGGAGTCGATTCAAAGACTATAAACAATGGCGCTATCCGGGAGGCAACCCGGAGTTTTTATCGCTTTTTTACCGCTTTATTGCATGCATTCATACGTTGAACAATTTGCTTTTCATACGTGAATTTGTTCGTCTCCGTGTCGTTTGTGCTTATGTTTATGTTTGAGTGAACTTTTTCGAGTGTTTATCATGAGTAGAAGGGGTTTTCGGGGATAAAAAACCGCATTTTTCGAAAAAAATCGTCTTCCCACCTCTAGGGTTGGGGGGCTAATCGCCCCACACACGAGCGACTCGCCCCGTGGTTCCAGCAAGAAGAAAAACGGGGTCACCCCCCATTTTCCTCCATTCTCCATCTCTTTCACCTTCTTACTCCTAAAAATCTCAAATATTCAAAATTTCTTCAATCCTTCATTAAATCTTCAATTTTCCACCAAATTGTGTGTTCTTTAGCTTCAATCGAAGCCCATTACGTGCTCTTTCTTTTCATCCGAACAAATTTCTTCCTAGTTCATTCATTCTTCGGATTTGAGGTAATCTCACATGAACCCTAATTTTTCAAATTTGGAGTTTTTTTGATTTATGCTTCAATTAAGCTTATATGATGTATGGGTTGATGATTTGTGTGATTAGAAACGTTATTCACTATCAATTGCATGCTCAATTATGTTTGGTTTGTTGTATTGAGAATTTTGCCTACTAGATATCTATGTCTTAAGGTGCAATGTTTCTTTTCCTTTCATTCCATGTTTAAACTTGTGTTTGTTGATGTGATAATGATGGGCATGATGGTAGAATGCATGATTGGTGAAGTTGAGGATTTGTGATGCTAGATTTTTTGCTACTATGGTATGAATTGAGCCTTATGATTTAAGGCTATTTGTTGTCTAGCAAGAGCATAATGTGATATGTGCATATAGAAGTTACAATGATATGTTGCATGTTGAATAGCTAGACTAGACATGGAGGTTTTTAGGAGTTCGATTGTTGTAGATATCACTCGTATGTTCACTCTTGCATTTGCATATGCATAAATCTGTTTTGTGTCATACAAGATACTAATTGTTGTTTGTAGGAATCATGGCTCCACGAGACAAGAAGAAAGCTGGCTCAAGCAAGAAGAGTAAGGGGGCAGCATCAAGCTCCCGACCTTCCCACGAGCTGTTCGAGTTGTCTCTAGCCGCAATCGATGTCCGACAGAGGCTCGAAGCGGAGCTAGCTCAAGGTGGGCGATCAATTATACCGGACAGAAGGATAGACATTTCGGATGAATTAGCTAACAGGGCGGGGTACAGACGCTCTCCCGTCTGGCGAGGAAAAGGAATTGGGGTTGGTATACTTCCAACCAATTCAAGAGGTACGATAAGAGCCTCCTCCATGTGTTCTATGCTGGATACACTGATCTTGAGGAGAAGGAGGGGGTACTCGTTCGAGGCGTAATTGTGCCATGGACGCCGGCCTCGATTTCTGCATTCATCCATCTTGGGGAACGGGAGTTCACCGGAAGCAACCACTCCTACGAGTATTCAAGGGCCACTAGGGGGATCGGAAGTGCCATCACAGGTGTGATTTGCAACAGGGAATATAGGTATCCAGATACCGGAGCACAACCTCCACGGATCCATCAGAGTGACCTTAGCATCGAGGCTAAGGTGGTTATGAAATTCTGCATTTTCAACTTGATCCCTAGAATGAATGACACGTGGATACAGCCGAATTATGCCGAGCTCCTCTACTGCTTGATAGGCAAGCATCAAATAGACATCGGCCAGATCATGTATGCCGAATATGATCGCCATTGGGAGAAAAAGAAGAAGCCCTTCATTTTTCCGAGCTTCATCACAACATATTGCAAATATTACGGGGTCGAGGACATTGATGAGGGGGATTGCGAGGTCGCTGCCCTTTCCCCTTCGACTATTGATGTGCAGCTAACTAGGTATCAAATGAAGAACCCCACGGCTGCTGCTGCTGATGTTGAAGCTCCATTTCAAGCAACTGATTCTGATGATGAAGATGAGGATGCTATGGAAGCTGACGATGGTCGAGTTCCTATCCCGGATATTCCTTATGTCCATAGAGCACCACATGCACCGCCTCGAGTACCACATGGGTCTCAAGGTTTTGACTTCTCTGATTTTTGGGCCCACTTCGATGCTAGTGTTGCAGCCTTGACCACTATTGTCCAAGGAATGCGACATGACCTTGATGGACACATTGCCCAGCGCAACCGAGATTGGTAGATGATTGAGGAGCATCGCCGGAATGAGAGGCAGATAATGTGGGAGTAGCAACAGCTCATCCAGCAGCAACAGGATCTCCTGTCTGACATGTGGAGAGACTATTATGGGGATGACAATCCCGATAA
This sequence comes from Plantago ovata, assembly GCA_028274465.1. Classification (NCBI taxonomy): domain Eukaryota; kingdom Viridiplantae; phylum Streptophyta; class Magnoliopsida; order Lamiales; family Plantaginaceae; genus Plantago; species Plantago ovata. The sequence goes on from CM051457.1 coordinate 54,406,415, forward strand.
TTAGTCTTTTCGCATGTCCGCTCTCAGCCGACCGAAGCCAAACCATTCGGTAACATCTAGTATCACTTTTTATTTACTCATTCTCTTTTGCTAGGGACTAGCTTAAGTTTCATAAGGGGGATGGGATGTGGACCATGATGTTAAGTATTGTTTGGCTTTGTGTTAGTATCTTGTTTTTTATTTGCATTTGCACGTTTACCGCCTTCTTAGTTTTTAGTTGCATACACTACATTCATCCTAGGATAGTCTTGCATATTTTATGTGGAGTTTATTGCCAAATTTTTGAACTTTTTGTAAGAAAATACGGTCAGAGTTACCCCTAGGGTACGCAGTGGAATTTCAAAAAATTTCTTAACATACAGGTTAATTGATTATGTATATGCCGTATATATGTAAACACGTCAATTAGAAGACTAACCTTACTTCCAAAGCAGCTTCCAAGTCTTCGTAATAATCCTGTGTATCTTCTCCTTCGCCGAAGTCGAAGATATCTGCAATACTCTTATTATCTGCAAGACAATAAGAGTTAGTTTCCAGCTCCTAGAAACTCAACCTTGGTATCCACGGATGAACAGCCTATCGGAAGAATGCGAGGATATTCTTTGTGTGACCAAGAAGACGGGGCGGCGATTCCTCCGGCAAGGTGGCTCGCGCGTGGCTATTTAGAGGAGGGGAGAGTTTTTATTTTCTCTAAGAAAACTGGGTATTCAACTGTGTGAATGTCTATTGAACTGTGTGTCAAAAACTCTCTAATAGTCTACTATATATAGTAGTCAATAGAAGCCTAAAGCATAAGCAATTAGACTTCGTAAAGGAATCAGAATCTAATTCTTATCGCACTAGGAAACCAATATCAAGTCTAGATTCATTCCCAATCAAATTAAAATTCAATCAGAAAAATCTAACATATCCCTTGGACTTCTAATAGAGGAAGGAGTCGAACTCCTTCCCCTATCCCATCTACGCGCGAGCGCGCTCTCCCAGGGGTAATACGTGGGTCCCGATTTTGGGATCCACTTATAGTTCTAAGGCAATTCAAACTCCAAGTAGATTTTTCCCATGTGCATATGTTAATTCTAAATTAACATATCCTTTCAAATCAAACCTCTATTATATTTCAAAAATATAATCTTTAATTGTATTTACATAAAATACGATTAATAAGCCAATTCAATTAATAATTCCAAATCATTAATTGAGCCACCAAATATTATAATTAATTCCAAATCAATTATAATCCATCAATCACAATTAATTCCAAATTTAGTTGCGATTCCATCTTCAAGGATATTCTGATAAGCTGAATCACCACATAGTGTGACCCATAGGGCCTCACTGTCTTAAGCAAGTCCCAGACTAGGTAAAATGGAATTCCTAGACGGTTCCATTTGCAATATTAATACATGAGGACGTTTGAGAGGTTTCTCAAAGCAAACCCTTTCGTTGCGAAGTCTGTTGCGCTCAACGCGGCGATGGTAACGTCCCTTCATCTGACTGACTCGAATGCATCTAGGATCGATGAAGTGTCTATCCCAATAATATATCCACGGGCGTCTCAGGGAGTTGCTTGGTTACTAAGATATACTTATGGCCATCATAATATATCAATGCGTTGGTCAGTGACTTTACCAACACAACTATGAAGACTATGACCAGTACTCTCCTGTGCTACACTTGAGAGATGAATCCTTCACAGAATCACTTATCATCCCAATTTGTATGTAGCCATAATCCTGGATCGTGTCTTAGGTCAACTGCTTATTCAGAGCCGACATCGACGGGTCCACCAAGGATATGGGGCAACAAATGTGATGATAAAGTCCTGTAAGTCCAAAGGACGACTGGCATCACTTCGACAACTTACCGGTTCCCATAGACACTTCGGTGTAAAGTATACATCGATGGGAATGTCCGGTGGATACTTCCATTGTTCGGTAATCCTTCTTCGAACAACTATGCGCAGTTATGGGAACGTTTCTCGATTGTCCATCAATCCGTTCCGTGGCCGTGGGATCGGCTCACACTTGCTCCAACAAGTATAACCTCCACGCATACTAGTCTCGTCTGATTCATTCAGACCCCTACATCCGAGATGAACCTCGGCTAGGGAGAGTTTGGGATAGATGATAACTCACATAGCTCCCACTATCAATGTGATCGGTCATGTATCCGAGGGGACATGTTTAATATCAATACAGACCGAAATAGAGATATGACATGCTACATGTCTGGTGTAATATAAATATGAAAGCGATACTCAATAGTAAAATAACAAACATATATTATATTACGTTGACCTGTGTAATAATACATATATGCCCTCTATAAGGGCTCCATGCCCTTAATAAGGACTGTCTCTAGGACATATACACTATCAATCTCCCACTTGGAATAGAGCCAGTCACCTTTATGCCTAATACCCAGATTAGCATAATGTCTTAAGTTGACTTCCACTGATAAGACCTTGGTGAAAGGATCTGCCACGTTGTCCGTGGTAGAGACACGTTCTATACTAACTTCTCCTCTATCAATAATCTCACGTATAACGTGATATTTTCTAAGTACATGTTTGTTCTTGTTTGTAGATCTAGGCTCCCTACCTTGAGCGACGGCGCTCGTATTGTCACAATAAATCGTTATTGGACTGGGAGCATGAACAACCCTCAATTCCTTCAAGAACTCTGAAATCCAGACAGCTTCTTTCGATGCTTCTGATGCAGCAATGTACTCGGCTTCTGTGGATGAGTCAGCAACCATGGCTTGCTTAGAACTCTTCCAACAGACAGCTCCTCCGTTCAATTTGAATACGTATCCTGTCTGTGACTTAAAGTCATCAGGATCTGATTCAAATCCAGCGTCGACATACCCAGACATCTTTAATTCTGGTTCTCCACCAAACACCAAGAACATCTCTTTAGTCCGTCGAAGGTACTTAAGAATGTTCTTTATAGCAGTCCAGTGAGGTACTCCTGGATTCTGTTGGTGTCGACAAGTGACACTAAGCGCATATGCCACATCGGGCCTTGTGCAATTCATTGCATACATTATAGACCTTACTGCCGAAGCATAGGGAACACGACTCATTGCGTTTCTTTCTTCATCAGTTTTAGGACCATCCTTAACTGATAAGACAATCCCATGCCTAGCTGGGAGAAAGCCTCTCTTTGAGTCGTCCATCTTATAACGCTTCAGTATTTTGTCGATGTAGGTGGACTGTGTCATTCCTAACATCCTCTTGGATCTATCTCTAAAGATCTTGATCCCTAGGATGTAGTTCGCTTCACCCAAGTCCTTCATCGAGAAGGTACTTGATAACCAAACTTTAGTCTCTTCTAGCATAGATACATTGTTTCCCATGATCAAAATGTGATCAACATAGATGATCATGTAAACGACTCCCTTGTCGCTGTGCCTAGCGTAGACACAGGGATCTTCCTTGCTTCTGATGAAGTCAAACGATTTGACAGCTTCATCAAAGCGGATATTCCAGCTCCTTGACGCTTGCTTTAGCCCATAGATGGATCTTTGTAATTTGCATACAGCAGTTGGCCTGGTTTCACTAATAAAACCTTTCGGCTGTGCCATATAGACCTCTTCCTCAAGGTTGCCATTGAGGAAGGCAGTCTTTACATCCATCTGCCAGATCTAATAATCATAGTAGGCAGCTATCGCAAGTAGAATTCGAATGGACTTCAATTTAGCTACCGGTGAAAAGGTTTCATCGTAATCGATGCCATACCTTTGCGTGTAGCCTTTCGCCACAAGCCTAGCTTTGTGCGTTTGTATCTTGCCATCGGCATCTGTCTTTCGTTTAAAGACCCATTTGCACCCAATAGGTCTAACCCCTTGGGGCAAGTCTACCAAGTTCCAAACTTGGTTCTGGTACATGGAGTCCATTTCTAATTCCATGGCCTCTTGCCATTTGTCTGAGTCAATATCAATTATTGCCTCTTTGTAGGTCTCGGGATCTTCCCGATCTGATAAGCCGACATCAAGTTCACTGATGTATTCTATCATAAGGCTTTGCTTATGAGGTCCTTTTAGGATCCTCTTCGACCTACGGAGCTCGACTGGTTCTGGTGCTTTTCTTTTCTGGCTTCGTGTAACACAAACATTATCAGTGGGTACTGATGCAGCTGGTCGCGCCCCGCGACCCTGTTCCGTTGCGGGAGGCTGCTCTTGTGCAACTTGTTGCACATGTTGGTTGACAACGGGTTCTATTGGTATGGTTTCAACTGTTGATCTAATCACAGGACTCCCACTGACTATGACATGCCTAGCAAGTGTTATATCATAACCCTTGTCAGCTTCGAAAGCTCCCACTGAACTTGAGTCCAAATCGGAAGATTTAGAGAACTCATGTTCGTGCGTGTCAAAGTCTTGAATTTCTTCAAGTTCTATCATGTCATCTATCCTCTCTTCTTCGAGGTATTCAGCTTCTAAAAACTTGACGTTTCTAGATAAGATCACCTTGTGATCATCAGCATAATAGAATTCATAGACTCTCGTCTGACGAGGATAGCCTATGAAATATACTTTGACACCCTTGGCATCTAACTTATCAGTGAGCATCAGTTTGACTATCGCAGGACAGCCCCAAGGTCTAAGATAGCCTAGTGAGGGCTTCTTTCCTTTCCATAACTCATAAGGAGTTTTCTCCACTGATTTAGATGGTACAAGGTTCAGAATGTAGATTGCAGTTTGTAGTGCATATCCCCACATATATTTTGGAAGAGTCGAGAATCCAATCATTGATCTTACCATGTCTAACAGTGTTCGATTCCTCCTCTCAGACACACCATTTAACTGTGGTGTTCCATGAGGAGTCCATTGCGATTGAATTCCATTTTCCTTCAAGTAGTCAATAAATTCTTCACTAAGGTATTCAACTCCTCGATCTGATCGAAGAGTGACTATCCTTAGGTTCAATTCATTCTCGACCTCATTCCTAAACTCCTTGAATTTCCCAAAGGTCTCGGATTTATTCTTCATAAGATAAATATATCCATACCTTGAGAAATCGTCAGTAAAGGTAATGAAGTAAGGATAACCCCCACGTGCATGGACCTTAAAAGTTCCACATACATCGGTATGTATGAGCTCTAAGCAGCGAGTGGCACGAACACCTTGTCCAACAAAAGGTTTGTTCATCATCTTACCCTTAACACATGATTCGCATGTACCATATGATTCAAAATCAAATGGTTCTAAGTAGTCCAACTTCCTTAGTCTTTGAATCCGTGTTCATTGATATGGCCTAGACGACAATGCCATAGATAAGATGGATTATTCTTCCTACATGAAGACGGTTGTTTGTTATGTATTTGAAATAAAGGTAGACTACTTTGCAAAATATATAAACCATTCACTGAACGAGCCTTTCCATAATACTGATTATTTAATGAAAAATAACAAGTATTATTCGCAAATCGAAAGGAAAAACCCATATTGTCTAACACTGAAATGGAAATAATATTTCTGACAATGGATGGAACAAAATAAACATTATCAAGTTCTAAACATTGTCCCGAAGGTAAATCTATCTTGATGCGTCCAACGCGTTTGGCTTCAACTGGATTGCGGTTCCCAACATGCAAGTCGATTTCACCTCGCTTGACTAGTCTGTGATCAATTAGCCCCTTCACATTATTACAAATGTGTGAGCCACAGGCTGTATCTAATACCCAACCATTGAAGTCAAAAGTAGTCATGTTCATTTCAATAACAAACATACCTGAGCTAGAAGCCGGTGGCTTCTTAGCTTGATCTGCCCTAAGCTTAGGGCAATCTTTCTTCAAATGTCCTTTCTGCTTACAGAAAAGACACTCATCTGTGCGCACCCTTCCGCTTCTATCGAACTTCCTTTTCTGGTTCGGACGCTTAGGCTTATCACTCCAAGTGTTAGCCTTGGCTCCCGACTTTCCCTTACCCTTAGCACCTTTGTTTCTCGGATTTGGGTTAGACGGTTGCCCAACAAGCATGATCGACTTTTCCTTCTTAGGAAGAGTTTGATCATATGTGTTCAGCAGATTATGAAGTTCAGGCAGTGTTGAAGGATAAAGATCACCATGATCTTGTTCTCTAGCTTAACGCCGGAAGCGGCAAGCTTTTCAAAGAGACCAATCATTTTGAGAACATGCTCAGACATGTTCCCTCCTTCACTGAGCTTGCATCTGTGTATCTCTTTGATCAAATCAAATTCAACACTTCTAGCTGTCGTCTTAAAGAGCGACTCAAGATGCTTCAGCATCTCATACGGCAACATGCTTTCATGTTGCTTCTGCAGCTCATTGCTCATTGCCGCCAGCATAATACACTGCGCGGATCTAGCATCCTCAAGATGCTTATTAGACTATGCCTTGTTGGCTTGGTTCCAAGCAGCAACCTGATCGGCAGTCTGATTTTCGGGGCACACGGAAATGACCTCGTCCAAGACGTACTCAATCTTTTCATACCTCAGCACCAAACGTATATTCCTGATCCAATCTAGGAAGTTTGGTCCGGTCAAAATTTGCTTCTCTAAGACAGCACGGAGCGAGATACTCGCCATTTCTAATATCCTAAGGAGAAATAATATAGAACGAAAATAATAAATCAACTATTGAAATATTATTTCTAAATACACAGTCAACATAACTAAACAACAAGGTCCTTTAGCTGTTTAGCTCCCACTATTTTCACATATGCTTGCCCCCACAACAAACATACGGGTAATGTCCAACAAGTTACCGTAGTGGCCAAGATCCAAATCCATACTATGCTATACTCCAACAGGGGCTGGCCGCATAGCATAATATGACCGGTAGGACTATCCAATTGCGTCACGCAACTCTTGGTTGTTAAATCTAATTTAACCCGATGCCATACATACTGTACCTATCGAGGTCGCTAGATACAATATGCAGTAAGTCATAACCATAGGCTTACTCTAATCTGACGATCACTACGAGTCTGTAAGATGAGGTCGCCAATACAAGAAAACGCAATGAAAGTTTAGAATTAAAGAACCCTATGGAAAGCATCTCAGAAATACATACATATATATATTTTTGTACTTATATTTGGTGGGGCTTGTCGCTTGAGCGTTGTTATCAGTCATCTACAAACAAATAAGGGCGCCGCCTGCCCATCATGCATGAGCGGTCTACACGTAATGGATGCCGCCTATCCATTCTAGTTCTAAACGCGGTCAAACACATAATGGGTGCCGCCGACCCATACATAAAATATGCGGTCCGACATATAAGAGGGCGCCGCCTACCCTCGCATGCATAGCGGTCGAACGGAAAGTAAAATACTTGGTATTTAAAAATGCATTGTCAAACAATAGCATATCGAGCATACAAAACAAGTAGTAGCCTATGTGGATGCCAAATGACTTCATAATTTCATTATGAAAATTATAATCCCATACTTATAATCTCTATGAAATAAATGAAAATTTGGACTAGATTGAAAAATCGAAAATTCTATTGACCAAGTAGCAATTTTCGAAAACCCGAAGGACTTAATTGTAATTTTAAAACCTTGGAGGTGTTAAATCTAAAATTCAAAAGTAGAAGGACTAATTTGCAATAAAAAATAAATTGATAAATTACAAATAAGCCCTTAAACTTTATACTAATTAAATTTAACCCCTCTAGTTAAAAATAATTACAATTAAATCATATTTATATTCCAAATATAAAATTCAATCCTCAAAATTTTCAAAATTCGATTTTGGGTCCAACCCGGAAAATATATATATATTAAAACATGGGATGGGACCCGTCCCCTACCGTGCATGCGGCAGCGGCAGCCCGGCGCCTACGGCACGCAGGCACGGGCGTCGCGGCCGCAGGCGCCCGGCGCCCGAGGCGCACGGGCGCCTGCGTCCGCAGGCGCGGGCACCCGGGTGCCCGCGGCACGCGGGCGGCAAGCGCCTGTGCCGCGGGCACGGGCGCCTGCGCTGCCGCAGGCGCCCGGGCACCTGGGGCTGCAGGCGCGGGGCGCCTGCGTCGCGCAGGCGGCCCGGTCGGAATATATATATATATATATACAATTTTATTTTTTTAAAAAAAATATAAATTCTAAATTTCTATAAAAACAAAACTTTTGAAAATCAAATTAATCATAGAATCAATTGCATCCACATATCTACAAAATCATACAATATATATACGTATATACATAATCAATTAACTTGTATGTTAAGAAAATTTTTGAAATTCCGCTGCGTACCCTAGGGGTAACTCTGACCGTATTTTCTTACAATGGTATCAGAGCGAGGTTATTCTTTGTGTGACCAAGAAAACGGGGCGGCGATTCCTCCGGCAAGGTGGCGCGCGCGTGGCTATATAGAGAAGGGGAGAGTTTTTATTTTCTCTAAGAAAACTGGGTATTCAACTGTGTGAATGTCTATTGAACTGTGTGTCAAAAACTCTCTAATAGTCTACCATATATAGTAGTCAATAGAAGCCTAAAGCATAAGCAATTACACTTCGTAAATGAATAAGAATCTAATTCTTATCGCACTAGGAAACCAATATCAAGTCTAGATTCATTCCCAAACAAATTAAAACTCAATTAGGAAAATCTAACTTATCCCTTGGACTTCTAATAGAGGAAGGAGTCGAACTCCTTCCCCTATCCAATCTACGCGCGCGCGCGCTCTCCCAGGGGTAATACGTGGGTCCCGATTTTGGGACCCACTTATAGTTCTAAGGCAATTCAAACTCCAAGTAGATTTTGCCCATGTGCATATGTTAATTCTAAATTAACATATACTTTCAAATCAAACCTCTATTATATTTCCAAAATATAATCTTTAATTGTATTTACATAAAATACAATTAATAAGCAAATTCAATTAATAATTCCAAATCATTAATTGAGCCACCAAATATTATAATTAATTCCAAATCAATTATAATCCATCAATCACAATTAATTCAAAATTAATTGCGATTCCATCTTCAAGGATATTCTGATAAGCTGAATCACCACATAGTGTGACCCATAGGGCCTCACTGTATTAAGAAAGTCCCAGACTAGGTAAAATGGAATTCCTAGACGGTTCCATTTGCAATATTAATACATGAGGACGTTTGAGAGGTTTCTCAAAGCAAACCCTTTCGTTGCGAAGTCTGTTGCGCTCAACGCGGCGATGGTAACGTCCCTTCATCTGACTTGCTCGAATGCATCTAGGATCGATGAAGTGTCTATCCCAATAATATATCCACGGGCGTCTCAGGGAGTTGCTTGGTTACTAAGATATACTTATGACCATCATAATATATCAATGCATTGGCCAGTGACTTTACCAACACAACTATGAAGACTATGAGCAGTACTCTCCTGTGCTACACTTGAGAGATGAATCCTTCACAGAATCACTTATCATCCCCATTTGTATGTAGCCATAATCCTGGATCGTGTCTTAGGTCAACTGCTTATTCAGAGCTGACATCGACGGGTCCACCAAGGATATGGGGCAACAAATGTGATGATAAAGTCCTGTAAGTCCAAAGGACGACTGACATCACTTCGACAACTTACCGGTTCCCATAGACACTTCGATGTAGAGTATACATCGATGGGAGTGTCCGGTGGGTACTTTCATTGTTCGATAATCCTTCTTCGAACAACTATGCGCAGTTATGGGAACGTTTCTCGATTGTCCAACAATCCGTCCCGTGGCCGTGGGATCTGCTCACACTTGCTCCAACAAGTATAACCTCCATGCATACTAGTCTCATCTGGTTCATTCAGACCCCTACATCCGAGATGAACCTCGACTAGGGAGAGTTTGGGATAGATGATAATTCACATAGCTCCCACTATCTGTGTGATCGGTCATCTATCCGAGGGGACATGTTTAATATCAATACAGACAGAAATAGAGATATGACATGCTGCATGCCTGGTGTAATATAAATATGAAAGCGATACTCAATAGTAAACAACAAACATATATTATATTACGTTGACCTGTGTAATAGTACATATATGCCCTCTATAAGGGTTCCATGCCCTTAATAAGGACTGTCTCTAGGACATATACACTATCACTTTTTTATTGGGTAGATTAACTAATTATGACATTAATCATATGCTTCATCTCTATGAATTTGTTTGAGGTTTTTCCCGCTTGGCTTGTCACATTTATGTATTGCACTTAGTTAAGCTTGGTAGTCTCGACATCACTTAGTGGTGTTTTCTCTACTGCGGTTCACGAAGGCCTTTATAATAGGATGATGCATGTTAGGATCTTATGGTTGTTTTCCCGAGTAATCATGTACCTAAGAGGCAACAAGTCTTCACCTTGCTTTGAGATTGCTAAATGCCTAGGAAGGAGGTAGTGTGAGATTGTGTGATCCTTTGTTGCAACCTATTCTTTCGAATAGGTTTGGGGAGGGGGTTACGCTATCATTAGACTTGTTTTTCAATTTTTAGTGGAAAGTGAGTTTATTTTCCTTTTTCTCCTTTCGTAAAGTTTGTACTCCAACCTATTCTTTCGAATAGGTTTGGGGAGGTCGTTTGTGTGTCATTTTAATTTCTTTTTCATTGTGCTACTGCTGGCTAAAAAACAAATAGAAAAAAAATAGAAAAAGACCCCAAAAAAGCAAAGAAGGGTCAAAAAAAAGAGCCAAAAAGCAGTTTAGCAAAGTGTTGCTCATTTTTCAATTCTTGTAATGTTCGTAATCGAGTTGTAATTTTCTGTCCTTTGTTTGTTTGAGTGTCATCTGTTCTAGACCACCCTCGTCCTGCCATTCAGGAAGTGGTGAATAGCTTAAGGCTTTGCTTGAGAAATGGGTAGAATAGGGGAGTGTTATCTTTTTTAGGGAACCCTCCTTCGTTTGATGAGAGCCAGTATTGGTTCGACCTCTTTGAGGAAAAGTCTTAACTTGGTGAACAGCAGAAAGTCCTCAGTTTCATAGGCACGGGACAACCATTCGTATTTTAACATGCTTCATTACGTCGTCACTGACTAGGTCCAGGTAGAGAATGTTACGAGAGACTATCTTGCTTGAAATAAGTGCTTATGTGAATGTGTATGAGTTAATCGAGGCATTCTTCAACCTATATTCATGTTAAGATTTGTATGGTTTTTTTGGATAGATTCAATAGATTGGTTCATTTCATTTGGCATGAGACTCCATTTTTTGTGTTGCATTGTTTTTTGCATTAGAGTCTAGCTTAGTTGCTTGAGGACAAGCAAATGTTCGGTTTGGGGAGTTTGATAAACGTGTATTTTACACTTTCATTCGAGTCTTTCTTCACCAATTTAGCTATCCTCTATGTTAATTTAGCTATATTTTAGTGCATTTTATTAGAATAGTGTCACGTTTCCCGTTAGTTTGTATTTTACAGGTTTGGGTGAAAAACGAGGTTTTCCGGGCAATTATATTGAAGTGGACGAGGAATTGGTGTTCCGAAGGCATTTTTGGAGTATCTAGAAGATTCCGGGTAGGATTTGAAGTCTAGGGGTCGAGTCTGAAGGCTAAAAGGTCACTAGAAGGCAAAAACCGAGTCCGAAAAGGAAAAGAAATCCAAAAACGCGTCGAAAACGCGTAACCTGCCGACTGGAGGTCCCGGGCGATTCGCCCGGGACGTGGGGCGGTTCGCCCCACACCAGGCGATTCGCCCGGTGTGTGGGGCGACTCGCCCCACACCTGCCGAACCTCTATATATAGTTGCTCAGTTTCTCCGTTTTTTCATACTTTCTCAGACCTTTTTTCTCACCTTTCTCATTAGTTTTAGGTAGGAATTCTCCAGAGCCTGTTCTGGGGATTCTTAGCATAGGAGATACTTTTTCTTATCGATTTGGAGCTTGTGAGATCGCGATTCTTCGGAGATTGACAACCTTCGGTAACATTGTATCTTACAATTTTTCTATTTATATTTATTTATCTTTCAACATGTTTTCATTCAATCTTGCTATGAATTCTGTTGATTGCATGACATCTATGAGTAGCTAAACTTATCGTTGGTGATAGTATGTGATTTAGCGAAGGGTTAATAATTATGCTGATGGCGGTAAAGCGAATCAGACTTTGAGTTATTGCTTTATTTCTTTGATCTATCTAAGCCCTCTATCTTCGTAGTGTCGAATAATAACGGAACACACTGGACAATTCATTGATCAAAGATCTCTATGCAAAACGATCGGGTACTTCATGCATGATTATTAACCTGCTATGCTTTGAATGATCATACTATCACTAACCTCAATTATCTTGATACGAAAAACCTGTGCTAAGTCGTCTGTTGATTTTATATTTTAAGTTAGATTAGATAAAGCTAGTTATAGTCCTTAGAGATCGACACTCGAGGTTATTTTACTGCTACACTACGGTTTTCGTTGTAGTTGTGAATTGCCTTTGGCTAAATACAAATTTATTTGATTAATTAGAATCTGACAAATTCCGGTTCATCACAGATGTTGCCAGTGTTAGTCAGCAAGACAGGTATCCAACAGCTGCAAATGTTGCTGAGACTGAAAATCAATCCATGAATGCAACTGCTGCAGATGGTGATCAACAAGATAATTGTACAACAGCCGTTGTTGAAAATGCAACAGCTGCAGATGCTGCTGCTGGAGAGAAACTGGAAAAATCTAAGAAGAAAAAGAGGAAAGCTGATGATCACACTCAAACTACAGCGTCATCAACTAAACCCATCCCTAAGAAGAAATGGACAAAGACTTACACAAGAGAGAAAACAATGGCTCGTAAGACCATTCCAATTGTCCATGATCTTTCGGATGATGCTCCAGGAGTTTCTGAAACACAAGCCACTCCAGTAGATGTTGTTGAAGTGTTTGCAGAAGCCTTCAGCAATGTTGAAGTGTTTGCAGAATCCTTCAACAATCAACTCAACGTTGATACATTTAATGAGATAAGACAACAAGGCAGTGGAAACGAAATTCCTGCCCCAATCTGAGATATCTACATTGTAGATAATCTAGATGACCACACTCTGGAACCAACAAGTGATATTGCGTCTGATCTGAGAAACGCAGCACTTGGTGATGCTGCTGAAAGATGGTTGCTGAACAAGCAACTCATCAAGTTGCTGAAACTGCAGTTACTGAAGCTGTAATTGCTGAAGAACCAGTTGCTGAAACTACAATGGTTCAAGTCCCAGAGGTTGCTGAAACACCACAAGAGACACTATTCAACGACGCATCTCATGATGCTGAGAATATTGGACCTAGTTCACCAAAAACATCCATTGACAAAGTTCAGCTGGTGCTGACAGAACTAAGCCAGCAAATGGATTTGGAGATTGATGACAACTCCAACAAGTCAATAGATGTGTTCATGACTAGCAGTGAACTTAAAGGTCAAGATGTCTCTGCTCAACTTGTCATTTCATAGACAAGGGAGATTGTTGAATCTGCCCAGCCTTCTCAAATAGAGCAAGAAAAGAAGTCTGCTGAAGAACAAGTCCCAGATAATGAAGATGTTGTCATTGCTAAAAGGACTGAGTCACCACCTGCCCTTCTTCAGCAGGTAGTTAACTCAGACATAAGCAAAAGTTCACTATCTGAAACTCTATCTTTTGCTGATATAATTATTTCTTTACAGACTTCTCAAGATACAAGTCAGAAGATTGCTGAAACTTCTGCACTAGAATCCACAACTCCTATTCAGCAGGTAGATGAAGTTTTTGGTAATTCAACTAAGTTTGACAACTTAGTACTTGTATCTAACTTAAAATTATTTCAGGATGAACAATTCAAGGATGCTTCTCAAGCTCCGGAAGCAATGGAAATAGTGCCAGCACAACAAAGTGTGCAACATGAGCTTGCTGAACTTCAGCAGGTAAATCATGTTCCAGTTTTAGACTCTAAAACTATTTTCCAAAACCTTCCGGAACTTAATTTTATTCTTTTTCAGGCTCAAAAGGAGACCACTGAAGTGGTTCACATCACTGAAGATTTGGAAGTAAGTTCAGAGGAACTTTACTCAAACTTCAAGAGAACTACCTTGACCAGAGTTGCTAAATCCGTCAGCAACTGACAAAGGTATAGAAGGATGGATTTCTCCGATCTTCACCTTCATATGTGCAACGAGAAAAAGAGACCTTCTTTGTTGAGACTCGAGACGTTTGTACATTCCATACTTCCAGAAGAGTTGACATATTCTCAGCTCATGAGCTCTAGTCTGATTGCTCTAATCAGAGAGAATATGAAAGCTAAATTCAAGAGTGCCTATCCAGCTGAACAAGTTGTGATGCTCAAGGGTTCCTTTGTACTCGTGGTGGCTTATCCGCACAAAATCAATGAGGAAGAGGAAGTTACTAGTGCAGCAATGTACAAACATCTTGAGTTAGTCATACTGACGGACGATGATGAAGAAGAAGAGGATGAAAATATCCCAAAAGATCCAAGTGATGATGAAGGAAAAGATTCCAAGGACAAAAAGGATGATGATGACGATAATCAAGGTCCTAGTCCTGATGCTGGTGGAATTAAGCTGACAGTTGCTGAGACTGAACATCAAGATACTGAAAATCAGCAAGCTGACCACACTACCAGTCAGCATCAAGAATCCACTCATGCTCCTGCTGAGACAAGTACTCAAGCAACTTAACAAGTTCCTAAAACTGAAGAAGAGTACGCCAGAAAGCGTGCTGAAATGAAATTAGGCAAAAACAAGCTTTCTGATACCGAGTTAACTTTACTCGATGCCAAGGTCACTGAACCAAACCTCGATGATGAAGAAATGGATGAAGATTATCAAAGAGCACTTCAAAACAGTCTACAGATTCATGCTAGGCATACGCAAAATCTAGCATTGCTCAATCTTCAGGAGTGAAGAACAAGGAAGTCCCCTCCCTTCCACTTACTGCTGGTGAAACTCCAGTTGTTGAGACAAAAGTGTTGCCCTCAGCAACCACTCAACCAAGAGTGATTGAAGCTACAGATTTAGGAACCAAGGTTGCTGGCCTTGATGAATCTGATGACGAAGAAGATATCTTCAATTTCTTAGCAAACGAAGAAGAACTAACAAAGAAAGTTGAACCCACAGTGGTTACAATACCTCCTCCATCTCTTGATCATGATGAAGGAGATGCTGAAAGAAGCCGTTTGCTGATAAATGATGATCAATTCGCTACTGAGCTCAAAGTTCATTCACTCACTCCCTCTTTAGTGCCGTTCCCTAGTGTTGAGGATTTTACTCCCAGAATTAAGGCACTCATGACTGTTCACAAAGCCTGCAAAGAAGAGGATGATGCACTGCTTGCTGAGAGTCCGCTTGATATTGGCAAGATACTGGCTACTGTGCTGAAACGTACTACTTCTCTTACAATAGCTCAGAAAGACATAACTCTACATAATAAAAGCTATGAAGAAGATGTCAGTCAAGCACTCAAACTGGCTAAAACTGCATTGAAAAAGGCTCAGGCTTTCATTGAAGAAAAAGTCGACAATGAGCGCAGACATGAGGAGAATTTGGCTTGTATTAAGGAAGAACTGTCTAATCTAACCAATGATCAGCAAGGCATAATTCGGAAATACAACAGCCTAAGTAAACTTGCTGAAAATTGCAATGAATTTTTCTCTCTGCACATTCACCCAATGATGCAATCCATGTCTAAGGGGGAAGATAAACAAAGAAAATCTTCAAGAAAGAAAACCCCTGCTGAAGCACCATTGATTCTGCCTAGTCCACCTCCCAGAGAACTTCTTGCTGAAAGAGAGCAAAGTTCAAAGAGACGAGCTGAAACAGATTCTGAGAGAAATTCAGCAAATCCGAAAAGGAGAAGAACATCTGCTGAAACTCAAGAATATTGTCATACTGAGAGTCATCAAGATCTGAATGAAGATGATGATAATGATGATGACCAAACAATAGCTCAAGCAATAAGAGCTAGACCAATCACAGCCCTAACTCCTTCTGGCCATTCCAAACATTTCTCTTCTGACTCAAGATCTTCAGCAAGAGATCAAGAAAATGCTAAGTCAAGAAGAAGAAGGCAAAGACAGGAAGAAAAGAGGCTAGCCAGCATTGCCATTGGCTCTGGCATTGAATACACAAAGACCAGCAATGAACAAACAACTCAGAATGTGATCAGAAACCTACATGGTTGCTGGGTCATAAAGCTGGAAGATTTGTTGGTCAATGATTTCTTTCCAACTGCTGTACTGAATCACATGTACACTTGGATTGAATTAAAAGTGCAAAGAAAAGAAAGGGATCCTCCTCCCTATCCAAGAAACATTGCTGCAAAATGGTTGAATCTGGAAGTCTTAGTAAGAAGAACCTCTATCGGCAAGCTAATGAAGCAAGAGCCTGATTTAATCAAACCGATTGATGTTGCTTACTACAGTGATCCTTTAACCAAGAAGTCAAAGAAGAAATATGGCTTGATTCCTTATGAGTATTTTTATCTCACTGCCAAGGATCAAGAAGAAGATCTTCTCTGGTTAAGAAAGATTCATGCTAACAAGGGAATTTCAGATACACAACTTCTCCATGCCAGCAATTGGGGCATGCACTTGTGGGTACTTCACTACAAAGAAATGAATGGTGAAAACCATCATTATACTGCCTGCAAGAATGCAAGGATCATTCAGCTTGAAGTTCGTAAACTACTTGAAGATTACGAAAAGGACTGTGTTGAATTTTCTGCGCTTGCTGAGAAGAGTGTAAGGAAGATTCTGAGGAAATCTTCTGCTGGAATAGCTTAAGTCCCTTGTAAAAGCTTTGTTTGTTTTTGTTTGCTGATTTTATAGTTATCTCTGAACTTTCTTGTAAACTTACTGAAAGATAACTATCCGCAATAAGCTTTTGACTCTTATTGGTTTTTGATTATGCAATCTACTTATGCTTACTGTTTTATTATTCAAGTATGTGTGCATTATTCAACTGATTTATTCAACATCAGAAACCTCTAAAAGGGTAACAATTAATTTAGCCATGGATTGCTAACATCAAAAAGGGGGAAATTTGTTAGGAAACTTGTAATTTTGATGAGCAATTAACCATGCTAAATTAAGGAAAATCCAGTAACTAGTACTCTTAAGGTCCATAGGAATTTAGAATTTTAAGGACATTGTAAAAGAGCAACGTTTGCTGAAGACTTAGTGTAGGTACTAGTTAGGTGCTTTAGTTTTGCTGATGATGTACTTTGTTTACACAAACGAACTATTGAAGCACTAGAACCGTTCAGAGACTTGAAGAATTCGAAGACTGAAGACTAAAGAAGATTTCTGAAGATTGTATCTACAAAGGTACATGTTGCTCAGAAAGTTGAAACTTCATCCAGCTTGCATAAGTGAAAATCTGAATGACAGAGTAGGTTGCGCTTGCTGAAACTGAGTCTGACTGCTTGCTGAAAAACATATGTGACCTTCTTGCTGAAAGTACTTGAATTTGCGCTCCAACGTTCATATTTGAATTTCATTCAAATGAACATTAATGCAAAAGTAAGCATGCGAAGAACATGAAGACTAGAAGACAAATAAAGGACGCTGATGAAAGTACAAAAGAAAGATAGTGACATCTTAAGGAACAAAGCCTTAGAATTTGAAATTCAAACGGCTCCCTTGATTCACTATAAATATAGGACATCCGGCAAAGAGTAGAAGGGTGTCAACAACGTGATCAAACTCTCACTTGTGCTTAAACACTCAAATCCTTCTATACTCTTTACTGCCCATTGATCCGTTCCAAGACTTAAAGCTTGAAAAAGCTACTTGTGAAGAAGTAGAACATTCAAGGCTAAGAAATTAGTTAAGTGTTCTTTCTTTCGAACAAGAACAAGTCTTGACACCAGAAACAACTTAACTTGTTTACTGCAAAGTATTCAAAGTTTTGTTTCTTAGATTACTTGTTGTAGCTGAATAAGTTATACTCAAGTCATCTCATCCCTCTCTAACTGATAAACACCCTTTTTCAGGCGTGAAATTCAGGGGAATTTAATCAAGCATAGTGTTGTTGATTATAAGTCCCAAGTTTGGTGGAGAACAAGGTTTCATTCTCTAGTTAGGTTGGAAACGAAGCAAGTGTGCTTTGGTTTCTGTAGAATCGCTCTAGATTGGTGTTGTAAGGAACCTCAAACTTATCTTAGTGGATTCAGTCCTAGAAAGGACAAAGTGGATTAATTGAGAGATTACGCCACTCTCAGATACAACTATAAAAGTGTTTGTGTGATTTACTTTACTGCATTTAGTTTCAGCAAGCTTATCTATCTATACACTGTCACTCTGCTCACTTGCTGAAACTATCACTTACTGAAAAGCACTTATTGCATAAAGACTTCCGCACTTTGTTTTTAAGTATCAGTACAACTCGTTACTGAAAAGTAACTAGTACTTGCTGAGAAAGTTAAGTATCAGCAAACTCATTACTAAAAAGTAATAAGCCCTTGCTGAGAAAGTTTTTAACCGACGAAAGTTTGAAAAGACTATTCACCCCCCTCTAGTCTTTTCTTGTTGTTTAAAGGGATCAACACTCCATATGAGTTATGAAGTGGTCATTCCCCAACTTACGATTACCTCAAAGTGTGGGGACATTTGG
This sequence comes from Plantago ovata, assembly GCA_028274465.1. NCBI lineage: Eukaryota > Viridiplantae > Streptophyta > Magnoliopsida > Lamiales > Plantaginaceae > Plantago > Plantago ovata. The sequence continues at coordinate 54,424,927 of CM051457.1, forward strand.
CATTGGTTGAAATGCCCTAGCAAAAGAGGATTGGTCCAACGTAGTACTTCTAAATCCATCGGTTTAGTGAAGTAATATTCATGTCGGGACAATCAATGAGACAAGAATTGTGGAAATTTCTTGAATATACCTTCCCTTGAACGGAAGAGAAAGACTTGGACTTTAATCTTGGTGAGAAAGATAATCTTGCACCAAATGAACGGGACGGATTAAATGTGGGCTCATGATCTTGAAACTAGTGGTTTTCATGAAAATTCAATGCAAGAGATAACCAAGGCTCATGACATTGCAATAACATGCTAGTGATTCAATGCAAGAGAATACAAAGGCTCATGGCATTGAAACTAAAGAACAAATATTTGATCCTTATTTTCTAACCTTGTTTGGTAGAATATGTTTGAAGACAAAGAATACCTTCTTGGAAGTGTAAGAAAATATGGTCAGACTTACCCCTAGGGTACGCAGCGGCATTTCAAAATTTTCTTAACATACAGATTAATTGATTATGCATATGTCGTATATATATAAACACGTCAATTAGAAGACTAACCTTACTTGCAAAGCAGCTTCCAAGTCTTCGTAATATTCCGGTGTATCTTCTCCTTCGTCGAAGTCGAAGATATCTACAATACTCTGTATATCTGCAAGACAATAAGAGTTAGTTTCCAGCTCCTAGAACCTCAACCTTGGTATCCACGGATGAACAGCCTATCGGAAGAATGCTAGGATATTCTTTGTGTGACCAAGAAGACGGGGCGGCGATTCCTCCGGCAGAGGTGGCACGCACGTGTGGCTTTAGAGAGGAGGGGAGAGCTTTTTATTTTCTCTAAGAAAACTGGGTAGAATAACTGTGTGCAAAACTGTATCCAAAGCTCTCTAATAGTCTACTATATATAGTAGTCAATAGAAGCCTAAAGCATAAGCAATTAGACTTCGTAAAGAATAAGAATCTAATTCTTATCGCAAAAGGAAACCAATATCAAGTCTAGATTCATTCCCAATCAAATTAAAACTCAATCAGGAAAATCTAACTTATCCCTTGGACTTCTAATAGAGGAAGGAGTCGAACTCCTTCCCCTACCTTATCCATGCGCGCGCGCGCCAAGTCCTACGGGAGGTGGGTCCCAATTTTGGGACCCACTTATATTTCTAAGGCAATTCAAACTCCAAGTAGATTTTTCCCAAGTGCATATGTTAATTCTAAATTAACATATCCTTTCTAATCAAACCTCTATTATATTGCCAAAATATAATCTTTAATTGTATTTACAAAAAATACAATTAATAGCCAATTCAATTAATTATTCCAAATCATTAATTGAGCCACCAAATATTATAATTAATTCCAAATCAATTATAATCCATCAATCACTATTAATTCCAAATTAATTGCGATTCCATCTTCAAAGATATTCTGATAAGCTGAATCACCACATAGTGTGACCCATAGGGCCTCATCGTATTAAGCAAGTCCTAGACTAGGCAACATGGAATTCCTAGACGGTTCCATTTGCAATATTAATACGTGAGGACGTTTGAGAGGTTTCTCAAAGCCAACCCTTTCGTTGCGAAGCCTGTTGCGCTCAATGCGGCGATGGTAACGTCCCTTCATCTGACTTGCTCGAATGTATCTAGGATCGATGAAGTGTCTATCCCAATAGTACATCCACGGGTGTCTCAGGGAGTTGCCTTGTTAAGATATACTTATGACCATCATAATATATCATTTGCACTGGCCAGTGACTTTACCAACACAACTATGCAGACTATGAGCAGTGCTCTCATGTGCTACACATGAGAGATGAATCCTCCACAGAATCACTTATCATCCCCATTTGTATGTAGCCATAATCCTGGATCGTGTCTTAGGTCAGCTGCTTATTCAGAGCTGACATCGACGGGTCCACCAAGGATATGGGGCAACAAATGTGATGATAAAGTCCTGTAAGTACAAAGGACGACTGGCATCACTTCGACAACTTACCGGTTCCCATAGACACTTCAGTGTAGAGTATACATCGATGGGAGTGTCCGGTGGGTACTTCCATTGTTCGATAATCCTTCTTCGAAGAACTATGCGCAGTTATGGGAACGTTTCTCGATTGTCCAACAATCCGTTCCGTGGCCGTGGGATCGGCTCACACTTGCTCCAACAAGTATAAACTCCACGCATACTAGTCTCTTCTGGTTCATTCAGACCCCTACATCCGAGATGAACCTCGACTAGGGAGAGTTTGGGATAGATGATAACTCACATAGCTCCCACTATCTGTGTGATCGGTCATCTATCCGAGGGGACATGTTTAATATCAATACAGACAGTAATAGAGATATGACATGCTGCATGCCGGGTGTATATAAATATGAAAGCGATACTCAATAGTAAAATGCAACAAACATATATTATATTACGTTGACCTGTGTAATAGTACATATATGCCCTCTATAAGGGCACTATGCCCTTAGTAAGGACTGTCTCTAGGACATATACACTATCAATCTCCCACTTGGACTAGAGCCAGTCACCTTTATGCCTAATACCCAGATTAGCATAATGTCTTAAGTGGACTTCCAATGATAATACCTTGGTGAAAGGATCTGCCACGTTGTCCGTGGTAGAGACACGTTCTATACTAACTTCTCCTCTATCTATAATCTCACGTATAACGTGATATTTTCTAAGTACATGTTTGTTCTTGTTTGTAGATCTAGGCTCGTTGGCTTGAGCGACGGTGCCCGTGTTGTCACAATAAATCATTATTGGACTTGGAGCAGGAACAACCCTCAATTCCTTCAAGAACTCTGAAATCCAGACAGCTTCTTTCGATGCTTCTGATGCAGCAATGTACTCGGCTTCTGTGGATGAGTCAGCAACCGTGGCTTGCTTAGAACTCTTCCAACAGACAGCTCCTCCGTTCAATTTGAATACGTATCCTGTCTGTGACTTAAAGTCATCAGGACCTGATTCAAATCCAGCGTCGACATACCTAGACATCTTTAATTCTGGTTCTCCACCAAACACCAAGAACATCTCTTTAGTCCGTCGAAGGTACTTAAGAATGTTCTTCACAACAGTCCAGTAAGGTACTCCTAGATTCTGTTGGTTTCGACAAGTGACACTAAGCGCATATGCCACATCGGGCCTTGTGCAATTCATTGCATACATTATAGACCCTACTGCCGAAGCATAGGGCACACGACTCATTGCATTTCTTTCTTCATTAGTTTTAGGACCATCCTTAACTGATAAGACAATCCCATGCCTCATTGGGAGAAAGCCTCTCTTTGAGTCGCCCATCTTATAACGCTTGAGTATTTTGTCGATGTAGGTGGATTGTGTCATTCCTAACATCCTCTTGGATCTATCTCTAAAGATCTTGATCCCTAGGATGTAGTTCGCTTCACCCAAGTCCTTCATCGAGAAGGTACTTGATAACCAAACTTTAGTCTCTTATAGCATAGAGACATTGTTTACCATGATCAAAATGTCATCTACATATATGATCATGAAAACAACTCCTTTGTCGCTGTGTCTAGCGTAGACACAGAGATCTTCCTTGCTTCTGATGAAGTCAAACGATTTGACAGCTTCATCAAAGCGGATATTCCAGCTCCTTGACGCTTGCTTTAGCCCATAGATGGATCTTTGTAATTTGCATACAGTAGTTGGCCTGGTTTTACTAATAAAACCTTCCGGCTGTACCATATAGACCTCTTCCTCAAGGTTGCCATTGAGGAAGGCAGTCTTTACATCCATCTGGTAGATTTCATAATCATAGTAGGCAGCTATTGCAAGTAGAATTCGAATGGACTTCAATTTGCTACCGGTGAAAAGGTTTCATCGTAATCGATGCCATACCTTTGCGTGTAGCCTTTCTCCACAAGCCTAGCTTTGTGCGTTTGTACCTTGCCATCGGCATTTGTCTTTCGTTTAAAGACCCATTTGCACCCAATAGGTCTAACCCCTTGGGGCAAGTCTACCAAGTTCCAAACTTGGTTTTGGTACATTGAATCCATTTCTAATTCCATGGCCTCTTGCTATTTGTCTGAGTCAATATCAATTATTGCCTCTTTGTAGGTCTCGGGATCTTCCCGATCTGATAAACCGACATCAAGTTCACTGATGTCTTCTATCATAAGGCTTTGCTTCTGAGGTCCTTTTAGGATCCTCTTCGACCTACGGAGCTCGACTATTTCTGGTGCTTTTCTTTTCTGGCTTCGTGTAACACGAACATTATCAGTGGGTACTGATGCAGCTGGTCGCTGGGCGCGACCCTGTTCCCTTGCGGGAGGCTGCTCTTGTGCAACTTGTTGCACAGGTTGGTTGACAACGGGTTCTATTGGTGTTGTTTCAACTGTTGATCTAATCACAGGACTCCCACTGACTATGACATGCCTAGCAAGTGTCATATCATCACCCTTGTCTGCTTCGAAAGCTCCCACTGAACTTGAGTCCAAATCAGAAAATTTAGAGACCTCATGTTCGCGCGTGTCAAAGTCTTGAATTTCTTCAAGTTCTATCATGTCATCTAACCTCTCTTCTTCGAGGTATTCAGCTTCTAAAAACTTCACGTTTCTAGATACGATCACCTTGTGATCTTCAGCATGATAGAATTCATAGCCTCTCGTCTGACGAGGATAGCCTATGAAATATACTTTGACACCCTTGGCATCTAACTTATCATTGAGCATCAGTTTGACTATCGGAGAACAGCCCCAAGGTCTAAGATAGCCCAGTGAGGGCTTCTTTCCCTTCCATAACTCATAAAGAGTTTTCTCCACTGATTTAGATGGTACACGGTTCAGAATGTAGATTGCAGTTTGTAGTGCATATCCCCAAAGATATTTTGGAAGAGTCGAGAATCCAATCATTGATCTTACCATGTCTAACAGGGTTCGATTCCTCCTCTCAAACACACCATTTAACTGTGGTGTTCCAGGAGGAGTCCATTGCGATTGAATTCCATTTTCCTTCAAGTAGTCGATAAATTCTTCACTAAGGTATTCACCTCCTCGATCTGATCGAAGAGTGACTATCCTTAGGTTCAATTCATTCTCGACCTCATTCCTAAACTCCTTGAATTTCCCAAAGGTCTCGGATTTATTCTTCATAAGATAAATATATCCATACCTTGAGAAATCGTCAGTAAAGGTAACGAAGTAAGGATAACCCCCACGCGCATGGACTTTAAAAGGTCCACATACATCGGTATGTATGAGCTCTAAGCAGCGAGTGGCACGAACACCTTGTCCAACAAAAGGTTTGTTCGTCATCTTACCCTTAACACAAGATTCACATGTTCCATATGATTCAAAATCAAATGGTTCTAAGTAGTCCAACTTCCTTAGTCTTTGAATCCGTCTTTCATTGATATGGCCTAGCCGACAATGCCATAGATAAGATGGATTATTCTTCCTATTTGAAGACGGTTGTTTGTTATGTATTTGAAATAAAGGTAGACTACTTTGCAAAATATATAAACCATTCACCAAGCGAGCTTTTCCATAATACTGATCATTTAATGAAAAATAACAAGTATTATTCGCAAATCGAAAGGAAAAACCCATATTGTCTAACAATGGAATGGAAATAATATTTCTGACATTGGATGGAACAAAATAAACATTATCAAGTTCTAAACATTGTCCCGAAGGTAAATCTATCTTGTTGCGTCCAACGCGTTTGGCTTCAACTGGATTGCCGTTCCCAACATGCAAGTCGATTTCACCTTGCTTGACTAGCCTGTGATCAATTAGCCCCTGCACATTATTACAAATGTGTGAGCCACAGGCTGTATCTAATACCCAACCATTGGAGTCAAAAGTAGTCATGTTCATTTCAATAACAAACATACCTGAGCCAGAAGTCGATGGCTTCTTAGCTTGATCTGCCCTAAGCTTAGGGCAATCTTTCTTCCAATGTCCTTTCTGCTTACAGAAAAGACATTCATCTGTGCGTACCGTTCCGCTTCTCTTGAACTTCCTTTTCTGGTTCGGACGCTTAAGCTTATCACTCCAAGGGTTAGCCTTGGCTCCCGACTTTCCCTTACCCTTAGCACCTTTGTTTCTCGGGTTTGGGTTAGACGGTTGCCCAACAAGCATGATCGACTTTTCCTTCTTAGGAAGATTTTGATCATATGTCTTCAGCAGATTATGAAGTTCAGGCAGTGTTACGTCCTTCGCATTCATCGTGTAATTGATGATGAATTGTGAATACGAACTCGGCAATGATTGAGGACAAAGATCACCATGATCTTGTTCTCTAGCTTAACGCCGGCATCGGCAAGCTTTTCAAAGAGACCAATCATTTTGAGAACATGATCAGACATGTCCCCTCCTTCACTGAGCTTGCATCTGTGTATCTCTTTGATCAAATCAAATTCAACACTTCTAGCTGTCATCTTAAAGAGCGACTCTAGATGCTTCAACATCTCATACGGCAACATGCTTTCGTGTTGCCTTTGAAGCTCATTGCTCATTGCCGCCAGCATAATACACTGCGCGGATCTAGCATCCTCAAGATGCTTATCAGACTTTGCCTTGTTGGCTTGATTCCAAGCAGCAACCTGACTGACAGTCTGATTTTCGGGGCACACGGGAATGACCTCGTCCAAGACGTACTCATCTTTTCGTACCTCAGCACCAAACGAATATTCCTGATCCAATCTAGGAAGTTTGGTCCGGTCAAAATTTGCTTCTCTAAGACAGCACGGAGCGAGATACTCGCCATTTCGAATATCCTAAGGAGAAATAATATAGAACGAAAATAATAAATCAACTATTGAAGTATTATTTCTAAATACACAGTCAACATAACTAAACAACAAGGTCCTTTAGCTGTTTAGCTCCCACTATTTTCACATATGCTTGCCCCCACAACAAGTATACGGGTAATGTCCAACAAGTTACCGTAGTGGCCAAGATCCAAATCCATACTATGCTACACTCCAACGGGGGCTGGTCGCATAGCATAATATGACCGGTAGGACTATCCAATTGCGTCACGCAACTCTTGGTTGTTAAATCTAATTTAATCTGATGCCCTACATACTGTACCTATCGAGGTCGCTAGATACAATATGCAGTAATTCATAACCATAGACTTACTCTAATCTGACGATCACTGCGAGTCTGTAAGACGAGGTCGCCAATACAAGAAAACGCAATGAAAGTTCAGAATTAAAGCACCCTATCGAAAGCATCTCAGAAATACATACATATATATATTTCTGTACTTATATTGGTTGGGGCTTGTAGCTTGAGGGTTGTTATCAGTCATCTACAAACAAATAGGGGCGCCGCCTACCCATCATGCATGAACGGTCTACACGTAATGGATGCCGCCTATCCATTCTAGTTCTAAACGCGGTCAAGAACATAATGGGTGCCGCCTACCCATACATAAAATATGCGGTCCGACATATAAGAGGGCGCCGCCTACCCTCGCATGCATAGCGGTCGAACGGAATGTAAAATACTTGGTATTTAAACATGCATTGTCAAACAATAGCATATCGAGCATATGAAACAAGTAGTAGCCTATGTGGATGACAAATGACTTCATAATTTCATTATGAAAATTATAATCCCATACTTATAATCTCCATGAAATAATTGAAAATTTGGACTAGATTGAAAAATCGAAAATTCTATTGACCAAGTAGCAATTTTCGAAAACCCGAAAGACTTAATTGTAATTTCTAAAACCTTGGAGGTGTTAAATATAAAATTAAAAAGTAGAAGGACTAATTTGCAATAAATAATAAATTGATAAATTACAAATAAGCCATTTAACTTTATACTAATTAAATTTAACCCCTCTAGTTTAAAAACAATTACAATTAAATCATATTTATATTCCAAATATAAAATTCAATCCTCAAAACTTTCAAAATTCAATTTTGGGTCCAACCCGAAAAAATATATATATTTATTAAAATATGGGACAGGACCTAGTCCCGTCCCCACGGTACCCGCGGGCCGGCGCCGCGGTCCCGGGCGACCGGCGCCCGCGGCACGCGGGTACCGGTGCCGCGGGTGCAGGCACCCGGCGCCGGGCGCCTGCTTCCGCAGGCCCCGGGTACCTGTGTCACGCAGGTACCCGGGTGCCCGCGGCACACGGGCGCTAGGGCGCCGCATGCGTCACGCAGGCGGCCGGTCAAAAATATATATTTTAATTTTTTTTTTTTAAATATAAATTCTAAATTTATATAAAAAACAAAACTTTTCAAAATCGAATTAATCATAGAATCAATTGCATCCACATATCTACAAAATCATACAATATATATACGTATATACGTAATCAATTAACCTCGCTCTGATACCACTGCGAGAAAATATGGTCAGAGTTACCGCTAGGGTACGCAGGGGAATTTCAAAATTTTCTTAACATACAGGTTAATTGATTATGCATATGTCGTATATATATAAACACGTCAATTAGAAGACTAACCTTACTTCCAATGCAGCTTCCAAGTCTTCGTAATATTTCGGTGTATCTTCTCCTTCGTCGAAGTCGAAGATATCTACAATACTCTGTATATCTGCAAGACAATAAGAGTTAGTTTCCAACTCCTAGAACCGCAACCTTGGTATCCACAGATGAACAGCCTATCGGAAGAATGCTAGGGTATTCTTTGTGTGACCAAGAAGACGGGGCGGCGATTCCTCCGGCAGAGGTGGCACGCGCGTGTGGCTTTAGAGAGGAGGGAGAGCTTTTTATTTTCTCTAAGAAAACTGGGTAGAATAACTGTGTGCAAAACTGTATCCAAAGCTCTCTAATAGTCTACTATATATAGTAGTCAATAGAAGCCTAAAGCATAAGCAATTAGACTTCGTAAAGGAATAAGAATCTAATTCTTATCGCACAAGGAAACCAATATCAAGTCTAGATTCATTCCCAATCAAATTAAAACTCAATCAGGAAAATCTAACTTATCCCTTGGACTTCTAATAGAGGAAGGAGTCGAACTCCTTCCCCTACCTTATCCATGCGCGCGCGCGTGCCAGTCCTACGGGAGGTGGGTCCCAATTTTGGGGCCCACTTATATTTCTAAGGCATTCAAACTCCAAGTAGATTTTACCCAAGTGCATATGTTAATTCTAAATTAACATATCATTTCTAATCAAACCTCTATTATATTTCCAAAATATAATCTTTAATTGTATTTACATAAAATACAATTAATAGCCAATTCAATTAATAATTCCAAATCATAAATTGAGCCACCAAATATTATAATTAATTTCAAATCAATTATAATCCATCAATCACAATTAATTCCAAATTAATTGCGATTCCATCTTCAAGGATATTCTGATAAGCTGAATCAGCACATAGTGTGACCCATAGGGCCTCATCGTATTAAGCAAGTCCTAGACTAGGCAACATAGAATTAATAGACGGTTCCTTTTGCAATATTAATACGTGAGGACGTTTGAGAGGTTTCTCAAAGCTAACCCTTTCGTTGCGAAGCTTGTTCCGCTCAACGCGGCGATGGTAACGTCCCTTCATCTGACTTGCTCGAATGTATCTAGGATCGATGAAGTGTCTATCCCAATAATACAGCCACGGGCGTCTCAGGGAGTTGCTTGGTTAAGATATACTTATGACCATCATAATATATCATTTGCACTGGCCAGTGACTTTACCAACACAACCATGCAGACTATGAGCAGTGCTCTCATGTGCTACACTTGAGAGATGAATCCTTCACAGAATCACTTATAATCCCCATTTGTATGTAGCCATAATCCTGGATCGTGTCTTAGGTCAGCTGCTTATTCAGAGCTGACATCGACGGGTCCACCAAGGATATGGGGAAACAAATGTGATGATAAAGTCCTGTAAGTACAAAGGACGACTGGCATCACTTCGACAACTTACCGGTTCCCATAGACACTTCGATGTAGAGTATACATCGATGGGAGTGTCCGGTGGATACTTCCATTGTTCGATAATCCTTCTTCGAACAACTATGCGCAGTTATGGGAACGTTTCTCGATTGTCCAACAATCCGTTCCGTGGCCGTGGGATCGGCTCACACTTGCTCCAACAAGTATAACCTCCACGCATACTAGTCTCGTCTGGTTCATTCAGACCCCTACATCCGAGATGAACCTCGGCTAGGGAGAGTTTGGGATAGATGATAACTCACATAGCTCCCACTATCTGTGTGATCGGTCATCTATCCGAGGGGACATGTTTAATATCAATACAGACAGTAATAGAGATATGACATGCTGCATGCCTGGTGTAATATAAATATGAAAGCGATACTCAATAGTAAAATGCAACAAACATATATTATATTACGTTGACCTGTGTAATAGTACATATATGCCCTCTATAAGGGCACTATGCCCTTAGTAAGGACTGCCTCTAGGACATATACACTATCAGGAAGGATGTTATTGAAAGTAAATAGGTTCCATCCTTCAAAATCAAGCTTGACAAATAGTTGATCTGCCTCGAAGCTAGGTTGCAAGCAAATGTTATGGTGAACAAAAGTAGGAAAGAAGTGGAACTATTTACGCATCCGTGATATGGATAACATCCATAAGAGCGTTCATTGTCGTAGCAACTTTGCATTACTTTGAGATACCTCACATGGATGTTAAGGTAGCCTTCCCAAATTACGTACATGGTATACTATTTGGATAAGAAGACAACACTTGTCATCTTGTGAAATAGAGGTACGGGTTGAAATTAATGGCAAAGAGAAATTCGATAATGTGTTATTATCTCGTGATTTCTCTACATACGAGTAGTACAAATGCATATACGTGAAAGAAGATTCAAAATCTTTCGTAATGATTTGTCTCTACGTCGATCATATGCTCATGATTGGGAGTTGTCCCGAAGAGATCTTGGAGATCAAGAACATGTTGGAAACATTGTTGACGTGAAGGTATGAGCATACAATAGATGATCTTAGAAATTGAGATTTCTAAGAATGTTGATGGGTTAGCACTTTCGCTATCTCATTACATCGAGGATGTGTTGAAAAGATTCATTGCTTTGTTCGGTCACCGCTTAAGGCGTTCATGAGTATGAACAAATAGTATTGCAAAGAATCATGTTTAAACCCATAGCAAAGGACGGTACACATAAATCATTAGCCTAATTATGTACATTAGTAATTGTACATGACTGGACTTGGCATATCCGGTCAACAAGTTGGCAAGATTTATGCGTAATCCGAGCCAAGATCATTGGACAGCGTTGGATAGGGTATTGAGATACCTATGGCACACACTTAAATATGATATTCTCTATTCGAGATATCTTGTTCCAGTTGTATATGAGTAATACAATGATGTTAACTGGATATTCGAAGGCAAGAACACCAATTTCACAATGAGAAACAAGTTTTCCATTGGTGGAGATGTGGTGTGTCTTGGAAGCCGTGCCTTCGAATAAAACGGTTTATTGAGATTTTAACCTATACTTGGAAGAGCACGAAGTAGAATGGAAAGTCTAGACTCACTCGTTATAGACATAAGACCATTAAGCAGTTGATCTCCATGGGAGTTATCTCTTTGGATTTTGAGAAATCAAAAGATAACATTGCGGATCCGCTAACAAAAGCATTCATGGACGATCAGACTTACTGCTAGTCTAGGGGAATGGGGTTAAAACCCATGACATAAAGAATTTGTATTGTGTATACCCAACCAAATTCACTGGATATCCCAAGAATTTGGTTCAATGTGGCAAACTAAACAATACGAATTCAGTGAAGCTCTTCAAGAGTGTATCTCGTACACTAAGAAGTAAGAGCACTTCGGATAAAAGTCACTCGTGTCTTTAACTCCAAAATCCATCCCCGTGTAAGACATTTAAGTGCTATCCTGCAAGGTGATGATGTCGTTTTTCACCAATTAAATTTGTTTAGAAGCCAAAGAACACTTATCACTACACAAACTAGAGTGCAATGGCAAGTTGTCCCCGAGTGTCGTTCTCTCTGGACCTAACGTGGCTTTGTTTGAGGTTTTTGCTAGTAATTTCAGACAACTAGTTCAAATGTTTGTAGAAGTGTTCTCTTAGAACAAAGCAACGAGAAATCAGATTGTTGTAATCAAGTTTGGAAAACGGTTGGTGGTAGAAATCAAATACACATGCATGGGTTACGAATATGCTCACAAGTTCAGTGCGTAAAACCTTCGATCAAGTCTGCTAAGCAACTCGTCTAGGTAACTTTCAAGACACACATCATAATAGATCACTATCAATACATTAGAGGTGCTTGTCACTAACACCATTTATCTAGCATGCTGCAAATCTCTAACATACAGTCCTATAGCTTTCATTGACCAAGAGTTTGTCACTATACTCAATTCGAATATATTTTATAGGCAACTAAGAATCATATGAAGGAATTTGCAGCAAGATTGACTCACAATCTCATGTAAGCATAAACATAACCCATAGCATGCATATTCTACATTCTACCACCAACACAAAGGATTTAGCTACTCATATTCATCAACATAGACATCAAATCATATGAATTGTAAATAGAATACATCAAATCAAACTACTAGACAACAGATAATGATACAATGTTACCACCAAGCTGTCACTAATCGGTGGGTATTGATGGAAACCTCTCCGTAGATGAAACAACGGATGCAATCCTCTGCCAAAACCTTTAATCCAATCTAAAAATACAATGTATCTAAGTTTTCTCTGAGTTTTGGGGCTTAGGAGCTCTCCAAAACGAAGCTACAGTTCAAAAAGTATCTAAAAAGTAACAGAAGATCAGATCTAAGAAGGAAAATCCAAAAATGTAACCGCTGCCAAGCGGACCGCTTGGAGAGTCCAATGATGAATGTGTATTTTACACTTTCATTCGAGTCTTTTTCACCTATTTTAGCTATCCTCTATGATAATTTAGCTATATTTTAGTACATTTTATTAGAATAGTGTCACGTTTCCCTTTAGATTTTATTTTACAGGTTTTGGTTGAAATTCGGAGATTTACGGGTAATTATATTGATGTCTACAAGGAATTGGTGTTCCAGAAGCCTATTTGGAGTATCTGAAGGTTTCCGGATAGGATTTGGAGTCTAGGGGTCGAATCTGGAGGTTAGAAGGCCATTAGAAGTCTGAAACCGAGTCCGAAAAGGTGAAGAAATCCAAAACCGCGTCGAAAACGCGGAAATTCCGCGTTTACACTGTGGGGCGAACCGCCGGAATCCTGGGGCGAACCGCCGCGGGCTAATTTCGGGCCTATATATAGTGCTCAGTTTTCTCTCCGAAAATCATATCTTTCCAAGCCTACTTTCTCACCTCTCTCTATAGTTTTAGGTAGGAACTTCCCAAGGCCTGTCCTGGGAGTTCCGTAGCTTAGGGGATACTTTTTCATAGCAGATTGGAGCGCGTAGGATCGCAATCATCCGGAGATTGACAACCTTCGGTAACTTTGTATCTTACAGTTTTTATCTACTTATTTTATATTCTTTCAATATGTTTTCTTCTATAATTGCTATTGATTGCATGCCTATTATGAGTAGCTAAATTTATCGTTGGTGGTAGTATGTGAATTCTTAGCGAGGGAAGATAATCATGCTAATGGCTATATCGCGCATTATACTCCGTGTCATTGCTTTATTTCGTTGATCAGTTGCAACCAAAATTCTCGTATGTTGTATTGATTATTATGCACACTTGGACACTTGTCAACCAATCAGACCAATTATCTTCGTAGTGTTGAATAATTACGGAACACATTAGGACGTTAGTTGTTGATGAGTCAGACCCTTATTATCTTCGTAGTGCTTAATACTTGCAACAGGACACAAGATTGATTCAAAGATCTCTATGCAAGACCGAGGAATTTATGCATGATTATCGACCCATTATGTTAAGAAGGACCATACTATCACCAATCTCCATTATCTGCTTGAAAACCCCTATTGCTCTCTATTTGCTGTTTTATATTCTTAATTAGATTTGATAAAGCTAATATAGTCCTGAGAGAACGACACTCGAGTCATTCTACTACTACACTACGGTTTTCGTTGTAGTTGTGGATTGTCTTTGGCTAAATAACAAATTTATTTGATTGAATTTGACACGTTCATCAAATTGGCGCCGTTGTCGGGGACTATACTCGTTTTTTCTGTTTAATTTGTTTATATTTACAGCTTTAGATTCCTAATACTATTAGTTTTAGTTTTCCTTTTTAATCTCTCTCTAATAATGCTTTCGTAGTCTATTTCTAATCACCTTTCCTAGTCTCTCACAGATTGTGTATGCCGCATACACGTTCTGCAGGAATACCGCTTGCTGATTCAATTGCTGAGATCGATAGAGTCTACCACCAATGAAGGCGACTCCTTTTCAAGGAAATCGACGGAATGGCAGAAGCTAGACCACTGAAGGCATGGGTACAACCCACCAAGGATCGTATGAGGGGACCGGCGATTGTTCTTTCGCCTACAACCCGAGATCTGGAGATCAAGAACCACGCATTCCAATAACTTCCGAGGTTCTATGGCTTATCAAGGGAAGATGTGATGGGGTACTTGAACGATATCGATGATTTCGTCAACCAACTCCCACGACCCGGAGCTGACATAACAACGGATGAGTTGAGGATGAAGGTTTTTGCTATGGGACTTGGCGACAGAGCCAAGTCATGGCTGAGCTCTCTTCCAGCAGGCTCGCTGGACACTTGGGAAAAGTTTTTTTCAGCTTTCATGGAGAAATACTTCCCACACACTCTGACTACCGCGCTTAAGGCGCAGATCACTGGATTCAAGCAAGACTATGATGAGACCATCTACACCGCATTCGAGAGGTTCCAAGATCTCACGAACAAGTGCCCTCACCATGGTTTTGAACTCTCTGACTTAGTCCAACACTTCTACAATGGACTAACCTTCGAGAACCAACAAGTGGTGGATTTCCAATGCCGAGGCAATATTTGGGAGGAAACCGCAGAAGCAGTCTGGGTTGTTTTCGAAAGGCTTGCTAAGGGTTCGCAGTTCAAGGACCCAAGAGCAATGGTTAGGAGACGTGGACCTGAGGCTCCACCGACTCAAGAAGCCCCTATGTACAAGGGGAATGGGGATCAATTCGAGTGCTTTACCAACGAATTGAAGCAAGTCCTCAAGAGCGCCACCGGAACAACTTTTTCGAACGAAGTATGCCGAATATGCAAGAACTATGGGCATGGGGCTCATATGTGTAGATCGGAGCTGGCATACGATGATGGCAACTGGGCTCGAGGAGGCGAAGAAGAAGCCTTTGCTACGGAGTTTGGTACTCAAGAAGTTAGCTACGGACAAGACGGTAGGAATCCTCGAGGTGGATTTTGGAGAAGAGGATACCGTAACAATCAAGGATATGCACCGGCTAACCAAACTTATGGACCTAACCAAGACCGTAGTAGGCTGAACTATGGTAATGATCACTGCGAAAACCCCGCTCCGAAAGAGCCACCAAAGTCGAAGTCGGCTCTACTGATGGAGAACTTGCAAAAGATGGTTGATCACACACAAAGTTTTCTCAAACGTTATGAAGAAGATTCTGAGAAGACTAGGGCAAGGCTTGATAAGTTGGAAGAGAGCACTAGGCTTGCCCATCAAAAGATGCAAGAGTTGATCGACCGAAGAGCAAGTAGAAACACTGAGAAGGTCGTTAGGTGCGAGTGTTGCATGAAGGAAGAACTTCTACAGGCTGAAGAAGAAGAGGAGGATCTTGGTTCTGACGCAAGTGATGAGGAGCAAGAGGATCCCGAACCACTCCCTAAAAGTTTCGATGTTAAGGTAGGGATTGGTGAGCTTGAAGATGTCCGTGCCACACTAGACACGGGATCCTACTCAAACATAATTCCTTTGAATGTGTTTGAAAAGAGTAACCTTGGAAAACTATCTGAGGAAAGGGCTATTGTGCGACTGGCGGATGGATCATTTATGAGACCCGAGGGCGTTGTGAAAAATGTGTTGGTCAAGAATGGTGAAGCGTCAATATACACCAATTTCGTAGTTATGGCGGCATCTGCACCTGGGACGGGGGATGTCATACTCTTAGGACAAACACTCTTGACCAAGCTACGCTCCGTGATGGACATCTACCAAAGAACTTGCACTATCGAAGTAGATGGCAAGCAACACGTATTGCAAGCCATACCTGATCCACCGGAACCGCCAGATATAACTACTCACTATTGTGGTCTTGCAGCCTATATTCTTTCTTATTCACAGGTTCGTGGCATGGAGAGGAGATCAATGAAGGGGAAGCCTAGTACCCGCAAAAAGAGGGGATAGGCGCAGACAGGAGTCGAGTCAAAGACTTTAAACAATGACGCTATCCGGGAGGCCACCCGGAATTTTTATCGCTTTCTTTACTGCTTTTCTGCATGCAATTCATTCTTGAACTATTTGCTTCTCATATGCGAATTGGTTCACGTCTGTGTCGTATATGCTTTTGTTTGAGTGAGAATTTTCGAGTGGTTTTTTGAGAAAAATTAATTTCGGGATTTAAACCGCGATTTCTGACATCGGGACCCGTCTCCCCGCATTGGGGAGCACGGGGCGAACCGCCCCACAGTCCCAGATCTTAAAAAACGCGGATTTCAACCCCAAATCATTATTTTCTTCATTCTTCTTCATCCATACTCCCAAAAAACCCGAAAAGTGCGATTTTGCTTCTAAATCTTCATAACTTCTTCGTTTCTTGACCAAATTGAGTGTTCTTTAGCTTAATTCGAAGCCTATTACATGATCTATCATCCTAACCGAACAGATTTCATCCTAATTCGTTAGATTTGCAGATCTGAGGTATCATCTTTAAGAACCCTAATTTTCGAATTTGGGGGTTTTCTAATTTGAGCTTCAATTATGCTTGTTTGATGCATGGGTATGTTGTTTATATGTTTAGACATGTTATTTACTATCAATTGCATGCTCAATTTTGCTTAAATTGTTGATTTTGGTATTTTGCTAATTAGATGATATATCTTGTTATGCATTATGTCTTTATCTTTGATTTATAGCATATGGATATGTATATTGGTGTAATGTTGGTGGATTTGACAATAGAATGCTTATTAGTTGAGAATGAGGATTTATGCTGGTAGAATTTTTGCGCTGCTATGGTATGAATTGAGCCTTGTTATCAAGGATATTGATTGTCTAGTAGGAGCATGATGTGATGTATTGCATGTAGTAGTTACGTCGATATGTTGCATGATGAAGAAGCTAGGCTAGACATTGTGGTTTGGCGAGTTCGATTGTTGATTTTATCACTTGTGTGTTTCGCTTTTACACTAGCATATATTTGAGTCTGTTTTGAGTCGTACGAGGTGCTAATCGCTGTTTATAGGTACCATACTAAGGGAAGGGAGCATTCCCGTATGATTGCTGTGAAGAACCATGTCAAGGAAGGTGATCTCGCTAGATGTACGTTCGAGCCAAGGGGTTTGGCAACAACGTCGTGGATTATCCAAGAGGAGGAACTAGAGTACACCTGGAGTAAGGACTCCTATGCCTATTCATGCACCACCGAAGGGTCAGAAACCACTATTATGTCAGCACTTCATCACGAGGACTACAGAGTTCGAGTTAATAGGAAGGCACCGGAACAGTCTTGCCGCGATGGATTCGATCTTGAGTCCGAAGTTGCTCGAAGGTTCCGAAGCGCTAGCATGGTTCCAAAACGTAATGACATGGGTACCCAGCACCTTGTTGGGGTGCCCCTTGCCTGCCTCTAAAAGTGAGCATCATATAGACATTGGTTGGAGCAACAGTGGATAAAGTGGTCAAAATTGGAGAAAAAGGTAGAAGACTTCTGAGTGTCCTAGCAGCTTACTGAAACCTTCTCGAGGTGTAAATCGTTGGAGGGGGAGGTCCTGATACCACTGCCCTTTCCCCTTCAACAGTTCACATCCTATTGGAGGGCTTCAGGATGGGGGATTCCATAACAGCGGCGGCCACTCTTAAGAATTCTACCTGCCACTATAACTCCACTAGCGAGGATGTGCGTGATAGTAGTGACAATGAAGGCCATACGGGCAATGATGACTTTGATAGGGGAATTGCTCATGTTCGGCATATAAATCGAACTACTACACCTGCCAGAAGACCTGATGACCACCTATGAAGCTAACAGAGGAGGCCCAATAAATCACAAGTAGCATACTCAGCCGGCCGAGGCCAAACCATGGGGTAACATCTAGTATCACATCTTATTTCCTCATTTTCTTACTGCTAGGGACTAGCGTTAATTTCATGAGGGGGATTGGATTTAAGTGATCTAGTATTATTAGTTTGGAGCTTGACATTGGTAGTATTATTAGTTTGGAGCTTGACATTGGTAGGCTGAGTATAGTACCTCGCATGATTTATCAGTTTGCATTTGCATTTGCACGTTTACCGCTTTCTTAGAATTTTTAGGTTGCATTTCATTACATTCATCCTAGGTTAGTCTTGCATGTTTTATATGGAGTTTATTGCCGAATTTTTTGAACTTTTTATTGGGAGATCAACTAACTATGCCATTAATCGTATGCTTCATCTCTATGAATTTGTTTGAGGTTTTTCTCGCTTGGCTTGTCACATTTATGTATTGCACTTAGTTGAGCTAGGTAGTCTCGACATCACTTAGTGGTGTTTTCTCTACTGCGGTTCACGAAGGCCTTTATAATAGGATGATGCATGCTAGGGTCTTTTGGTTGTTTTCCCGAGTAATTATGTACCTAAGAGGCAACAAGTCTTCACCATGCTTTGAGATTGCTAAATGCCTAGGAAGGAGGTAGTGTGAGGTTGTGTGATCCTTTGTTTATAACCTATTCTTCCGAATAGGTTTGGGGAGGGGGTTACACCATCATAGACTTGTTTCTGTTTTTCATTTTTCGTATCGTGAGTTTATTTTCCTTTTCCGTGAATTTTGTACTCCAACCTATTCTTTCGAATAGGTTTGGGGAAGTCGTGTGAGTCATTTTGTTTCTCTTTTTGTTATGCTACTGCTGGCTAAAAAAAAATCGAAAAAAAAGAAGAAAGAAAAATTCCAGAAAAAGAGAAAAAGAAAAAGAAAAAAAGAATCCAGAAAGAAAAAAAGAAGAAAAAAAGAAAAAAAGAAGACCCCAAAAAAGCAAAGAAGGGTCCAAAAAAAATAAAGCCAAATAGCAGTTTCGCAAAGTTTGAGTCTTTTCCATTTTTCGTATTGTTCGTAATTGTGTTTTTCTATTTTTTATCTTTTTTGTCTTATGTGTCATCTGTTCTAGACCACCCTCGTCCTGCCATTCAGGAAGTGGTGAATAGCTTAAGACTTTACTTGAGAGATGGGTAGAATAGGGGAGTGTTATCCTTTATAGGGAACCCTCCTTCGTTTGATGAGAGCCAGTACTGGTTCGACCTCTTTTGAGGGAAAGTCTTAACATGGTGGAACAGCAGTAAGTCCTCAGTTTCATAGGCCCGGGGCAACCATTCGTATCTTAGCATGCATCATTACGTCGTCACTGACTAGGTCCAGGTAGAGAATGTTACGAGAGACTATCTTGTCTTGACATAAGTGCTTATGTGGATGTGTATAAGTCAATCGAGGTATTCTTCAACCTATATTCATGCTTTGATTTATATGGTTTTTGTTCATATGTTATTTGATAGATTCAGTAATTTAGTTCATTTTATTTGGCATAAAACTCCATTTTGAGTCTTGCATGTTTTTTGTATTAGAGTCTAGCTTAGTTGCTTGAGGACAAGCAAAGGTTCGGTTTGGGGAGTTTGATGAATGTGTATTTTACACTTTCATTCGAGTCTTTTTCACCTATTTTAGCTATCCTCTATGATAATTTAGCTATATTTTAGTACATTTTATTAGAATAATGTCACGTTTCCCTTTAGATTTTATTTTACAGGTTTTGGTTGAAATTCGGAGATTTACGGGCAATTATATTGAAGTCTACAAGGAATTGGTGTTCCAGAAGCCTATTTGGAGTATCTGAAGGTTTCCGGATAGGATTTGGAGTCTAGGGGTCGAATCTGGAGGTTAGAAGGCCATTAGAAGTCTGAAACCGAGTCCGAAAAGGTGAAGAAATCCAAAACCGCGTCGAAAACGCAGAATTCCGCGTTTACACTGTGGGGCGAACCGCCGGAATCCTGGGGCGAACCGCCGCGGGCTAATTTCGGGCCTATATATAGTGCTCAGTTTTCTCTCCGAAAATCATATCTTTCCAAGCCTACTTTCTCACCTCTCTCTATAGTTTTAGGTAGGAACTTCCCAGGGCCTGTCCTGGGAGTTCCGTAGCTTAGGGGATACTTTTTCATAGCAGATTGGAGCGCGTAGGATCGCAATCATCCGGAGATTGACAACCTTCGGTAACTTTGTATCTTACAGTTTTTATCTACTTATTTTATATTCTTTCATATGTTTTCTTCTATAATTGCTATTGATTGCATGCCTATTATGAGTAGCTAAATTTATCGTTGGTGGTAGTATGTGAATTCTTAGCGAGGGAAGATAATCATGCTAATGGCTATATCGCGCATTATACTCCGTGTCATTGCTTTATTTCGTTGATCAGTTGCAACCAAAATTCTCGTATGTTGTATTGATTATTATCACACTTGGACACTTGTCAACCAATCAGACCAATTATCTTCGTAGTGTTGAATAATTACGGAACACATTAGGACGTTAGTTGTTGATGAGTCAGACCCTTATTATCTTAGTAGTGCTTAATACTTGCAACAGGACACAAGATTGATTCAAAGATCTCTATGCAAGACCGAAGAATTTATGCATGATTATCGACCCATTATGTTAAGAAGGACCATACTATCACCAATCTCCATTATCTGCTTGAAAACCCCTATTGCTTTCTATTTGCTGTTTTATATTCTTAATTAGATTTGATAAAGCTAGTATAGTCCTGAGAGAACGACACTCGAGTCATTCTACTACTACACTACGGTTTTCGTTGTAGTTGTGGATTGCCTTTGGCTAAATAACAAATTTATTTGATTGAATCTGACACGTTCATCATCCAAGCGGAGCGCTTGGCAAGCGAAGCGCTTTGGCCCTCCAAGCGCTTCGCTTGGCTGCTGTGCCAAAGCTCCTGGAAAATGAAGCGGAGCGCTTCACTATTCCAAGCGCTTAGCTTGGCTCCTGGGCAGATTTTTGTCTTCAAACTCAATCTTTTTGCCCTCGTACTGCCCTCGGGTGCCTTGGACTCATCCTTCTCGATGCTTATTGATGCTCAAACACTCACGAACAAGCCACGGAGATTGGGGAACTTCAACGGGGCCATCTTTTCCATCAAAAAGGCTCGTTTTTAGCTCCAAAAACGCCGTTTCGTACCTAAGTGCCTGAAAATGCAGAAAACACAAAACGTGACACTATTCTACAAAACTAACCAAAAAACAAGGCTAGAAGATAGCAAAAGAAGGTAAAAAAGACAAGATGAACGCGTCAAAAATACGTTCATCAAACTCCCCAAACCAAACATTTGCTTGTCCTCAAGCAACAAACTACCCTAAATGCAACACAAAAGGAGTCTCATGCCAAGTAAAGTGAACTAATCTATTGAATCTACCAAATGCTTATGAACAAAACCAAATGAGCATGACATGCAAGTAGGTTGAAGAATGCCTCGATTGCGAATATACACATTCTCATGTGCACTTGGTTAAACAAAGGAGTCTCTCGTAACATCTTCTACCTGGACCTGGTCAGTGACGACACAATGATGCATGTTATCATACTACAATTGCCCCGTGCCTATGAAACCGAGGACTTACTACTGTTCACCAAGCGAGACTTTTCCTCAAGAGAGGGCGAACCAAGCGAGACAAGCCTCGAACTACTTGCAAAGTGATGCACCATATGATCAATGGTCATAAACACTTAGTCTACTCAATAAAAAAGTTCAAAAGACTTGGCAATAAACTCCACACACAACAACGTGCAACAACTAATCTAGGGATGATATGCATGCAAAAATTTGAAAAAACACGACAAATCACATGAACTTGAGTAAAATCAGGCATGTACGAACCACACAAGCATATAGTACTGAAAATCCAATACCCCCTCCCCAAACCTAAACTTTTGCTCGTCCTCGAGCAAAGAAAAGTTGAATGAAAAGGAAAAATTGGATTGAAAGTACACTTCCCTAAGATAAAGGTCCGTGTCCAATCTCCTATATATGAGTAGTACCTGAAAGGGCTCAAGAAACATGTGAAAACGGGTGCGCAAAGGTGAGAAGAATGGAAAAAACGAGGAAAATCTGGGTACAGGGTCCAGGCGGACCGCTTGGCGGGAGACAAGCGCTTCGCTTGACAAGCGGAGCGCTTGGGAGGCTCCAGGCGCTCCGCTTGGAATTCCAGTAAGAATGAAATTCTTACTGGAATTCCAAGCGGACCGCTTGGGCCTGCCAAGCGCTTCGCTTGGCTCTGTTTCCAGATTTTCGATGTTTTTCCCTATCTTAATCACCTAAGGCACCAAGACAAACACTAGACTAAACGAATCACGACAAAAGGTACACAGGCCACAACTACAAAAGCAATAAAAAAGTATAGGAGTCTTCAAGTTACATCATCAATTAAGAGTATCAAAAAGGAGTACCACCACCGCAAAATCACTCGGATCTGTGAGGGATGACAAGGGGAAAAGGGTCTTCGAACCCTTGCTCTACTCTGAAGCGGTGGAGTATCAGATCGTATGTCTCTATGTCGATTGGTTCCCTCGATGCCTCGGTGCGCCGGATGTTTGGCACATTTGCTTTCTCACACATAGCAGTGATCAGATGTGGGAAGACTAGTGGGTGGCCGGGTTCTCGTTTAATCTCGAATTGCTGGAAGTTGATGTCCCCGGGAGTGATGAGCAAGTTCGCCATGAGGGAATAGATTAAGATCCCGACTTCCGGCGTTATCTCTTCTGTTATGAGTCCCGGGATCAGATTAGCTACCATGAAAGGTAGGATCATGCGGGCGTGCAAGTGCAAATCTTTATACTTCAAGGTGTTATCGAGACGCGTCTTCCTTGGCTTGTAGTCCTTGGTTGTCAGAACCCCGGCTAACCTCCTCGGAAACTTCTCAATCGTTGGGTCATAGACATAGTGCAAATAGGGATCACTCACATAGTATGCTACCTTATTCTTGTCTTCCCGCAAGGGTTCCTCTAGTCCCATAATGAAACTAGTGATACTCAATGGTGAGAAAGGGACCATCACACCACGAATAGGTACTGCTTCGGCCTTATAGTTATAGTCCTCGAAGGCAATGTGGAACTCCTCGACAAGGTCTCTATCCCATCCGGAGATTTCTTTCCCATAGAAGGTCCATCCTCTCTCCGTTATAAGCCTGGTAAGGTGAGCATAGGGTGCATAGGGTACATCAAAGAAAAGTCCCTTGTTCTCATATTTTGTCCCCTTTAATACGTCCAACTCCTTTGAAGTAAAGGAGATGCTACGGTCCCAAATCACTGACCGTTCTCCTCCCCTATAGAAGTTGTATCGGAACCTCCGCAATGCGTCCGATTCTTTGTATGGGTCACGGTCGCCTTCATCACGGGGAATCTCCTTGGAGGTTGAAGCTCCATCCTTCCTTGCTTTCTTCTTGGCTCTTGTGTCCATGGTACCTAGAAAAATCTCATTAGATAGCCTGAAGAGACAATGAGAATTTGACTTGACTCCTAGACTCCAATACTCACTCAAGTAATCTCATGGTGAGTTTGAGGGCTTGCTAAAGTTCATATGAACAAATCGAGAAGCTTTAACACTTCGTTACTATAAATCCATACGAATCTAAACCAAGCAAATAAACTCTCCAATTGAATTACCCAACCAATCCAACACATTCTCATGCAATCACAACATCACCATAATCATAACATAACTCAAATTCAAGGCTAACAATCATCAAACAATTATATAGCAAAAAATTCGAGCAATAGAATTCATCATAAATCAAGAGGAGCAAAATTCGAATTTAGACATCACATCTAGTAAGAAACATGCTCAACAATCATCATCAAACTCTAATTCACCAATGCATAACACAATTGAAGCTAATTAAGATAAAATCTCAAATTCAAGAAAGTTAGGGTTCATGAGAGGTACCTTTGATTCCTTGTTATGGATGCTTCAAACGTGAAATTTGATCGGTTTAGATGATAGAGGGGGTGATGGGCTTTGTAAAATGCACAAGATTGCAAGAATTGGTGAAGAATTGAGAGAGATTGAGATTTTTGGGGTGCTAAATCGGCAATGGAGGAAGAAAAATGAAGTGGAGAGCTTTGATACACAAGTGCCCCGCTTAGCTTTCTTAAGGAAAGCCAAGCGAAGCGCTTGGCAAGCGGTCCGCTTGGGACCTGCCAAGCACTCCGCTTGGGCTTTCCAAGCGGTTCGCTTGGGACCTGAAGCTCCCAAATCCATTTTTTTTCGACTTTTGCTAAATTTTCACCCCAAGAACCTTGTCTAAACAACGAAACAAAATTTAAACGTGCTCCTAATCTATATGCAAGTACCTACAACCTCGGGTTGCCTCCCGAGAAGCGCCTTCGTTTAAAAGTCGTTGGCTCGACTCTTCACAACTCATGCGGAATTGATTTCACCTTGGGTACTAGACTTCCCCCTCCAATTGCCTCTCAAAGCATCAATTCCCTGCACATCTTGACGAACATAAAGTGGACCGAAAAATCCTACAAGTTCGTTAGTATCAACATAAGCACATGAATCAACAATGGCTCGCAACGTATGTTGCTTGCCATTTACCTCAAAGTGACATGTTCGGCGATACATGTCTATGACCATACGCACTTTGTTGATGAAGGCTCTACCCAAGAGAACCACATCCTTGAGCTTAGCAGAAGATGTAGGCATAACGATGAAATTAGTCTTCATCTCTACACCGGCAACCCTCACCGCCAAGTTCTCAATCACACCCAACGGCTTTTTCATGGACCCATCCGCTAATTGCACCATGCATTTCATAGGTCTCAAGCCAGACAAACCCGACTCTTCATACACGTTCAAGGGTATAACATTCACACCCGCTCCCGTGTCTAGAGTTGCCACTATTCCATCCTTCTTCCCCAAGCCGATTTCAACATCGAAGCTCTCTTGGATGGGCACTTCCACCATATCCACCATCTCATCCTCAGACGATGAGTTTTCTTTCACCTCTTCAACTATCGCATCAGATTGTGCGACAACTTCCTCTTCCATAACCACCTTAGGAGTCTCGACCTCCTCACTCACCTTGCAAGTTTCAGTTATCTTGCAACTTGGCACCTCAACTAGTGCATTGTTTCTCACAACCGTGATCTCCACGGGCAAATCAGTCACCACGGTTATGGCCATAGCCTTCTCCGTGTTCCCGGGAAACTTCCCTTGCTCTCTACTAGCCCCCCGATCTATCAGCTCTTGCAACTTCTTATGGAGGTTGCTACTACTAGCCTCAAGCTTCTCAAACCGTTGATTGTTAGTAGCTTCATTACGATAGTAATGCTCCATAAACTTATTCGTCTTCAACACAAGATCGTTGAGAGAAGAGACAAGAGGTGAAGGAAGCACCCCTCCACCTTGTGGTCTCGAACTAGAAACCTGAGGTGGAGGTGTAGGATTAGAAGGTGGTGCTCCTTCATACCAATTGTTCCCATAGCTGAGACGACTTCTATCTTGATTAGGCACATAGGCATTTTGATCCGGGTTATGAAGATAACCTCGGTTGCCTTGATTCTGGTACCCACCTCGGGGTCCACGGTTTTGTGGCCTCATATTGCCATACCCTTGCCCGTAGTTCACATCTCCAACTACTTGCTCTCCCTCAGCAGCATACACTTCTTGACGGACATCGTTCGTGATATATTGCTCTCTAGCAAATTCAGAACGGCATAAATAGGTCGGGTGCCCATAGTTTTTGCACACACCACAAACTTCCGTAGAAGGAGAAGGAACGCTTTGCCTCAAAGCTTGCTTCACTTCATGGGCGAACCCATCGAAGGCATTTTGTTCTACCACTACCTTGGCCTCACCTCTTTGCTCCTTTTGGAGCACACGAGCCCTCACATTCCGATTTTGGGAATTCCGGTACATCATGTCCAGCTTCACTTGGGCTTGAGAAGGAAGCAACTCCCCCATACTAGCTCCACAAATACTATCCACTTGAGATTGAATCTCGGGATGTAAACCATTGTAAAAGAATTGGAGAAGCTGACCTTTATCATACCCGTGATGTGGGCATCGATGATGCAACCCCATGAAACGATCATAGGCCTCGTGGAAAGGCTCATCATACCTCTGCTCGAAGGAGCTAATTTGGCTCTTCATAGCCATCGTCTTGGAAGCGGGGTAGTAACGCTCCATGAACTTATCAAAACATAGATCCCATGTTGTCAAAGACCCGGCCTCCAAAGTATTAAGCCAAGCCTTTGCACGATCACCTAGCCCCATAGAAAAGACCTTCATGCGGAGATCATCATCCGTAACACCAGCTCCTGGTCGCCCAAGATTGAGAACAAAATTCTCGAGCTCATTCAAGTACCCTATCACGTCCTCATTAGCCATCCCATAGAATTTGGGAAGTTGTTGGAACATGTGATTCTTGATCTCCAAGTTCCTTGTGGCATCATTGAGGACAATTGCTGGTCCTCTAGCCCCAACCGTAGGCTTAGTAAGTGTACGTATAGGCCGCTCCGCCATTTCACCTTCCAAGTAAACAGATTCAAGAATTGGCTCCAAAAGATAAGAAGAAGACTCTTCCCGAATACCAGAAGTGGAAGCTATAGATGCTACTCCTTCAAACTCGAGATTCAAATTCCTCCTTCTCCTTTGAAACAAACGATCGATCTCGTCTACAAAAGGTTCAATAATAGGTCCACCCGTTCGGGTTCTAGGCATGCACTTACCTGAAATACAAGATAGTGAGTATCTCAAGCAAAAAGAAACAAAAACAGAAATGAGACAAAGAAGAGATGTTGGCTGAAAAAACCAAAACAAAAACACCAACCAAAGGAGTTAAGTCCCCGGCAACGGCACCAAATTGATGATGTCATTTTCACCAATTAAATTTGTTGAAAAGCCAAAGAACACTTATCAATACACAAACTAGAGTGCAATGGCAAGTTGTCCCCGAGTGTCGTTCTCTCGGGACCTAACGTGGCTTTGTTTGAGGTTTTTGCTAGTAATTTCAGACAACTAGTTCAAACGTTTGTAGAAGTGTTCTCTTAGAACAAAGCAACGAGAAATCAGATTGTTGTAATCAAGTTTGGAAAACGGTTGGTGGTAGAAATCAAATACACATGCATGGGTTACGAATATGCTCACAAGTTCAGTGCGTAAAACCTTCGATCAAGTCTGCTAAGCAACTCGTCTAGGTAACTTTCAAGACACACATCATAAAAGATTACTATCAATACTTTAGAGGTGCTTGTCACTAACACCATTTATCTAGCATGCTGCAAATCTCTAACATACAATCCTATAGCTTTCATTGACCAAGAGTTTGTCACTATACTCAATTCGAATATATTTTATAGGCAACTAAGAATCATATGAAGGAATTTGCAGCAAGATTGACTCACAATCTCATGTAAGCATAAACATAACCCATAGCATGCATATTCTACATTCTACCACCAACACAAAGGATTTAGCTCCTCATATTCATCAACATAGACATCAAATCATATGAATTGTAAATAGAATACACCAAATCAAACTACTAGACAAGAGATAATGATACAATGTTACCACCAAGCTGTCACTAATCGGTGGGTATTGATGGAAACCTCTCCGTAGATGAAACAACGGATGCAATCCTCTGCCAAAACCTTTAATCCAATCTAAAAATACAATGTATCTGAGTTTTCTCTGAGTTTTGGGGCTTAGGAGCTCTCCAAAACGAAGCTACAGTTCAAAAAGTATCTAAAAAGTAACAGAAGATCAGACCTAATAAGGAAAATCCGAAAATGTAACCGCTGCCAAGCGGACCGCTTGGAGAGTCCAAGCGGAGCGCTTGGCAAGCGAAACGCTTTGGCCCTCCAAGCGCTTCGCTTGGCTGCTGTGCCAAAGCTCCTGGAAAATGAAGCGGAGCGCTTCACTATTCCAGGCGCTTAGCTTGGCTCCTGGGCAGATTTTTGTCTTCAAACTCAATCTTTTTGCCCTCGTACGGCCCTCGGGTGCCTTGGACTCATCCTTCTCGATGCTTATTGATGCTCAAACACTCACGAACAAGCCACGGAGACTGGGGAACTTCAACGGGGCCATCTTTTCCATCAAAAGGCTCGTTTTTAGCTCCAAAAACGCCGTTTCATACCTAAGTGCCTGAAATGCAGAAAACACAAAACGTGACACTATTCTACAAAACTAACCAAAAAACAAGGCTAGAAGATAGCAAAAGAAGGTAAAAAAGACAAGATGAACGCGTCAAAAATACGTTCATCAAACTCCCCAAACCAAACCTTTGCTTGTCCTCAAGCAACAAACTACCCTAAATGCAACACAAAAGGAGTCTCATGCCAAGTAAAGTGAACTAATCTATTGAATCTACCAAATGCTTATGAACAAAACCAAATGAGCATGACATGCAAGTAGGTTGAAGAATGCCTCGATTGCGAATATACACATTCTCATGTGCACTTGGTTAAACAAAGGAGTCTCTCGTAACATCTTCTACCTGGACCTGGTCAGTGACGACACAATGATGCATGTTATCATACTACAATTGCCCCGTGCCTATGAAACCGAGGGATTACTACTGTTCACCAAGCGAGACTTTTCCTCAAGTGAGGGCGAACCAATACTGACTCTCATCAAACGAAGGAGGGTTCCCTTAGAAAGATAACACTCCCCTATTCTACCCAAACTCTCAAGAATGAGCCTCTTTCAACCACTTCTTGAATAGCAAGACGAGGGTGGTCAAGAACAGGCCTTGGACAAGGCGACACGAAACGAAAGATAGAATTTACAACTCGATAACTTCAATAACAAATATTTACATGACACTTGACACTTTACTAGACTGCTTTTGGCTTGCAACGACCCTTCTTTACTAGACTGCAATTTTTTTGAGACTTAGTTGCAGTTCAGTAAATTATGCTTTTGACCTGGACTGAACTGAAATGCATGTTAAATTGGGACTGAATATGACTTTTGCGAAACTGTGAGCTTGTTTGGATTCTTGAACCTCGAAAGGACTATCTTGTTATTTATTTAAATTGTTGGGGTAAGACCGTAATTTTCTAAAATTTCTGGACAGTTCTGTACCTTTTGATTTATTGGGACTATCTGGTAATTTTGTACTGCGAGGGTGTTTTTGGGATTTCTTGAAAACCGTAAGGGCATTTTGGTAACTTTAAGTTGTAAAGGGTGTTTTGGTAATTTTTGTACTTTGGACTAAACTGATAAATCGGGTTTTCTCTTGAGGACTGTTTTGATATTACTGAAAAGTGTTGTTCTGTTTTGCAATTTACTACTGAGGGCGTTTTAGTAATTTCAAAAGTTGATTTCTGAAAACCGTACAATTAAGTACTTTCTGTCTTTGATTTAAAAAATTACTTGACTTGATAGCCTAGTTGGTTAAGTGCTTGTTAGACTAACTTAGAAGTCCCAAGTTCGAGCCCCACCTTCGCCTTTTCCCTGCCGACCTTTTACTTTTATCCGTTTAACTTTCGTTTCGACTTCTATTTAGTAACTAGACACTTTCTATTTAGGTGTTCCGTTTGTTAGCTCTTAAGTCGTTGTGCTTTTGTGGACCGTTGCTCGCGAAGTTTAAGGTGAGTGTTCACCCCAAAACTTATCTATTTGCGAAAAACTGGAAGGCTATGTGACAATTATTATCTATTACTATATATTCTGTTATACTGTATGCTTCCGCGTAAAAGTAACTAAGTCCTATGTATGACTATTTACTTATCTTTGTTTGTTGCTACTCTGTTCTGGATTAACTCTTCTGCAGGAACACTTCTCGAAGTTTCGAGATCTGATTGTTATTATCTGTTGTTCCGTATTTGTATCTGTTCTGTCTATTTCTGTGTGACCGGTCGATTAGGTCGTAATCAGGTAGGCTTGGGTAGTAGAGGACTATCGGGTTTGCTTGATTATTGCCTAGTCTAATCCCTTTTAGGCGCGAGGCAGAAGTCACTGAGGTCTATTAGGGTCATAGGTTCTGTTTCCCCAAAGTACACGGGAGTTTCTGTTTCTGTCCGGAGTTGTATACCCTCTGGAGGGAGCTATAAGGGCTATTGGGAGTAGGAGCAATAAGGCGGGCTGCACCAACGGACTTCGACTTATCTGTTCTGTCTTTCTGTTCTGTTATTTGTTCTGTTTGTTATATTATCTGCTGAAAAGGATTTTGATTTCAAAACTGTTTACTTTCTATTTATTAACTTAGAACCTCAATGAGATCCTTTATCTCACACTCTCTTTATATTCAAAATTCCTTCCTTCCAGATACTACTGAGAATGCGCGCGAGTAGGATGCCAGCGACTGAGAGAAGGGTCTGGGGTGTCTTTGGGAATTTATTTCAAAATAAGAAGATGAAACTTTTCACTGTCTTCAATAGTTGTTGTTCATTTGATTTCTAAGTTACCGTTGGATATTTACTTGATTCTGTTAGCGCTGTGCTCGTCAAATATTATTATGGCATTTATTGCCGATCGTTGTTTTTAAAATTATTTCGGATTTTCTCTTTTCAAGAAATTATTTTGTTTTTGAAAACCGGTACTGTTACAGTTGGTATCAGAGCTTGAGTTCAAACTCAAGCTTGCTAGGATAGGATCTTCTGGCCTATGGGGTGTGTGTGAGGGTCCGAGTCGCTGGATATAGGTTGAGTCGTTATTTTTCTATCTCTTATGCCGTTTGGTCTTCCGCACTAACTCTGAGTTGTTCCGTTTGCACGTCACCTGTTCTACTATTTTGTCCTCCGGAACTGCCTTGTTGTTCACCCTGTTTAATTCTACTAAGTTCACCAGCTTACTATTGCTACTTCATTCATTTTCGTTAAGCCGATTATATTATTTCATCTAAATGCATGAGTATTTGTTTAAAAGTATGTACTATAATGTCATTTGATGCATGTTTTAAGGTTTAAACACTTATATATGCATTTATTTCCCTTGTTGAAGTTCATACATGATCTTGCTTGGTTCTGTCATACAGTAATCTATTATTTAACCAAAGTCGACATAAATCACTGGCAGGCGGCCGACTGTTTAAGTGATTCGTGTTAACTGAGGTCAAATGACTGATCACTTTATGAGAGAACGCTTTTATTGCATGCTTAAGGTTTATGAATTTTTTTCTTCGTGTTAACTGAGGTCAAATGACTGATCACTTTATGAGAGAACGCTTTTATTGCATGCTTAAGGTTTATGAATTTTTTTCTACAACATATGAATTTGCTGCTTATGCTTTATTATTGCTTCTTCAATTTATGTCTGTCTTGCATGCTAGGTTAGACACACTCGAGGATTTATTTAGTGATTATTTGCTATCTTCCTTTTGACCCCCCCTAGTTTGAATTTGACCTTTAGTAATCTTGTTTACTTTTACGCGTCTCCTGCTCGTTCACGTTAGATTGACTTAAGTTAGTGTCTTAGTTCACGTTACGCCACTCTTGAGGACGTTAATCACGTTACTGATCTTAGACTAACTGCGATAGGATGGCTCCAACGAACAACACTCGCGCTACCAGCCGCAGCAACCACACCGCCAATGATGCTATTGCACAAGACTCGATGCAGCAGAAGGTCGCAGCTTCAAATGCCTCCCGCCAAGTAGCAAGTGCGATCGCGCCGTCAATTATGCCACATCAAGGAACTCTAACTTTAACGGCAACTGAGAGGTTCGCACGTTTCCACCCGGAAAGGTTTGAAGGATCACCCCACTCAAGGAAAGCTGAAGTGTGGATTGAAGGCATCGAGGATTTGTTTAGTATCTTGCACATCAACGATGCACAAATGGTGGAGCTTGCAGTGTTTCAGCTCGATGGACTAGCACGTCGTTGGTGGGTCACCGTTGATGCACGATGGAGGAGAGAAGGAAAACTTCACACATGGGAGAATTTTGTGAAGGAATTTGTGGACAAGTATGTTCCCCGTAATGTCCGTATGAGAAGAATTAGTGAGTTTGAAAAGTTGAGGCAAGGGAAGATGGCAGTGTTTGAGTATGAACTTAAATTCACGAGATTGTTGAAGTATGTGCCACACCTCCAAAATGAAGAAATGGAAAAGATGAGGTGCTTTGTACGAGGATTGAAGCCTAAGATCAAGTTCAACCTGTTTGGAATCAAGATGTCAACTTACGCGAAGGCCGTGGAAAGAGCTGCTGAAGTGGAGAATGGATTAGGAGAACTTAAGAGCTATGAATCTCATCGATCTGGAAAAAGGGGTTCTGATCACGTGAGTGGCGAGGATCGTCCGTCTCCATCCAAGTGTCCACGCAATCAGCGGGAAAGTCGACCCCATCAACTCGATGATATTACCGGAGAGTCAACTAGCGTAAAGTGTAATTTCTGTGGAGGACAACTCACGAGGAAGACAAATGCTGGAAGAAGAAGGGTTGGTGTTTGGCTTGTGGCAGCAAAGATCATAAGGTGAACAGATGTCTGAGGCGTCGCTCTCTAATTAAGGAAGGACGACTTGTAGCACGGTTTCGGAAAACTAAGGAGACGGTGCAACAACGAAGGTGAAGGTCTACAGTGGGGTTGGGCATGAGGCTCGGTCAGCAAATGTGGCAAAATGTACGCACAGTTGGACAAACCTCTTCTAAGTCGTGTTTGTTTATCGAACTGCACTTCTTTTGCTAGGATAGATTCATTTGAAGGTTAGGTACCGGCTTATTGCGGACTTGTTACTTGGAAGCGTTTGGTTGTAGAGGTAGGCTCCGTTTCCTTTAGGCTGGTTTCGACCTTTCTTAACTTTTAGCTTGTGAGATCGTTCTTTCATCCGACGTTTGAAGTTAAAGGCTTTTGTTTCTCCATTTTCCCATTCTTTGGATTTACGCTAGTTAAGTTTCGAGGACGAAACTTCTTTTAAGGGTGGTGGAGTGTAACATCCCGTATTTTCTTTATAATTTTAATTTTTTTTATTGATTAATTACCTGAGTAATTATTTATTTGGTAATTTAATTAATTCTTTCCTGCGCAATCGTTTACGAGTATAGAAAACTCATTAGTAGTAATTCGTCTCGTTCCGATTTGGACTAGCTAGCAATATAATATTTTGTGGCCAAATCGAGTTATCATTTCTGGCCCAGTTTCGTGGCCCAATTCGTGATCATCAGCTGGCCCAATTTGCTCAAGCCCATGGCCCAACTCTTCAAAACCCTAAACCAACCTAGTTTGCTTCACTTCCCACCACTCTCCTTTCCCCCTCTCTCACGCCACTACTACTGCAGAAAGAAGAAAGAAAGAAGGGATTGGCTAAACTTAGTACTAGTTGCATTGTACTATTTTTAGTACACCATTTAAAGTGTGACACTTGTCATTATTTTAGATTAAATAATGATTAATAAATACAACAAATTATAAACCAAAATAGACAAAAAAACATTTTAATAATTATTACTTTCTAAATATTAAATATTAAAATATTTAATTTCAGTCATCACTACCAACCAAGCACCAACACCAACCACCACCAGTTCTCCACCACCACCACCTCCACACCGCCGCCGGATTCACTCACCACCACCACCACCTCCGCCGCTGGATTCACTCACCACCACAACCACCACCTCCGCCGCCGGATTCAATCACTACCACCAACCACCAGCCTTCACCACCACCACCACCACCACCACCACCTCCCCCGCCGCCATCACCACCCACCACCGTAGCCGCCGCCTAAGTCCTCCCAATCTAAATTAAATTATATAACAATAGAACTAGATGTAATGAACATACTCTACGGTTTCATACGCCATGTAAAGAGTACGCCATGGAAAGAGTATCGGGTTTTAGGTCGAAGAAATTTTGGAAAATAAGCAATGCTGCATCAACGCATTAATGTTGATACAACATCAATTACAGCGATGCAAATCAACACTTAGCATCAGTGCTGCATCGATGTTAACACATTGCAGTAGCATTACACTAAACATCAATGCTGCATCAATGTAAACACATTGAAATAGCATTATAAGTTATGATGTAAACTTCCTTTTAGAATCAGTGCTGGGTCGTTATGATAATGTTGATGTTGCATTTTATAATGTTTAAAAACCCTAAACCCTAAACCCTATACCCTATACCCTAAACCCTATACCCTACCATGAAATAATAATAATAATAATAATAATAATAATGATAATAATAATAATAATAATAATAATAATAATAATAATAATAATAATAATAATAATAATAACAATAGTAATAATAATAATCCCCTCGTTCTAATAGAAGATTCGTAGTTTGACTTTTTTCGGTCAATGACTTTCAACTTTAACTATCGATTACTCTTAAACTATAATGGTAAAATATGTAACAAAATTATATTATGAAAATTTAGATTCAAAATTATATTTTCATAATATAATTTCGTTAAATACTTTATTATTATAGTTTACGAGTAATTGGAAGTCAAAGTTGAAGTTGTTGACCGAAAAAAAGTCAAGCTACGAAACTTCTGATGGAACGGGGGGATAATAATAATAATAATAATAATAATAATAATAATAATAATAATAATAATAATAATAATAATAATAATAATAATAACTACTCTATCCATCACAGTGAGACATTTTCAAAGTCATGAACGTGTATCCTTGAAAGATATGTACTATCCAGAATACGCACTGGAAGAACAAGTGATTAATGGCTTAAACACTAACGCATAAGTAGTTAGAGGCCGTATGTAAACACACGACATTGTGCCAGTATATATAGTTGGTTATTACATTTGGTTGAATACTTATAACAGTATTAGTCATAACCTAACCTGGATTAAACTTAATGTTGATGTTGCGCTTTGTAATATTCTAAATAAACCCTAAACCCTATACATGTTGGTGATTTTAGTGTCATCAATTCATTTTAGTAGTAATGTGATTTGCTAGAGACTGATGCGATCTCTCGTTGAGCTCGGAACAAGTTCGGGTAGAGTGCACGCTTGTTGAGCCAACGAGTTATCGACCACGAATACGAAGCGGGGGTCAAGGGGGCTGCGGCCCCCTTGCGGGGTCGAGGGGCAGCGCCCTTCGCGGGGTTGCAAGGGACAGCGCCCCTCGCGGGGTTCCAAGGTTAGTTTACGAGTAATTGGAAGTCAAAGTTGATGTTGTTGACCAAAAAAATCAAGCTACGAAGCTTCTGATAGAACGAGGCGATAATAATAATAATAATAATAATAATAATAATAATAATAATAATAATAATAATAATAATAATAATAATAATAATAATAATAATAATAATAATAATAATACCCTATATTTTTCAAATTTATTTGATTTAATTATTTATCGGAGAAATTTAATTATTTTATTTCTATTTAATATTCAATTCATTTATGCGTTAGAAAGAATCGAGGTAGAAAGTCAAATCATCAGTTAAAAATGTGATATTCAAGCCCAAACACTTGAGCCCAATACTTGCAAGCCCATTAAAACCCTAACCCAACAAATAAACCTACACACTCATATATAAACTATTTTCCTCCATACTTCCCATTTTTTCCTTTCCTCTTTTCCATCCAATTTCATCCGGCCACCCCTTCTCGTAATCTCATCCGGCCGCCACCTCTCCTTGCGGCTTCCACCACCACTGGACAACCTTACCACAACCACACCACCCCTGCTTTTAATCATCATCCACGACATCGTCATCATATCGACTTCATCATCATCAACCAAACCGCCACCTCTTTCGCCTAACCGGACCACCTCTGCCATTGGCCGCACCACCACCTCCTTGCCTAACCGGACCACCTGCTCCTCGTGCTCCATTTGATTCCGGTAAGCTGAGATTTGAGCTCGTCTTATTTCTCGTTTCTATTGGATTTCACTCTTGATCGAATCTAATTTGTATTTTGGTATTCAATCCAGTTTCTCTATCTTGTGGGTTTCTTCGATTGCTTATCACAACATCGTCATCATCTTCATTCCAATTCCAGAAGGTAATTTCTACCAACTACTTTGGGATTATGGACCATTTTTACCCTTCTTGAAGAGTCAGACTCCTTTTTGAATTGGTGTTTATTTTGTGTATTATAATCCTATAACTAAGGTATGTATGTATCTTCTTTTTCTTGAGTATTCAAATTTACAATTACATCTGATCTCTTAATTAATTTGATGAATTAATCAAATTGGTTTTGATTAATTACTCTTTTTTGTTGAATCAAATTCTTTACAGTGAATCTTCATGTCTTGTTTGCTTCTAGCTTGATCTAGTTATGCTGCTATGCTAATTAGCCGTGTATCTTTTCCATCTTCAGTGTGTTCATCTTAATTATTGTATGTTTTGGATTTTAGGGACAATATTTACTAGTTACTTAATTTCCAATCATATACTCAATGAATAATGTATGTACTTGCTTGTAGGGACTAATGGCTCGGACAAAAGGTGGAATTGGAAGTAAAAGAAAACCCGCGGAGAAAAGCAGCCAGCCTTCTAAACGCACCAAGAAGAAAGCTTCAGCAACACGTGCCCAACCAGTAGCATCTTCTATACTTTCCAATTCTGCAAAGGTGGAGAAAACACGCAAGAAGACGGTTGTCAGTGAGCGAGGGTTCCTTCTAAACAAAAAAGGTCACGAGCACTTCAAAGACATAATAAAACATCATGGCTGGGAAGAGTTCACCAAGCAACCTGATGGATGCAATACAACTGTTGTGACTCAGTTTTACACAGCGATGGGACGAGCACCAGAAAGTTCAACGGTAAAGCTTCAACCTCAAACTGTTGATCGTAGTCCTGAAGTTATAAATAAGTTGTTTAAAATAAAAGTTCCCAGAAAAGATGAGTTCGGTGCTGCCTTGGGAAAAATAAGCAATCTGACGGAGAGTGATTGGGATTCAATTTCTGAGCGACTGTGTTTCCGGCCAGCAAGATGGAACAAATGTAAGTCAGCCATCTGTTATGCCGATTTAAAGTTTGAGGTTAAAGTTTGGTACCATTTCGTGTCGAGTAGATTGATCCCGGGCCGTTCCATGGTTACGTGACAAAGGCGCGCATGTTGCTACTGGATCACATACTTGAGCGAAAAAGTATAAATGTTGGTGTGCTCATTTTCAACCAGATGACAAAAGTTGGGAAAGGGTCTACTAAGGGACTGTTCTTCCCTTCTACTGTCACTGTTTTATGTCAGCGGAGTGGTTTGGGTGTTTCTATTAATATGGCAGCTACAAAGGCTCTGGACCAGGATAGAATGGATGAAATAAAAACGCATCATGACAAAGTAGCTGGAATTCCCCCCGTCGAGCTGGAAATCACCCCACATCTTAACCCATCAAAAATTCCTCATGGTGTCAAACTAGATATTCTATTGAAGAATCAAAGTTCTATGTTTTCGTATTTTGTGCAAGCGATTGAAGTAGTAGATTACAACACTAGGCATGAAGGTTCTGAATTGAAGAAACTACCTTCCCCACCAAAAAGCTCGTATTCTTCACGAGAACAACCATCACTCCAAAACAACCTTGTAAGTGTGTTATCTTCGTCGAGATATGGTTCACATATTATACCTTTGTCTACGAGTTTCATTCCTTCAAGTAATGATAAAGCAGCCTTGCAATCACCCCCTTCAAACTCAATTCTTCGACTCTTGCCAAAAAGATTGTGCACATCCTTTCTTTTAAATGGTAAATTTCCAGGACCACCGTGAAGGTGCTCAAGAACATTGATGGCATCGCGTGCTCTAAGACCAGCTCCATTTAGAATTGTCAACAAAAATTGATTGTCTTCGGATATAAACATGCATAGTGATGAAGTTGTTACAAATGTTCCATGAAAATTGGGATATGACAAATAAATATTGGAATGTAATGTGATAAAGGATGAAAAATATATAAAACATATTGATAATCAGATTTTACTTATTTGATCAAATCACCTATTGCACTTCAAGCGGTGTCTGTCTTTCGGAGGTAAGAGATCATGGCTATGGTTGTTCTCCAATGTAGTAGGGGCATAACTACCGTCACTCCGACGACTAAGACTGAGACGTGCATCTATTGATAGAGCTACCCTCTCGAATCCCTAAACTCTGTTGGGTTTGGGTTGATCCTGCATAAATGCATTCATATTTTACGTAAGACTGATCACCATTTTTATTACGTTTGGAATGTCCTCGCCGAATATCGAAGCCATGATACCACCCATATCTAGTATAGAATTCTGAAACAACATCCAAATCCTTAAAATTCTTGGGCAGGATCAACATGGACTCTATTTCCTCCGACTTTTCTCTGAATGTAGCATCAACATTCACTTCAGAGAACACATCGCTGTCCTTACTTTTGGTGTCATCGTCCAACAGATTGTCACTTGACATTATTACCCACCTATATATAATTCAATGATTTTAATTGTAAAGTTGAAACAACAAAAGCAGATTGCATGAAGCATAATGAAATACATTTGAAGCAAAAAACCAAATCAATGAACAAGAATGAAATTAGAAAAATATTTATGGTTAGATGTATGACATATAGCAACCAAATCAATGAACTTGCAACTGAGAAGATCAAGGGAGAAACTGCATAAGTGGTGCAACAGTCAAATTTTGATGCAGTACAGTGTACTTAACACCTAGTCACCTATGCTGCAGCAATACAAATACCATTGTAGCAGCGTCATTTCTAGAATAAATATGCCCGAAAGGAGCAGAATGTACATAACATACGATGCTGCATCAACATAAATATCATCGCAACTTCATTTCATAGACTTAAGGTAAATCGAACTAGCAGCATCGATAGACAGTACTAGACATGCCGTTTCATACGCTATGGTAAATCGAACTAACATCGACATCCACATATCTACCAATTGCATCATCACATATTAACACACCCACATATATATCCAATTGCATCAGAAATAGATGAAATAAAGGGGAGACATATTGATGTTCTTTTGATTGATAATACTGACAAAGAATTTCATAAATAAGAAGGCAAATCTACATACTATGACTATAGAATCAATTAATATGAAAACATACCTCAAATTATGGTCGCTCTTCTTCTGAGCCTCTGATTTTCAGACTAAGGTGAGAAAAAAGGGGAAGGGTTTTGTGAATATTGCAATATCAAATAAATGAGAAGGATTTTAAGTACAATTTTCTAATAAATTAAATACATTAATGCTTTAATTTTCGTACTAATTATACAATTTAATATAATGCAAGGACCTTTTTGTTATTCACAATTAACCTCGATGCTGCTGCAACAATATACATCGCTGCATCAATACGTCTTAATATTCACTGTATTAGTATATATGCAATGAAGCAGCGTAATTATTATGTTCGCTGCATCATTGCATACGTTTTTTTAGGTTTTACAGAAATCTTGCAGATTCCGTAGTTTGTTGCCGGATTCCGGTGGTGGTCGCCGGATTCCGGTGGTCGCTGGATTCCGGTGATTCCAGTGATTCCGGTGGTGGCTGCCGGATTCCGGTGGCGGCTGCCGGATTCCGGTGGTGGTGATGGTGTTAAAAATTAAATTTTTCTATTTTTATGATATCAATATTAATTATTATTTTTATAATTTAATTTATATTAAATATTAATTTTTGGTATTATGCAACCAATGCAACCCTATTATGCAACCAATGCAAGGTCATGTTGCATTGATAAATTATCAACCGTTGAGATGGAATCTTAGATCGATCTAACGGTTAATAAGGTGTACTAATATTAGTACAAATGCAACAGTACTAAGTATAGACATTCCGAAGAAAGAAATCAACTTCTCATCCTTTCCTCTTAATCCATCATCTTCATCCTTCACCATAATCATCATTTCTCATCTTCATCATCATCTCAACCACCGGATTATCATCATCCCCATTCGGTTTCGTCACCACCACCGTACCACCCTGCGGCCGCCGCCTCGGCTGCTCGTTTCTCGCACCTCTCTGGTCTCGTTTTCATCCAGCTCTGCTTCGGCACGCGCGCATCGAAGCTCTGTCCGGCTCTGTTCCGTTCGCTCAGATCCATCCGGCCCGGTTCTGATTCCGCCCGCTCGGTTCTGCCGCCCGGTCTCGCCCCTGCCCGGTTCAGTTCGTCTCCGGCGGCTGCTGTGTTCCGGCACTCACTGCTCTGTTCCGTCTTGCTCGGCCCGTTCTGCTCCGTTACTCCACTTCGACATTTTCCATGGAAGGGTAAGCTTCTTTCTTCTCTTCGTTTTGGTTCTTTGATTTTACCATATTACCCCTGTTCGATTAAGTTTTTTGACCGATAGGCCCTTTGTTACGAATCTGACCATAAACCTTGAACCCTAGCTCGACCATTGGACCTATTCAGGACTAGGTTAGACCCGTTGGTTGACTAACATGGACAGTGAAAGTTTGTCGAGGACTGTTTTAGTGTTATGCTTTGTTTGTGGGTTGAATTGGGATGTTTGAGACTTGAAAGGACCATTCTGCAATTTTTTTGAGACTTAGTGGCAGTTCTGTAAATTATGCTTTTGACCTGGACTGAACTGAAATGCATGTTAAATTGGGACTGAATATGACTTTTGCGAAACTGTGAGCTTGTTTGGATTCTTGAACCTCGAAAGGACTATATTGTTATTTATTGAAATTGTTGGGGTTAGACCGTAATTTTCTAAAATTTCTGGACGGTTCTGTACCTTTTGATTTATTGGGACTATCTGTTAGTTTTGTACTGCGAGGGTGTTTTTGGGATTTCTTGAAAACTGTAAGGGCATTTTGGTAACTTTAAGTTGTAAAGGGTGTTTTGGTAATTTTTGTACTCTGGACTAAACTGCTAAATCGAGTTTTCTCTTGAGGACTGTTTGATATTACTGAAAAGTGTTGTTCTGTTTTGCAATTTACTACTGAGGGTGTTTTAGTAATTTAAAAGTTGATTTTTGAAAACCGTACAATTAAGTACTTTCTGTCTTTGATTTCAAAACTACTTGACTTGCTAGCCTAGTTGGTTAAGTGCTTGTTAGACTAACTTAGAAGTCCCAAGTTCGAGCCCCACCTTCGCCTTTTCCCTGCCGACCTTTTACTTTTATCCGTTTAACTTTCGTTTCGACTTCTATTTAGTAACTAGACACTTTCTATTTAGGTGTTCCGTTTGTTAGCTCTTAAGTCGCTGTGCTTTCGTGGACCGTTGCTCGTGAAGTTTAAGGTGAGTGTTCACCCCAAAACATATCTATTTGCGAAAAACTGGAAGGCTATGTGACAATTATTATCTATTATTATATATTCTGTTATACTGTATGCTTCCGCGTAAAAGTAACTAAGTCCTATGTATGACTATTTACTTATCTTTGTTTGTTGCTACTCTGTTCTGGATTAACTCTTCTGCAGGAACACTTCTCGAAGTTTCGAGATCTGATTGTTATTATCTGTTGTTCCGTATTTGTATCTGTTCTGTCTGTTTCTGTGTGACCGGTCGATTAGGTCGTAATCAGGTAGGTTTGGGTAGCAGAGGACTATCGGGTTTGCTTGATTATTGCCTAGTCTAATCCCTTTTAGGCGCGAGGCAGAAATCATTGAGGTCTATTAGGGTCGTAGGTTCTGTTTCCCCAAAGTACACGGGGGTTTCTGTTTCTGTCCGGAGTTGTATACCTTCTGGAGGGAGCTATAAGGGCTATTGGGAGTAGGAGCAATAAGGCGGGCTGCACCAACGGACTTGACTTATCTGTTCTGTCTTTCTTTTCTGTTATTTGTTCTGTTTGTTAAATTATCTGCTGAAAAGGATTTTGATTTCAAAAACTGTTTACTTTCTGTTTATTAACTTAGAACCTCACTGAGATCCTTTATCTCACACTCTCTTTGTTTTCAAAATTCCTTCCTTCCAGATACTACTGAGAATGCGCGCGAGTAGGATGCCAGCGACTGAGAGAAGGGTCTGGGGTGTCTTTGGGAATTTATTTCAAAATAAGAAGATGAAACTTTTCACTGTCTTCAATAGTTGTTGTTCATTTGATTTCTAAGTTACCGTTGGATATTTACTTGATTCTGTTAGCGCTGTGCGCGTCAAATATTATTATGGCATTTATTGCCGATCGTTGTTTTTAAAATTATTTCGGATTTTCTCTTTTCAAGAAATTATTTTGTTTCTGAAAACCGGTACCGTTACATCAGTGGTCTAGCTTCTGCCATTCCGTCGATTTCCTTGAAAAGACTGTGTAGAGATTCAGAGAAATCGGTATCTCTATTTCCTCTAGTTCACGCCTTTGAAGTAGTCGCCTTCTGTGGTGGTAGACTCTGTCGATCTCAGCAATTGAATCAGCAAGCGGTGTATCCCTAGATCGTGTATGTGGCATACACTATCTGTAACAGACTAGGAAAGTAGTATCAGAGAGAGATTAAAAAGGAAAACTAAAACTAATAGAATTAGGAATTGAATGCTAAAAATATAAACAAATTAAACAGAAAAAAGGAGTATAGTCCCCGGCAACGGCGCCAATTTGATGCAACGGAGTTCGTCAGACTCAATTAATCAAATAAATTTGTTATTTAGCCAAAGACAATTCACAACTACAACGAAAACCGTAGTGTAGCAGTAGAATGACCTCGAGTGTCGTTCTCTAAGGACTATAACTAGCTTTATCTATTTAACTAAAGAATATAAAATAGCAGACGGGATAGCAAAGGTTTTTCTAACAGATAATGGAGATTGGTGATAGTATGGTCCTTCAAAGCATAACGGGTTAATAATCATGCGTAAATTCCTCGGTCTTGCATGAAGATCTTTGATCAATCAATTGTCCTGTTGTAATTATCAAACACTACGAAGATATAGATACTGATAGGTCAAACACTACTGTCCAATTGTGTTCCGTAATTATTCAACACTACGAAGATATAGATATCCATAGGTCGACTAGGGTCCAATTGTGCATAATAATTAATCAACATACGAAGATATAGATTCCGCCTGATCAACGAAATAAAGCAATAACACGGAGTATAATGCGCGATATAGCCATTAGCATGATTATCAACCCTTCGCTAGGAATTCACATACTATCACCAACGAGAAGTTTAGCTACTCATAGTTGTCATGCAATCAACAGAAATCATAGAAGAAAACATGTTGAAATATATATAAAAATAAGTAGAATAAACTGTAAGATACAATGTTACCGAAGGTTGTCAGTCTCCGAAGAATCGCTATCTTACAAGCTCCAAACTGTTATGAAAAAGTATCTCCTAAGCTACGAACCCCCAGAACAGGCTCTGGGAAGTTCCTACCTAAAACTACAGAGAAAGGTGAGAGAATAGGTCTGGAAAGTATGAATTTCGGAGAAAAACTGAGCAACTATATATAGGCCTCGAATTTGTGTGGGGCGAAGGGCCCCACACACCGGGCGATTCGCCTGGTGTGGGGCGATTCGCCCCACGTCCCGGACGATTCGCCCGGGAGCATTTTTCGGGAATTTCCGCGTTTTCGACGCGTTTTTGGATTTCTTCCCCTTTTCGAACTCGGTTTCTGACTTCTAGTGGCCTTCTAACCTCCAGATTCGACCCCTAGACTCCAAATCCTATCCGGAAACTTTCAAATACTCCAAATAGGCTTCTGGAACACCAATTCCTTGTCAACTTCAATATAATTGCCCGGAAATCCTCGTTTTTCAACCAAAACCTGTAAAATAAAAACTAAAGGGAAACGTGACACTATTCTAATAAAATGCACTAAAATATAGCTAAATTAACATAGAGGATAGCTAAAATAGGTGAAAAAGACTCAAATGAAAGTGTAAAATACACATTCATCAAACTCCCCAAACCGAACCTTTACTTGTCCTCAAGCAACTAAGCTAGACTCTAATGCAAAAAACAATGCAAGACACAAAATGGAGTCTCATGCCAAATAAAATGAACTAATCTACTGAATCTATCAAAACCATATGAACAAAAACCATATAAATCAAAGCATGAATATAGGTTGAAGAATACCTCGATTGACTTATGCACATCCACATAAGCACTTATGTCAAGACAAGATAGTCTCTCGTAACATTCTCTACCTGGACCTAGTCAGTGACGACGTAATGAAGCATGCTAAGATACGAATGGTTGTCCCGTTCCTATGAAACTGAGGACTTACTTCTGTTCACCAAGTTTAAGACTTTCCCTCAAAGAGGTCGAACCAGTACTGGCTCTCATCAAACGAAGGAGGGTTCCCTATAAAAGATAACACTCCCCTATTCTACCCATCAAGCAAAGTCTTAAGCTATTCACCACTTCCTGAGTGGCAGGACGAGGGTGGTCTAGAACAGATGACACTCAAAAACAACAGACAAAAAATAGAAAATTACAACACGATTACGAACATTACAAAAATTGGAAAATGAGACACAACACTTTGCTAAACTGCTATTTGGCTTTCTTTTTTGGACCCTTCTTTGCTTTTTTGGGGTCTTTTATTTTTTTTTCTTTTTTCTTTCCAGTTTCTTTTTTCTTCCTGTTTTTTTTCTTTTTCCGGGAATTTTTTCTTTCTGTTTTTTTCGATTTTTTTTAGCCAGCAGTAGCATAACAAAAAGAGAAACAAAATGACTCACAACGACATCCCCAAACCTATTCGAAAGAATAGGTTGGAGTACAAAATTTACGGAAAAGGAAAAATAAACTCACAATACGGAAATGAAAAACGAAAAACAAGTCTAATGATGGTGCAACCCCCTCCCCAAACCTATTCGGAAGAATAGGTTATAAACAAAGGATCACACAACCTCACACTACCTCCTTCC
Source organism: Plantago ovata (assembly GCA_028274465.1). Classification (NCBI taxonomy): domain Eukaryota; kingdom Viridiplantae; phylum Streptophyta; class Magnoliopsida; order Lamiales; family Plantaginaceae; genus Plantago; species Plantago ovata. The sequence continues at coordinate 54,469,765 of CM051457.1, forward strand.
TAGGCATTTAGCAATCTCAAAGCATGGTGAAGACTTGTTGCCTCTTAGGTACATAATTACTCGGGAAACAACCATAAGACCCTAACATGCATCATCCTATTATAAAGGCCTTCGTGAACCACAGTAGAGAAAACACCACTAAGTGATGTTGAGACTACCAAGCTAAAATAAGTGCAATACATAAATGTGACAAGCCAAGCGAGAAAAACCTCAAACAACTTCATAGAGATGAAGCATACGATTAATGGCATAGTTAATTAATCTACCCAATAAGAAAGTTCAAAAAATTCGGCAATAAACTCCATATAAAACATGCAAGACTATCCTAGGATGAATGCAGTGAATGCAACCTAAAAAATCTAAGAAAGCGGTAAACGTGCAAATGGAAATGCAGACGGATAAAACATGCAAGGTACTATACTCAGCCTACCAATGTCAAGCTCCAAACTAACAATACTAGATCACATAAATCCCATCCCCCCTCATGAAATTAACGCTAGTCCCTAGCAGTAAGAAAATGAGAAAATAAGATGTGATACTAGATGTTACCCCATGGTTTGGCCTCGGTCGGCTGAGTATGCTGCTTGTGAGTTATTGGGACTGCTCTGGGAGCCTTATAGGGTGTCATCAGGTCTTCTGGTAGGTGCGATAGTTCCAGTTACAGGCCGGATAGGAACAACTCCTTCATTAGTATCATCATTGCCCGTATGGCCTTCATTGTCACTACTGTCACGCACATCCTCACCAGTAGAGTTGCAGTGTCGAGTAGAATCCTCAAGATTAGCAGCCGCTGTTATGGAATCCTCCATCCTGTAGCCCTCCAATAGGTTGTGAACTGTTTAAGGGGAAAGAGCAGTGGTATCAGGACCTCCCCCTCCAGCGTTTTACACCCCTAGGAGGTTGCAGTAAGCTGCTCGGATACTCAAAAGTCTTCTACCATTTTTTCCAATGTCGACCACATTCTCTACGGTTGATCCGACCGATGTCTATATGATCCTCCCTTTAGAGGCAGTCAAGGGGTACCCCTAAGAGGGGTCGGGCACCCATGTCATTATATTTTGGAACCAAGCTAGCGCTTCGAAACCTTCTAGCAACTGCGAACTCAAGATTGAATCTGTCGCGGCAAGATTGTCCCGGTGCCTTCTAGTTCACACGAACTTTGCAGTCCTTGTGATGGATTGCTGACGTAATAATGGTTTTTGTCCCTCCGGTGGTGCATGAATAGGCATAGGAGTCCTTACTCCAGGTGTACTCTAGCTCCTCCTCTTGGATAATCCACGACGTTGTTGCAAGAGCCCGTGGCTCGAACGCACCTCCAACGAGATCACTCTCCTTGACATGGTTGTAATCGATCCCCCTCCAATACTTCATAGTAATCATACGGGAATGCTCCTCTCCCTTGGCATGGTTCCTACGGACGATAGTTAGTACCTCGTATGACACAAAACTGACTCATGCATGTGCTAGTGTAAGAATGAAACACACAAGTGATAAAATCAACAATCGAGCTCCTCAAACCTTATATGTCTAGCCTAGCTTCTTCAACATGCAACATACCAATGTAACTACTACATGCAATACATCACATTATGCTCTTGCTAGACAACCAATAACCTAGATAACAAGGCTCAATTCATACCATAGTAGCGAAAAATTCTAGCATCATAAATCCTCATACTTAACAATTAAGCATTCTATCATCAAATCCATCATCATTACATCAATAAACACAATCATATGCAAGAAATCAAAGATAAAGATATATTGCATAACAAGATATATCATCTAGTAGCAAAATTCCCAAATCAATAATCCAAGCATAATTAAGCATGCAATTGATAGTAAATAATGCTTCTAATCACACAAACAACCTACCCATGCATCATATAAGCATAATTGAAGCTCAAATTAGAAAACCCCCAAATTTGAAAATTAGGGTTCATACAGATCTGAAAAACTAATGCACTAGGGTGAAATCTGTTCGGATGAAAAGATAGATCATGTAATAGGCTTCGATTGAAGCTAAAGAACACTAAATTTGTTGAAGAAATGAAGAAGTTATGAAGTTTTGAAGTTATTTTCGCAATTCTCGGTTTTTGGGGAGAAGAAGGTGGAAAGAATGAAGAAAATGAGCTGAAGGGGAAAGAAGCCGCGTTTTTATCTTTCTGGGACCGTGGGGCGATTCGCCCCCCGCTCCCCGATGTGGGGAGACGGTCGTTTCGACAAAAAATGCGGTTTTTAATCCCCGAAACCAATTTTTTTCATAAAACCACTCGAAAAATCTCACTCAAACATAACATAAGCACATACGACACAGAGATGAACAAATTCACATATGAGAAGCAAATTGTTCAAGAATGAATGCATGCAAAAAATCAGTAAAGAAAGCGATAAAAATTCCGGGTTGCCTCCCGGATAGCGTCATTGTTTAAAGTCTTTGACTCGACTCCTGTCTGCGCCTAGCTCTTCTTTTTGCGGGTACTAGACTTCCCCTTCATGGATCTCCTCCTCATGCCACGAACCTGTGAATAAGAAAGAACATAGGCTGCAAGACCACAGTAGTGAGTAGTGTAAGAAATATCAGGCGGATCAGGTGGATCAGATATGGCTTGCAACACGTGTTGCTTGCCATCCACTTCAATAGTGCAAGTTCTTTTGTAGATATCCATCACGGAGCGTAGCTTAGTCAAGAACGTTCGTCCCAAGAGAATGACATCCCCCGTCCCAGGTGCAGACGCCGGCATAACTACAAAATTGGTGTATACAGAAGCTTCACCAATCTTGACCAACACATTTTTCACAACGCCTTCGGGTCTCACAAAGGATCCATCCGCCAGTTGCACAGTAGCCCTATGCTCAGATAGTTTTCCAAGGCTACTCTTCTCAAACACATTCAAAGGGAGCACGTTAGAGTAGGATCCCGTGTCTAGTGTGGCACGGACATTTTCAAGCTCACCAATCCCGACCTTAACATCGAAACTTTTAGGGAGTGGCTCGGGATCCTCTAGCTCCTCTTCACTCTCGTCAGAACCAAGGTTCTTCTCTTCTTCCTTAGCCTGTGGGAGTACTTCCTTCTTGCAACACTCGCACTTGGCAACCTTCTTGATGGTGATTTCGTCAGGTAGATCACCAGCCAATGTAATGGAATTTGACTTCTCAGTGTTGCTAGGCAGGTTGCCTTGTTCCCTACTTGCGCCTCGGTCGATCAACTCTTGCATCTTTTGATGGGCAAGCCTAGTGCTCTCTTCCAACCTATCAAGCCTTGCCCTAGTCTTCTCAGAATCTTCTTCATAACGTTTGAGAAAATTGTGTGTGATCAACCATCTTTTGCAAGTTTTCCATCAGTTGAGCCGACTTCGACTTCGGTGGCTCTTTCGAAGCGGGGTTTTCGCAGTGGTCATTACCATAGTTAAGCCTACTACGGTCTTGGTTAGGGCCATAAGTTTGGCTAGCTGGTGCATATCCTTGATTGTTTCGGAACCCTCTTCTCCAAAATCCACCTCGAGGATTCCTACCGTCTTGTCCGTAGCTAGCTTCTTGAGTACCAAACTCCGTAGCAAAGGCTTCCTCTTCGCCTCCTCGAGCCCAGTTGCCATCATCATACGCAAGCCCCAATCTACACATATGAGCCCCATGCCCATAGTTCATGCATATTCGGCATACTTCGTTCGAAACAGTTGTTCTAGTGGCGCTCTTGAGGACTTGTTTCAATTCGTTGGTAAAGCACTCGAATTGATCCCCCTTCCCCTTATATATAGGGGCTTCTTGAGTCGGTGGAGCTTCAGGTCCTCGTCTCCTAACCATCGCTCTTGGGTCCTTGAACTGCGAACCTTTAGCAAGCCTTTCAAAAACTGCCCAGACGGCCTCTGCGGTTTCCTCCCAAATATTGCCTCGGCATTGGAAATCCACCACTTGTTGGTTTTCGAAGGTTAGTCCATTGTAGAAGTGTTGGACTAGGTCAGAAAGTTCAAAACCATGGTGAGGGCACTTGTTCGTGAGATCTTGGAACCTCTCAAACGCGGTGTAGATGGTCTCATCATAGTCTTGTTGGAATCCAGTGATTTGCGCCTTTAGCGCGGTAGTCAAGGTGTGAGGGAAGTATTTTTCCATGAAAGCTGAAAAAATCTTCTCCCAAGTGTCCAGCGAGCCTGCTGGTAGAGAACTCAACCATGACTTGGCTCTGTCGCCAAGCCCCATAGCAAAAACCTTCATCCGCAACTCATCCGTTGTTATTTCAGCTCCGGGTCGTGGGAGTTGGTTGACGAAATCATCGATATCGTGCAAGTACCCCATCACATCTTCCCTTGATAAGCCATAGAACCTCGGAAGTTGTTGGAATGCGTGGTTCTTGATTTCCAGATCTCGAGTTGCAGACGAAAGAACAATCGCCGGTCCCCTCATACGATCCTTGGTGGGTTGAACCCATGCTTTCAGTCGTCTAGCTTCTGTCATTCCGTCGACTTCCTTGAAAAGACTGTGTAGAGATTCAGAGAAATCGGTATCCTCTATTTCCTCTAGTTCACGCCTTTGAAGTAGTCGCCTTCTTTGGTGGTAGACTCTGTCGATCTCAGCAATTGAATCAGCAAGCGGTATACCCCTAGATCGTGTATGTGGCATACACTATCTGTAACAGACTAGGAAAGTAGTATCAGAGAGAGATTAAAAAGAAAAACTAAAACTAATAGAATTAGGAATTGAATGCTGAAAATATAAACAAATTAAACAGAAAAAAGGAGTATAGTCCCCGGCAACGGCGCCAATTTGATGCAACGGAGTTCGTCAGACTCAATTAATCAAATAAATTTGTTATTTAGCCAAAGGCAATTCACAACTACAACGAAAACCGTAGTGTAGCAGTAGAATGACCTCGATTGTCGTTCTCTAAGGACTATAACTAGCTTTATCTATTTAACTAAAGAATATAAAATAGCAGACGGGATAGCAAAGGTTTTTCTAACAGATAATGGAGATTGGTGATAGTATGGTCCTTCAAAGCATAACGGGTTAATAATCATGCGTAAATTCCTCGGTCTTGCATGAAGATCTTTGATCAATCAATTGTCCTGTTGTAATTATCAAACACTACGAAGATATAGATACTGATAGGTCAAACACTACTGTCCAATTGTGTTCCGTAATTATTCAACACTACGAAGATATAGATATGCATAGGTCGACTAGGGTCCAATTGTGCATAATAATTAATCAACATACGAAGATATAGATTCCGCCTGATCAACGAAATAAAGCAATAACACGGAGTATAATGCGCGATATAGCCATTAGCATGATTATCAACCCTTCGCTAAGAATTCACATACTATCACCAACGAGAAATTTAGCTACTCATAGTTGTCATGCAATCAACATAAATCATAGAAGAAAACATGTTGAAAGATATATAAAAATATGTAGAATAAACTGTAAGATACAATGTTACCGAAGGTTGTCAGTCTCCGAAGAATCGCGATCTTACTAGCTCCAAACTGCTATGAAAAAGTATCTCCTAAGCTACGAACCCCCAGAACAGGCTCTGTGAAGTTCCTACCTAAAACTACAGAGAAAGGTGAGAGAATAGGTCTGGAAAGTATGAATTTCGGAGAAAAACTGAGCAACTATATGTAGGCCTCGAATTTGTGTGGGGCCCTGGGCGATTCGCCTGGTGTGGAGCTTTTTTCGGGAATTTCCGCGTTTTCAACGCGTTTTTTGATTTCTTCCCCTTTTCGGACTCGGTTTCTGACTTCTAGTGGCCTTCTAACCTCCAGATTCGACCCCTAGACTCCAAATCCTATCCGAAAACTTTCAGATACTCCAAATAGGCTTCTGGAACACCAATTCCTTGTCAACTTCAATATAATTGTCCGGAAATCCTCGATTTTCAACCAAAACCTGTAAAATACACATTCATCACGCGCGCCCAGTCCTACAGGAGGTGGGTCCCAATTTTGGGACCCACTTATATTTCTAAGGCAATTCAAACTCCAAGTATATTTTGCCCAAGTGCATATGTTAATTCTAAATTAATATATCCTTTCTAATCAAACCTCTATTATATTTCCAAAATATAATCTTTAATTGTATTTACATAAAATACAATTAATTAGCCAATTCAATTAATAATTCCAAATCATTAATTGAGCCACCAAATATTATAATTAATTCCAAATCAATTATAATCCATCAATCACAATTAATTCCAAATTAATTGCGATTCCATCTTCAAGGATATTTTGATAAGCTGAATCACCACATAGTGTGACCCATAGGACCTCATCGTATTAAGCAAGTCCTAGACTAGGCAACATGGAATTCCTAGACGGTTCCATTTGTAATATTAATACGTGAGGAAGTTTGAGAGGTTTCTCAAGGCTAACCCTTTCGTTGCGAAGCCTGTTGCGCTCAACGCGGCGATGGTAACGTCCCTTCATCTGACTTGCTCGAATGTATCTAGGATCGATGAATTGTCTATCCCAATAATACATCCACGGGCGTCTCAGGGCGTTGCTTGGTTAAGATATACTTATGACCATCATAATATATCATTTGCACTGGCCAGTGACTTTACCAACACAACTATGCAGACTATGAGCAGTGCTCTCCCGTGCTACACTTGAGAGATGAATCCTTCACAAAATCACTTATCATCCCCATTTGTATGTAGCCATAATCCTGGATCGTGTCTTAGGTCAGCTGCTTATTCAAAGCTGACATCGACGGGTCCACCAAGGATCCCCATTTGTATGTAGCCATAATCCTGGCCCTGTTGATCCCCATATCCTTGGTGGACCCGTCGATGTCAGCTCTGAATAAGCAGTTGACCTAAGACACGATCCAGGATTATGGCTACATACAAATGGGGATGATAAGTGATTCTGTGAAGGATTCATCTCTCCAGTGCAGCACAGGAGAGTACTGCTCATAGTCTGCATAGTTGTGTTGGTAAAGTCACTGGCCAGTGCAAATGATATATTATGATGGTCATAAGTATATCTTAACCAAGCAACTTCCTGAGACGCCCGTGGATGTATTATTGGGATAGACACTTCATCGATCCTAGATGCATTCGAGCAAGTCAGATGAAGGGACGTTACCATCGACGCGTTGAGCGCAACAGACTTCGCAACGAAAGGGTTAGCTTTGAGAAACCTCTCAAACGTCCTCATGTATTAATATTGCAAATGGAACCGTCTAGGAATTCCATGTTGCCTAGTCTAGGACTTGCTTAATACGATGAGGCCCTATGGGTCACACTATGTGGTGATTCAGCTTATCAGAATATCCTTGAAGATGGAATCGCAATTAATTTGGAATTAATTATGATTGATGGATTATAATTGATTTGGAATTAATTATAATATTTGGTAGCTCAATTAATGATTTGGAATTATTAATTGAATTGGCTAATTAATTGTATTTTATGTAAATACAATTAAAGATTATATTTTGGAAATATAATAGAGGTTTGATTTGAAAGGATATGTTAATTTAGAATTAACATATGCACTTGGGCAAACACTACTTGGAGTTTGAATTGTCTTAGAACTATAAGTGGGTCCCAAAATTGGGACCCACCTAGTGTCCCTGGGAGAGCGCGCGCGCGTAGGAGCTGGGTAACTCCTTCCTCTATTAGAAGTTCAAGGGATAAGTTAGATTTTCCTGATTGAGTTTTCTTATTATTGGGAATGAATCTAGACTTGATATTGGTTTCCTAGTGCGATAAGAATTAGATTCTTATTCCTTCACGAAGTCTAATTGCTTATGCTTTAGGCTTCTATTGACTACTATATATAGTAGACTATTGGAGAGCTTTTGACATAGACTTTCACAGTTTTACACACAGTTATTCTACCCAGTTTTCTTAGAGAAAATAAAAAGCTCTCCCCTCCTCTCTATAGCCACACGCGCGCGCCACCTCTGCCGGAGGAATTGCCGCACCGTCTTCTTGGTCACACAAAGAATATCCTAGCATTCTTCCGATAGGCTGTTCATCCGTGGATACCAAGGTTGAGGTTCTAGCAGCTGGAAACTAACTCTTATTGTCTTGCAGATAATCAGAGTATTGCAGATATCTTCTACTTCGACGAAGGAGAAGATACACAGGATTATTACGAAGACTTGGAAACTGCTTTGGAAGTAAGGTTAGTCTTCTAATTGATGTGTTTATATATATACGACATATACATAATCAATTAACCTTTATGTTAAGAAAATTTTTGAAATTCCACTGCCTACCCTAGGGGTAACTCTGACCGTATTTTCTTACAATGGTATCAGAGCCAGGTTAATTGATTACGTATATACGTATATATATTGTATGATTTTGTAGATATGTGGATGCAATTGATTCTATGATTAATTCGATTTTCAAAAGTTTTGTTTTTATATAAATTTAGAATTTATATTTTTCAAAAAAAAAAAATTATATATATTTATTTTGACCGGGCCGCCTATGGCACCGCAGGCGCCGTGCCCGCGGCACGGGCGCTAGGCGCCCGCGTGCCGCGGGCACTCGGGTGCCTGCGGGACGCAGGCGCCCGCGGCGCCCATGCCTACGTGCCGCGGGCGCCGGGCGCCCGGGACCGCAGGCACCGTGGGGACGGGACTAGGTCCCGTCCCATGTTTTAATAAATATATATATTTTTCGGGTTAGACCCAAAATCGAATTTTGAAAATTTTGAGGATTGAATTTTATATTTGGAATATAAATATGATTTAATTGTAATTCTTTTTAACTAGAGGGGTTAAATTTAATTAGTATAAAGTTAAAGGGCTTATTCGTAATTTATCAATTTATTATATATTGCAAATTAGTCCTTCTACTTTTGAATTTTAGATTTAACACCTCCAAGGTTTTAAAAATTACAATTAAGTCATTCGGGTTTTCGAAAATTGCTAGTTGGTCAATAGAATTTTCGGTTTTTTCAATCTAGTCCAAATTTTCTATTATTTCATAGAGATTATAAGTATGGGATTATAATTTTCATAATGAAATTATGAAGTCATTTGTCATCCACATAGGCTACTACTTGTTTCGTTTGCTCGATATGCTATTGTTTTGACAATGCATGTTTAAATACCAAGTATTTTACTTTCCGTTCGACCGCTATGCATGCGAGGGTAGGCGGAGCCCTCTTATATGTCGGACCGCATATTTATGTATGGGCAGGCGGCACTCATTATGTGCTTGACCGCGTTTAGAACTAGAATGGATAGGCGACATCCATTACGTGTAGACCGCTCATGCATGATGGGTAGGCGGCGCCCTTATTTGTTTGTAGATGACCGATAACAACCCTCAAGCAACAAGCCCCAACCAATATAATTACAGAAATATATATATGTATGTATTTCTGAGATGCTTTCCATAGGGTGCTTTAATTCTGAACTTTCATTGCGTTTTCTTGTATTGGCGACCTCGTCTTACAGACTCGCAGTGATCGTCAGGTTAGAGTAAGCCTATGGTTATGACTTACTGCATATTGTATCTAGCGACCTCGATAGGTACAGTATGTAGGGCATCGGGTTAAATTAGATTTAACAACCAAGAGTTGCGTGACGCAATTGGATAGTCCTACCGGTCATATTATGTTATGCGACCAGCCCCCGTTGGAGTATAGCATAGTAGGGATTTGGATCTTGGCCACTACGGTAACTTGTTGGACATTACCTGTATGTTTGTTGTGGGGGCAAGCATATGTGAAAATAGTGGGAGCTAAACAGCTAAAAGACCTTGTATTTTAGTTATGTTGATTGTGTATTTAGAAATAATATTTCAATAGTTGATTTATTATTTTCGTTCTATATTATTTCTCCTTAGGATATTAGAAATGGCGAGTATCTCGCTCCGTGCTGTCTTAGAGAAGCAAATTTTGACCGGACCAAACTTCCTAGATTGGATCAGGAATATACGTTTGGTGCTGAGGTACGAAAAGATTGAGTACGTCTTGGACGAGGTCATTCCCGTGTGCCCCGAAAATCAGACTGCCGATCAGGTTGCTGCTTGGAATCAAGCCAAAGAGGCAAAGTCCGATAAGCATCTTGAGGCTGCTAGATCCGCGCAGTGTATTATGCTGGCGGCAATGAGCAATGAGCTGCAGAGGCAACATGAAAGCATGTTGCCGTATGAGATGCTGAAGCATCTTGAGTCGCTCTTTAAGACGACAGCTAGAAGTGTTGAATTTGATTTGATCAAAGAGATACACAGATGCAAGCTCAGTGAAGGAGGGAACATGTCTGAGCATGTTCTCAAAATGATTGGTCTCTTTGAAAAGCTTGCCGATGCCGGCGTTAAGCTAGAGAACAAGATCATGGTGATCTTTGTCCTTCAATCATTGCCGAGTTCGTATTCGCAGTTCATCATTAATTACACGATGAATGCGAAGGACGTAACACTGACTGAACTCCATAATCTGCCGAAGACATATGATCAAACTCTTCCTTAGAAGGAAAAGTCGATCATGCTTGTTGGGCAACCGTCTAACCCAAACCCGAGAAACAAAGGTGCTAAGGGTAAGGGAAAGTCGAGACCCAAGGCTAACACTTGGAGTGATAAGCCTAAGCGTCCGAACCAGAAAAGGAAGTTCAATAGAAGCGGAAGGGTGCGCACAGATGAATGTCTTTTCTGTAAGCAGAAAGGACATTGGAAGAAAGATTGCCCTAAGCTTAGGGCAGATCAAGCTAAGAAGCCACCGACTTCTAGCTCAGGTATGTTTGTTATTGAAATGAACATGACTACTTTTGACTCCAATGGTTGGGTATTAGATACAGCCTGTGGCTCACACATTTGTAATAATGTGCAGGGGCTAATTGATCACAGGCTAGTCAAGCAAGGTGAAATCGACTTGCATGTTGGGAACGGCAATCCAGTTGAAGCCAAACGCGTTGGACGCAACAAGATAGATTTACCTTCGGGACAATGTTTAGAACTTGATAATGTTTATTTTGTTCCATCCATTGTCAGAAATATTATTTTCATTCCATTGTTAGAAAATATGGGTTTTTCCTTTCGATTTGCGAATAATACTTGTTATTTTTCATTAAATGATCAGTATTATGGAAAAGCTTGCTTGGTGAATGGTTTATATATTTTGCAAAGTAGTCTACCTTTATTTCAAATACATAACAAACAACCGTCTTCAAGTAGGAAGAATAATCCATCTTATCTATGGCATTGTCGGCTAGGCCATATCAATGAAACACGGATTCAAAGACTAAGGAAGTTGGACTACTTAGAACCATTTGATTTTGAATCATACGGTACATGCGAATCATGTGTTAAGGGTAAGATGACGAACAAACCTTTTATTGGACAAGGTGTTCGTGCCACTCGCTGCTTAGAGCTCATACATAACGATGTATGTGGACCTTTTAAAGTCCATGCCCGTGATGGTTATCCTTACTTCGTTACCTTTACTGACGATTTCTCAAGGTATGGATATATTTATCTTATGAAGAATAAATCCGAGACCTTTGGGAAATTCAAGGAGTTTAGGAATGAGGTCGAGAATGAATTGAACCTAAGGATAGTCACTCTTCGATCAGATCGAGGAGGTGAATACCTTAGTGAAGAATTTATCGACTACTTGAAGGAAAATGGAATTCAATCGCAATGGACTCCTCCTGGAACACCACAGTTAAATGGTGTGTCTGAGAGGAGGAATCGAACCCTGTTAGACATGGTAAGATCAATGATTGGATTCTCGACTCTTCCAAAGTATCTGTGGGGATATGCACTACAAAATGCAATCTACATTTTTAACCGTGTACCATCTAAATCAGTGGAGAAAACTCCTTATGAGTTATGGAAGGGAAAGAAGCCCTCACTGGGCTATCTTAGACCTTGGGGTTGTCCTGCGATAGTCAAACTGATGCTCACTGATAAGTTAGATGCCAAGGGTGTCAAAGTATATTTCATAGGCTATCCTCGTCAGACGAGAGGCTATGAATTCCATCATGCTGAAGATCACAAGGTGATCGTATTTAGAAACGTCAAGTTTTTAGAAGCTGAATACCTCGAAGAAGACATGTTAGATGACATGATAGAACTTGAAGAAATTCAAGACTTTGACACGGGCGAACATGAGGTCTCTAAATCTTCCGATTTGGACTCAAGTTCAGTGGCAGCTTTCGAAGCAGACAAGGGTAATGATATGACACTTGCTAGGCATGTCATAGTCAGTGGGAGTCCTGTGATTAGATCAACAGTTGAAATCACACCAACAGAACCCGTTGTCAACCAACCTGTGCAACAAGTTGCACAAGAGCAGCCTCCCGTAAGGGAACAGAGTCGCGCCCCGCGACCAGCTGCATCAGTACCCACTGATAATGTTCGTGTTACACGAAGCCAGAAAAGAAAAGCACCAGAACCAGTCGAACTCCGTAGGTCGAAGAGGATCCTAAAAGGACCTCAGAAGCAAAGCCTTATGATAGAAGACATCAGTGAACTTGATGTCGGCTTATCAGATCGGGAAGATCCCGAGACCTACAAAGAGGCAATAATTGATATTGACTCAGACAAATGGCAAGAGGTCATGGAATTAGAAATGGACTCAATGTACCAGAACCAAGTTTGGAACTTGGTAGACTTGCCCCAAGGGGTTAGACCTATTGGGTGCAAATGGGTCTTTAAACGAAAGACAGATGCCAATGGCAAGGTACAAACGCACAAAGCTAGGCTTGTGGCGAAAGGCTACACGCAAAGGTATGGCATCAATTACGATGAAACCTTTTCACCGGTAGCAAAATTGAAGTCCATTCGAATTCTACTTGCGACAGCTGCCTGCTACGATTATGAGATCTGGCAGATGGATGTAAAGACTGCCTTCCTCAATGGCAACCTTGAGGAAGAGGTCTATATGGTACAGCCGGAAGGTTTTATTAGTAAAACCAGGCCAACTGTTGTATGCAAATTACAAAGATCCATCTATGGGCTAAAGCAAGCGTCAAGGAGCTGGAATATCCGCTTTGATGAAGCTGTCAAATCGTTTGACTTCATCAGAAGCAAGGAAGATCCTTGTGTCTACGCTAGGCACAGCAACAAGGGAGTCGTTTTCATGATCATTTATGTAGATGACATTTTGATCATGGGAAACAATGTCTCTATTCTAGAAGAGACTAAAGTTTGGTTATCAAGTACCTTCTCGATGAAGGACTTGGGTGAAGCGAATTACATCCTAGGGATCAAGATCTTTAGAGATAGATCCAAGAGGATGTTAGGAATGACACAGTCCACCTACATCGACAAAATACTTAAGCGTTATAAGATGGACGAATCAAAGAAAGGCTTTCTCCCAGCTAGGCATGGGATTGTCTTATCAGTTAAGGATGGTCCTAAAACTGATGAAGAAAGAAATGCAATGAGTCGTGTGCCCTATGCTTCGGCAGTAGGGTCTATAATGTATGCAATGAATTGCACAAGGCCTGATGTGGCATATGCGCTTAGTGTCACTTGTCAACACCAACAGAATCCAGGAGTACCTCACTGGACTTCTGTAAAGAACATTCTTAAGTACCTTCGACGGACTAAAGAAATGTTCTTGGTGTTTGGTGGAGAACCAGAATTAAAGATGTCTGGGTATGTCGACGCTGGATTTGAATCAGATCCTGATGACTTTAAGTCACAGACAGGATACGTATTCAAATTGAACGGAGGAGCTGTCTGTTGGAAGAGTTCTAAGCGAGCCACGGTTGCTGACTCATCCACAGAAGTCGAGTACATTGCTGCATCAGAAGCATCGAAAGAAGCTGTCTGGATTTCAGAGTTCTTGAAGGAATTGAGGGTTGTTCCTGCTCCCAGTCCAATAACGATTTATTGTGACAATACGGGCGCCGTCACTCAAGCTAGGGAGCCTAGATCTACAAAAAATAACAAACATGTACTTAGAAAATATCACGTTCTACATGAGATTATAGATAGAGGAGAAGTTAGTATAGAGCGTGTCTCTACCACGGACAACGTGGCAGATCCTTTCACCAAGGTCTTATCAGTGGAAGTCCACTTAAGACATTATGCTAATCTGGGTATTAGGCATAATGGTGACTGGCTCTAGTCCAAGTGGGAGATTGATAGTGTATATGTCCTAGAGACAGTCCTTACTAAGGGCATAGAGCCCTTATAGAGGGCATATATGTACTATTACACAGGTCAACGTAATATAATATATGTTTGTTGGTTTTACTATTGAGTAACGCTTTCATATTTATATTACACCAGGCATGCATCATGTCATATCTCTATTACTGTCTGTATTGATATTAAACATGTCCCCTCGGATAGATGACCGATCACACAGATAGTGGGAGCTATGTGAGTTATCATCTATTCCAAACTCTCCCTAGTCGAGGTTCATCTCGGATGTAGGGGTCTGAATGAACCAGACGAGACTAGTATGCGTGGAGATTATACTTGTTGGAGCAAGTGTGAGCCGATCCCACGGCCACGGAACGGATTGTTGGACAATCGAGAAACGTTCCCATAACTGCGCATAGTTGTTCGAAGAAGGATTATCGAACAATGGAAGTACCCACCGGACACTCCCATTGATGTATACTCTACACCGAAGTGTCTATGGGAACCGGTAAGTTGTCGAAGTGATGCCAGTCGTCCTTTGTACTTACAGGACTTTATCATCACATTTGTTGCCCATATCCTTGGTGGACCCGTCGATGTCAGCTCTGAATAAGCAGTTGACCTAAGACACGATCCAGGATTATGGCTACATACAAATGGGGATGATAAGTGATTCTGTGAAGGATTCATCTCTCAAGTGTAGCACAGGAGAGTACTGCTCATAGTCTGCATAGTTGTGTTGGTAAAGTCACTGGCCAGTGCAAATGATATATTATGATGGTCATAAGTATATCTTAACCAAGCAACTCCCTGAGACGCCCGTGGATTTATTATTGGGATAGACACTTCATCGATCCTAGATGCATTCGAGAAAGTCAGATGAAGGGACGTTACCATCGCCGCGTTGAGCGCAACAGACTTCACAACGAAAGGGTTAGCTTTGAGAAACCTCTCAAACGTCCTCATGTATTAATATTGCAAATGGAACCGTCTAGGAATTCCATGTTGCCTAGTCTAGGACTTGCTTAATACGATGAGGCCCTATGGGTCACACTATGTGGTGATTCAGGTTATCAGAATATCCTTGAAGGTGGAATCGCAATTAATTTGGAATTAATTGTGATTGATGGATTATAATTTATTTTGAATTAATAATAATATTTGGTGGCTCATAATGATTTGGAATTATTAATTGAATTGGCTAATTAATTGTATTTCATGTAAATACAATTAAAGATTATATTTTGGAAATATAATAGAGGTTTGATTTGAAAGGATGTGTTAATTTAGAATTAACATATGCACTTGGGCAAAATCTACTTGGAGTTTGAATTGCCTTAGAACTATAAGTGGGTCCCAAAATCGGGACCCACCTAGTGTCCCTGGGAGAGCGCGCGCGCGCAGGAGCTGGGTAGGGGAAGGAGTTCGACTCCTTCCTCTATTAGAAGTTCAAGGGATAAGTTAGCTTTTCCTGATTGAGTTTTAATTTGATTGGGAATGAATCTAGACTTGATATTGGATTCCCAGTGCGATAAGAATTAGATTCTTATTCCTTCACGAAGTCTAATTGCTTATGCTTTAGGCTTCTATTGACTACTATATATAGTAGAATATTGGAGAGCTTTTGACATAGACTCTCACAGTTTTACACACAGTTATTCTACCCAGTTTTCTTAGAGAAAATAAAAAGTTCTCCCCTCCTCTCTATAGCCACACGCACGCCACCTCTGCCGGAGGAATTGCCGCCCCGTCTTCTTGGTCACACAAAGAATATCCTAGCATTCTTCCGATAGGTTGTTCATCCGTGGATACCAAGGTTGAGGTTCTAGGAGCTTGAAACTAACTCTTATTGTCTTGCAGATAATCAGAGTATTGCAGATATCTCCGACTTCGACGAAAGAGAAGATACATAGGGCGCGGCCGTCCTACGTCACGCAGGTCGCGCCGCCTGCGTTACGTAGGCGGCCGCGCGTATATATATATATATAATATTTATTTTTTTGAAAAATATAAATTCTAAATTTATATGAAAAAACAAAACTTTTGAAAATCGAATTAATCATTGAATCAATTGCATCCACATAAGCTACAAAATCACATAACATATATACGTATATACGTAATCAATTAACCTCGCTCTGATACCACTGTAAGAAAATACGGTCAGAGTTACCCATAGGGTACGTAGTGGAATTTCAAAAATTTTCTTAACATGCAGGTTAATTGATCATGTATAAGCGTATATATTAAACACGTCAATTAGAAGACTTACAATACTCCAAAAGCAAGCACAGGTACCAAGTCTTCGTAATAGTCCGGTGAATCTTCTCTTTCGTCGAAGTCGAAGATATCTGCAATACTTTGATTATCTGCAAGACAATAAAAGTTAGTTTCCGGCACTTTGAACCTCAACCTTGGTATCCACGGATGAACAGCTTATCGGAAAGAATGCTAGGATATTCTTTGTGTGGCCAAGATGATGGGGCGGCGGTTTTCCTCCGGTGAGGGGTGGCGCGCGCGTGGCTAGTATGAGGTAGGAGAGAGTTTTTTATTTTCTCTAAGAAAATTGGTAGACTAACTGTATGTCTGTGTGTTAAATCAACCATATAAAAGCTCTCTAATAGTCTACTATATATAGTAGTCAATAGAAGCCAAATGAATAATCAATTAGACTTCATAAAGGAATAAGAATCTATTCTTATCGCACTAGGAAACCAATTCAAGTCTAGATTCATTCCCAATCAAGTTAGAACTCAATCAGGAAAATCTAACTTATCCCTTGACTTCTAATAGAGGAAGGAGTCGAACTCCTTCCCCTACTCCAGCTGCGCGCGCGCGCAAGTCCTAGGGAGGTTAGGTGGGTCCCGATTTTGGGACCCACTTATAATCCTAAGGAAATTCAAACTCCAAGTAGATTTTGCCCATGTGCATATATTAATTCTAAATTAACATATCCTTTCAAATCAAACCTCTATTATATTTCTAAAATATAATCTTTAATTGTATTTACATAAAATACAATTGATGAGCCAATTCAATTAATAATTCCAAATCATTAATTGAGCCACAAATTATTATAATTAATTCGAAATCAATTATAATCTATCAATCACAATTAATTCTAAATTAATTGCGATTTCATCTTCAAGGATATTCGGATAAGCTGAATCACCACATAGTGTGACCCATAGGGCCACATTGTATTAAGCAAGTCCTAGACTAGGCAAAATGGAATTCCTAGACGGTTCCATTTGCAATATTAATACATAAGGACGTTTGAGAGGTTTCTCAAAGCAAACCCTTTCGTTGTGAAGTCTGTTGCGCTCAACGCGGTGATGTTAACGTCCCTTCATCTGACAGACTCGAATGCATCTAGGATCGATGAAGTGTCTATCCCAATAATACATCCACGGGCGTCTTCAGTGAGTTACATGGTGAATCCAATATCTATTATAACTATCATAATAATATTGATACGCTGGCCAGCGGTTTTACCAATCACAACTATGAACGACTATGAGTAGTGCTCTCCTGTGCTACACATGAGAGATGAATCCTTCACAGAATCACTTATCATCCCCATTTGTATGTAGCCATAATCCTGGATCGTGTCTTGGGTCAACTTCTTATTCAGAGCTGACATCGACGGGTCCACCAAGGATATGGGGCAACAAATGTGATGATAAAGTCCTGTAAGTCCAAAGGACGACTGGCATCACTTCGACAACTTACCGGTTCCCATAGACACTTCGGTGTAGAGTATACATCGATGGGAGTTTTCGGTGGGTACTTCCATTGTTCGGTAATCACCCTTCGAACAACTATGCGGAGTTATGGGAACGTTTCTTGATTGTCCAACAATCCGTTCCTTGGTCGTGGGATCGGCTCACACTTGCTCTAACAAGTATAATCTCCACGCATACTAGTCTCAATTGGTTCATTCAGACCCCTACATCCGAGATGAACCTCGACTAGGGAGAGTTTGGGATAGATGATAACTCACATAGCTCCCACTATCTGTGTGATCGGTCATCTATCCGAGGGGACATGTTTAATATCAATACAGACAGGAATAGATATATGCCATGTTGTATGCCTGGTGTAATATAAATATGAAAGCGATACTCAATAGTCAAACAACAAACATATATTATATTACGCTGACCTGTGTAATAGTACATATATGCCCTTAAAAAGGGTTGCATGCCCTTAATAAAGACTGTCTCTAGGACATATACATTATCATTATATGCATGTTAAGAATTTTTGAATTTACGCTACATAACCCTAGGGATAATTCTAACCGTATTTTCTTACAAGATACCTATTGATGCAGATGTACTAAATCAGGTGCATGATGTACTTATGAATGAGGATGACTTTGAACAACTATTGGAAGATGTGATGCATATGAGTGCTCAGGTGAATAATGGAGGAGAGGGGTGTAGTAATACCAAGGATGATGATGAGTATGATAGCTATTGCAAGATGTGATATATATGAGTGCAAGGGAGGCTAATGGAGGAGAGGGATGCAATAACACCAAGAATAATGATGAGTATGTAGTTGATGATTGGCAAGACAGTGGTAATTGATCTGAAATGGGGGATGAGGATGCTGGTCAAGGTACTAATGCTACTGATCCAACTGAGAGGACTGGACCAAATGTCTAAAATGCTGATGATGGGGTCAATCCCTTTGACTGGGAGGATGATGAGCCAGAAGGTGTGTATTTGTGTGAGAGTGAGGATGAGTTGATAGGACTTAAGAGGTGTGCCCCTTTTGATGATGACTCTGAGGATGATGAGTTCATTCCAGATGATGATGGTGAGGCTGGTGAGATGAGGATGGTGATCACATGGATCATGGAGATGATGAGCAAAGGTTGGGAGATGATACACAAGTGCAGGATCTAGAAGGATTTGGGGAAGATGACTGTCCAAGTGATGATGCTGAATGAAAAGAGGTTTGGCATGGTGATGAGTTTCAGGAGTTCAATGAATGGGACTGGGATAAGGAATTTGCAGTGGGTGATACCTTTAGTAGTATTTATGCTTTGAGTAAAAGGGTAAAGGAATATGTTCTGAAGGATGGATTCACAATAAACAAGAAAAAAAACTAGAAGAGAAGGTACACAGTTTATTGTGTTGCACGTGATAGAGGTTGCCCATGGATGCTCCATGAAAGTGTCATGGATGATGAGGTATCCATGATGATTAAGCTTTATGAGGGGCAACATAAATGTGTCAGAAAGAGGGATCCAAATGAGGTGGATTCAAACTGGATGTGCAATCAATTCATCAAGGAATTGAAGGAGCATCCAGGTCTAACTGCTAAGAAACTGGAGAAATGGGTGTGTGACAAGCTTGGAGTTAAGGTACAGTTTCATTTGTATTCCTTTCTACATTTTTAATTGTATGCCTTTATACTATATACAGTATGACATCTCTAATCTCTTATAATGTGATGACAGATACCTTACATAAGGGTTTGGAGGGCAAGGGAGAAGGCTATTGAGATCATGGGGGCAATCCAGAACAAGCATACATGTTGATACCTAAGTATAGGGAGATGGTGGTGGGAATGAACCCTAGATCTACTGTTGTGTTGGATACCACACCTGAGATTGAAAGGCCTCCCGTTTTCAAGAGGTTTTTTTTGTGGCCTGGAAGGCTTGAAGAGAGGTTTCCTCAGGGGATGTGCTCCATTTCTGTTTTTTGATGGATGCCATCTAAAGGGTAAATATGGTGGTATTATCTTGAGTGCAGTTGGGACTGATGCCAACTGTGGCATATATCCACTTGCAAGGTGTATTGTTGAATCAGAATGCAAAGAATCCTAGGGTTCTTTCTTCACTGCTTGCAAAACGTTGTTGGTCCATTCAATGTAGAAAAACATTGGCACTTCATGGCAGATAGGTGCAAGGTATTATTTCATTTGTATTTATCAGCTTTCTATCTTACATACTTGTAGTATTTGTCATTTACTGAATTTCTATTTTATTTACTGAAGGGATTAGTCCATGTGATTGAAGAGGAAGCACCTAATGTCATCAATAGGAAGTGCGCCGAATATATATATATATATATATGATAATTTTAAGTTGAAGTGGGGAGGTGTCATGTTGAGAAATTACTTCTAGCAAGCTGTGACTGCATACACAACATATGGATTTAACAAAGCAATGGCCAAGATGAAGGATGCAAGTGTCCCAACTTATGATTTCCTAATGGCCATTCCACTTGGATATTGGGCTAGGCATGCTTATGATCCTACTCCTAGGATAGACCATGTGACTAACAACATCAGTGAGACCTTTAATGCTTGGGTTGAGCCAGTTAGGGAATACTCATTTCTTAACATCTTAGAGGTAAATCTCCGTCACTCAATTTTAAATTTGATGTCTCTAAGTAGTAAAATCATGTACTAACTAGTACTGTCTGTATTAGGGTGTGAGATCACATGTCTTGAGGAGGATAAATGTGAGAAGGAGGAAGGGAAAGGACTGCAAGACTCCATTGATGCCAAAAGTTCTGAAGAAAATCAACGAAACTCATGCACAGTCTAGTGGTTTGCATGTGAAGACTGATGATTATCCTGAATTTGAGGTGGAAGACTGTAACTATACCATTCTTGTGAACCTGGAGACTAGGACTTGCAACTGCAGTAGGTATGGTATATTCTCCTTCTTTTCATCGATCTTTCAATCATTTCATATGTTGATGTATTGTACTGTTATAGGTGGAACATGAGTGGCATTCCATGCAGACATGCATGGACTGCAATCACTCTAATGAGAGATGATGGTGAGAAGTATGTGAGCTATAATCATACCACAGAGGCATATAGGAGAGCATATGATATAAGGGTCAATGCAATTGAAGACTACAGGTTCTGGCCAAACAACCTGACTCAGGAAGAATGTTCACCACCAGTTGTGGAGAAGCAGCGTGGAAGAACTCCTAAGACCAGAATTAGGCATCCATCTGAGGGAAGGCAAAGGAGAGTATCACTTGAGCAAAGACGAAGGCCACCTAAGTGCAACCGTTGTGGTATCAGGGGTCATAATTGTAGAAAATGTCCACAACTGTTATGACATATTTCTTCACTTTGCATTCTCTCTTTACTCATTTTTTATCCACTTTATATTACTCATTTCATGGCAATGTGCTTGCAGCAGAAGAATAAAGGAACCAAAGTTGTTATGGAAGAATCACAAACACTTGAAGATCCACAAACTACTCAAGTAAGAATTGAACTGTGTGTGTGAATTGAACTTGTGTGCATATGTTGTGTGAATTGAACTTTTATCATTTGAAGTGTGTGCATATATCTGTGTGAATTCCTCTTTTGATGACAAGTACAATTTATGGTGTAGAATGTTGCTGATATTTCTAGGCCAGAGGCAATGGTGGGGAAGCTAGTAGATGTAGCACATCTGGGACTGGAGGTTCATCTAGGGGCAGAGGTAGAGGCAGGCCCAAAGGTTCAGGGAACAAAAGCAACAAAGGGAAATGAAAGGCAGTTTGAAAGGGTTTGGAAAGGTGTGAACTGTTGTGGCAAACAAACTTTTGCGTAGATCTTTTGTCACACAAACTATTGTGTATCTCTTTTATCACAAACATTGTGTAGCTCTTCTAGCACAAACATTGTGTAGTTATTATGGATCTATTTCATGGTTTGAGTACTCTTGCTACTAAATTTGTAATGAAGACAGATTATGCATGAATGCAGTTGCTATTTATCACATATATTCTAGGTGAATGTTTTACAGATTTGCAGAAGTAGATACACAACAAATAAGCACAAGTAATGCATATTAGTTGCCCAATAGTCTTGTATTTGTCTTCTTGAGGTGTTTGTGATGGTGCTGCCTTTGTTGTTGCGCCCTTGTGTTGATGTTTTTCCCCTCTTATCTCAAGCTTATGCCCTTCCTCATTTGATTTCATACGTCGAGTTACTTGTGGAACAACATATTCCCATAGCACTTACCCTTGTAAAATTTCACCTCCCATTCCCATAGCTTCCATATTTTCTTCCTCGTTCGCCCATTCGGACCATCCTTGGTTTCGACAACTCCAATAGAAACGACCTTCGGTCGACACTGATAGCACCGTACGCTTCCTACACCATTCCATCTTGCAACATGGAAGAATAACAACCGAACCAGATGAATTACTAATTTTCAGAATATTGAAATGGCTTGGTGATGTTACTAAAATATGTCCAGTCTCGTCCTAATCTGCCAACATGCGAATTAGGACGACCCGGACTCTCCGGAGTACTAAGAGACTGCGAGGATGCTTCCGATGCGAGTGACAGTATACCGAGAGATCGCTCCCTCGAGTAAATTGGCACATCCGGAACCACGCACCTCCAGGTTCCTAATATATCCAGGACCAAGAGTCTATGGCAATTGCCTGTAAAGGTCCTAAGTAGGGCTGGGCAAGGGGCGGATAAGATCAAATCCGATCTGAATTTTGGAGTGATCCGATCCGAACAGTAAAGTTTTCCTCAATTCAAAATACGATCCGAATTTCAGATCGGTTTTGGATTGATCCGAAAATAATCGGCTCGGATTCGGATTGATACGAATAATTATTTTTAAAAAAAAATTAAAAACTTTTCTTCTTTTTATCATGAACAATCACTGAAGAAGAAAGAAGATCTCATCCAAACTAAGCAATTACAGCAAATTGAATTACTAAATCACCAAAAATAACCCCAATTTCCTCGCCCAAATCCAATCCCCACCTCACCGCTATATCACTCTCATCTTCACCGGCGTGTCCGATCTGCTCTTCTCTTCGGAATCGGATGCAGCGCGCTCTTCTTTGTATTCTGGGCATTCTGTGCACCTCGCAGCACCTTTGAGTATTCTTGGATATGTGTTAATTCCTTCAAATGTCCTCAAGTTGCTGCTGCTAATTAATTAGTAAAGATGAGGTTTGATGATTTGGTTTTGCTGCTAAGATGATGACGTTGTTGTTGCTGCTAATTAATTAGTAAAGATGTGGTTAGTATAAAGAGACATAAAATGGAGTGTAAATATTGAAACAGTTGGAGGAATTGAACAGATGAGAGAAACAAAGAGATGGAGGGGGGCAGGAGGAAATGGGAAACCGAATTCTGTAAAATTAGTGATCCGTAATCTGAACCGAAAATGCTGGACCGGATTGGTTCGGATCGGTTTTTCAGTTTTTCAGATCGGTTTTCGGATTTAGGTTATTATGCCCAGCCTAGTCCTAAGGGCTAGGGCCGTAACGGCGCATGCCAGAGACTGCAGAGTCACATGCTTCCGGATTGCTATATACGAGGTCTAATACTTAAGTATACGGGGACCACGATAAAGCATACGGATGTGCTACTCACAACTATGTGCATAACACAAGTGGATAAGATCAAGGCAGATATTTTTCCTTACATGATCATTGGGCCACGTTGATTTTGCGTCGTAACAAAATATCTATCAAATACTACTTATATTTCTATGCCAACCTAACTCTAACCTACACAAAACTTAGTGTAATTGCAAGCTAACTCGAGTGTCGGTCTCTAAGGATCTAACTTAGGCTCTCCCTAACTTACGTCTACTTAATCAATCAAGAGTAAATATGTTAGAATAAAGTAATATCAATGCAATAACAAAACTAACACTAACGGTAGAGATAAATACTAACGAGATTCAATAAGAGATAAGCGGTTGATAGTAGGTAGTAGGTATATTGATATAACTTAATCATATGTTGGCAAGTGATAGATGTAGGTACTCAAACCGTTTGTAGACATGTATCATCAATAACATGCATAACGAAGCATACAATATCATTAAAGATAATTACGAGGCACTATTCCTTACAAATCTGAAACATACATGGAGAAACTCAACACATACTAAATTTCCAGCATTACATACATGTAGTTATGGCTATGTTATCACCCTCAATCGACCATGGAAGCTGTCACCAACCAATTCTGTAACGGTATCGATTTTTAAAAACAAATAATTTTCTTGAAAATAAAATATTCGAAATAATTCAAATTCAACGGTCGGCAATAAATGCCATAACAATCTTTGGCGCCACAGCGCTAACAGAATCTAGTAAAAACCCAACGCTAACTTTAAAATTCAAAGAGGAATAACGACTAGTGAAGAAATGTAAAGAGTTTCATCTTCTTATTTTAAAACAAAATCCCAACGGACACCCCAGACCCATCACTCAGTCACTGGCATCCTACTCGCGTGCGTCCTCAGTAGTATCTGGAAGGAAGGAATTTTTTGAAAACAAAGAGAGCGTGAGATGAAGGATCTCAGTGAGGTTCTAAGTTAACAAAAGAAAAGTAAACAGTTTGAAAACAAAATCCTTTGTAGCAGATAAAATAACAAACAGAACAGATAACATAACAGAAAGACAGAACAGATAAGTCGAAGTCCGTTGGTGCAGCCTGCCTTGTTACTCCTACTCCCAGATTGCCCTTATAGCTCCCTCCAGAGGGTATACAACTCCAGACAGAAACAGAAACCCCCGTGTACTTTGGGGAAACAGAACCTACGACCCTAATAGACCTCAGCGACTTCTGCCTCGCGCCTAAAAGGGATTAGACTAGGCAATAACCAAGCAAACCCGATAGTCCTCACTACCCAAGCCTACCTAATTACGACCTAATCGACCGGTCACACAGAAACAGACAGAACAGATATAGATACAGAACAAACAGATAAGAATAATCAAATCTCGAAACATCGAGAGGTGTTCATGCAGAAAAGTTAAACCAGAACAGAGTAGCAACAAACAGAGATAAGTAAATAGCCATACTTAGGACTTAGTTACTTTTACGCGGAAGCATACGGTATAATAGAATATATAGTAATAGATACAGATTGTCACATAGCCTTCCAGTTTTTCGCAAATAGATAAGGTTTGGGGTGAACACTCACCTTGAAGTAGATTGAACTTAGCACGGATTAGAAAAGCAGCTACGGAACAACGGACAGCTCGGGCCCTAAACATAAACTCCAAGTTACTACCTTAAGTAGGAACGGAAAATGAAACGATAAAGAAGGTTATCGGAGAAAAAGGTGGGGTTTGAACTCGGGACCTCTAAGTTGAACTCTAACTCACCAACTGATTAATGTGTATTTTACACTTTCATTTGAGTCTTTTTCACCTATTTTAGCTATCCTCTATGTTAATTTAGCTATATTTTAGTGCATTTTATTAGAATAGTGTCACGTTTCCCTTTAGTCTTTATTTTACAGGTTTTGGTTGAAAAACGAGGATTTCCGGGCAAATATATTGAAGTAGACAAGGAATTGGTGTTCCAGAAGCCTAATTGGAGTATCTGAAAGATTCCGGATAGGATTTGAAGTCTAGGGGTCGAATCTGGAGGTTAGAAGGCCACTAGAAGTCAGAAACCGAGTCCGAAAAGGGGAAGGAATCCAAAAACGCGTCGAAAATGCATTCCGGGCCAAAAAATACTCCCGGGCGAGGGCGAATCGCCCCACACCAGGCGAATCGCCCGGTGTGTGGGGCCCTTCGCCCCACACAATTCGTAGCCTATATATAGTTGCTCAGTTTTTCTCCGATTTTCATAGTTTTCCAGACCTTTTCTCTCACCTTTCTCTGTAGTTTTAGGTAGGAACTTCCCAGAGCCTGTTCTGGGGGTTCTTAGCTTAGGAGATACTTTTTCATAGCAATTTGGAGCTGGTAAGATCGCGATTCTTCGGAGATTGACAACCTTCGGTAACATTGTATCTTACAGTTTTTCTACTTATTTTTATATATCTTTCAACATGTTTTCTTCTATGATTTCTGTTGATTGCATGACAACTATGAGTAGCTAAACTTCTCGTTGGTGATAGTATGTGAATTCTTAGCGAAGGGTTAATAATTATGCTAATGGCTATATCGCG
The DNA here is from genome assembly GCA_028274465.1 of Plantago ovata. Classification (NCBI taxonomy): domain Eukaryota; kingdom Viridiplantae; phylum Streptophyta; class Magnoliopsida; order Lamiales; family Plantaginaceae; genus Plantago; species Plantago ovata. Next base: position 54,495,747 of record CM051457.1, read on the forward strand.
CATTATACTCTGAGTTATTGCTTTATTTCTTGGATCTATCTAAATCTCTATCTTCGTATTGTTGATTAATTATTGCACACAATTGGACAATTCATTGGTCTTTGACCTATCTAAATCTATATCTTCGTAGTGTTTGATAATTACAACTGGACAGTTCATTGATCAAAGATCTCTATGCAAAACCGAGGAATTTATGCATGATTATTAACCCGTTATGCTTTGAAGGACCATACTATCACCAATCTCCATTATCTGTTAAGAAAAACCTTTGCTAAATCGTCTGCTGTTTTACATTCTAAATTAGATTAGATAAAGCTAGTTATAGTCCTTAGAGATCGACACTCGAGGTTATTCTACTGCTACACTACAGTTTTCGTTGTAGTTGTGAATTGCCTTTGGCTAAATAACAAATTTATTTGATACGTTGGACCCGACATCCACGCGTTCATCAAATTGGCGCCGTTGCCGGGGACTATACTCCTTTTTTCTGTTTAATTTGTTTATATTTTCAGCATTCAATTCCTAGTTCTAGTAGTTTTTAGTTTTCCAATTTAATCTCTCTCTGATACTGCTTTCCTAGTTTGATACAAATAGTGTATGCCACATACACGATCTAGAGGAACACCGCTTGCTGATTCAATTGCTGAGATCGACAGAGTCTACCACCAAAGAACGCTACTACTTCAAAGGCGTGAACTAGAGGAAATAGAGGATACCGATTTCTCTGAATCTCTACACAGTCTTTTCAAGGAAATCGACGGAATGGCAGAAGATAGACCACTGAAAGCATGGGTTCAACCCTCCAAGGATCGTATGAGGGGACCGGCGATTGTTCTTTCGTCTGCAACTCGAGATCTGGAAATCAAGAACCACGCATTCCAATAACTTCCGAGGTTCTATGGCTTAGCAAGGGAAGATGTGATGGGGTACTTGTACGATATCGATGATTTCGTCAACCAACTCCCACGACCCGGAGCTGAAATAACAACGGATGAGTTGAGGATGAAGGTTTTTGCTATGGGGCTTGGCGACAGAGCCAAGTCATGGTTGAGTTCTCTACCAGCAGGCTTGCTGGACACTTGGGAGAAGGTTTTTTCAGCTTTCATGGAAAAATACTTCCCTCACACCTTGACTACCGCACTAAAGGCGCAAATCACTAGATTCAAACAAGACTATGATGAGACCATCTACACCGCGTTTGAGAGGTTCCAAGATCTCACGAACAAGTGCCCTCACCATGGTTTTGAGATTTCTGACCTAGTCCAACACTTCTACAATGGACTAACCTTCGAGAACCAACAAGTGGTGGATTTCCAATGCCGAGACAATATTTGGGAGGAAACCACAGAAGCCGTCTGGGCAGTTTTCGAAAGGCTTGCTAAGGGTTCGCAGTTCAAGGACGCAAGGGCAATGGTTAGGAGACGTGGACCTGAAGCTCCACCGACTCAAAGCCCCTATGTATAGGGGGAATGGGGATCAATTCGAGTGTTTTACCAACGAATTGAAACAAGTCCTCAAGAGCGCCGCTGGAACAACTGTTTCGAACGAAGTTTGCCGAATATGCAAGAACTATGGGCATGGGGCTCATATGTGTAGATCGAAGCTTGCGTATGATGATGGCAACTGGGCTCAAGGAGGCGAAGAGGAAGCCTTTGCTACGAAGTTTGGTACTCAAGAAGCTAGCTACGGACAAGATGGTAGGAATCCTCGAGGTGGATTTTGGAGAAGAGGGTTCCGAAACAATCAAGGATATGCACCAGCTAGCCAAACTTATGGCCCTAACCAAGACCGTAGTAGGCTTAACTAAGGTAATGACCACTGCGAAAACCCCGCTCCGAAAGAGCAACCGAAGTCGAAGTCGGCTCAACTGATGGAGAACTTGCAAAAGATGGTTGATCACACCCAAAGTTTTCTCAAACGTTATGAAGAAGATTCTGAGAAGTCTAGGGCGAGGCTTGATAGGTTGGAAGAGAGCACTAGGCTTGCCCAACAAAAGATGCAAGAGTTGATCGACCGAGGAGCAAGTAGGGAACAAGGCAAGCTGCCTAGCAACACTGAGAAGTCGATGTCCATTACCTTGGCGGGTGATCTACCTGTTGAAATCACCATCAAGAGGGTTGCTAAGTGCGAGTGTTGCAAGGGGGAAGTGCCCCCACAGGCTAAGGAAGAAGAGAAGGACCTTGGTTCTGATGAGAGTGGAGAGGAGCAAGAGGATCCCGAGCCACTCCCTCAAAGTTTCGATGTTAAGGTCGGGATTGGTGAGATTGAAGATGTCCGTGCCACACTAGACATGGGATCGTACTCTAATGTGCTCCCTATGAATGTGTTCGAGAAGAGTAGCCTTGGAAAACTATCTGAGCATAAGGCTATTGTGCAACTGGAGGATGGATCCTTTGTGAGACCCGAAGGCGTTGTGAAGAATGTATTGGTCAAGATTGGTGAAGCTTCTGTATACACCAATTTTGTAGTTATGCCGGCGTCTACACCTAGGACAGGGGATGTCGTTCTCTTGGGGAGAACGTTCTTGACTAAGCTACGCTCCGTGATGGACATCTACCGAAGGACTTGCACTATTGAGGTGGATGGCAAGCGACATGTGTTGCGAGCCATATCTGATCCACCTGATACTTCTCACACTATTAACTACTGTGGTCTTGCTGCCTATGTTCATTCTTATTCACAGGTTCGTGGCATGAGGAGGAGATCCATGAAGGGGAAGTCTAGTACCCTCAAGAAGAAGATCTAGGCGCAGACAGGGGTCGAGTCAAAGACTTTAAACAATGGCGCTATCCGGGAGGCAACCCGGAGTTTTTATCGCTTTTTTACCACTTTATTGCATGCATTCATTCTTGAACAATTTGCTTTTCATATGTGAATTTGTTCGTCTCTGTGTCGTATGTGCTTATGTTAAGTTTGAGTGAGATTTTTTGAGTGGTTTTATGAGAAAAATAGTTTTCGGGGACTTAAAAACCGCATTTTTTCCAAAAGTTCGTCTCCCCGCCTCAGGAGGTGGGGGGCGAATCGCCCCACGAGTCCAGAGCGCGCCGCGCGCTCTGGACGCGCGGGGCGATTCGCCCCGCGACTCTGCAGAACAAAAAAACGGGGAGCTCCCCCATTTCTCTCATTTTTCTCCATCTTCTTCATCTAACTCCAAAAAATTATCCATTTTCAAAATATCTTCAATCCTTCATAACTTCTTCATATTACCATCAAATTATGTGTTCTTTAGCTTCAATCGAAGCCCGTTACGTGCTCTTTCTTTTCATCCAAGCAAATCTCTTCCTAGTTCATTCAATCTTCAGATTTGATGTAATCTCACATGAACCCTAATTTTTCAAATTTGGGGGTTTTTTGATTTATGCTTCAATTAAGCTTGTATGATGTATGGGTTGATGATTTGTGTGATTGGAAACGTTATTCAATATCAATTGCATGTTCAATTAGGCTTGGTTTGTTGGTTTGAGATTTTTGCTATTAGATGATAGGAAATGTATCTTTTACTTTCATTCCATGTTTAAACATGTGTTTGTTGATATGATAATGATGGATGTAATGGTAGAATGCATGATTGATAAAGTTGAAGACTTATGTTGTTAGATTTTTGTTACTATGGTATGACTTGAGCCTTGTGATTCAAGGCATTTGTTGTCTAGCAAGAGCATAATGTGATATGTGATTGTAGTAGTTACATTGATATGTTGCGTGATGAAGTATCTAGACTAGACATTGGGTTTTTGAGAAGTTCGATTGTTGTAGATATCGCTCATTTGTTCGCTCGTACGTTTACATACGGATAAGTCTATTTTTTGTCATACAAGATACTAATTGATGTTTGTAGGAATCATGGCTCCACGAGGATCGAGGAGACCTGGCTCGAGCAAGAAGGGAAAGGGAGTAGCGTCAAGCTCCCAACCTTCTCACGACATGTTCGAGTTGTCTCTAGCTGCGGTAGATGTCCGACAAAGGCTCGAAGCGGAGCTAGCCGAAGGTGGGAGATCGATCATACCAGACAGGCGGATTGATATTCCGGAGGCAGTAGCTCAAACGGCGGGGTATAGGACGCTCTCCCGATTGGCATCAAAAAGGAATTGGGTTTGGTATAGTTCCAACAAGTTCAAGGGGTACGACGTGAGCCTCCTCCAAGAGTTCTACACTGGATTCACTGATCTCGAGGAGAAGAATGGGGTACTAGTTCGAGGCCTAATAATACCATGGACGCCAGAAATAATTTCTTCATTCATCCATTTTGGGCAACGGGAGTTCACAGGGAGCAACCATGCCTACGAATATTCGAGGGCCTCTAGGGGGATAGGAAGACACATTACGGACGTGATCTGCAACAGGGAGTACAGATATCCAGAAATCGGAGCAGAACCTGCACGGATCCGTCAGAGCGACCTTAGCATTGAGGCTAAGGTGATGATGAAATTCTGCATCTTCAACTTGATCCCTAGGAAGAATGACACTTGGATACATCCAAATTACGCCGAGCTCCTCTACTGCTTGATCGACAAGCATCGAATCGACATCGGTCACATCATGTATGAAGAGTATGAGCGCCACTGGGAAAAGAAGAAGAAGCCCTTCATCTTTCCGAGCTTCATCACTGCCTACTGCAAATACTACGGGGTCGAGGACATTGATGAGGGTGATTGCGAGGTCGCTGCCCTTTCACCTTCGACTATTGATGTGCAGCTTGCTAGGTATCAAATGAAGAACCCCACGGCTGCCGCTGCTGATGTGGAAGCACCCTTCCAACCGAGCGATTCAGATAATGAGAATGAATATGAGGATGCTATGGAGGCTGATGATGGCCAAGCCCCTATCTCGGATATCCCTTTTGTCCATAGAGCACCACATGCACCACCTCGAGCACCACAGGGGTCTAGAGGTATTGACTTCTCTGAATTCCGGGCCTACCTCGACGACCGTTTTGATAGAGCTGATGCTCGTACTGCAGCCTTGACCACTTCTGTCCAAGGACTGCGACAAGACCTCGACGGACACATTGCCCAGTGCCACCGCGACTGGGAGATATTCGAGGAGCATCGCCGAGAGGATAGGCAAGAAAGGTGGGAGCAACAATAGCTCATTCAGCAGCAACAGGAGGCTCTACAGCGGTCCAATGATCTCCTGTCAGACATGTGGAGGGACTTTTATTGGGATTACAATCCCGATGATTAGTCTTTTCACATGTCCACTCTCAGCCAACCGAGGCCAAACCGTTCGGTAACATCTAGTATCACTTCTTATTACTCATTCTCTTTTGCTAGGGACTAGCTTAAGTATCATAAGGGGGATGGGATGTGAACCGCGATGTTAAGTATTGTTTGGCTTTGTGTTGATTGGTATCTTGTTTTTTGCATTTGCATTTGCACGTTTACCGCTTTCTTAGTTTTTTAGGTTGCATTCACTTCATTCATCCTAGGATAGTCTTGCATGTTTTATATGGAGTTTATTGCCGAATTTTTTGGACTTTTTTATTGGGTAGATCAACTAACTATGCCATTAATCATATGCTTCATCTCTATGAATTTGTTTGAGGTTTTTTTTTTCGCTTGGCTTGTCACATTTATGAATTGCACTTAGTTAAGCTTGGTAGTCTCGACATCACTTAGTGGTGTTTTCTCTACTATGGTTCACGAAGGCCTTTATAATAGGATGATGCATGTTAAGGTCTTATGGTTGTTTTCCCGAGTAATTATGTACCTAAGAGGCAACAAGTCTTCACCATGCTTTGAGATTGCTAAATGCCTAGGGAGGAGGTAGTGTGAGGTTGTGTGATCCTTTGTTTGTAACCTATTCTTCCGAATAGGTTTGGGGAGGGGGTTGCACCATCATTAGACTTGTTTTTCGTTTTTCAATTCTGTGTTGTGAGTTTATTTTTCCTTTCTCGTAAATTTTGTACTCCAACCTATTCTTTCGAATAGGTTTGGGGAAGTCGTTTGTGAGTCATTTTGTTTCTTTTCCGTTATGCTACTGCTGGCTAAAAAAAAAGAAGAAAGAAAAATTCCAGGAAAAAAAGAAAAAAAAGAAAAAAAGAAACTGGAAAGAAAAAAAAAAGAGAAAAGACCCCAAAAGAGCAAAGAAGGGTCCAAAAAAAAGAAAAGCCAAATAGCAGTTTAGCAAAGTGTTGTGTCTCATTTTCCAATTCTTGTAATGTTTGTAATCGTGTTGTAATTTTCTATTTTTTGTCTTTTGATTTTTGAGTGTCATCTGTTCTAGACCACCCTCTTCCTGCCATTCAGGAAGTGGTGAAAATCTTAAGGCTTTGCTTGAGAGATGGGTAAAATAGGGGAGTGTTATCTTTTATAGGGAACCCTCCTTCGTTTGATGAGAGCCAGTACTGGTTCGACCTCTTTGAGGAAAAGTCTTAACTTGGTGAACAGCAGTAAGTCCTCAGTTTCATAGGCACGGGACAACCATTCGTATCTTAACATGTTTCATTACATTGTCACTGACTAGGTCCAGGTAGAGAATGTTACGAGAGACTATCTTGTTTTAACATAAGTGCTTATGTGGATGTGTATGAGTCAATCGAGGCATTCTTCAACCTATATTCATGTTTTGATTTATATGGTTCATGTTCATATGTTTTTTGATAGATCCAGTAGACTAGTTCATTTCATTTGGCATGAGACTCCATTTTGTGTGTTGCATTGTTTTTTGCATTAGAGTCTAGCTTAGTTGCTTGAGGACAAGCAAAGGTTCGGTTTGGGGAGTTTGATGAATGTGTATTTTACACTTTCATTTGAGTCTTTTTCACCTATTTTAGCTATCCTCTATGTTAATTTAGCTATATTTTAGTGCATTTTATTAGAATAGTGTCACGTTTCCCTTTAGTCTTTATTTTACAGGTTTTGGTTGAAAAACGAGGATTTCCGGGCAAATATATTGAAGTAGACAAGGAATTGGTGTTCCAGAAGCCAAATTGGAGTATCTGAAAGATTCCGAATAGGATTTGAAGTCTAGGGTCGAATCTGGAGGTTAGCTAGAAGGCCACTAGAAGTCAGAAACCGAGTCCGAAAAGGGAAAGAAATCCAAAAACGCGTTCCGGGCCAAAAAATACTCCCGGGCGAATCGCCCGGGATGTGGGTCGAATCGACCCACACCAGGCGAATCACCCGGTGTGTGGGGCCCTTCGCCCCACACAATTCGTAGCCTATATATAGTTGCTCAGTTTTTCTCCGATTTTCAGACTTTTCCAAACCTTTTCTCTCACCTTTCTCTGTAGTTTTAGGTAGGAACTTCCCAGAGCCTGTTCTGGGGTTCTTAGCTTAGGAGATACTTTTTCATAGCAGTTTGGAGGTTGTAAGATCGCGATTCTTCGGAGATTGACAACCTTCGGTAACATTGTATCTTACAGTTTTTCTACTTATTTTTATATATCTTTCAACATGTTTTCTTCTATGATTTCTGTTGATTGCATGACAACTATGAGTAGCTAAACTTCTCGTTGGTGATAGTATGTGAATTCTTAGCGAAGGGTTAATAATTATGCTAATGGCTATATCGCGCATTATACTCTGAGTTATTGCTTTATTTTTTTGATCTATCTAAATCTCTATCTTCGTATTGTTGATTAATTATTGCACACAATTTGACAATTCATTGGTCTTTGACCTATCTAAATCTATATCTTCGTAGTGTTTGATAATTACAACTGGACAATTCATTGATCAAAGATCTCCATGCAAAACCGAGGAATTTATGCATGATTATTAACCCGTTATGCTTTGAAGGACCATAATATCACCAATCTCCATTATCTGTTAAGAAAAACCTTTGCTATAATCGTCTGCTGTTTTACATTCTAATTAGATTAGATAAAGCTAGTTATAGTCGTTAGAGATCGACACTCGAGGTTATTCTACTGCTACACTACGGTTTTCGTTGTAGTTGTGCATTGCCTTTGGCTAAATAACAAATTTATTTGATACGTTCGATCCGACATCCACGTGTTCATCACCAACCAACTAGGCTAGCAAGTCTACTTGTAACTTAACATCAAGACAAAAAGTATTTAAATACGAACAACTTTTAATAAAAGATCTTTAACCTCAATTTGAAAAGTTCGAAAATACAAAAGTAACTCTCAGTTAACACAGTAAAACAGAGTAACTTTTTTTCCGAAACAAAAACCAGTTTAAAACGGCTAACATACTGTTCAGTAGTAAAATTACCATTTTGCCCTTCAAGGTACATTTACAGAGAAACCCCTCTTTATGTTTCGAAAACCAAACAAGTACCTCAGGTTTTAAATCAAGCTTAACAGTCCAAAAGAATTACACAGTTTACCTTTTAGTCCTCGGTCAGTCAAAACGCTCAAACATAAATTGCAAAAAGGTCCTTCAAATTTTCAGAAATCCCAAAATAGCCCTCACAGTTAAGTCATAACAAAACAGTCCCCAAACTTTCTCAAATAATCACATAAAGGTCCACGTTAGTCAATACAGTCGATACGGGTTCGAATAGTCCAGATTTGGTCAGCGTTCAGTCCATAATTAACAACATACTAATTCCAATACTATCCTAAGTCCAAGTTCGAGGTTTAAATCAAGGGCAGAGATGGACCAAGGGCATAATCATCCAAAAGAAGAGAACAAAAAGAAAAATGAAAGGGAAGTAGAAGGTATACCTTAGACTGAAAACAGAGTGAATCGAACTGCGAAATACAAGGAAACAGAAGGATTAAAAAAGGATTCAATTCGAGTTTTGAATCTAGCCGAACCAAAACTAGAACCACAGTACTTACCGGGAATGGACTCGGAGCTGAAGGGGTAGAGCCGAGCGAAACGGAACCGGAGAAGAGTGAATTGGGCGGAGCAAAACCGAATCAATGCGGTACAGAGCAGGAACGAAACCTGGCGGAGCTGGTGATGAACGCGGATTTGTCGTGCTCCGAATTCAATCAAATAATATTTGTTATTTAGCCAAAGGCAATCCACAACTACAACGAAAACCGTATTGTAGCAGTAGAATGACTCGAGTGTCGTTCTCTCAGGACTATAACTAGCTTTATCTAATCTAATTTAGAATATAAAAACAGCAGACAGATAGCAAAGGGGTTTCTAGCAGATAATGGAGATTGGTGATAGTATGATCCTTCAAAGCATAACGGGTCGATAATCATGCATAAATTCCTCGGTCTTGCATGGAGATCTTTGATCAATCTAATGTCCTGTTGCAATTATTAAGCACTACGAAGATAACGATTATGACAAGTCAATCACTATTGTCCTAATGTGTTCCATAATTATTCAACACTACGAAGATAAACTCGCGTACAGGTCGACGAGGGTCCAATTGTGCATAATAATTAATACAACATACGAGAATTTAGGCTGAGCCTGATCAACGAAATAAAGCAATAACACGGAGTATAATGCGCGATATAGCCATTAGCATGATTATCTTCCCTTCACTAAGAATTCACATACTACCACCAACGATAAGTTTAGCTACTCATAATAGGCATGCAATCAACAAAGAAAATAGGTTGAAAGATAAATAAGAATAAGTAGAATAAACTGTAAGATACAATGTTACCGAAGGTTGTCAATCTCCGAAGAATTGCGATCCTACAAGCTCCAATCTGCTATGAAAAAGTGTCCCCTAAGCTACGAACCCCCAGAACAGGCTCTGGGAAGTTCCTACCTAAAACTACAGAGAAAGGTGAGAAAGTAGGTCTGGAAAAGTATGATTTTTGGAGAAAGCTGAGCAACTATATATAGGCCTCGAAATAGTGTGGGGCGGTTCGCCCCGGAGACTTTTTTGCGGAATTCCGTGTTTTCGACGCATTTTTGGATTTCTTCCCCTTTTCGGACTCGGTTTCTGACTTCTAGTGGCCTTCTAACCTCCAGATTCGACCCCTAGACTCCAAATCCTATCCGGAAACCTTCAGATACTCCAAATAGGCTTATGGAATACCAATTCCTTGTCAACTTCAATATAATTGCCCGAAAATCCTCGATTTTCAACCAAAACCTGTAAAATAAAATCTAAAGGGAAACGTGACACTATTCTAATAAAATGCACTAAAATATAGCTAAATTAACATAGAGGATAGCTAAAATAGGTGAAAAAGACTCGAATGAAAGTGTAAAATACACATTCATCAAAATCCCCAAACCGAACCTTTGCTTGTCCTCATGCAACTAAGCTAGACTCTAATGCAAATACATGCAAGACACAAAATGGAGTCTCATGCCAAGTAAAATGAACTAATCTACTGAATCTACCAAAAAACATATGAACAAAAACCATATAAATCAAAGCATGAATATAGGTTGAAGAATAACTCGATTGATTTATACACATCCACATAAGCACTTACGTCAAGACAAGATAGTCTCTCGTAACATTCTCTACCTGGACCTAGTTAGTGACGACGTAATGAAGCATGCTAAGATACGAATGGTTGTCCCGTGCTTATGAAACTGAGGACTTACTGCTGTTCCACCATGTTAAGACTTTTCCTCAAAAGAGGTCGAACCAGTACTGGCTCTCATCAAACGAAGGAGGGTTCCCTATAAAAGATAACACTCCCCTATTCTACCCATCTCTCAAGTCTTAAGCTATTCACCACTTTCTGAATGGCAGGACGAGGGTGGTCTAGAACAGATGACACTCAAGACAAAAAAGATAAAAAATAGAAAATTACAACACGATTACGAACAATACAAAAAATGGAAAAGACTCAACACTTTGCTAAACTGCTATTTGGCTTTATTTTTTGGACCCTTCTTTGCTTTTTGGGGTCTTTTCTTTTTTTTCTTTCTTTTTTCTTTCCAGTTTCTTTTTTTCTTTTTCCTTTTTCTCTTTTTTTCCTTCTGGAATTTTTCTTTCTTTTTTTTCGATTTTTCTAGCCAGCAGTAGCATAACAAAAAGAGAAACAAAATGACTCACACGACTTCCCCAAACCTATTCGAAAGAATAGGTTGGAGTACAAAATTTACGGAAAAGGAAAAACAAACTCATGATACGGAAATGAAAAGCAGAAACAAGTCTAATGATGGTGTAACCCCCTCCCCAAACCTATTCGGAAGAATAGGTTATAAACAAAGGATCACACAACCTCACACTACCTCCTTCCTAGGCATTTAGCAATCTCAAAGCATGGTGAAAACTTGTTGCCTCTTAGGTACATAATTACTCGGAAAAACAACCATAAGACCCTAACATGCATCATCCTATTATAAAGGCCTTCGTGAACCGCAGTAGAGAAAACACCACTAAGTGATGTCGAGACTACCAAGCTTAACTAAGTGAAATACATAAATGTGACAAGCCAAGCGAGAAAAACCTCAAACAAATTCATAGAGATGAAGCATACGATTAATGGCATAGTTAGTTGATCTTCCCAATAAAAAAGTTCAAAAAATTCGGCAATAAACTCCATATAAAACATGCAAGACTATCCTATGATGAATGCAGTGAATGCAACCTAAAAAACTAAGAAAGCGGTAAACGTGCAGATGCAAATGCAGACGAAGAACAAGATACTACTCAACACAAAGCGAAACAATACTTAACATCATGGTTCACATCCCATCCCCCTTACGATTCTTAAGCTAACCCCTAGCAAAAGAGAATGAGTAATAAGAAGTGATACTAGATGTTACCGAACGGTTTGGCCTTGGCTGAGAGTGGACATGTGAAAGGACTAATCATCGGGATGGTAGTCCCCATAAAAGTCACTCCACATGTCATTCATGAGCTCATTGGACTGACGTAGAGCCTCCTGCTGCTGCTGGATGAGCTGTTGCTGCTCCCACATTTGTTGCCTATCCTCTCGGCGATGCTCCTCGAATGTCTCCCAATCGCGGTTGTGCTGGACAATGTGCCTGTCGAGGTCCTGTCGCATGGCCGCGTTGTCGGCATCAATTCTATCGAAGCGGCCGTCGAGGTAGGTACGGAATTCAGAGAAGTCAAATCCTCTAGACCCCTGTGGTGCTCGAGGTGGTGCATGCGGTGCTCTATGGACAAACGGGATATCTGGGATAGGGGCTTGGCCAACATCGGCCTCCATAGCATCCTCATGATCGGAATCACTCGACTGGAAGGGTGCTCCTACATCAGCAGCGGCAGCCGTGGGGTTCTTCAACTGATACCTATTGAGCTGCACCTCAATGGTTGAGGGTGAAAGGGCAGCGACCTCGCAATCCCCCTCCTCAATGTCATCGACCCCATGATATTTGCAGTAGGCTGTGATGAAGCTCGGGAAGATGAATGGCTTCCTCTTCTTTTCCCAGTGGCGCTCGTACTCCTCATACATGATGTGCCCTATGTCGATCTGATGTCTGTCTATCAGGCAGTAGAGGAGCTCGGCGTAGTATGGCTGAATCCACGAGTCATTCTTCCTAGGGATTAAGTTGGAGATGCAAAATTTCATCATCACCTTAGCTTCAATGCTAAGGTCGCTCTGATTGATCCGTGTAGGTTCTCCCCTGATTTCTGGATATCGGTACTCCCTGTTGCAGATCACGTCTGTGATGTGTCTTCCTATCCCCTAGAGGCCCTCGAATACAGGTAGGCATGGTCGCTCCCTGTGAATTCATGATGCCCAAAATGGATGAATGAAGAAATGTACTCTAGTGTCCACGGTACAATCAGGCCTCGGACTAGTACCCCATTCTTCTCCTCGAGATCTGTGTATCCAGTGTAGAACTCTTGGAGGAGGCTCTCGTCGTAACCTTTGAACCTGTTGGAACTGTACCATGCCCAATTCCTTTGTGACCCCAATCGTGATAGCGTCCTATATCCCGCTTTATCAACTGCTGACTCCAGAATATCAATCCTCCTGTCAGGGATGATCGATCTCCCTCCGTCGGCCAGCTCCGCTTCTAGCCTTTGACGCACCTCTATCGCAGCTACAGACAATTCGAACATATGGTGAGATGGTTGGGAGCTTGATGCTACTCCCTTCCCCTTTTTGCTAGAGCCGGCTCTCCTCGATCTCGGTGCCATGATTCCTACAAACAGCAATTAGTATCTTGTACGATGCAAAACAGACCTATGCATATGTAAATATACGAGTGAACAAACGAGCAATATCTTCAAAAATCCAACTCCTCAAAAACCCAAAGTCTAGTCTAGCTATTTCATTACGCAACATATCAATGTAACTACTACAATAACATATCACATTATGCTCTTGCTAAACAACAATGCCTTGAATCACAAGGTTCAATCCATACCATAATAATCAAAAAATCCAACATAAATCCTCAACTCCATAAATTATGAATTCTACCAATACATCCATCATTATCATATCAACAAACACATGTTTAAGCATGGAATGATAGTAAGAGATACATTTCCTAACAAGATATTTCATCTAATAGCAAAAATCCCAAATCAACAAACCAAGCCTAATTGAACATGCAATTGATAATGAATAACGAATCTAATCACATAAAACATCAACCCATATATCATACAAGCTTAATTGAAGCATAAATCAAAAAACCCCCAAATTTAAAAAATTAGGGTTCATGTGATAATACCTCAAATCCGGAGATTGAAAGAACTAGGAAGAAATTTGTTCGGATGGAAAGATAGAGCACGTAACGGGCTTCGATTGAAGCTAAAGAACACACAAATTGATGGAAAGATGAAGAAGTTATGAAGATTTGAAGGTTTTGTGAAAATGGAGAATTTTTTGAGTTTAAGAGAAGAAGAAGAAGTGAAATGAGGGGAAATGGGGAGAATCCCGCATTTTAGTTTCTGCAGATTGTGAGGCGGTTCGCCCCACGCCTGGTGCGAACCGTCCCGTGCAAGCGAATCGCCCCGCACGTCCGGAGCGCGCACGCGCTCTGGACGTGGGCGATTCGCCCCCCACCTCCTGAGATGGGGAGACGATCGTTTCGAAATAAAATGCGGTTTTTAGTCCCCGAAAACCATTTTTCTCAAAAAATCACTCGAAAAATCGCACTCGAACATAACATAAGCACATACGACACAGAGACGAACAAATTCACATATGAAAAGCGAATTGTTCAAGTATGAATGCATGCAATAAAGCAGTAAAGAAAGCGATAAAAAACCCCGGGTTGCCTCCCAGATAGCGCCATTGTTTAAAGTCTCTGACTCGACGCCTGTCTTCGCCTAGCTTTTCTTTTTTAGGGTACTAGACTTCCCCTTCACGGATCTCCTTCCCATGCCTCGATCCTGTGAATAAGAATGAACATAGACATTAAGACCACTGTAATTAATAGTGTTAGAAGTATCAGGTGGATCAGATATGGCGTGCAACATCGAAACTTCAATAGTGCAAGTTCTTTGGTAGATGTCCATCACGGAGCGTAGTTTAGTCAAGAACGTTCGTCCTAAGAGTATGACATCCCCCGTTCCAGGTGCTGACGCCGGCATAATTACAAAATCGGTGTAAACAGAAGCTTCACCAATCTTGACTAATACATTTTTCACAACGCCCTCGGGTTTCACAAGGGATCCATCCGCCAGTTGCACAATAGCCTTATGCACTATTAGTTCTCCAAGGTTACTTTTCTCGAAGACATTCAAAGGGAGCACATTAGAGTAGGATCCCGTATCTAGTGTGGCTCGGACATCTTCAAGTTCCCCAATCCCGACCTTAACATCGAAACTTTGAGGGAGTGGCTCGGGATCCTCTTGCTCCTCTTCACTCTTGTTAGTACCAAGGTCCTTCTCTTCTTCTTCGGTTTGTGGGGGCATTTCCCTCTTGCAACTCTCGCACTTAGCAACCTTCTTGATGGTGATTTCAACAGGAAGATCACCCACCAAGGTAATGGACATCGACTTCTCAGTGTTGCTAGGCAACTTGCCTTGCTCCCTACTTGCTCCTCGGTCGATGAACTCTTGCATCTTTTGATGGGCAAGCCTAGTGCTCTCTTCCAACCTATCGAGCCTTGCCCTAGTCTTCTCGGAATCTTCTTCATAACGTTTGAGAAAACTTTGTGTGTGATCAACCATCTTCTGCAAGCTCTCCATCAGTTGAGCCGACTTCGACTTCGGTGGCTCTTTCGGAGCGGGGTTTTCGCAGTGATCATTACCATAGTTTAGCCTACTATGGTCTTGGTTAGGGCCATAAGTTTGGTTAGCCGGTGCATATCCTTGATTGTTTCGGAATCCTCTTCTCCAAAATCCACCTCGAGGATTCCTACCGTCTTGTCCGTAGCTAACTTCTTGGGTACCAAATTCCGTAGCAAAGGCTTCTTCTTCGCCTCCTCGAGCCCAGTTGCCATCATCGTATGCCAGCTCCGATCTACACATATGAGCCCCATGCCCATAGTTCTTGCATATTCGGCATACTTCGTTCGAAACAGTTGTTCCGGTGGCGCTCTTGAGGACTTGCTTCAATTCGTTGGTA
This sequence comes from Plantago ovata, assembly GCA_028274465.1. Classification (NCBI taxonomy): domain Eukaryota; kingdom Viridiplantae; phylum Streptophyta; class Magnoliopsida; order Lamiales; family Plantaginaceae; genus Plantago; species Plantago ovata. The sequence goes on from CM051457.1 coordinate 54,511,102, forward strand.
AAGCACTCGAATTGATCCCCATTCCCCCTATACATAGGGGCTTCCTGAGTCGGTGGAGCTTCAGGTCGACGTCTTCTAACCATCGCTCTTGGGTCCTTGAACTGCGAACCCTTAGCAAGCCTTTCGCAAACTGCCCAGATGGCTTCTGCGGTTTCCTCCCAAATATTGCCTCGGCATTGGAAATCCACCACTTGTTGGTTCTCGAAGGTTAGTCCATTGTAGAAGTGTTGGACTAGGTCAGAAAGTTCAAAACCATGGTGAGGGCACTTGTTCGTGAGATCTTGGAATCTCTCAAACGCGGTGTAGATGGTCTCATCATAGTCCTTCTTGAATCCAGTGATTTGCGTCTTAAGCGCGGTAGTCAAGGTGTGAGGGAAGTATTTCTCCATAAATGCTGAAAAAACCTTCTCCCAAGTGTCCAGCGAGCCTGCTGGTAGAGAACTCAACCATGACTTGGCTCTGTCGCCATGTCCCATAGCAAAAACCTTTATCCTCAACTCATCCGTTGTTATTTCAGCTCCGGGTCGTGGGAGTTGGTTGACGAAATCATCAATATCGTGCAAGTACCCCATCACATCTTCCCTTGATAAGCCATAGAACCTCGGAAGTTTTTGGAATGCGTGGTTCTTGATTTCCAGATCTCGAGTTGCAGACGAAAGAACAATCGCCGGTCCCTCATACGATCCTTGGTGGGTTAAACCCATGCTTTCAGTGGTCTAGCTTCTGCCATTCCGTCGATTTCCTTGAAAAGACTGTGTAGAGATTCAGAGAAATCGGTATCCTCTATTTCCTCTAGTGCACGCCTTTCGAGTAGTCACCTTCTTTGGTGGTAGACTCTGTCGATCTCAGCAATTGAATCAGCAAGTGGAGTTCCTTTAGATCGTGTATGTGGCATACACTATCTGTAACAGACTAGGAAAGCAGTATCAGAGAGAGATTAAAAAGGAAAACTAAAACTAATAGATTTAGGAATCGAAAGCTGAAAATATAAACAAATTAAACAGAAAAAAGGAGTATAGTTCCCGGCAACGGCGCCAATTTGATGAACGCGGATTTGTCGTGCTCCGAATTCAATCAAATAATATTTGTTATTTAGCCAAAGGCAATCCACAACTACAACAAAAACCGTAGTGTAGCAGTAGAATGACTCGAGTGTCGTTCTCTCAGGACTATAACTAGCTTTATCTAATCTAATTTAGAATATAAAAATAGCAGACAGATAGCAAAGGCGTTTCTAGCAGATAATGGAGATTGGTGATAGTATGATCCTTCAAAGCATAACGGGTCGATAATCATGCATAAATTCCTCGGTCTTGCATGGAGATCTTTGATCAATCTAATGTCCTGTTGCAATTATTAAGCACTACGAAGATAACGATTCTGACAAGTCAATCACTATTGTCCTAATGTGTTCCGTAATTATTCAACACTACGAAGATAAACTCGCGTACAGGTCGACGAGGGTCCAATTGTGCATAATAATTAATACAACATACGAGAATTTAGGTTGAGCCTGATCAACGAAATAAAGCAATAACACGGAGTATAATGCGCGATATAGCCATTAGCATGATTATCTTCCCTTCGCTAAGAATTCACATACTACCACCAACGATAAGTTTAGCTACTCATAATAGGCATGCAATCAACATAAATAATAGAAGAAAACATGTTGAAAGATAAATAAGAATAAGTAGAATAAACTGTAAGATACAATGTTACCGAAGGTTGTCAATCTCCGAAGAATTGCGATCCTACAAGCTCCAATCTGCTATGAAAAAGTGTCCCCTAAGCTACGAACCCCCAGAACAGGCTCTGGGAAGTTCCTACCTAAAACTACAGAGAAAGGTGAGAACGTAGGTCTGGAAAAGTATGATTTTGGGAGAAAACTTAGCAACTATATATAGGCCTCGAAATAGTGTGGGCGGTTCGCCCCACACACCGGGCGGTTCGCCCCACGTCTGGGGCGGTTCGCCCCGGAGACTTTTTCGCGGAATTCCACGTTTTCGACGCGTTTTTGGATTTTATTCCCCTTTTCGGACTTGGTTTCTGACTTCTAGTGGCCTTCTAACCTCCAAATTCGACCCCTAGACTCCAAATCCTATCCGTAAACCTTCAGATACTCCAAATAGGCTTCTGGAACACCAATTCCTTGTCAACTTCAATATAATTGCCCGGAAATCCTCGATTTTCAACCAAAACCTGTAAAATAAAATCTAAAGGGAAACGTAACACTATTCTAATAAAATGCACTAAAATATAGCTAAATTAACATAGAGGATAGCTAAAATAGGTGAAAAAGACTCGAATGAAAGTGTAAAATACACATTCATCAGTTGGGCGGCGCGTGACGGATCAGAACGGAGCCGGGCAGGGTTGAATCGGGGCGGAGATGATGATGAATAGATGATGGTGGCCGTAGATGATGGTAGGGTGGTACGGTGGTGTAGACGGAACAGAGAGGTGGTTCGTGGTGGTGGTTTCCGGTGGTCTTGGGTGGCGGCCGAAAACAAGAGGAGGTGATGTTTGAGGTAGAGGAGCGAAAAGGAGAAGAAGAATGGAGTAAGTTGTTTCTTTTCATTCTTTTCTTTGTGTGTGGTGGCGTGAGGATGAGGGAGTGAGAAAGAGAGGAGTCTAACTAGGTTTAGGGTTTGAAAATGGGCCATCAGAATGGGCCGGGCAAACAAATGGGCCACGAGACTTGGGCCTACAGTAGAGCAAAATCAAATTGCCAGCTAGCCCTAGAACGGATTAAGACGAATTACAACTACACGAACTTTCCCAAACGAATTCGATAGCGCGGGAAAAAAATTAAATAAGTAAATAAATTAATTAAATAATAAAGTAATAAATAAATAAATAAATAAATTACGGGGTGTTACACTCTCCCCCCCTTAAAAGAAGTTTCGTCCTCGAAACTTAACTAATGCGAAACTAAGGAACGTGGAACGAAGAAACGAAAGTCTTCAACTTCAAACGACGGATGAAAGAATAACTCGCAAGTTAAAAGTTAATAAAAGTCGAAACTAGCCTAAAGGAAACAGAGCCTACCTCTACCACCAAACGCTTCCAAGTAACAAGTCCTCAATAAGCCGGTACCTAACCTTCAAATGAATCTATCCTAGCAAAAGAAGTGCAGTTCGATAAACAAACACGACTTAGAAGAGGTTTGTCCAAACGTGCGTACCTTTTGCCACATTTGCTGACAGAGCCTCACGTCCAACCATGCTATAGACTCTTGGCTTGGCCTTCGCACTACTTCCTTGATTCCTTGAAGCGGTGCCTCCAGATCTTCCTTCTTCCATCAGGGAGTTGCGTCGCGGACAAGCATTGATCTTATGCTCCTTGCTTCCGCATGCCAGGCATACACCTTGCTTCCTCCAACGTTCTTCTCCTCATGAGTTGTGCCTCCGCAGAAATTGCAATTTCTTCGAGATGGTTGTTCAGTACTTTCGGCCACATGACGAGATCGACTTTCCTGTGGGCGGCGAGAATACTTGGATGGGGACCGACGACCCTTGCCATCCTTGCTACTCCTGTGATCAGATTGGGGTTCAAAGCTCTCGAGTTCTCCCAGACCACTATCTACCTCAGGAGCTAACTCCACTGCTTTAATGTAGGTGGGCATGTCAGTCCCGAACAGGCTGTAACGGATCTCTGAGTTCAGACCCTTCACAAAATGGCGAACCTTCTCCCTCTCGTCGTTCTGAAAGTGCGGCACGTACTTCAGCAGTCGAGTTAACTCGGAGTCGTAATCGGCGACATTCATTCTTCCTTGCACCAAGTCTTGGAACTCATCTCTCCTGTTCTCGCGAACTAGGCGAGGCACAAACTTATCCATGAACTCCTTCTCGAAGTTCTCCCAAGTGCGGGCAACTGCCTCTTGTCTCCACCTTGCATCTTTGGTCCTCCACCAATTTCTAGCTTCTCTTTCAAACTGGAAAGCTGCGAGCTCAATCCTCCTTTCATCAAGGTAGTGTAAGATCGAGAACAGATTCTCCATGTTCTCCAGCCAAAGCTCAGCTTTGCGGGCATTGGGTGCCCCATCGAACCTGTCGGGATGGAAACGAGCGAAACGTTCAGCAGCTTGATCGATCGTTTGAGTTGGTGGCGGTGGCGGTGGCGGCGGAGCTGGCTGAGCAGGTGGTGGCCCAACGTTGCGCATGCTCTCACTGAAGTTGCCCAAAGTTGCAATGATCTGCTCCACTTGGTCTTGATTGTCAGCATTGTTGTTGTTGCCATTGTTGTTGTTGTTGTCGTTGTCATTGGTGTTGCCATTGCCATTGCCGTTGCGGGTGTTGATTCTTGGAGCCATCCTATCGCAATTAGTCTAAGGTCAGTAACGTAAATTAAACTTCTCGAGCATGACTAACTAAATGCGCAAACGTGGACTAAGGCACTAACTTATGTCAATGTAGCGTGAACGACTAAGAGACGCGTGAAAGTAAACAAAATTACCAAGGTCTAATTCTAACTAGGGGGGTCAAAAGGAAGATAGCAACTAATCACTAAGTAAATCCTCGAGTGTGTCTAACCTAGCATGCAAGGCAGACATAAATTGAAGAAGCAATGATAAAAGCATAAGTAGCAAATTCATATGTTGTAGAAAAGATTCATAAACCTTAAGCATGCAATAAAAGCTTTCTCTCATAAAGTGATCAGTCATTTGACCTCGGTTAACACGAATCACTCAAACAGTCGGCCGCCTGCCAGTGATTTATGTCGACTTTGGTTAAACAATAGATTATTGTATGACAGAACCAAGAAAGATCATGTATGAACTTCAACAAGTAAAATATATGCATATATAAGTGTTTAAACCTTAAAACATGCATCAAATGACATTATAGTACATACTTTTAAACAAATACTCATGCATTTAGATGAAATTATATAATCGGCTCAACGAAAATGAATGAAGTAGCAATACTAAGCTGGTGAACTTAGTAGAAGTTAAACAGGATGAACACCAAGGCAGTTTCGGAGGACAAAACAGTAGGACAGGTGACGTGCAAACGGAACAGCTCAGAGTTAGTGCGGAAGACTAAATGGCATAAGAGATAGAAAAATAACAACTCAACCTATATCCAGCGACTCGGACCCTCACACACACCCCATAGGCCAGAAGATCCTATCCTAGCAAGCTTGAGTTTGAACTCAAGCTCTGATACCAACTGTAACGGTATCGGTTTTTAAACACCAATAATTTTCTTGAAAATAAAATATTCGAAATAATTCAAATTCAACGGTCGGCAATAAATGTCATAACAATCTTTGGCGCCATAGCGCTAACAGAATCTAGTAAAAACCCAACGCTAACTTTAAAATTCAAAGGGGAATAACGACTAGTGAAGAAATGTAAAGAGTTTCATCTTCTTATTTTAAAACAAAATCCCGACGGACACCCCAGACCCATCACTCAGTCACTAGCATCCTACTCGCGTGCGTCCTCAGTAGTATCTGGAAGGAAGGAATTTTTTCAAAACGAAGAGAGCGTGAGATAAAGGATCTCAGTGAGGTTCTAAGTTAACAAAAGAAAAGTAAAGAGTTTGAAAACAAAATCCTTTGCAGCAGATAAAATAACAAACAGAACAGATAACATAACAGAAAGACAGAACAGATAAGTCGAAGTCCGTTGGTACAGCCCGCCTTGTTACTCCTACTCCCAGATTTCCCTTATAGCTCCCTCTAGAGGGTATACAACTCCGGACAGAAACAGAAACCCCCGTGTACTTTGGGAAAACAGAACCTACGACTCTAATAGACCTCAGCGACTTCTGCCTCGCGCCTAAAAGGGATTAGACTAGGCAATAACCAAGCAAACCCGATAGTCCTCACTACCCAAGTATACCTAATTACGACCTAATCGACCGGTCACACAGAAACAGACAGAACAGATACAGATACAAAACAAACAGATAAGAATAATCAAATCTCGAAACATCGAGAGGTGTTCCTGCAGAAAAGTTAATCCAGAACAGAGTAGCAACAAACAGAGATAAGTAAATAGTCATACTTAGGACTTAGTTACTTTTACGCGGAAGCATACGGTATAACAGAATATATAGTAATAGATACAGATTGTCACATAGCCTTCCAGTTTTTCTCAAATAGATAAGTTTTGGGGTGAACACTCACCTTGAAGTAGATTGAACTTAACACGGATTAGAAAAGCAGCTACGGAACAACGGACAGCTCGGGCCCTAAACATAAACTCCAAGTTACTACCTTAATTCGGAACGGAAAATGAAACGATAAAGAAGGTTACCGGAGAAAAAGGTGGGGTTTGAACTCGGGACCTCTAAGTTGAACTCTAACTCACCAACCAACTAGGCTGGCAAGTCTACTTGTAACTTAACATCAAGACAAAAAGTATTTAACACGAACAACTTTTAATAAAAGATCTTTAACCTCGATTTTAAAAGTTCGAAAATACAAATGTAACTCTCAGTTAACACAGTAAAACATAGTAACTTTTTTCAGAAACAAAATCCAGTTTAAAACGGCTAACATACTGTTCAGTAGTAAAATTACCATTTTGCCCTTCAAGGTACATTTACAGAGAAACCCCTCTTTATGTTTCGAAAACCAAACAAGTACCTCAGGTTTTAAAATCAAGCTTAACAGTCCAAAAGAATTACACAGTTTACCTTTTAGTCCTCGGTCATTCAAAACGGCCAAACATAAATTGCAAAAAGGTCCTTCAAATTTCAGAAATCCCAAAATAGCCCTCACAGGTTAAGGTCATAACAAAACAGTCCCCCAACTTTCTCAAATAATCACATAAAGGTCCACGTTGGTCAATACAGTTGATACGGGTTCGAATAGTCCAGATTTGGTCAACGTTCAGTTCATAATTAACAACATACTAATTCCAGTACTATCCTAAGTCCAAGTTCGAGGTTTAAATCAAGGGCAGAGATGGACCAAGGGCATAATCATCCAAAAGAAGAGAACAAAAAGAAAAATGAAAGGGAAGCAGAAGGTATACCTTAGACTGAAAATGGAGTGAATCGAAATGCGAAATACAAGGAAACAGAAGGATTAAAACAAGATTCAATTCGAGATTTGAATCTAGCCGAACCAAAACCAGAACCACAGTACTTATCGGGAATGGATTCGGAGCTGAAGGGGCAGAGACGAGTGAAACGGAACCGGAGACGAGTGAATCGGGCGGAGCAAAACCGAATCGATGCGGTACAGAGCAGGAACGAAACCGGGCGGAGCTGGGCGGCGCGTGACGGATTAGAACGGAGCCGGGCAGGGTTGAATCGGGGCGGAGATGATGATGAATTGATGATGGTGGCCGTAGATGATGGTAGGGTGGTACGGTGGTGTAGACGGAACAGAGAGGTGGTTCGTGGTGGTGGTTTTCGGTGGTCTTGCGTGGCGGCCGAAAAGAAGATGAGGTGATGTTTGAGGTTGAGGAGCGAAAAGGAGAAGAAGAATGAGGTAAGTTGTTTCTTTTCCTTCTTTTCTTTGTGTGTGGTGGCGTGAGGATGAGGGACTGAGAAAGAGAGGAGTCTAACTAGGTTTAGGGTTTGAAACATGGGCAATCAGAATGGGACGGGCAAACAAATGGGCCATGAGACTTGGGCCTACAGTAGAGCAAAATCAAATTGCCAGCTAGCCCAAGAACGGATTAAGACGAATTACAACTACACGAACTTTCCCAAACGAATTCGATAGCGCGGGAAAAAAATTAAATAATTAAATAAATTAATTAAATAATAAAGTAATAAATAAATAAATAAATAAAAAACGGGGTGTTACAAATTCGAAGATATTTTATAACAAGTGATTGTTTATAGCCTTTAATTGACATAGAATCCTGTCACTATCCTAATTCGAAGGTTTGTTATTAGCGTACTATAAACCTAACATAGAAATGGTCATAATCATGCACATATATGTATCCTTTTCATAACCTCATGCTAAAATAATCATAAGCATATCCATATAACCTAAATCCTACCATCAACACGTACCGATTAGCTACTCATAACGAATAAAGCAACATGCATATTCATAATTATAGCAGAAGTAATAGAAGACATAGTAAATCTGGAAAAGAAATAGAGATTGATACGAAAATACTCAATGATCGGTTGAGAAGTAGCAATCCAATGTGAAATCCAAGCAAAACAATGAAATCTAGCAATGGTAGCAAATCCAAAGTTGAAAATCGAGAGTTTGGAGGTGTAGGGTTGCCTCCAAAGATTATCTTCTCTCTAGGGTTCGTGCTAGGCTGCTAATGAATGAAAACTTATGAAAAAACCTAATTAAAACGAGTTTAAATACAATTTCCGAAATCTGATCGCGCACAGTTGGCTAGGCGCCAACTTCCCTTGGCGCAGAGCCAAGTTGCTGTAGAGAAACTTGCCGAACTTTTATTATTTGAAAGCCCTCGAAACTCCTTCAACTGCCTGAAATTGTACTTCTCGGACCTCGAGAACCTCCAGTTACTCCATGGAAAAGTCAAGACTCCAAAGTAAGCTCAAATTGCACCAAAATTAGCTCATTTTACGCTATTTTTACCATACTGCATCCGGGGACCATTTGACACAAAACATATAAAAAGTAACTACGTCTTACTAAAATCTAAAGTAACAGAACAATAAAAGGTCGTAATAGAGCCTTGATGACGGGTAAAATTTTATGGTCATCACACGTCCATGACTGTCAAGGTATAGTCTACAAACCACATGTGTGTGGACAGTTGGCGAACTATTGTGGTGGCAACGACATGTGCTCCTCTAAGGTCAATAAAAGGAGTGTTTCCCATAGAGAAATCTAAGGCGGAAAACACATTAGGGCAATACTCCCAAGAACTTCACTTCACAGGTATAGTCTTGAGTCTTCTTGGTGGGAAGCTCAAGACAACAACAAGAGTTCATCTTGTAAATATATCCTTCATCACTGTTATACTCACTGTTGAATCCACAAGCACACTTCACATAGACGCTCTCCATCATATTGATAAGGTTGGCCCTCAACCACCTTCAAGTAAAGTCTTCCCAACCGGTTTGACCACACGACAGATCAGGCAACACATGCACACCCCCCCAGGATAGGTAGATATCATCCACAGAAGGACGATCGGAGGCCAAGCGCGGTACGAGGCGAGCGTGGAGTCAGACAAGAAGACCCAGAAGTCCGACGGCAGCAAGACAGCTTACGTTCAGAAGAAGACGAGACGGCACCCAGCGCAATGATCCTGTCTCTTTCAGCTCCAGCCACTAAAGTCTCGGAGGGCGAGTTATAGGCCATTATCTGTTTTATCTCCCAAGGGAAAATCACGTCCCATTATTTCTGGCGCCGTCTGTGGGAACCGGCACAAAAAGCTGGTTTCTAGGTTTTTTATTTTAGCAAGGGCAGAGAAAATTCAAAGTTCCGTACCCAGACATTCTTAGAGGGAGTGGAGCCATGGATCCCCCCAAAGGAGTTGTTGAAGCAAGAACTGATATAAATGTGAATGATGGGGTAAAAGATAAACATGATGATGACCGAATAACTCCTGTTCTAAGGACCCAGGTGGAAGGATCTGATGGAGGACCAAGGATAGATTCAGATCTGGCCGAGTAGAGGATGCAAGGAAAAAATTAGAGCCGGGAGATAGCGGAAACAGAGCACAAAAAAGCGAAAAACCCGTCATCGGTTGTAGATCTGGTGTCAATGAAGTCATCCGGAGTAAATGGTTCTCGTTCATGCAGTAGATCTGGAGTATTTAATGATATGAGTTATAGATATTGAGTGTTAGATCCAAATACACAGGACCACTTAAATGCTCATGCTGCCCCTTTTTACCCCATATTGATTCTACTATTACTTTGAATGAGACAATGATTGAGGCGTTTTCGGGTGAAAAGACCTTGGATGATAATGATTATTCTGATTGTTGTTACTCTAGGCATGGGGACTTTGATGATTCTATTTTGAGTGTTGATGGGATAGATGAGAGGGGTCTTTTTGATGATTTGCCTGAGGAAAACCTGGAAAGGGAACTCGAGTTAGCCCTAGACTCACACACTCTACCAAATGGACCCAGCCAAACAGCTACCCACTCAAGAGATACTCCCACAAAGTCAATTTTTGTCAAACCAAGAAAACTAGATCCAAGAAACCCAACCATTGCCCCCTGTTGACTTCAACCTACATATCTCCAACACCCCAGCTAGTACTAGCAAAGGAGGGACACGTGTGATGCCCCGAATATACCGCCCGATGGTAGAACACTTGGTGTGCTCTTGAGATTCTTTAATCAAGAGGACGGAGGGCATGAAGGGGAGGAGAGCTTACTTGAGATCATAAGCGAGGAGGAGCGGAAGAACGACGAGGACATGGATCCCGAAGGGTACCCAAGTGATGGCCAGCCAGATGCGACTGAAGATCCACAATTCTCTTAGGACAGTGTGAGGATCTAAGACACCGAATCACTGAGGTACAAGGTGCCATCCGGAACACTAAAGAGGCGATTCGGGCACAAAGATCAAACTACGCGGATGACAAGGTGGTGCCAATGGTGGAAGATATCCTGATGCCTTATTACAGACAAGGAGATCCAAGGGAGCATGTGGACCTATTTGCCATGAAAGCAAGGAACATCAATATTCCCTAGAGGCATGCATTTCGCAATACTCTCATGGGGGAAGCCCTGGCACGGTGGGATACATTGCCAAACAGAGACGTCATGAGTTTTTTGGAAGTGAGATTGTGCTTCATCTACCAGTTTAATGGCACAATTCAAGGTGTTGATGACAGTGTTTTTTACACTATCATTCGAGTCTTTTTTCACCAATTTAGCTATCCTCTTGCATGCATTTTAGTGCATTTTGTTAGAATAGTGTCACGTTTCCATTTCTTTTGTTCTTTCAGGTTTTAGGTGGAAATCGCGTTTTTGGATGTAATTCATGGTGAAATAATGATGTTTTGGTGCAACAAGATCACCCGTGGTGTGTCAAGGAGTACCGAGACGAGTTTCAAGGCCAAGAGATCAAGTTCGGAGCTCAAAACCGTGCAAGGGGCCGAATTCGAGGATCCAAAGGAGGAATTACGCACGGGCCGCGTTCGCGGCGGACCGCCGCGTACGGGGTGGTGCGCCGCAGAGCTTCCGACAGCTCTATATATATATATCCCAAAATCTGCGAATTTTCATCTCTTTTTATATTTTTCCAGACATAAATCCTAGAGCTTGTTCTGGGGATATTTTCTCTTAGATTCTTTGTAACATAGCGATTTTGGAGCTAGAGGAGAGATTTGGACACCGTTTAATCTCACCTTGCTAGATCTTTGTGAGTTTTAGCCATTCACCGGAGATTGACAACCTTTGGTGGTAACCTTGTATCTCACAATTCTTCTATTTATCTTTCAATTAAACATGTTTTCTTTCATTATTGCTTCGATTATGATTGTTTATCGTGTTATTGATATGAGTAGCTAAGCATCTAGTTGGTGATAGTATGTGAATTCGTAGCTAGGGTTCGTATTATGCATGATTGAGTTTCTGAGTCTTTTACTTGTTTAATTATCTTAATTCGATTCTTTGATCCGACTAAGCCATATATCTTCGTAGAAAGGTGTTAGAAACACTAGGACAATTCAAGATCATCGATTCAATTATATATAATTTGCAAGTACTTCTTGAACTAAGATTGACAACCTTAGCCAAGTATTAGTATAGATAGGAAGCTTTCAAAATACACGTCTGCAAACCTATCTTTGGTGTTTGTAAATCGAACTACTTTTAAGGCAGTACGAGTTGCACTTTCATGCATAATTAGAACTTGATGCTTAGAACGAGCATACTATCACCATCTTTCTCCATATATTGTTAAGTTAAGATTAGAGATAAAATTTTTTTCTGAAATTATATATAGTTATTTAGTTTAAAGCTAGTTAGTCCTTAGAGATCGACACTCGAGGTCATCTTACCTCTGCACTACGTGTTTTGTGTAGTTGTGAGTTGCCATTTGGCTTAAAACAAATTTATTTGATTGTTCGAGTCTGACAATCTCGTTCATCAAATTGGCGCCGTTGCCGGGGACTATAACTCCTTTTCACTCTTTAGCTTGTTTATTTTCAGCATTTAATTTCCAGAATTTAGTAGTTTAAGTTTGTTTCCCTTTGATACTCACTTGATTCGTTTCAGGTAGTTTATGCGAAGCACAAGATCTAGTGGAATTCCTCTTGTTGAACCTATTACGGAGATTGATAGGGTATATCAGCAAAGGAAGCGAGTGAGTGCTAGAGTTGAGGTAGTGGAGGAAGATTTCTCTGATTCTCTACAGGAGATTTTTAAGCAACCGGATTCTTGGGAAGGATTTATGATGTCTCGCCCACTCTTGAAATCATGGGTTCAACCCAACCAGGAACGGATGAGGGTCCGACTATTGTTCTCTCTGCTGCAACTCGTGATTTAGAGATCAAGAATCACATGTTCCAGCAACTCCCGAGGTTCTATGGTTTGCCAAGGGAAGATGTTATGGGGTACTTGAATGATATTGGGATTTCATCAACAATCTTCCAAGGCCTGGAGCTGGGATTACGGATGATGAGCTAAGGATGAAGGTCTTTGCTATGGGTAATGGAGATAAGGCAAAGGCATGGTTAGGCTCTCTTGAAGCCGGATCACTTGACACCTGGGCTAAGGTGTTTTCAACTTTTATGGAGAAGTATTTTCCCCATACTCTTACTACCGCGCTGAAGGCACAAATTAGTGGTTTCAGGCAAGACTACGATGAAACCATCTATACTGCTCTCGAGAGGTACAAGGACCTCATGAACAAGTGCCCACACCATGGGATGGAACTCTCCGACCTTATCCAGCACTTCTACAATAGGCTCACATATGAGACCCAACAGGTTGTGGATTTCCAATGCGGAGGGAATATCTGGGAGGAAACCGCCGAAGATCTGTGAGGCGTGTAGTTGAAGCTCCAACGAAACCCGAGGTGCAGTTGAACGGTGTGAGTGGGGATAGGTTTGATGGCTTCGCCCATGAGATGAGGTAGGCTCTTAAGAGCTCGATGGGGCAACCTCTTTCCAATGAAGTTTGTAGGGTGTGCAAGAACTACGAGCATGGGGCTCATATGTGTAGGTCTGATTTGGCCAATGATGGGGTTTATTGGGTGGAAGCAGGAGAAGGAGAGGTGTTTGCTGCTGAACTTGGCGAAGCTAGCTATGGGCAAGATGGTAGGAATCCTCGAGGTGGATATTGGAAGAAGGGGTTCCGAAGCAACCAAGGGTATGCACCTAAAAACCAGACCTATGGACCCAACCAAGACCGTAGTAATCTCAACTACGGTAATGATCATTGTGAGCACCCTCCACCTAGGACCGAAGCACCAAAGTCCAAATCAGCTTCTCTTTTGGACACTTTGCAGAAGATGGTTGATAATACTCAGGGGTTTATGAATAGGTTTGAGGAAGATTCGGAGAAGACGAGGAGTCGGCTCGATCAATTGGAGGCAAGTACTAGGCTTGCTCACCAAAAACTGCAAGAGCTAATAGACCGAGGGGCGAGTAGGGAGCAGGGGAAGTTGCCTAGCAATACTGAGAAGTCGATGTCCATCACTTTGGTGGGAGATCTCCCTGTGGAGGTTACTATTAGGAAGGTTGGAGCGTGCAAGTGTTGCGAAAACGGTGAGCCTCCACTCGCTAAGGAGGACGATAAGGGCCTTGGTTTTGATGTGAGTGATGAGGAGCAAGAGGATCCTGAGCCAATTCTAGACAGCTTCGATGTTAAGATCGTGGTTGGTAGTCTCGATGATGTCCGGGCTACACTAGATACGGGGTCATACTCTAATGTGCTCCCCATGAATGTGTTTGAGAAGAGTGGCCTAGGAGAGCTTGAGAACCACAAAGCCATTGTGCAACTAGCGGATGGATCTTTTGTACGACCAGAGGGCATTGTGAAAAATGTATTGGTCAAGATTAGTGAAGCTTCTGTCTATACCAATTTCGTTGTGATGCCGACGCCTATGCCTGGGATTAGTGATGTTTTTCTCTTGGGGAGAACATTCTTAACCAAATTACGCTCCGTAATCGACATCTACAGGAGAACTTGCACCATTGAGGTGGATGGCAAGCAACATGGGTTGCAAGCCATATCTGATCCTAGTCCTCGCTTTAATGTTTCTCATACTATTAACTTTTTTGGTCCTGCGGCGTATGTTATCTCTCATTCTCAGGTACTAGGTATGAGGAAGAGATCGATGAAGGGGAAGTCTAGTACCCGTAAGGACAAGAATTAGAGAGCGAGAAGAAGTTGAGTCAGGGACTTTTTAAACAATGGTGCTTTCCGGGAGGCAACCCAGAGTTTTACTGCTTTCTTGCATTGCATACATACATCGAACACTTGTTTATTTTTATAGATTTTTGTGGTTTGTTTTTTGTTTTGTGCTTAGTGTATGTGTTTAAGTGAAGTTTTTCGAGTGTTTAAGTGATGAAAATGTTTTGGAGTGAAAATTTTGTGTGAGGGGCCGAAACATTTCGGCCTCCAGCCTCTGCAAGTGGGAGGCGCACCACCCCACATGGGGGGCAGTCCGCCCCCCACTTCCAGAGAGCCAGCGGCTCTCTGGAGCTGTGGGGCGCACCGCCCCATACTACCTGGACATTCCTAAAACGTTTTCACCCTCCTTTTCTCTTCATTCTTCCTCCTTCTCCCTTTCACTCCCAAAAATAAAAAATTCTTCAAAAATCTTCACTCATCCATAACTCAACCAATTCTCCACCAAATTTTGTGTTCTTTAGCTTAAATCGAAGCCCATTACGTGCTCTTCAACTTCATCCGAACAAATTTCTTCATACTTCATCCGATTTACAGATCTGAGGTAACCCCTCAAGAACCCTAATTTTCGAAATTGGGGGTTTCTTGATTTGTGCTTCAATTAAGCTTATATGATGTATGGGTTACTTGTTTGTGTGATTATTACATGATTTCTCTATCAATTGCGTGTTCAATTTCGTTGGAATGGTTGAATTGGGGCTTTTGCTCAATTAGGATTTCTAAGTCTTGATTGCAGTGTTTTGATTCATTCATGCGTATTTAAATACGAGCAATTTGATATGATGACTATAGACTATTGGGTAGAACACTTGATTGGGTAGATTGTGAGATTCTTGGTGAGTTTTGATACTATGGTATGCATGTTGCCTTATGAATTGAGGTTATTCGTTGTCTAGCATGAGCTTTGATTATGATATAGTACATGATTGTGATGAATTGCATGATTGTTCTTAGCATAGGTAGCTAGACTAGAACATGGGGTAAGAGAGTAAAGTTGGTCGAAGTTGACACTCGTTTGCTTGCACACACTTGCATTTGCATAGCATGTCGTTTTTGTTGCGTACAAGGTACTAATTGCTGCGTTTCAGGCACCATGGTTCGAGACAAGAAGAAAGCAGGCTCATCTAAGAGCAAGAAGGGCAAGGGAGCAGCCTCGAGCTCCCGAGCTAGTGGAGCCTATGAACCATCGCTCCATGCACTCTCTATTAAGCTGGGCCTTGATGAGGAAGCTGCCTCAGCTAAGCCCCGATCCATAGTCCGAGACCGAAAGATCCAAATCCCAGCAAGCCATGCTAACACACCGGCGTGCCGGATGCTCTACAGCTTGGAAGGACGTAGGAACTGGAAATGGTACACCTCTAACCGTTTCCAAGGGTATGATGTATCGCTCCTCCAAGAATTCTACGTGGGATACACAGACCGCAGGGACATGGGGGGTATCCCGGTATGGCGCACACTAGTGCCATGGACCCCGCAGGCGATCTCAGATTTAATCCATTTGGGGGAACGGGAGTTCACCGGGAGCGCACATGCCTACAGGTACTCGAGAGCTAGTCGGGTGATTGACGATAGTGTTACACAGGTGATTTTCCACGGGACTATGTGTAGCCATATGGCAACAGACCGGAGCGACTGAACAGAAGGGACCTCAACCTTGAGGCTAGGACTGCTATGAAATTCATCATAACCAATCTCATTCCTCGGTCCAATGACACTTCGATTCAGCCATGGTATGCAGAGCTTATCTACTGTCTTTTGGGTCGGCATAACATAGACATCGGCACCATCATCTACGAGGAGTATGAGAGGCATTGGGACAAAAAGCGGAAGCCCTTTGTCTTTCCCTGCTTGATCACCGCATACTGCAGATACCACGGGGTAGAGGGTATTGACGAGACCGACTCAGTCGTCTCGACCTTGACTCCAGCATCTAACACCGAGCAGGAGCATAGGTTCCGACAGACCGTACCTTCAGCTGCTGCCGCCGATGACTCACCACCGCCTTCCTCATCGAGTGATGAGGATGACATGGAGACAGATGATCGGGACAGTATTCTGGACCCTATTCCAGACACCGCCGCTCCTAGTGGGTCACATCAACCACCTCAGGCCACACGTGGTTCCCGTGGGTTTGATTTTTCTGAGCTCAGGACCTACCTAGGTGACAGATTTCGTCGGTTCGATGCCAATGTTGCAAACCTGTTAGGAAACTTGTAATTTTGATGAGCAATTAACCATGCTAAATTAAGGAAAGTCGAGTAACTAGTACTCTTAAGGTCCATAGGAATTTAGAATTTTAAGGACATTGTAAAAGAGGAACGTTTGCTGAAGACTTAGAGTAGGTGCTAGATAGGTGTTTTAACCGCTTATGATGTATCTTGTTTTCTGAAAAGAAAAACAACCTATTGAAGCATTTGCTGATGATGTACTTTGTTTACACAAACAAACTATTGAAGCATTTAGAACCGTTCAGAAACTTAAAGAATTCGAAGACTGAAGACTAGAAGATTTCTGAAGAAAGGTATCTACAAAGGCACATGTTGCTCAAAAAGTGGAAACTTCAGCAACAACATGCATAAGTGAAAATCTAAACAACAGAGTAGGTTGTGCTTGCTGAAACTGAGACTGACCACTTGCTGAAAAACATATGTGACCTCCTTGCTGAAAGTAATTGCATTTGCGCTCCAACGTTCATATTTGAATCTCGTTCAAATGAACATTAAATGCAAAGCATGCACGCGAAGGACATGAAGACTAGAAGACAAATAAAGGACGCTGCTGAAAGTACAAAAGCAAGATAGTGACATCTTAAGGAACAAAGCCTTAGAATTTGAAATTCAAACGGCTCCCTTGATTCACTATAAATAGAGGTCATCCGGCAAAGAGTTGAAGTGTGTCAACAACGTGATCAAACTCCCACTTGTGCTTAAACTCACATACCCTTCAAACACTCTTTACTGCCATCGATCCGTTCCAAGACTTAATGCTTGAAAAAGCTACTTGTGAAGAAGTAGAACATACACGGCTAAGAAATTAGTTAAGTGTTCTTTCTTTCGAACAAGAACAAGTCATGACACCAGAAACAATCAAACTTGTTTACTGCAAAGTATTCAAAGTTTTGTTTCTTAGATTACTTGTTGTAGCTGAATAAGTTATAATCAAGTTATCGCATCCCAAACCTCTCTAACTGAAAATACACCCTTTCAGGCGTGAAATTCAGGGGGAACTTAATCTAGCATAGTGTTGCTGATTAAAAGTCCCAAGTTTGGTGGAGAACAAGGTTTCGTTCTCTAGTTAGGTTGGAAACGAAGCAAGTGTGCTTTGGTTTCTGTTGAATCGCACTAGATAGGTGTTGTAAGGAACCTCAAACTTGTCTTAGTGGATTCAGTCCTAGAAAGGACAAAGTGGATTAGTTGAGAGATTACGCCACTCTCAGATACCACTATAAAAGTGTTTGTGTGATTTACTTACTGCATTTAGTTTTCAGCAAAGCATATCTATCTGTACACAGTCAATCTGTTCACTTGCTGAAACTATCACTTACTGATAAAGCACTTATTGTACAAAGACTTCCGCTCTCTGATTTTAAGTATCAGCAAAACTCGTTACTGAAAAGTAACTAGTGCTTACTGAGAAAGTTAAGTATCAACAAACTCATTACTGAATAGTAATAAGTCCTTGCTGAGAAAGTTTTAAACGATGAAAGTTTGAAAAGACTATTCACCCCCCCCCCTCTAGTCTTTTCTTGTTGTTTAAAGGGACCAACAAAACCTGACCTCCACTGTACAAGGTTTGCAGCATACACTTGATGGATATGTTGCCCAACGCAACAGTGATTGGGAGCTCGCCGAGGAGCATCGCCGGAATGATAGGCAACTCATATTGCAGTAGCAGCAACAGCTCTTGGACCGACAGCAGGAGACCCTACAGCAGTCCCAGAATCTTCTCTCTGACATGTGGAATGACTATTATGGGGATTATGACCCGGATTACTAGTCTTTTCACATGTCCATTCTGGTATACTCAGCTGACCGAGGCCACACATTCGGTAACATCTAGTATCACTTTGTATTCCTCATTCTCTTTTGCTGGGGACCAGCTTGAGCTTCATGTGGGGGGTGTGTTGTGTGAACTATGATGTTAGTATTTTATGACTTATGTCGTTGAGTATGGTATCTTGTACCTTTGCATTGCACGTTTATTGCTTTCCTAGGATATAGTTTGCATTCATCCTTAGTATAGTTTTGCATGATTTTTGTGTGGAGTTTATTGCCAAATTTTTGGAAATTTTTTATTGTATAGACTAAGTGTTTATGACCATTGCCCATGCATTGCATCTCTATGGAATAGTTTGAGGTTGGTCTCGCTAGTTAAACTTGGTAGTCTCGACATCACTAAGTGGTGTTTTCTCTACCGCGGTTCACGAAGGCCTTATTATAAAATGTTGCATGTTAGAGTCTTTTGGTTGTTTTCCCTGATAGTGTATATGTCCTAGAGACAGTCTTTATTAAGGGCATGCAACCCTTATTAAGGGCATATATGTACTATTACGCAGGTCAACGTAATATAATATATGTTTGTTGTTTGACTATTGAGTATCGCTTTCATATTTATATTACACCAGGCATACAACATGTCATATCTCTATTCCTGTCTGTATTCATATTAAACATGTCCCCTCGGATAGATGACCGATCACACAGATAGTGGGAGATATGTGAGTTATCATCTATCCCAAACTCTCCCTAGTCGAGGTTCATCTCGGATGTACGGGTCTGAATGAACCAGCTGAGATTAGTATGCGTGGAGGTTATACTTGTTAGAGCAAGTGTGAGCCGATCCCACGGCCACGGAACGGATTGTTGGACAATCAAGAAACATTCCCATAACTCCGCATAGTTGTTCGAAGGGTGATTACCGAACAATGGAAGTACCCACCGGAAACACCCATCGATGTATACTCTACACCGAAGTGTCTATGGGAACCGGTAAGTTGTCGAAGTGATGCCAGTCGTCCTTTGGACTTACAGGACTTTATCATCACATTTGTTGCCCCATATCCTTGGTGGACCCGTTGATGTCAGCTCTGAATAAGTTGTTGACCCGAGACACGATCCAGGATTATGGCTACATACAAATGGGGATGATAAGTGATTCTGTGAAGGATTCATCTCTCATGTGTGGCACAGGAGAGCACTGCTCATAGTCGTTCATAGTTGTGATTGGTAAAATCGCTGGCCAGCGTATCAATATTATTATGATAGTCATAATAGATATTGGATTCACCATGCAACCCACTGAAGACGCCCGTGGATTTATTATTGGGATAGACACTTTATCGATCCTTGATGCATTCGAGTCAGTCAGATGAAGGGACGTTACCATCGCCGCGTTGAGCGCAACCAACTTCCCAACGAAAGGATTTTCTTTGAGAAACCTCTCAAACGTCCTCATGTATTAATATTGCAAATGGAACCGTCTAGGAATTCCATTTTGCCTAGTCTAGGACTTGGTTAATACAATGAGGCCATATGGGTCACACTATGTGGTGATTCAGCTTATCCGAATATCCTTGAAGATGGAATCGCAATTAATTTAGAATTAATTGTGATTGATGGATTATAATTGATTTGGAATTAATTATAATAATTTGTGCCTCAATTAATGATTTGGAATTATTAATTGAATTGGCTGATCAATTGTATTTTATGTAAATACAATTAAAGATTATATTTTAGAAATATAATAGAGGTTTGATTTGAAAGGATATGTTAATTTAGAATTAATATATGCACATGGGCAAAATCTACTTGGAGTTTGAATTGCCTTAGGATTATAAGTGGGTCCCAAAATCAGGACCCACCTAACCTCCCTAGGTCTCGCACGCGCGCGCGCAGCTGGAGTAGGGGAAGGAGTTCGACTCCTTCCTCTATTAGAAGTCAAGGGATAAGTTAGATTTTCCTGATTGAGTCCTAACTTGATTGGGAATAAATCTAAACTTGAATTGGTTTCCTAGTGCGATAAGAATTAGATTCTTATTTCTTTATGAAGTCTAATTGATTATTCATTAGGCTTCTATTGACTACTATATATAGTAGACTATTAGAGAGCTTTTACATGGTTGATTTAACACACAGACATACAGTTAGTCTACCAGTTTTCTTAGAGAAAATAAAAAGCTCTCCCCTACCTCATACTAGACACGCGCGCGCCACCCCTCACCGGAGGAAAACCGCCGCCCCATCTTCTTGGCCACACAAAGAATATCCTAGCATTCTTTCCGATAAGCTGTTCATCCGTGCATACCAAAGGTTGAGGTTCAAAGTGCCGGAAACTAACTTTTATTGTCTTGCAGATAATCAAAGTATTGCAGATATCTTCGACTTCGACGAAGGAGAAGATTCACCGGACTATTACGAAGACTTGGTACCTGTGCTTGCTTCTGGAGTATTGTAAGTCTTCTAATTGACGTGTTTAATATATACGATATATACATGATCAATTAACCTGCATGTTAAGAAAATTTTTGAAATTCCGCTGCGTACCCTAGGGGTAACTCTGACCATATTTTCTTACAGTGGTATCAGAGCCAGGTTAATTGATTATGCATATACGTATATATGTTATGTGATTTTGTAGTTTATGTGGATGCAATTCATTCTATGATTAATTCGATTTTCAAAAGTTTTGTTTTTTATATAAAATTTAGAATTTATATTTTTCAAAAAAAGAAAAGTTGAATATTATATATATAAATATGGGTGGGCGCCTGCGTGACGCAGGCGCCCGTGCCTGCGTGTCGCAGGCACCCGAGTCCCGTCCCCGTATTTTAATATATATATATATTTTCCGGGTTGGACCCAAAATCGAATTTTGAAAATTTTGAGGATTGAATTTTATATTTGGAATGTAAATATGATTTAATTGTAATTATTGTTAACTAGATGGGTTAAATTTAATTAGTATAAAGTTAAGGGGCTTATTTGTGATTTATCAATTTATTGTTTATTACAAATAAGTCCTTCTACTTTGGAATTTTAAATTTAACACCTCCAAGGTTTCGAAAATTACAATTGAGTCCTTCGGGTTTTCGAAAATTGCTACATGGTTAATAGAGTTTTCGATTTTTCAATCTAGTCCAAATTTTCAATTTTCATAGAGATTATAAGTATGGGATTATAATTTTCATAATGAAATTATGAAGTCATTTGGCATCCACATAGGCTACTATTTGTTTGTATGCTCGATATGCTATTGTTTGACAATGCATGTTTAAATACCACGTATTTTACTTTCCGTTCGCCCGCTATGCATGCGAGGGTAGGCGGCGCCCTCTTATTTGTCGGATCGCATATTTTTATGTATGGGTGGGTAGGCGGCGCCCATTATGTGCTTGACCGCGTTTAGAACTAGAATGGATAGGCGGCATCCATTACGTGTAGACCGCTCATGCATGATGGGTAGGCGGCGCCCTTATTTGTTTGTAGATGACTGATAACAACCCTCAAGCTACAAGCCCCAACCAATATAAGTGCAGAAATATGTATATGTATACGTTTCTGAGATGCTTTCCATGGGGTGCTTTAATTCTGAACTTTCATTGCGTTTCTCTGTATTGGTGACCTCGTCT
Source organism: Plantago ovata (assembly GCA_028274465.1). Taxonomy (NCBI): domain Eukaryota; kingdom Viridiplantae; phylum Streptophyta; class Magnoliopsida; order Lamiales; family Plantaginaceae; genus Plantago; species Plantago ovata. Next base: position 54,533,019 of record CM051457.1, read on the forward strand.
TGCAGACTCGCAGTGATCGTCAGATTAGAGTAAGCCTATGGTTATAACTTACTGCATATTGTATCTAGCGACCTCGATAGGTGCAATATGTAGAGCATCGGGTTAAATTAGATTTAACACCCAAGAGTTGCGTGATGCAGTTGGATAGTCCTACCGGTCATATTATGCTATGCGACCAGCCCCCGTTGGAGTATAGCATAGTATGGATTTGAATCTTGGCCACTACGGTAACTTGTTGGACATTCCCGTATGTTTGTTTTGGGGGCAATCATATTTGAAAATGGTGGGAGCTAAACAGCTAAAGGACCTTGTTCTTTAGTTATGTTGACTGTGTATTTAGAAATAGTATTTCAATAGTTGATTTATTATTTTCGTTCTATATTATTTCTCCTTAGGAAAATAAAAATAGCTATACCGTCCTCCGAGCTTATTGCCAACTTGGAGTTGCAAAAGCTAACAGGACCAAACTACGTGGATTGGATCCATGAGGTATGAAAGGTGCTATAGTACAACGAGGTTGAGTACGTCTTGGACGAACCTATCCCTCCACCTTCCACTGAATTCACTACGACAACCTATGATTGCTATTATGAAATGTCAGTGGAAAGGACCGAGTTTGTAAAGAATTTGCTGCTGAATGCAATGTCTGACAATATGGTTGGACCATGTCGAGACAAGGAACCGAATGAGATTGTGAGATATCTCTCCTCATTCTTGGATACTCCAAGGATGTGTGAAGGGTTCGAAGCTATCAAGATAATGCTTATCCAAAGACTTGGGACAGAAGAGCTGTCACCCTAACAAGTCAAGTCATTGATTGATTTTCTCTTTCAACTTGTTGGATATGACTTGGAGCTAGAAGCTAAGGCTTCAATTATCTTGATCGTCCCAAAGTCGGGGTAGCAACAGAGTCGATTGCTGAGAGACCCATTGCCAATGAGTTTTTAAGGGTCAATCGTAGACCCAAAAGAAACAAGGGTGGCAAGAATGGACGCAATCGTAAGATGGCTAAGTTTCGACTTAGGATGGAGATTTGTCTCTATTGCAAACTCAAGGGCCACTGGAAGAAAGATTGCCCTAAGCTATGGGCAGATGAAGCTAAGAAGCCGCCGGCTTCTAGCTCAGGTATGTTTGTTATTGAAATGAACATGACTACTTTTGACTCCAATGGTTGGGTATTAGATACAGCCTGTGTCTCACACATTTGTAATAATGTGCAGGGGCTAATTGATCACAGGCTAGTCAAGCAAGGTGAAATCGACTTGCATGTTGGAAATGGCAATCCAGTTGAAGCCAAACGCGTTGGACGCTGCAAGATAGATTTACCTTCAGGACAATGTTTAGAACTTGATAACGTTTATTTTGTTCCATCCACTGTCAGAAATATTATTTCCATTCCATTGTTGGACAATTTGGGTTTTTCCTTTAGATTTGCTAATAATACTTGTTATTTTTCATTAAATGACAAGTATTATGGAAAACCTCTCTTAGTGAATGGTTTATATATTTTGCAAAGAAGTCTACATTTATTTCAAATACATAACAAACAACCGTCTTCAAGTAGGAAGAATAATCCATCTTATCTATGGCACTATCGGCTAGGCCATATCAACGAAACAAGGATTCAAAGACTAAGGAAGTTGGACTACTTAGAACCATTTGATTTTGAATCATATGGTACATGCGAATCATGTGTTAAGGGTAAGATGATGAACAAACCTTTTGTTGGACAAGGTGTTCGTGCCACTCGCTGCTTAGAGCTCGTACATACCGATGTATGTGGACCTTTTAAAGTCCAAGCACGTGGAGGTTATCCTTACTTCATTACCTTTACTGACGATTTCTCAAGGTATGGATATATTTATCTTATGAAGAATAAATCCGAGACCTTTGGGAAATTCAAGGAGTTTAGGAATGAGGTCGAGAATGAATTGAACCTAAGGATAGTCACTCTTCGATCAGATCGAGGAGGTGAATACCTTAGTGAAGAATTTATCGACTACTTGAAGGAAAATGGAATTCAATCGTAATGGACCCCTCCTGGAACACCACAATTAAATGGTGAGTCTGAGAGAAGGAATTGAACCCTGTTAGACATGGTGAGATCAATGATTGGATTCTCGACTCTTCCAAAATATTTATGGGGATATGCGCTGCAAACTCCAATCTATATTCTGAACCGTGTACCATCTAAATTAGTGGAGAAAACACGTTATGAGTTATGGAAAGGAAAGAAGTCCTCACTGGGCTATCTTAGACCTTGGGGTTGTCCTGCGATAGTCAAATTGTTGCTCACTGATAAGTTAGATGCCAAGGGTGTCAAAGTATATTTCATAGGCTATCCTCGTCAGACGAGAGGCTATGAATTCTATCATGCTGAAGATCACAAGGTGATAGTATCTAGAAACGTAAAGTTTTTAGAAGCAGAATACCTCGAAGAAGAGAGGTTAGATGATATGATATAACTTGAAGAAATTCAAGACTTTGACACGCGCGAACATGAGTTTTCTAAATCTTCTGATTTGGACTCAAGTTCAGTGGGAGCTTTCGAAGCAGACAAGGGTAATGATATGACACTTGCTAGGCATGTCATAGTCAGTGGGAGTCCTGTGATTTGATCAACAATTGAAACCACACCAATAGAACCCGTTGTCAATCAACCTGTGCAACAAGTTGCACAAGAGCAGCCTCCCGCTATGGAACGGGGTCGCGGCGCGTGACCAGCTGCATCAGTGCCCACTGATAATGTTCGTGTTACACGAAGCCAGAAAAGAAAAGCACCAGAAACACAAGCACCAGTCGAGCTCCGTAGGTCGAAGAGGATCCCAAAAGGACCTCAGAAGCAAAGCCTTATGATAGATGACATCAGTGAACTTGATGTTGACTTATCAGATCGGGAAGACCCCGAGACCTACAAAGAGGCAATAATTGATATTGACTCAGACAAATGGCAAGAGGCCATGGAATTGGAAATGGACTCCATGTACCTGAACCAAGTTTGGAGCTTGGTAGACTTTCCCCAAGGGGTTAGACCTATTGGGTGCAAATGGGTCTTTAAACGAAAGACAGATGCCGATGGAAAGGTACAAACGCACAAGGCTAGACTTGTGGCGAAAGGCTACACGCAAAGGTATGGCATCGATTACGATGAAACCTTTTCACCGGTAGGAAAATTGAAGTCTATTCGAATTCTATTTGCGATAGCTGCCTACTATGATTATGAGATCTGGCAGATGGATGTACAGACTGCCTTCCTCAATGGCAACCTTGAGGAAGAGGTCTATATGGTACAGCCGGAAGGTTTTATTAGTAAAACCAGGCCAACTGTTGTATGCAAATTACAAAGATCCATCTATGGGCTAAAGCAAGCGTCTAGGAGCTGGAACATCCGCTTTGATGAAGCTGTCAAATAGTTTGACTTCGTCAGAAGCGTAGAAGATCCATGTGTCTATACTAGGCACAGCGACAAGGGAGTCGTTTTCATGATCATTTATGTTGATGACATTTTGATCATGGGAAACAATGTCTCTATGCTAGAAGAGACTAAAGTTTGGTTATCAAGTACCTTCTCAATGAAGGACTTGGGTGAAGCGAACTACATCCTAGGGATAAAGATCTATAGAGATAGACCCAAGAGGATGTTAGGATTGACACAGTCCACCTACATCGACAAAATACTGAAGCGTTATAAGATGGACGACTCAAAGAGAGGCTTTCTCCCAGCTAGGCATGGGATCGTGTTATCAGTTAAGGATAGTCCTAAAACTGATGAAGAAAGAAAGGCAATGAGTCGTGTGCCCTATGCTTCGGCAGTAGGGTCTATAATGTATGCAATGAATTGCACAAGGCCAGATGTGGCATATGCGCTTAGTGTCACTTGTCGACACCAACAGAATCCAGGGGTACCTCATTGGACTGCTGTAAAGAACATTCTTAAGTACCTTCGACGGACTAAGGAAATGTTCTTGGTGTTTGGTGGAGAACCATAATTAAAGATGTCTGGTTATGTCGACGCTGGATTTGAATCAGATCCTGATGACTTTAAGTCACAGACAAGATACGTATTCAAATTGAACGGAGGAGCTATCTGTTGGAAGAGTTCTAAGTAAGCCACGATTGCTGACTCATCCACAGAAGCCGAGTACATTGCTGCATCAGAAGCATCGAAAGAAGCTGTCTGGATTTCAGAGTTCTTGAAGGAATTGAGGGTTGTTCCTGCTCCTGGTCCAATAACGACTTATTGTGACAATACGGGCGCCGTCGCTCAAGCCAAGGAGCCTAGATCTACAAACAAGAACAAACATGTACTTAGAAAGTATCACGTTATACGTGAGATTATTGATAGAGGAGAAGTTAGTATAGAACGTGTCTCAACCACGGACAACGTGGCAGATCCTTTCACCAAGGTCTTATCAGTGGATGTCCACTTAAGACATTATGCTAATCTGGGTATCAAGCATAAAGGTGACAGGCTCTAGTCCAAGTGGGAGATTGTTAGTGTATATGTCCTAGAGACAGTCTTTATTAAGGGCATGCAGCCCTTATTAAGGGCATATATGTACTATTACACAGGTCAACGTAATATAATATATGTTTGTTGTTTGACTATTGAGTATCGCTTTCATATTTATATTACACCAGGCATACAACATGTCATATCTCTATTCCTGTCTGTATTGATATTAAACATGTCCTCTCGGATAGATGACCGATCACACAGATAGTGGGAGCTATGTGAGTTATCATCTATCCCAAACTCTCCCTAGTCGAGGTTCATCTCGGATGTAGGGGTCTGAATGAACCAGCTGAGACTAGTATGCGTGGAGGTTATACTTGGTAGAGCAAGTGTGAGCCGATCCCACGACCACGGAACAGATTGTTGGACAATCAATAAACGTTCTCATAACTCCGCATAGTTTTTCGAAGGGTGATTACCGAACAATGGAAGTACCCATCGGAAACACCCATCGATGTATACTCTACACCGAAGTGTCTATGGGAACCGGTAAGTTGTCGAAGTGATGCCAGTCGTCCTTTGGACTTACAGGACTTTATCATCACATTTGTTGCCCCATATCCTTACTGGACCCGTCGATGTCAGCTCTGAATAAGCATTTGACCCAAGACACGATCCAGGATTATGGCTACATGCAAATGGGGATGATAAGTGATTCTGTGAAGGATTCATCTTTCATGTGTAGCACAGGAGAACACTGTTCATAGTCGTTCATAGTTGTGATTGGTAAAACCGCTGGCCAGCGTATCAATATTATTATGATAGTCATAATAGATATTGGATTCACCATGCAACTCACTGAAGACGCCCGTGGATGTATTATTGGGATAGACACTTCATCGATCCTAGATGCATTCGAGTCAGTCAGATGAAGGAACGTTACCATCGCCGCGTTGAGCGCAACAGACATCACAACGAAAGAGTTTGCTTTGAGAAACCTCTCAAACGTCCTCATGTATTAATATTGCAAATGGAACTGTCTAGGAATTCCATTTTGCCTAGTCTAGGACTTGCTTAATACAATGAGGCCCTATGGGTCACACTATGTGGTGATTCAGCTTATTCGAATATCCTTGAAGATGGAATCGCAATTAATTTAGAATTAATTGTGATTGATGGATTATAATTGATTTGGAATTAATTATAATAATTTGTGGCTCAATTAATGATTTGGCTCAATTAGACTTGAATTGGTTTCCTAGTGCGATAAGAATTAGATTCTTATTCCTTTATGAAGTCTAATTGATTATTCATTAGGCTTCTATTGACTACTATATATAGTAGAGTATTAGAGAGCTTTTACATGGTTGATTTAACACATAGACATACAGTTAGTCTACCAGTTTTCTTAGAGAAAATAAAAAGCTCTCCCCTACCTCATACTAGCCACGCGCGCCACCCCTCGCCGGAGGAAAACCGCCGCCCCATCTTCTTGGCCACACAAAGAATATCCTAGCATTCTTTCCGATAAGTTGTTCATCCGTGGATACCAAGGTTGAGGTTCAAAGTGGCGGAAACTAACTTTTATTGTCTTGCAGATAATCAAAGTATTGCAGATATCTTCGACTTCGACGAAGGAGAAGATTCACCGGACTATTACGAAGACTTGGTACCTGTGCTTGCTTTTGGAGTATTGTAAGTCTTCTAATTGACGTGTTTAATATATACGATATATACATGATCAATTAACCTGCATGTTAAGAAAAATTTTGAAATTCCGCTGCGTACCCTAGGGGTAACTCTGACCATATTTTCTTACATTCCCGTGTAATTATGTACCTAAGAGGAAACAAGTCTTCACCTTGCTTATTGAGATTGCTAAATGCCTAAGAAGGAGGTAGAGTGAGGTGTGTGATCCTTTGTTTGAAACCTATTCTAACGAATAGGTTTGGGGAGGGGGTTACTATCATTATGACTTGTTTTTTCGTCTTTATGAGTCATGTTGAGTTTGTTTTTACTTTTTCTTGTGAGTTTGTGCTCCAACCTATTCTTTCGAATAGGTTTGGGGAGGTCGTTGTTAGTGTCGTTGTTATTTACTTTCATTGTGCTACTGCTGGCTATATACAAAAAAAAAAAAAAAGAAAAAAGAAAAAAATTCCAGAATTTGGAAGAGGAAAAAAAAGAAAAAAAAGAAAAAAGAATAAGACCCAAAAAAAGCAAAAGAAGGGTCCAAGCAAGCCAAAAGCAGTTTTAGCAAAGTGTTGCATTATTTTTTCAGCTTTTGTAATAGTTCGTAATCGAGTTGTATATTCTATCTTTTGTTTCGTGTCTTATGTTCTAGACCACCCACGTCCGTCCTGTCATTCAGGAAGTGGTGAATAGTCTTTGCTTTGGGAGTTGGGTAGAATAGGGGAGTGTTGTCTATTAGGGAACCCTCCTTCGTTTGATGAGAGCCAGTATTGGTTCGACCTCTCTTGAGGGAAAGTATCAACTTGGTGAACAGTAGTAGGCCCTCAGTTTCATAGGCACGGGGCAACCATTTGTATTCTAACATGTTTCATTGTGTCGACACTGACCAGGTCCAGGTAGAGAATGTTACGAGAAAATCTCTTGTTTAACAAAGTGCATATATGAATATGTATAGGTTCAATCGAGGCATTCTTCAACCTACTTCCATGTTATGATTTGTATGGTCTTTGTTCATAAGTACTTCGTAGATACAATCGATTATTTCTTCTTGTTTGGCATGAGACTCCTCTTTGTGTTGCATGTAGGTTGCATAGAGTCTAGCTAGTTGCTTGAGGACAAGCAAAGGTTCGGTTTGGGGAGTTTGATGACAGTGTTTTTTACACTATCATTCGAGTCTTTTTTCACCAATTTAGCTATCCTCTTGCATGCATTTTAGTGCATTTTGTTAGAATAGTGTCACGTTTCCATTTCTTTTGTTCTTTTCAGGTTTTATGCGGAAATCGCGTTTTTAGATGTAATTCATGGTGAAACAATGATGTATTGGTGCAAAGAGATCACCCGTGGTGTGTCAAGGAGTACCGAGACGAGTTTCAAGGCCAAGAGATCAAGTTCGGAGCTCAAAACCGTGCAAGGGGCCGAATTCGAGGATCCAAAGGAGGAATTCCGCACAGGCCGCGTTCTTCCCGTGCGGGGCGCACCGCCGCGTGCGCGGAGGACCGCCGCGTACGGGGTGGTGCGCCACGGAGCTTCCAACAGCTCTATATATATATCCGAAAATCTGCGAATTTTCATATCTCTTTTCATATTTTTCCAGACATAAACCCTAGAGCTTGTTCTGGGGATATTTTCTCTTAGATTCTTTGTAACATAGCGATTTTGGAGCTAGAGGAGAGATTTGGACACCGTTTAATCTCACCTTGCTAGATCTTTGTGAGTTTTAGCCATTAACCGGAGATTGACAACCTTTGGTGGTAACCTTGTATCTCACAATTCTGCTATTTATCTTTCAATTAAACATGTTTTCTTTCATTATTGCTTCGATTATGATTGTTTATCGTGTTATTGATATGAGTAGCTAAGCATCTAGTTGGTGATAGTATGTGAATTCGTAGCTAGGGTTCGTATTATGCATGATTGAGTTTCTGAGTCTTTTACTTGTTTAATTATCTTAATTCGATTCTTTGATCCGACTAAGCCATATATCTTCGTAAAAAGGTGATAGAAACACTAGGACAATTCAAGATCATCGATTCAATTATATATAATTTGCAAGTACTACTTGAACTAAGATTGACAACCTTAGCCAAGTATTAGTATAGATAGGAAGCTTTCAAAATACACGTCTGCAAACCTGTCTTTGGTGTTTGTAAATCGAACTACTATTAAGGCAGTACGAGTTGCACTTTCATGCATAACTAGAACTTGATGCTTAGAACGAGCATACTATCACCAGCTTTCTCCATATATTGTTAAGTTAAGATTAGAGATAAATTTGTTTTCTGAAATTATATATAGTTATTTAGTTAAAGCTAGTTTAGTCCCTAGAGATCGACACTCGAGGTCATCTTACCTCTGCACTACGTGTTTTGTGTAGTTGTGAGTTGCCCTTTGGCTTAAAACAAATTTATTTGATTGTTCGAGTCTGACAATCTCGTTCATCAGGTGCGCTACCCTCACTACAAGGAAAACTAACTTTAGCGACGGATGTCATCCGTCGCTATATGTTAGCGATCCGTCGCTAAAGGTGATTAGCGGCGGATTGTCCGTCGCTAAATAGGACGTCGCGAAAAGTGTCGTCGCTAAAATAAAAAGCGACGGTTAAACCCAATCGTCGCAAAATAATAGCGACGGATAAACCTATCCGTCTCCCTATTGGTCGTTGACCATTATGGAGACGGAACAAATTATCCGTCGCTATTATTTTGCGACGGATGGGTTTAACCGTCGCTAAATGGATGGGACACGTGTCCTTCCCTGGCCAAGTGCTCTGTGCGACGGATAGAGTCATCCGTCGCTATATATATATATATATATATATATATATATATATATATATATATATATATATATATATATATATATATATATATATATATATATATATATATATATATATATATATATATATATATATATATATATATATATATATATATATATATATATATATATATATATATTTTTTTTTTTTAATTTCTATTATTGTTTTCAAATTATGTTTGTTATTCGAGTTAAAATTGAATGCGCTAGAGATTTATGTACGATGATTGACGGTACGAAACTATAAATTTCATTCAACAAACTAAAATTGTACGTACAGAAATACTAAAATGTACGAACATAAACATAAAAAACGAGCATCTCAAAATGTACGGAGATGCAATCCTACAATGTACGAACATAAAATAAAAATACTAAAACTACTAGCTACTCCTCTGCCTCTGCATTCTCCTCGGCCTTTGCGTTCTCCACCCTACCCAAAGCTCCATCATGGTGGTGCGGCTGGATGAGGGGAGGGTCCCGTTCCAATACGCTTCCCATAGTGGCCGAGAACCCGTGTCAATCCATAGGGGCCATTTTCCCTCCTTGCTCCAGTCAGTTTTGACTCTCATCATCATATGCATGTGGATGCAAGATCCTCGTACCAGGAACGCATTCCACAATTCCTCCATATGAGCAGGAGGCATATAGTAGTAGTTCTGCAATATATATTCAATGTACATAAGTGAAATAAAACACAATTTACCTAAATGTTACACTTAATTAGTGAGCGCCGCCTACTCAATAACCTAAGGTTGCGGTCTAACATAATCATGAAGTTATTAAATACAAATAAAGTACCTTCAATTCCTCGAAAAACTGCTCCTTTGCGGACATAGGAAGCGTACTCCACCTTTCACCCCCACTCCCTGGCTCTGGAAGCGTATGAAATCTTCTACGGATGATGTTACCCAACTTTCTATTAGCTTCAGGCGGGTGAAACCTGTAACACATATTAAAAAAATAATTATGGATACCCACAACTATATATAAAAAATATTAAATACAAACTTTAAGTACAAAACTTACATGGAACCCTGCCCGACAAGACAGGCAGCCCATTGTCGCCGCCCTAGGGTTGTGCTTGACCATCGACGTTCATTGTCTTGATTGTTAGTTAACTTATTGTCAGTTAATAAGTTGTCACATAATAAGTACAGACGAGGACTTGGAAAGCAAGGAAAGTTTGTAATGTTTACTCTATGGATACCAGGAAATAAAGTTCATTTATTAGTAGGTCACGCGATGATCGTATTATTAGTTTGATCCTACGGTGTGTTCATTTAAATACAATCAGTTCGCTTAAATGTCAGTAAGGCTTACCAATGGGTGCAAACAAATAAAACACTTCCAAACTAATATATGTATATCATCATCACACTGTATAAAATGATTAAATATTAACCAAAATCGTAAAAGTCTACTTCCAGAATAGATTGATAAATTACATCTATTTCAATCTACTTTAATAAACCAAAAATTACTCAAAATAAACATAAATAATTAAATTAACTAATTAACATAATTAACCAGATTTATTTAATCAATTAACAGCCGTTCATTAATTAAACAAATTTATAAAATTAAATAAGAAATCGAAAAAATGGAAGAACAAACTGATTATTGCTATACAACATATATAATCTAACAATTTACAACTAGAAAAATCATAATTAAGCAAAAAAATTCAAAAGTCCCAAAAATTAGGGTTAGGGTTCTAACCTTTTATGTGGACAGAGATTGAATCGGAGAGGAGAAGATGGAGGAGGTGGCCCGATCTACCAATTTCACCAAAAGAGAGAAATTAAGAAATGAAATTGAAATTGAGAAGGAATGAGAGGAAGAAACTTACTATTGGGCAGAGATCGAGAGGATGGAGATGCTACGGTGGAAGGTGGTTTCTGCTCCGGTAGTGGCGGTCGACGGTGGTGGCTCCGGTGGTGGGATGGAGATGTTAGGGTTTCAATTGGGGGACAATGGAGAAGAGAAGAAGAGAATGAAGAAGAGAATGAGAAGGGAAGAAGGGAGGACGATGGCGCCGCTCTCGATCCGGTGGTGGTGAATGACGGTGGTGGTGGATTTGAGATGGGAGGAGGAGTTAGGGTTTGAAAAGATTTGGAATGGAGAAGTGAATGAATCTGTACAGACAATGCCGTCTGTATAGTCGACACTTAGCGACGGGTAAGTCTATCCGTTGCTAGGTGTTCATTTATTTATGGGCAAATTACATACAGTACCCCTCTTAGATGTCCTAATTACATATAACGGACCATTAGTTCATCAATTACATATAGTCTCCAACTAGATGGATTTTAATTACATCCAGGTCCACGATCTTGACTCTTCGCGAATTAAAACGTGGAAAGTACATTTTTGCCCCTGGTCAAAATTCAGAATTTTGCATTGACCAAACAACATTAATTTATGTTTATTATACATTGACCCTCAATATTTTCGAGTTTATGAAATTTACACGAAAAACTTTTAAAATTTTCAAATGGATCCCAAATGTAATTGTAAATCTATCCCAACAACATTAATATGAAAAAATAAGTCCCAAAATTTTTTTTCTTTTCTTTTTTCCTCCTTCTTCTTCGAAAATCCGGTGTCCTCCTTCTTCTTCGAAAATCCGGTGCCGGAATCCGGTGCCGGAACCGGTGGCAGCTCCGGTCGGAGCTGCCACGCAGCTCCAGATCGGAGCTGCCATGGCAGCTTCCGGATCGGAAGCTGCCATGGCAGCTCCGATCTGGAGCTGCGTGGCAGCTCCGACCGGAGCTGCCACCGGTTCCGGTGCCGGATTCCGGCACCGGATTTTCAAAGAAGAAAGAGGAAAAAAAAGTGAAAAGGAAAAAAAAAGATAAATTAAAAAAGAAAATATAAGGCCATGTTTGGTTGTATGAGAGAGAAAATATCAAAATTTTGTGGTCAACGCCGGAATGGCCAAATGGGCCTGAATGTAATTCTTTGCAAGACGGTCCTTCAGATGAAAAGATGTCATCTAGCAAGGGGTCCAGAAGTAATATTCCCTTTATTTATTTTTTTTCAATTTTCTACGACGGATAAAATTTATCCGTCGCTAGGTTGATGCCGGATTGACCCTTTCCAATAACGAACTGGGCTTAGAGCGCAGTTCGTCATTATCCGTCGCTAACCTTAGCGAATCCGTCGCTAATTAGCGACGGATAGTATCCGTATCTACTAATCCGTCGCTAAATGCCTGATTTCTTGTAGTGCCTTGAAGAGCCTAGAAGATGTGATACAGTGCCAAGAGGAGGACACACATGCCTTTTGCTCAAGATTCAACCAAGTGGCCAGATTAGTAGAGGACCATGATATGATATATAGCATGAGGTATCTATGCATAAATACAATCAATACACACTTGAAGTAATGGATAAGGGATCATCGTCAAGATGTGCAGTCAGAAGAGGACTATAATGGCATCCTCAGGGCTTTCTGGATCACATAATGGGCCAGAGGAAGGCAAAGGTAGAATGGACGAGTCATCGAGATTAGAAAGAATCTCATCCACACAAAGGATTGCCAGAGAGCAAGATGTTCGAAGGGCAAGAAGGGCTTCACATGAGAGAAGAAGGCCAAGAGATGTGATGAGAAGAACCTCACAGAGACCTTACCCAGCGCGATTCCAAGAATACACTCCCTTGTGCAGTTGAAAAGTGGAAATTCTCAAGGAGATAGAAAGGAAAAATCTTAGAGTCAAATGGTCGATCGATACGTTGGGGAGATATTCAAGATCAGAGCCAGGCTACTAGTGCTATTTTCATGAGTTATGGGGCCACGATACAGAGGAGTGCATCGAGTTGAGCACAGATATCAAGATCCTACTGACGAAAGGTCATCTACACAAGTTTGTCCAAGTGCCGATCGCAGGACGATCCAATAAGACTTGGAGGACCTATGGCGGTGGAAATGAAGCAGAACCACCACCAAGGCGACGCAGAAGGTGGATTCCACCGACCATAGAAAGGCACTCAGAGAACCAATATGAGACCCGGATAAAGGAGGCTATTGCTAACTCACGGAGAGGCACCATGTACATGATCTCAGGCTATTGCTAACTCACAGAGAGGTGCCTCAAAGAAGTTTTTGCTTCACCGGAATCGAAGAGCCAGATGTACCACTGGTGCTGGAAGTGGACATAGGAACCTCACGTGTCAAAAGAGTTCGGGTGAACATGGGGAGCTCAGCCAATGAGATCCTCTTAAATTAATTGGAGCAAATGAAGACCAATTTGGGGAGAATTGTGAGAGAAGCAAGTTCTCTAGTGTGCTTGAATTGGAGGAAAGGAGATTGAGACAGTAGGAACCATCGACCTGTCTGTTTCCATGGGAAAGCACCCGAAATGGATCACACGAACAAACAGATTCATGGTGGTGGATATAGACTTCCATTATAATGTGATCTTATGCAGGCCAGCCCTTAGAGTCTTCAAGGCAATATCATCAACACTTCACAACAGAATCAAGTTTCCAACACTCAGTGGAACCGGAGAAAAAATTGGAAACAGAAGAGAAGCATGGGCATGTTACTGCACGTCACTCAAGTCCATGTCAATGCGAAGGCTCGCCATAGAAAAGAAGCGCGGGTTCATAAGTTACTACCCGAGAGAAAGGGAGTAGAAACCAGTGAGGCAGCCACCAAAGGAAAAAGGGTACGTCACCCAAAGAAAAGTAAGCACTTATGATAGATAAGAAAAACTTGAAGAGTGTAATAGCCTACGACAGACTTACACATTTGTGGCCTTGTAGTAAGTACAAAATTTTCTATCTATCTATTTGTACTGAAGACTCTGAATCAGTTAGTCTAATTAAACAAGGGGGCAAGTGTGAATTGATGATCATTCCGGAAGAAAGTAAAACAAGTAATAAAGGCAAATATTACTTGAATGTAAATATTGTAAGTGCTAGACTGGAAAACTAGCAAAAATGTATCCGAAAATACAAGCTACACGGGGCATACCCCGGAGAAAGAAGGAGTGATACAACAAAAGCTAAGGAGGAGGCAGGTCTTTAGGGCCATGTTCTTGTCTGTCCAAAGATGGAGCACTAGAAGGACTTGGAGCCTGCGGCTGCGAAGGATTATCCCAACGAAAGTACCAAGGCCGAGCTAGATGATCTAGAGGCGGAAAAGGAGGAACAAAGTACGAACGGCCCATGCCACTTGAAGAAGAGCCCGAGGAAGAAGCAACTCGACTCTCATTCCAGGACCGACATTTTTCAGCAATCTCCGCAAAAAGATCGAGAGTCCTCTAATGGCCAACCAAAGGAAGAGGAATATGCAGCCACTCCTGATTGAACTCTAAATTCTCCTTAAATGGCGACAAGTAGTTGTAACTCAAGGCATCAACAAACCACCCGGGAAGACGAGGACCACCAGTCTTGAACCGGAGGCGCTCAGTCTCCGAAGCAACACAGGCGACAAACTCGTCCTTGGCGAAGATGTCATCATCAGGGACGTTACGCCCCCTAGTATCCTCCTCGCAACTTCCTAACTTCCAAGGCTCGATACCGTTCGCCACTAAGTCCAACTGAGGAGAGACGATCCCAAAGCCGGTCAACTGATCCACGACATCGTCAAAACCCACCTGGCGGGCAGCATCATAGTCCAAAGACCTCTTGAATTCATAAGACGGAATGCGAAGGAAGTCCTCTACCGCCTCATGCCTGCTCCTAGACATGCCATAGACCAAGGCCCTCCTAAAGTTGAGCAACATTTTCATGTTGCATCTCTCAGCTTCCTCTAAGGTCCTGATTCTTCCCCTAGTGGAGTCCAAGTCGGACGTCTTCTCAAACAGGGCTTCTTGAAGAGAATTGATCTGCGCCTTAAGCCTCTAAGCTCATCATCCCTTGCCTTGAGTTCCCCCAGTTCAGCTTGTGCCTTGTTTATTTCTTCACGGAGAGAAGAGATCGAGGCAACCTCCTTCTCTAACTCAGCAACACGAGCAGTTAAGTGTGGATGCTCAGCCACCTGGCGCGGCCTCTCGACTTCAGCCTCAAAGTCATTAGTGGACACTAATCATGCAGCTTCCAAAACAGCAAAGAGCTGCCAAATGGAAAAGCGAGTCAAAACCAAGGGGAAGGCAAAAGGAAGCAATCGGGGAGACATGTAAAAACGGGAAAGAGTTCTTACCTTGGCGCGTTGCTTTTCCAGAAGATCATACCTACCGGAGGTAGGCTAAGACCGCATAGATTCGGCTATCTCGTTCACGTCAAGGTCAGTCTCAACGCGCTTCCTTTTTAAACCAGAAGGAAGAGAAACGGGAAGATCATCATGGATGGAAGGACCAACAATCCCTACCATCGGAGTAGAAAGAGCTACCTCAACAGCAAATGGTGGAAGGGTAGAAGAGGAACCGGAAGTCAGATCGGGTAAAATCCCCCCACTTGATGAAGGAACTCCGTGATGAAAATGGCCGTGCAGAGATGGAGAAGAAGTTACTCACATAAGCACCAACCATCTCCACGTCACCACCACCACGGTTCTGTGTCCTAGGGGAGGAGTGATCAGGACTTCTGACGGGAAAGGAACCTCAACCCCATCAAGTCCGGCCGGGGACGTCGAGGATATACAACAATCCCACGAGACAGAGAAGCAGAAACTCCCAGAATCTCTTCAAACTGATTGGGACCTGGAGGAGGAGTTTCACGAGACACAAAAATCCCATGAGAAAGAGATTCTAGAAGATGGGGGGGATGGAGGAGCCACATGCCCAGATGAATCCGGAGTAGGACCAAATTCTTTCAGCTGAAGCGATGGATGTTCATCCTGGAACACCCAAGCTCCTAGCACCCATAGAAGGAGAACCAAAACCCTCACCACCTCCCTGTGGATAAGGTTTTGGGACGTTAGTAGATCCAATTGTGCTAGCAACGGAGGCGACAACGGAAGTTCCAGCATCTGAGGAAGCCGGAGCGTCACGTAGCGGAGGAGAAACAAGTGTACGGAGAGGAATCTTATCACTCTTATCCAGAGCAGCAAAAGAAGCAGCCCGGAGCGACCTCATGTGAGCCCTCCTTAAGTCAGTCATGTTCCTATCAAGCCAGAAATCTGCAAATCCGAACACAAACAGGTAAGTAAAAGATCAAATCAAGCTGCTTATTAAGAATTATTTAATTCATTACGAATGATATATATGCGCCTAGAAAAAACCTATTATTAAAGTCCTCGAAAGGACCGAGACAAACTTTAGGGCTCAGCCCAGCCAGATTTGGCAAAGGAGGAGAAACCAGGGCAAAGAAAGGATAAGGGCCTGAGATTTCTCTCCGCCGGAGGAAATTATCGTATCAGTTGGGATAAGGTACAGAGTATTTGGTAAGGATGCCTTTAAGGAAAGTTGTCTGGAATTCATCAGGGAAAGGGCAAAAGGATACACCCGGAGCAACATTTTGTGTCGCACATAGAAGTATTCCCCGAGCCATTTAAACCTAAGGTTAGTTGGGTATCCTTCTAAGAAACCAGAGGAACCACCGTTATGGGAAAATTGGATCATGTGTTTGTGAGCTTTAGAGAATCTCGAAGAGAAAAGGAAGAAAAAGTTGGAAAAGAAGGGTTGGATGCCAAGTTTTTTCATGAAAACCCCAAAGGAAACCAAAAAGCCCAAAGCCAAAGGAGTCAGTTGGAGGATAGAAACCCCAAGGAATTCGGAGAATTCCCAGAAATTGAGGATAAGGAAGCCTCACTCCCAGTTCAAGGGATTTCGTGAAAACAGAGATACAGGATTCAGGGCAGTTATAGAACGAGTCGTTCGAACCCGGGATGATGATTTCCAGGTAGTCCGTAATATCATATGACTTCCTTGATAGTATGTATGTCCTAGAGACAACCTTTATTAAAGGAAAATGTACTATTACACGGTCAACGTAATATATTATATGTTTGTGTTTACATATGTATTTATATATTACACTAGGCATACAACATGTTATATCTTTATCTGGTTGGTCTGTATAGATATCAAACATGTCCCCAATAGATAGATGACTGATCACATAATTAGTGGGAACTATGTGAATTATCATCTATCCCAAATTCTCCCTAGTCGAAGCTCATCTCAGATGTTGGGGTCTGGATGAGGCAATAGAGACTAGTATTCGTGGAGGTTATATTTCTTAGAGCAAGTGTGAGTCGATCGCACGACCACGGAACGGATCGTTAGACGAATCCATGATGTTCCCATAATTGCGCATAGTTGTTCGAAGAGGATACCGAACAATATAAGTACCCACCGGATACTCCCATCGATGTATGCTCTACACCAAGGTGTCTATGGGAACCGGAGTTGTCGAAGTGATGCCATTCGTCCTCTCAGTCTCAGGACTTTATCGTCACATTTGTTGCCCCATGTCTTTGGTTGGAATCCAATGCCCGCTCTGAATAAGCAGCTGCTACGGCCCTTCTGGGATCATGGTATATTACAAATGTGGATGATAAGTGTTCCTGAGAGGATTAATCTCTCATGTGCAGCATTGGAGAGAACTGCTCAAGTCATTCATAGTTGTATTGGTAAATCGTTGGCCAGCGTATGGATATATTTATGAATGGTCATAAGATATATCGCATTAAACAAGCAACTCAATGAAGACACCAAGAGTGTATTATTGGGATAGACACATGATCGATCCTAGATACATTCGAGTCAGTCAGATGAAAGGAGTGCCACAGGCTTCAACAACGAAAGGTAGCTTTGAGAAACCTATCAAACGTCCTCATGTATTAATATTGCAAATGGGACCGTCTAGAAATCCCATGACGCCTTGTAATGTTACTAGCTTAATACACTGAGGCCCTATGGGTTGCACTATGTGGTGATTCAGCTTATCCGCATGACTGTAGTGAAAGTATATATGTCCTAGAGACAACCTACGATAGGGACGATATGTACTTGATCACATTCAGTTATTGTTATTTATTTATGTTCATTTATTTATACATTATTAAATACAATTGGCATTACATTTTATGAATATATTATTTGGTTGTTTGAATTATTCAATAAAATGTTCCCAGGGACTTAAGGTAATCACCAAGTTAGTGGGATCTTGTGTGTCAATAATAAAGTCTTAAAATAAGCCACTAGCTGAAGGTCATTGAGATACGGGATATCAATGATGCGATTGAAGCTAGCATATGTTGCATTAGATCCTTCGAGGATGTAGTAGGTCTCACTGCTACGAATGAACTCGGTAATTCATAATGAACATATGAACACTTTGGAAAGTGTTGGCATACCCAACCGAGAAACCATTTGGTAAAGCTATTTAAGTTTCTATGGTAGTATCGGTGTGTAGGGTGATGTTAGTAGTCTTTAGACTTGAGGCCAATACTACATCATATGTGGAATAATGTACTTTGACCATGCGCAACGCTTGCACTCTTAAAGTAGGGTAGATACGGCATGTGTTGGGTACATTAGGAAGCATATTGTGTGAGTGATTGGGCCAAGATAGAATTCATTCCTCCGTAATAGATACAAGGAGAGAATACTCACTTCTCATATTTAGTGCGATCACAAAACCGGTGGCCACCATATGTGAATATGTTAAAATGGTATTTGAACATAATTCATAGATCGACTAATAAGATTGAGAGACAATGAATGAAGTTATTAGAATAGACACATAATCATATTCTAGACTCATTCGAGTATACGTCAATGAAGGGACCGTATCTTCAAAGTACTCTATGCTACAGGTGGTTTGTTTTTCCTCACAAACGTTCCTTGCATATTAATATTGTCTGATAAATTGTCTAGGAATTTATTATGACCTTAATTAGATTGTTGCTTAATATGCAAGGCCCTATGGGTCACACTTCAAGGTGGTGTTTCTACAAACGAGCTATGTATATTGGATTAAATATTAATTACATTAATATTGAATTATTATACATAAATATAATGGAATTGTTATAATTGGATTAATAATAATTTATTATATGTGAATATATTTTAGAAATATAATTAATTGATTTAAATTGGATTTAATTAATTAATTGAAAACTTATGCACTTGGACGGAATTGGATTGAAATTCAATTAAGGAAGAGAAGCTGGGCCAAAGAGGCCCAGCAATGATGAAGCTGTAGCTGGGCTGGTTGGCCCAACTGCTACTTCAGCTTGGCCCGTGCAAGGCACGCGCCAACGAATTTTAAATGGCGTGTGCAAAGCGGAAATTTTTGGGGACATATTTTCAGTTGTCCCCACATGTTTTGACTCCTTCCTTTTTGCTTTTGACTGAGATAATTAATATCTGTCTGTTTGTTAGTGAGTTGTTGACTTTTGAAGTATCCTAGTTAATTAGATTTACTTGGTAAAAATCATACGTGATTTTCTGAACCAACTTACTGACTAAATCAGAAAGAAAGAATAAAAGTCTTTCATTCACAACATACGTAGAAAATATTCTCTGATAGTCAGAAAGATATTTTTCTCTCTAGAAGCTCAAAATATACAGAAGAACCTCCTAGCGTTCTTGGTAGAAAACACTGCCCGTGGATACCGAGGTCGAAGGAAACAATCAACCCTATTGATGAGCCATCTTGGAGATTCCATTGAAGGAGATTTCTTTGAAGAAGAGGAAGAGATCCAGTTACCAGACGAAGATATTGAAAGGCTCTATCTGGAGATTGACGAACAGATAGGTGGTGAATTTGCATCTCTGCTGGAAGACACGTAAGTAATCTTCTTCTGTCAATAATAACGTAATATAGTCATATCAGTTTAGTGAGAAATAAAAAATTTTAAACTTCCGCTGCTAAGCCTTTGAGGCAAATTTTCTCACAATTACTAACAGTGGTATCAGAGCTAGGTGATGAGTCGTTTTTTCACCAATTAAATTTGTTTAATAGCCAAAGAACAATTATCACTACACAAACTAGAGTGCAATGGCAAGTTGTCCCCGAGTGTCGTTCTCTCGGGACCTAACGTGGCTTTGTTTGAGGTTTTTGTAAGCTAATTCAGTCAACTAGTTCAAGTGGTTTTGAGAAAATTGTTTTGCACAAAAACAAGCAAGAAATCAGATTGATGTAATCAAGTTTGGAAAACGGTCGGTGGTAGAAATCAAATACACATGCATGGACTATGAATATGCTCACAAGTTCGGTGCGTAAAACCTTCGACTAAGTCTGCTAAGCAACCCGTCTAGGTAACATTCAAGACACATGTCATAAAAGACCACTATCAATACTTTAGAAGTCCTTGTCACGGACACCATTTATCTAGCAGGCTGCAAATCACTAACATACAATCCTATAGCTTTTATTGACCACGAGTTTGTCACATACTCTATTCGAATATATTTTATAAGCAACTACGAATCATATGAAGTAATTTGCAGCAAGATTGAATTACAATCTCATGTAAGCATAAACGTAATCCATAGCATGCATATTCTACATTCTACCACCAACACAAGGAGTTTAGCTACTCATATTCATCAACATAGACATTAAATCATATGAATCACAATCAGAATACATTAAATCAAACTACTAGACAAGAGATAATGATACAATGTTACCACCAAAGCTGTCACTAATCGGTGGGTATTGATGAAAACCTCTCCGTAGATGAAACAAAGGATGAATTCTATGCCAAATCCTTCAATCCAAAGCTAAAATACAATATAAATCTATGTTTCTCTGAAATTGGGGCTTAGAAGCTCTCCCAGAATGTTTGCAAATGTCAAAAGTTGTGTAAAGTAACTGAAAATCTGTGTCTTGAAGGTGAAATCCGGAAACGTAACTGCTGCAAGCGCTCCGCTTTGGAGCTTCCAAGCGGAGCGCTTGGCAAGCGCTTCTCTTGGGGGCAGCCAAGCGCTTGGCTGCTGTTGTAGAATCCTTGGCTACTGAAAATTGAAGCGCTCCGCTTCACTTCCTCCAAGCGCTTAGCTTGGTTCCTGGGCAGAATTTTGTCTTGAAACTCAATCATTTGCCCACGATGGGCCTTCGAGTGCCTTGGACTCGTCCTTCTCAACACTTATTGATGATCAAACACTCACGAACAAAGCCATGGAGATCAAGGAACTACAACGGGGTCATTTTCCATCAAAAAAGCTCGTTTTTAGCTCCAAAAACGCCATTTCGTTCCTACGTGCTTGAAAATGCAGAAAACACAAAACGTGACACTATTCTACAAAACTAACCAAAAAACTAAGCAAAAAGATAGCAAAAGAAGGTAAAAAAGACAAGATGAACGTGTCAAAAATACGTTCATCACTAGGCTGATTCATGACTATATTCGTTTATGATTATTATTATTCTGTTGTTGTGGATTATTATATGTATGTAAATGTATAAATAATTTCAGATTCTTTAATTGGATTTAAAGAAAACAAAGATGGATTTTATTGATGTATATATTTTATTTCCAAAACTTCTTTTATTGGATAATAAGAAAAAAAAAAAAAGGGAAGTCGACTTGTTTCTATCTGACGAAAACATGGAGTTCGACTCCATCACCGGAGTTCGGCTCCATCCCCACCGTGTCATCACCACCCTTCCTCCTCCTCATTTTTCGATCTCTTCTTCTCTGTCCCTTTAAGAAATAAGGTTGATTTGGCTTATGGGTTATGGAGCTTTGAAACTCCATTAATGGTGATTTCAAGCTTTGTAAACATAAACCTCGAATCAAACCAAAACTATATGGAGAAGAATCGTATAAACATGGAGAGCATGATGCAACCAATAGCCGGAACGAATGGAATCGATTGGATCGATTCGATCAGTTTTAAAAAAAAATTCAATTTTTGTTTTTCTGGGAAAATTAATTGCTTGCGAATTCGTTTGGGATGGTGTATTATGTTTAGAACGTGATCATGGACCTTATATTCGAGTTGAGATGAAGATTGAAGGTTTTGGACAGGGACTCAATTGCATTTTTGCAGAAAATATGGTGGTGTCTAATAAGCAAGAAAGAAGACTTCAGGGACTTCTGTCCCAATTTGACAGTTTCTGTCTTATTAAGGCTCAAGCCCTTGAACTTCTATACTTTGCGAATTTGCCCCAGAATTTGCTAAATATTTTAAAATTGATCCAGAAACTTAATTTCAACTTACTACGAATTATAAAGAGGTCCCTGGAGTTTTAGAAACTTGTTATTTAATTTATAAATGGTTTATAAATTATATTTAAACCCTATTAATACTTTTGTAAAGTGATTAAAATGTTTAGACACATAAATATAAGTTTACAATATTTAGTAACATGTTTATGGTTTATAAATTGTTTATAAACTACATTTGAATAATAATATATTACCTTAGAAGATTATATTATTATTAAAACTTGTTTTAAATATTTTCGAAATTCTTGGAGAATTTATAAATTAGATTTATGACTTACATATAATGATAATAATCCACAACAACTACTTATATGCTCCAACTTCGTTGTATCACATGTGTTGAATGTCTACATAAGCAATTCTAATTATTTAAATATTGTATTTAAATATTGTTAGTCCGCATTTATTGTATGGGTAGGCGGCATCCATTAGTTTCCGGACCGCATCTGTCATATGCATGTGTAGGCGGCACCCATTACTTGCTAGTGTGCAATTGATACGTATGAGTAGGCAGCACTCATTACTTGTTGGACCGCATTGCATGAGCCTTGGGTAGGCGGCACCCATTATGTGATGCATGTTAGGGATCTTGGTCAAGCGATTAAATACCCCATTTAAATGTTCCCCAACCAATTTAAGTCTCGATTAAATCGCATGATGTCACCCATCATAATTGAAGGTTAAATGGACTTACTAATCTCATGGGTAATATGCACCATAGTGCTTACTCTGTTCGCCGTAAGAAAGTTGCCTTCATAGGACCATTGTTGGTGCCGTGTGATGGTTATGACTTACTTGAATTATGTCGAGTCGCCATAGCGTCAGGCATAATTTGAGGACATCGATCAAAATAGTTTTGATCAACCAAGAGTTGTATTGTACAATTGGTTTGGAGACTTAATTGTTTAGTTATTATAGTGATCAGCCATAGTTGGGGCTATAATAGTGCAACCATGGATCTTGGCTCACTACAACTATTGTAAAATAATGGTTCGTACTCTCTAAAGGGGTCAGGAGTATGTGAAAATAGTGAGAACTGAATAAAGCTAAAGTCCTAGTTTATTTAGTCGCTGATTGTGATCATAGAAATTATTTTTGGAGTTTTAATTTCAGTTTTATTTATTTACTTCTCTAGGTCTGAAAAGATGGCCAATTTATCCATAAGAATGATCTTGGAGAAATGCATTCTTACTGGTCCAAACTTTGTGGATTGGATCCGTAACATTCGTTTGGTGCTTAGGCAAGAGAAAATTGAGTACGTCTTGGACGAGCCAATCCCCACTCCTCCTACTGTTGCTGCTGAGCTTGCTAAGTTTGACAAAGCTGCTCACCAGAAGAACAAAGATGATGCTGCTAATGCACAGTGTGTTATGCTAGCTGCAATGACTATGGAGCTGCAAAGGCAACATGAAAACATGATGCCATATGAAATGCTCGAGCACCTCAAAAGCCTCTTTGGAACTGTTTCTAAGAGTGTTGAATTTGATCTTCTTAGAGAAATCTTCAAAATGAGGATGTCTGAAGGAGGGAATGTATTTGAACACGTGCTCAAGATGATTGGACTCATTGAGAAACTGGCAACTGCTGGAATCAAATTTGAAAACCGTGTTTCAGTCATCATCATCCTTCAATCATTATCGGATTCATATTCCACATTCATCATGAATTACAATATGAATGCCAAAGATGCTACACTTCCTGAAGTCCATAATATTCTTAAGACCTATGAGCAGGCTCAACCTAAGAGGAAGTCTGTTATGCTGGTTGGATCATCTGCGAAGGATCACCCTAAGGGCTATGGCTCAAAGGGTAAGGCTAAGAAAAACAAGAAGCCAAAGGTTGGACCTAAGGCTAAGGTTTTTAAATGTAAGGCTGGAAATCAGAAGAAGGTGGTGAACATGGAGAAGGAGACGTGTCTTTACTGCAAGCACAAAGGACACTGGAAGAGAGACTGCCCGAAGGCAATTGCTGATGGAGTTGTGATGACGCATGGTGCATCTAGCTCCCATCAAGGTATGTTTGTCATTGAGATAAATATGTCTACACAAAACTCGAATTGTTGGGTATTGGATACTGCTTGTGGCTCACACATTTGTAAAAATTTGCAGGGGCTCATTGATAGCCGACAAGTTAGACCAAGGGAAATTGATCTACGCATAGGAAATGGACCGTCCGTTGCTGCCCTACGTATTGGAACTTATAGATTAAATTTACCCTCGGGTTTTGTTTTATAACTGAATAATTGTTATTTCGTTCCTTCAATTGTAAGAAACATTATTTCCATTCCGATGTTAGACAATGAAGGGTTTTCCTTCCGTTTTGCCAATAATAATTGTTATTTTTCGCATAATGGTATTGATATTGGAAATGCTCCTCTTATGAATGGTTTGTACTTACTTGAATGTAGACATAATTTATTTCATATACAAAACAAACGACCAAAGCTTAATAATCCAAGAAACACCACTTACTTGTGGCATTGTAGACTTGGTCACATTAATGAGACAAGAATTGCTAGGCTAAGAAAGTTAGACTATTTAGCACCATTTGATTTTGAATCATATGGGAACTGTGAATCCTGTCTCAAAGGAAAAATGATCAAGAAACCTTTTTTCGGGAAAAGGTACTCGAGCTAAACAAGTAGTTGAGTTAGTTCACTCTGATGTGTGTGGACCTTTTAAAACTCAAGCTAGGTGTGGATATTCTTACTTCATAACCTTTACCGATCATTACTCTAGATTTGGCTCTGTATCTTATGAAACACAAATCTGAAGCTTTTGAGAAATTCAAAGAGTATAAGGTTGAAGTAGAGAAACAATTTCAAAGAAGTATTAAGACTCTTCGATCAGATCGAGGAGGAGAATAATTAAGTAAGGAATTTCTGGATTACTTAAAACTTAATGGAATTCAATCGCAATGCACTCCACCTGGAACACCACAAATGAATGGTGTTTCTGAAAGGAGGAATCGAACTTTGTTAGACATGGTAAGATCCATGATGAATTTCACAACTCTTCCAATCTTCTTATGGGGATACGCGTTACTAGACTCAGTCTATATTCTGAATATGGTTCCATCGAAATCAGTCGAGAAAACACCGTATGGGTTATGGTATGGCAAGAAGCCAAGTCTTTCATACATGCATGCCTGGGGTTGTCCGGCATATGTGAAAAGAATGCTCGCCGGGAAACTGGAACCCAAAAGTGAGAAATGTTATTTTATTGGATATCCTAAGGAAACCAAGGGTTACTACTTCTATCTGCCTGAGGAACATAACATCATTGTTTCCGAATAGGCTGCCTTTCTGGAAGATGATTATGTCTTCAAGCAACATAGTAGAAATGAGATAGAACTCGAGGAAATCCAAGAACAAGAAAATGACATTGAGGTTGATGAGTTGTCAAATACTTATGACAATGATTCAGTGGGAGCTCAAGGAGGATCTTATGGCTTGAGAAAATCTCTGGGTAGATATCTGCCAGCCAGTGGGAGCATTTTAGGAAATTTGACTAATTCCAAAATGCCCCCACCAAGCCGACATTGACTGAACCGACTGGAACGGTTCAACAGGTCATGTCGGAACCACCTCCCCAGGATACAGTTGCAACCGTTGCACCTGAACCACGTGCAACTGTTGCATCCGACCCGCCTTCAACTGTTCAACAGATTGAACAAGTTGAACCATCTCACAATTAGAATATACAGCCAGTACAACCAAACAAACCCGCACTCCGTCGGTCTAAAAGGTTAGAAGTGAAAGCTTCCAAGAAGATAAGTTTACTCTTGGAGGATGACAAGTTTGAGCTTGACTTATCTCACAAAGATGACCCTAACTTACAAAGAAGCAATGTTGGACTTTGATTCAAGAAGGTGGCAAGAAGCCATGAAATCCGAAATAGACTCAATGTATGAGAATCAAGTATGGGACTTGGTTTATGCACCATAAGGGTTAGACCTATCAGTTGCAAATGGGTTTTCAAGAGGAAAACAGATGCTGATGGCAACATACAAACATACAAAGCCAGACTAGTGGCGAAAGGTTATAGTCAACGATATGGTATCGATAATGACGAAACCTTCTCACCAATAGCCAAGCTTAAGTCTATTCGAATTTTACTTGCTATAGCAGCATACTATGATTATGAGATTTGGCAAATGGATGTGAAAACTGCTTTCCTTAACGGAAATCTCGAGGAAGAGGTGTATATGATATAACCTGAAGGTTTTACATCTAAGTCAAATTCCAAATTAGTTTGCAAGCTAAAGAGATCCATTTATGGACTGAAGCAAGCCTGAAGGAGTTGGAATATTCACTTTGATGAAGCAGTCAAATCGTTTGACTACATCAGATGTGAGGAAGATCCATGCGTTTATGTTAAACGCAACGATGCTGGAATTGTTTTCATGGTTATATATGTTGATGAAATATTAATCATGGTAAACAATGTTCAAATGTTACGATCCACAAAGGAGTGGTTATCTAAGACTTTCTCGATGAAAGACTTAGGTGAAGCCTGTTACATTTTTGGAATCAAAATCCATAGGGATAGATCCTGAAGATTGTTAGGGTTGTCACAATCCACATATGTTGACAAAATAGTGAAACGCTTTAATATGGATGGATCCAATAAAGGTTTCTTACCAGCTAGACATGGCGTTGCCCTCACTACGGAGGATAGTCCTTCTACTGGTGAGGAGATTGAACACATGAAAAGGATCCCATATACATCAGCTATTGGATCTATCATGTATGCCATGAATTGTACAAGGCCGGATGTGCCTATGCACTTAGCTGTACTTGTCGACACCAACAGAATCCAGGTATGAAACACTGGACAGCTGTGAAAGCAATTCTTAAGTATCTTAGAAGAACTAAAGATTCCTTTCTTGTATATGGTGGACAACAAGAGTTACGAATGAGTGGTTATGTCGATGCTGGTTTCCAATCGGACCCAGACGACTACAAATCACAAACTGGGTACGTGTTTACACTCAATGGTGGGGTTGTCACTTGGAAGAGCTCAAAGCAATCCACCTTGGCTGATTCTACGAACGAATCCGAGTACATTGCTGCTGCATAAGCCTCAAAGGAGGCTGTCTGGATTTCATAATTCCTAAGGGAACTAGGGGTAGTTCCTAATAGTAGTCCTATAACGGTCTATTGCGACAATGAAGGTGTTGTTGCACAAACAAAGGAACCAAGAACCACTAACAAGAATAAGAGATTACAACCTACGCGTAGCTAACTCGAAGAGCAATCCAACGGTGGGTCTTACGTGCCAATTCGAGTTCGGACGCGCCCAGAATCTCTGTTCGAACTTACTTTTCTTCTCAATGTGTTCGGCCGATGTAAGACCCCTAAGATTCCCCCTCGAGGAAAACTTGCTGCCCGTGTCAGGCGTACCGCCGCGTACGGGGCGGTCCGCCGGGAAGCTTCCGACAGCTATATATAAATTTGTAAAAGCTGCGATTTTTCATATCTTTCATCATTATTTTACAAACTTAAACCCTAGAGCTTGTTTTGGGTATATTTTCTCTTAGAACCTTTGTAACTTAGAGAATTTGGAGCTAGAGGAGAGATTTGGACACCATTTTATCTCACCTTGCTAGATCTTTGTGAGTTTTAGTCATTCACCGGAGATTGACAACCTTTGGTGGTAACTTTGTATCTCACAATTCTGCTATTTATCTTTCAATTCACCATGTTTTCATTCATTATTGCTTCAATTATGATTGTTGATTGTGTTATTGATATGAGTAGCTAAGCATCTAGTTGGTGATAGTATGTGAATTCGTAGCTAGGGTTCGTATTATGCATGATTGAGTTTCTGAGTCTTTTACTTGTTTAATTATCTTAATTCGATTCTTTGATCCGACTAAGCCATATATCTTCGTAGAAAAGTGTTAGAAACACTAGGACAATTCAAGATCATCGATTCGATTATATATAATTTGCAAGTACTGCTTGAACTAAGACTGACAACCTTAGCCAAGTATTAGTATAGATAGGAAGCTTTCAAAATACACGTCTACGAATCTGTCTTTGGTGTTTGTAAATCGAATTACTTTTAAGGCAGTACGAGTTGCACTTTCATGCATAATTAGAACTTGATGCTTAGAACGAGCATACTATCACCAGGTTTCTCCATATATTGTTAAGTCGAGTTAATATAAATTTGTTTTCTGAAATTATATATAGTTATTTAGTTAAATCTAGTTTAGTCTCTAGAGATCGACACTCGAGGTCATCTTACCTCTGCACTACGTGTTTTGTGTAATTGTGAGTTGCCCTTTGGCTTTCAAACAAATTTATTTGATTGTTCGAGTCTGACAATCTCGTTCATCACTCTAGGCCAAGTGGGAGATTGAAAGTATATATGTCCTAGAGACAACCTACGATAGGGACGATATTTACTTGATCACATTCAGTTATTGTTATTTATTTATGTTCATTTATTTATACATTATTAAATACAATTCGCATTACATTTTATGAATATATTATTTGGTTGTTTGAATTATTCAATAAAATGTTCCCAACGACTTAAGATAATCACCAAGTTAGTGGGATCTTGTGTGTCAATAATTAAGTCCTAAAATAAGCCACTAGCCGAAGGTCATTGAGATACGGGATATCAATGATGCGATTGAAGCTAGCATATGTTGCATTAGATCCTTCGAGGATGTAGTAGGTATCACTCCTACGAATGAACTTGGTTATTCATAATGAACATATGAACACTTTGGAGAGTGTTGGCATACCCAACCGAGAAACCATTTGGTAAAGCTATTTAAGTGTCTATGGTAGTATCGGTGTGTAGGGTGATGTTAGTAGTCCTTAGACTTGAGGCCAATACCACATAATATGTGGAATAATGTACTTTGACCACGCGCAACGCTTGCACTCTTAAAGTAGGGTAGATACGACATGTGTTGGGTACATTAGGAAGCATATGGTGTGTGTGATTGGACAAAGATAGGATTCATTCCTCCGTAATATGAATATGTCAAAATGGTATTTGGACACCGGTGGCCACCCTATGTGAATATGTCAAAATGGTATTTGGACATAATTCATAGATCGACTAATAAGATTGAGAGACAATGAATGATGTTATTAGAATAGACACATAACCATATTCAAGACTCATTCGAGTATACGTGAATGAAGGGACCGTATCATCAAAGTACCCTACGCTATAGGTAGTTTTTTTTTCCTCACAAACGTTCCTTACATATTAATATTGTCTGATAAATTGTCTAGGAATTTATTATGACCTTAATTAGATTGTTGCTTAATATGCAAGGCCCTATAGGTCACACTTCAAGGTGGTGTTTCTACAAACGAGTTATGTATATTGGATTAAATATTAATTAGATTAATATTGAATTCTTATACATAAATATAATGGAATTATTATAATTGGATTAATAATAATTTATTATATGTGAATATATTTTATAAATATAATTAATTTATTTAAATTGGATTTAATTAATTAATTGAAGACTTATGCACTTGGACGAAATTGAATTGAAATCCAATTAAGGAAGAGAAGTTGGGCCAAAGAGGCCCATCAATGATGAAGCTGCAGTTGGGCCGGTTGGCCCAGCTGTTGCTTCAGCTTGGCGCGTGCAACGAATTTTAAATGGCGAGTGCTTTGCACGCGCTAGGCGAAAATTTTTGGGGACAGATTTTCAGCTGTCCCCACACGTTTACTCCTTCCTTTTTGATTTTGAATGAGATAACTAATATCTATCTGTTTGTTAGTGAGTTGTTGACTTTTGAAGTCTCCTAGTTAATTAGATTTACTTGGTAAAAATCATACGTGATTTTCTGAACCAACTTACTGACTAAATCAGAAAGAAAGAAAAAAAGTCTTTCATTCACAACATACGTAGAAAATATTCTCTGATAGTCAGAAATATATTTTTCTCTCTAGAAGCTCAAAATATACAGAAGAACCTCCTAGCGTTCTTGATAGAAAACACTGCTCGTGGATACCGAGGTCGAAGGAAACAATCATCCCTGTTGATGAGCCATCTTGGAGATTCCATTGAAGGAGATTTCTTTGAAGAAGAGGAAGAGATCTAGTTACCAGACCAAGAAATTGCAAGGCTCTGTCTGGAGATTGACGAACAGATAGGTGGTGAATTTGCATCTTTGCTGGAAGACACGTAAGTAATCTTCTTCTGTCAATAATAAACGTAATATAGTCATATCAATTTAGTGAGAAATAAAAAATTTTAAACTTCCGCTGCTAAGCCTTTGAGGCAAATTTTCTCACAATTACTAACATGTAGAATTGGGATTATAATTAATTAAGATTAATTGTAATTAGTTATGACACAATTAATATTATAAGAATATTAACTAAATTAATTGTATTTATGAGAATACATTTAAAGATTATATTTTAAGAAATATAATTGAGGTTGAAATTAAAAGGATATATTAATTTGATTAATATATGCACATGGGCAAAATCTAATTAGAAATAGAATTGCCATATACTTGCATGTGGGTCCCAAATGTGGGACCCACATATCCCTCCTTTGGCGTCGTCCGAAAATGAGTGAGGAGGAAGGAGTTCTTCCTCCAGTCAAACTTAAGGGGCAAGTTTTCCTAATTGAGTTATGATTTAATTAGGGAATGAACCTGGACATAAAGGTTCACTTGTGCAATAAGAATTAGAATTCTTATTCTTTTTAGGAGTCTAATAGAATGTTCTTTAGACTTCTATTGACTACTATATAAGTAGATGGTTAGAGAGCTTTTTCAATACACATTCTCATTCACTCTTCTATTCTCTCAAGAGAAAATAAAAAGCTCTCTCCCCTCTCCTACATCAAACCGAAGCCGCCCTCTGTCCTCTAGTCAACTGAGTGTGACTCGAGAATATCCTAGCATTCTCTCGATAAGTGTTCATCCGTGGATACCAATGTTGAGGTTCACAGAAGCTGGAAACTAATCTTTATTGTTTAGCAAATTATCAAGAAGGCGAATTAGATATCTTCGACTTCAACGAAGGAGAAGATACAGCTGATTATTACGAGGATCTTATCGATTGGAATCCAGCTATCGATTATGTTTTAATTCTTGCTTTCGGGGTATTGTAAGTCTTCTAACTAATGTGATTCAATACATGTTATATGCATGATCAATTAGTATGCATGTTAAGAAAATTTTGAAATTCCGCTGCACCACCCTAGGGGTAATTCTTACAGTATTTTCTTACAGCGGTATCAGAGCGGATGCTAATCGATTATGTATATACGTGTATGTTTTTTGATTGTTTAGTTTATGCGGATACAATTGATTCTATGTTAATTTGATTTTATAAAAGTTTTGTTTTGTATAAATTTTGAATTTATATTTTTCAATGTGTGTGGGTGGCGGCTCCATAACCCGCCTGCAACTCGTAGGCAGTCCGCCTGCAAGCCGCAGGCTGACGAGTACTAGGGGGGAGGACAATTATATATATATATATATATATATATATATATATATATATATATATATATATATATATAATTGTAATTAGTATTAACTAAAGGTGTTAATAATTAATTAGTATTAAGCTGAAGGGGTTATTTGTAATTTATCAATTTATTGTTTATTACAAATAGGTCCTTTTACTTTTGAAAATGAAACTTAACTCCTCCAAGTTTTGAAAATTACAGTTAGGTCCTTCGGGTTTTCAAAAATTGCTATTTGGTCACTAGAATTTTAGAAATTTCAATCTATTCCAAAATTTTCAAATTGTTACATAATGAAGTTATGAAGTCACTTGCTAATGGGATTATAATTTTCATAATGAAGTTATGAAGTCACTTGTTATCCACATAGGCTATTATTTGTTCGTATGCTCAATATGATGTGTATGTCAATGCATGTTTAAATACCACGCATGTTGTATTTTAATTTATGTTCGACGGGATTGCATGTGAGGGTAGACGGCGCCCTCTTATTTGTCGGACAACATATTGTATGTATGTATGGGTAGGCGGCGCCTATTATGTGCTTGACCGCGTCTTAGAATTAGAATGGATAGGCGGCATCCGTTATGCGTAGACCACTCATGCATGTTGGGTAGGCTGCGCCGGTATTTGTAGATAACTAAGTTAACAACCATCGAAGCTTAAATCTCCATATAATATAAGTCTTGAAATATGTATGCTTTAATATGTATTTCTACGATGCCTTCCGTAAGGGGCCCTATTCAAGAACTTTGTCGGCATTGTGTATTTATCGCCCACGATTCGCACTTTTCCGTCATTGGGGCGTCTAGGGTTTGCTTATGGTTGTGACTTTCTAGCATTGTATTTATCGCCCACGATTTGCAATGTGAGGCGCATCAAGGTTGAATTAGATTTAACCAACCAAGAGTTGCATGTGCAATTGGATAGTCCTACCAGTCGTGCTATGTTATGCATCCAGCCCCAGCAGGAGCATAGAATAGTAGTGATCTGGGTCTTGGCCACTAAAGTAACTGTTTAACATTACTCGTATGTATTTGTTTTGGGGCAATGCATATGTGAAAATAGTGGGAGCTAAATAGCTAAAGGTCCTTGTTATATAGTTAGTTGAATGTGTTTTAGAAATATTATTTCAATTGTTCATTTATTATTTTTGTTTTATATTATTTCTCCTTAGGAAACAAGAATGGTTGTAGCGTCCTCGCTCATTGCAGACTTAGAGTTGCAAAAGCTGACAGAACCAAACTACAAGGATTGGATCCATGACATTCGAAAGGTGTTGTGGCACAATG
Source organism: Plantago ovata (assembly GCA_028274465.1). Classification (NCBI taxonomy): domain Eukaryota; kingdom Viridiplantae; phylum Streptophyta; class Magnoliopsida; order Lamiales; family Plantaginaceae; genus Plantago; species Plantago ovata. Next base: position 54,565,836 of record CM051457.1, read on the forward strand.
AGGTTGAGTATTTGTTAGACGAACCAATCCCTAAACCACCCATTGAGTTGACTACTGCAACTTATGATTACTTTTATGAAGCATAAGTGGAAGGTGCTAAATTGGTGACGGAAGTATTTCTGAATGCTATGTTTGAGAATTTGGTTAGACCATGTCTCAACAAAGAACCATATGCGATTATTAAATATCTCTCTTCGTTTTTGGATGCTCCAAAAATGTGCAAAAGGTTCAAAGTAATCAAGATTATGCTAATCCAAAGGATCCATTCGGAAGAGTTGTTGCCCGAACAAGCAAAGACGTTGATTGATTTTCTCTATCAACTTGCTGGATATGGACTTGAGCTAGAAGCTAAGGATTCAATTATCTTGATTGTAGAAAAGCTGCTGGAATCGATCCAGAAGCCCGAAGTCGGGCCAGTATACTCACCCGTTGTTCGCGATTCACTTATGGTCAATAGGAGATTGAAAAGGGCTGTGAAGTCCAAACGCAATCGTGAAATCGTGAAGCAATTGAAGAAGATCCATGTGGAGGCTTGTCTTCATTGCGCACAAATAGGGCACTAGAAGAGAGACTGCCCGCTAATGGTAGCGGAAGGAGCTACGAAGCCGCCGGCATCTAGCTCATGTATGTTTGTTGTTGAAATAAACATGACTACTTTTGACTCCAATAGTTGGGTATTAGATACATCTTGTGGCTCACACATTTGTAATAATTTCCAGGGCTAACTGATGATAGGCTAGTCAAGCAAGGGGAAATCGATCTACGCGTCGGAAACGACAATGTTGTTATTGCCAAGCGTGTTTGAAGATACAAGATAGATTTGCCCTCTGGACATAGAATAGAACTTCATAATGTTTATTATGTTCCTTCTATTTTCCGCAATATTATTTCCATTCCATTGTTAGACAATTTGGGGTTTTCCTTTCGTTTTGCTAATAATACTTGTTATTTTCCGCACAACGGTTTGTTTTATGGAAAAGCTCATCTAGAGAAGGTTTATATTTATTGCGAAGTAATCAAACCATGTTCCACATCGAAAACAAACAACCACCTTTAAGTAAGAAGAATAACCCATCTTACCTATGGCATTGTAGACTTGGCCATATCAATGAAACACGGATTCAAAGACTAAGGAAGTTGGAGTACATAGAACCATTCAATTTCGAGTCGTATGGAACATGTGAATCTTGTGTTAAAGGTAAAATGACGAACAAACCCTTTACAGGAAAGGGCGTTCGCGCCACTCGCTGCTTAGAGCTAATACACAGTGATGTATGTGGACCGTTCTCGGTTCAAGCACGTGGAGGTTTGTTGGTCCCTTTAAACAACAAGAAAAGACTAGAGGGGGGGGGGTGAATAGTCTTTTCAAACTTTCGTCGTTTAAAAACTTTCTCAGCAAGTACTTATTACTTTTCAGTAATGAGGTTGCTGATACTTAACTTTCTCAGCAAGCGTAAGTTACTTTACAGTAGCTTGGTTTGTTGATACTTAAAATCAGAGAGCGGAAGTCTTTGAAACAATAAGTGCTCTTTCAGCAAGTAAAGAGATTTCAGCAAGTGAAGTGAGTGACTGTGTACAAACAGATATAACTTGCTGAAAGCTAAATGCAGTAAGTAAATCATACAAACGCTTTTATAGTGGTATCTGAGAGTGGCGTAATCTCTCAACTAATCCACTTTGTCCTTTCTAGGACTGAATCCACTAAGATATGATTGAGGTTCCTTACAATCTCCTATCTAAAGCGATTCAACAGAAACCAAAGCACACTTGCTTTGTCTCCAACCTAAACTAGAGAACTCAACCTTGTTCTCCACCAAACTTGGTACTTTTAATCAGCAAAACTGTGCTCGATTAAGTTCCCCCTGACTATCACGCCTGAAAGGGTGTATTTTCAGTTAGAGAGTTTTGGGGTGAGATGACTTAATTATAACTTATTCAGTTACAACAAGTAATCTAAGAAACACAACTTGGAATACTTTGCAGTAAACAAGTTTGATTGTTTCTGGTGTCAAGACTTGTTCTTGTTCGAAAGAAAGAACACTAAACTAATTTCTTAGCCGAGTTTGTTCTACTTCTTCACAAGTAGCTTTTTCAAGCTTTAAGTCTTGGAACGGATCAATGGCAGTAAGAGTGATTGAAGGTTTGTGAGTTTTTAAGCACAAGTGAGAGTTTGATCACGTTGTTGACACACTTCAACTCTTTGCCGGATGACCTATATTTATAGTGCAAGTAAGGAGCCGTTTGAATTTCAAATCCTAAGGCTTTTGTTCCTTAACATGTCACTATCTTGCTTTTGTACTTTTCAGCAGCGACTTTGTTTGTCTTCTAGTCTTCATGTCCTTTGCGTGTAAGCTTTGCATTAAATGCACATTTGAATAGAATTCAAACAGTAACATTGGAGCGCAAATTCTCGTACATTCAGCAAGAGGTCACATATGTTTATCAGCAAGTGTTCAGTCTCAGTTTCAGCAAGCACAACCTACTCTGTCTTTCAGATTTTCACTTATGCAATGCTGTTGCTGAACATTCCACTTTCTGAGTAAACACGTGCCTTACCAGTCTTCAGCAATCTTCAAGGCTTCAAGTCTTCAAGTCTTCAAATCTTCAGATCTTCAAAAGTCTTCAAGATTCTGACTGGTTTCTTATTTGCTTCAATAATTTGTTTGTAATAATCAAAATATATCTTCAGCAAATGCTTCAATATGTCATTTTCTTTTCAGAAAATAAGATTCATTAAAGCTAAGCATCAATAAGATATTTTCTTTTCAGAAAATAAAATACATCATACGCAAAAGAAATAACTTATCTAAAACCTAACTGAGTCATCAGCAAACGTTCCTCTTTTACAATGTCCTTAAAATTCTAAATTCCTATGGACCTTAAGAGTACTAGTTACTGGACTGTTCTTAATTTAGCATGGTTAATTGCTCATCAAAATTACAAGATTCCTAACAAATTTCCCCCTTTTTGATGTTAGCAATCCATGGCTAAATTAATTGATACCCTTTTAGACGTTTCTGATGTTGAATAAATCAGATGATTAATGCAAGCATACTTGAATAAATAAACAGTAAGCATAAGTAAGTTGCATAATCAAAAACCAATAAGAGTCAAAAAGAATTCATTGCTGAAAGTTATCAAACAGAAGTTTACAAGAAAGCATAGATAACAAGGAATCAGCAAACAAAAACTTTAACAAAAACTATTGCAGGGATTTAAGCTCTTTCATAGGATTTTCTCAAAATCTCTCTTACACTCTTCTCAGCAAGTGCAGTGAATTCAACACAATCCTTCTCGTAGTTTTCCAGAAGCCTACGGACTTGTAGTTGAAGAATTCTTGCATTTTTGCAGGCAGTATGATGATGCTTTTCAGCATTCATTTCCATGTAGTTAATAACCCACAAATGCATGCCCCAATTGCTGGCATGGAGAAGTTGTGTATCTGAAATGCTTCTCGGATGAATCTTTCTTAACCAGAGAAGATCTTCTTCTTGATCCTTAGCAGTGAGATAGAAGTACTCATAAGGAATCAATCCAAGTTTCTTCTTAGGTTTCTTTGTTACCGGGTTAGCGTAGTAAGCAATGTCAGGTGGTTTGATCAGATTTGGTTCTTGCTTGTATGTCTTACCAATGGCAACTCTTCTTACATGGACCTCTAGATTCAACCATCTCCCAGCAACATTTCTTGGGAGGGATTCTTCCCTTTGATTTCTTTGGACCTTGAGCTCAATCCATTTGAACATTTGATTCAAAATGGCTGTAGGAAAGAACTCATTTACCAGCAAGTCTTCCAGCTTTAAAATCCAGCAACCATGAATGTTTCTGATTACATTCTGAGTGGTTTCCTCATTGCTGGTCTTAGTATATTCAATGCCGGAGCCAATAGCAATGCTGGCCAGCCTTTTCTCTTCCTGTCTTTGCCTTCTTCTTCTTGATTTAGCATTGTCTTGATCTCTTACTGAAGAATCAGACGAAAAATTCCTTGAGTGGCCAGACGGAGTTATGGCTGTTAAGGGTCTAGCTCTTATGGCTTGAGCTATTGTTTGATTGTCATCATCTTCTTCATCATCTTCATTCAGATTGTGATGACTTTCAGTGTGACAGAAATCTTGAGTTTCAGCAGCGGTTTTTCTCTTTTTAGTACTTGCTGAATTTAACTCAGTTTCTGCTTGTCTTTTAGAACTTTGCTCTCTTTCAGCAAGAGGTTCTAATGGAAGTGGTGCATCAGCAGCAGGAGTAGGAGGGGTTTGATTGCTTTTTATAGTCTTCTTTTCCCCCTTAGACATGGATTGCAACATCGGAGTGATGTGCAGAGAATAAAACTCATTGCAATTTTCAGCAAGAGTGTTGAGACTGTTATACTTCATGATGATTGCTTGTTGGTCAGAGTTCATTGTTGCCAACTCTTTTTGAATATTCATCATGTTCTCTTCATGTCTTTTCTCTGTTGCGGCCTTCTCATCCATAATATTCTGAGCCTTGACAAGAGCAGTTTTTGAAAGCTTGAGCGCTTGACTTACATCTTCTTCATAGCTCTTATGATAAAGACTGATGTCTCTTTGAGCTATTGTCAAAGTTGTAGTGCGTCTCAGCACTGTATCCAGTATCTTTCCAATGTCAAGTGGGCTCTCAGCAAGCAATGCCTCATCTTCAGCTTTGCAGGCATCATGGACTTGTTTTAGTGCTAGAATTCTGGGAGTAAACTCCTCAACTCTTGGGAACGACACTAAATGAGGTGTTAAGGGATGAACCTTAATTTCAGAAGCAAACTGATCATCACGCGTCAACAATTCGGCTCTTAGACCATCGTCTAAATCATTGATGTAATCAGGAGGAGGAATCTGAACGACTTTTGGGTCTCGCTTGGATTGTTCATCATCATTTTCTGACAAGTCGTCATCATCCTCAAATTCATCAAGTTGAGCGACTTTTGAGCCTTTGTCAGTTGCTTCACTTCCTTTTTGTTGAGTGGTTGCTGATGGCAACACTTCAGACTCAACGACTGGAGTTTCACCAGTAGATAGTTGTTTCAATTGAGTTTGGGGCTCAATTACTGGAGTTTCTCCAGTAGTTAGTTTTAATTGAGTAGTTGCTGAAGGCAACGTTTGAGACTCAATAACTGGAGTTCCGCCAGTAGTAAGTGGAAGGGATGGAACTTCCGTTGATTTTGGTCTTGAAGATTCACCAATTTCCAGATCCTGCGTATGCCTTGCATGGATCACGAGACTGTTTTGTAGAGCTCGTTGGTAATCTTCATCTTCTTTATCCTCATCTTCAAGGTTTTCTTCAGTAACCTTGGCATCAGAAACTGGACTTTTGCCATTTTTCAAGGCAGCCCGTTTTCTGGCGTATTCTTCTTCAGTATCAGCACCTTGTACAGGTGCTTGATTTTCAGCAGTAGGAGGAGGTTGAGATTCTTGCTGAGATTGTTGTTGTTCAGCTTGCTGATTGTCAGATTGAGTATTTTCAGCAACTGTTAACTTCAATCCACCAGCACCAGGACTTGGACCTTGATTGTCATCATCGTCATCTTTCTTGTCCCTAGAATCTTTCCCTTCATCATCACTGGGATCAGTGGGAATGTTCTCATCTTCTTCTTCTTCTTCATCATCTGTCAGAATGACTAGCTCAACATGCTTGTACAAAGCAACACTTGTCACTTCCTCTTCCTCAGTTAATTTGTGGGGATCAGCCACCACAGGAACAGAAAGACCTTTGAGCATCACAACTTGTTCAGCTGGACAGGCACTCTTAAATTTGGCCTTCATATTCTCTTTGATTTGAGCAATCAAATTTGAGCTCATTAGCTGAGAATATGTCATTTCTTCAGGAAAGATGGAGTGGACAAATGTCTCGAGCTTTAACAGTGAAGTTCTCTTTTTCTCATTTGAGAGATGAAGGTGAAGATCTGAGAAGTCCATTCTTCTGTATCTTTGCCAGTTGCTGACAGACTTAGCAACTCTTGACAAAGTTGTCCTCTTGAAGTTCAAGTAAAGTTCTTCAGAACTTACTTGTTGATCTTCAGTGATGAGTACCACTTCAGTGGTCTCCTTTTGAGCCTGAAAAAGAATTTTGTTTAGATCAGGAATGGTTTGGAGAATTGTTTTAGAGTTTATATCTGAAACATGATTTACCTGCTGAGAGTCAGCAAGCTCATGTAGTACAATTTCCATTCCATGAGGAGCTTGAGTAGCATCCTCCATTTGTTCATCCTGAAATAAATTAAAATTAGACACAAGTACTAAGCTGTCAAACTTAGTTTTTATACCAAAATTATTAACTACCTGCTGAGCAGGGAGTGTTGGTTCTGGTGTAGAGGCTTCAGCAACCATCTGACTTGCATCTTGAGAAGTCTGTAGAGAAAGAATAATTTTAGCAAAAGAACAATTTTCAGAATTAGAAGTTTTACTGATGGTGGAATTAACTACCTGCTGAGGAAGGACAGGTTGTGGCTCAGTCCTTTCAGCATTAACAGTTTCTTCTGCTTCTGGGACTGTTTCTTCAGCAGACTTCTAATTTTGCTCTAACTGAGAAAGCTGTGCGGTTTCAGCAATCTCCCTTGTCTCTGAATTGACATGTTGAGCAGAAGCATCTTGACCTTTAAGCTCACTGCTTGTCATGAAGAGATCAATTGACTTGTTGGATGATTCTTCAATCTCCAACTCCATTTGTTTGCTTAAATCTTCCAGTACAAGCTGGACTTTGTCAATTGAAGTCTTGGGTGAACTTGGGCCAGTATTCTCAGCATCAAGAGATGCATCTTTGAATAGTGCTTCTTGAGTTTCAGCAACTTCAGGAACTGGAACCATTGCTATTTCAGCAACAGGTCCATCAGCAAGCTGGGTTTCAACAACTTGATGAGTTGCTTGTTCAGCAACCATCTTTTCAGCAGCATCAGCAAGTGCCGCTCTTTGCATATCAGCAGCAATGTCGCTTACTGGTTCCATGGTTTGGTCATCCAAATTATCTACAATGTAGATATCTGGAACTTGGGCAGGAATTTCATTTCCACTACCTTGTGGTATATTCTCAGTAGAATTTTCAACGTTAAGTTGATTGTTGAAGGCTTCCGCAAACACTTCAACATTGTTGACATAGGCTTCAGTAATTACCTTAGCAACATCTACTGGCAAATGCGTTCAGCATTTGTCTGGGAATTGACTGAGGAGTCTTGGACATTAGGGACTGACTGAGAAGCCAGTGTCTTCTTTCTTTTGTTACTCGTCCGTTTCCTCTTAGGTACGGGATTTGCTGATGACGCTGCAGTCTGAGTGTCATCATCAGCTTTCCTCTTTTTCTTTTTAGATTTCTCCAGTTCCCAGAGTCATCTATTGTTGCCTTTTCAGCAACAGGTGTTGTACACGTACCTTGTTGATTTTCTACAGCAGTTTATTTGTGTTACCACCATCTACAGCAGTTTCATCTCTAAGTTGCTGAGTGGTAACATCTGCAGCTGTTGTATACCTTTCTTGCTGGCTTGTGCTGACAACATTTGCAGTTGTTGTCTTCTTGGTTTTCTTTCCAGCAATCTTAGGTACATTCTGCTTGTAGAAAGATCTTCCCACATTGCACACAGATTTCTTGATTGGCAATGGGTTTTCTTAGATGAATCCTGAAATGTTCAAGGATATAGCATATCTTGATTCCATACATAACTGGAAAGGAAGGTGAGACCTTGTTGTCTTCTACCTTTACCTTAAACTTAGTAACACAATCAACAAGCCTGTTGAAAATGTACTTAGCCCAGTTAAGTTCCGATTTATTTTCATAGATATGCATCAGCAATGGCCATCTTCTCAGGCCTACTTGGTCAATTCCTCCAACTTGGGAGTCAAGAACTTTTATCAGTAGCAGAGCTACTAGACCAAGTGAATGGCAGAGATGCTTTCTCTTAACGTGCTTTGTCCAAGTCACGGGAGCTATCTCGCCTTTCTTCATCTTTGCATTTCTGACGTCACTGTAGAAAGCTTCAATTTCTTCGTCAAAGCAGTGACGTCATCTTCAGTTCCAGTGGTTGGAATCTGAAAAATCTCCGCTAAATCAGTCCATTTCAGGACGATTTGCGTGTTCTGAACATAAGTAAGGATCACTTTTTCAGTGACTCCATTACTGTCTGTAAGGGACTGGATTTCTGCATTGTTGTAGAATTCCATAGTATCAATCATGCTCACTTGCTTAGTGCGAGCAGAGATAAAGTTCATGAGGCCTTGCTGCTTGATGAACTCAAGCGCCTCTTCATTTTGGTCATCAAGTTCTTGTTCATAAAAGTACCTAATGTACTTTTCTTTTGCAAACCCTCCCCATTGCATCAACATCTCACACTTTGCAGTGTCAAGATATGACGGAGGCATAGGTTTTACAGTGATTCGGTCGTTTTTCAACACAACTTTCGTTGTGTCTGGGGCCAGAGTAGTCACCGGAGCAGTCACCGGAGTGCGTGTTTCAGCACTGTCAACCTTTGACGATTTTGAGGACTTAGATGACTGTCTCTTGGGAGCCATTTCTTTATAGAGCAAGAAAGATTGTACGAAAAGATAGTTTGCTTTTTGACCGGAGGTACAGTAGTTTCAGGCTAGAATTGCAGAGAAGGAAATGTGAGTTAAAGAATTTTGTCATTTCTCTAACTCCTTCTTTATATAGTGTCTCTGGTGTGTGAGAAACTCAATCGATTTGAGCTCTCAGCAAGGGTAAAACAGAGAAACACTGGAGATAGTGGAGCCTTTGCATTGAATGCGTAGTGGCCCACTAACTAAAACCGTCAGAGCACTCTCTCTCTTTGTTTTGTTAGCCGTTAGATTAATAACTCCTTTTAATCAATGGCCACGATTGAATTTCATGTCATGATTATTGCGAGTTTATCTGTGCCAGCTTAACGTCACAAATTGATTTTACCGAGTAATAAGGGATAGATTGCTTGCTGAAATAGACAAGAATCTTTTCAGCGAGTTTGAATTAACAATCTAGATACTTGCTGAAAGTTCCCCCTTACTTAGATATCTCATATTTTTAAGTTTAAAAGATATTTCTGATTTCCCGTATCAGTAAATTCTTTTGCACTTGAGACATCCTTTGGTAAAATCTGAGAGATGAGCTTTTGCTCTTTTTCTGAGTTCCCGTCTCAGAAAATTCCTTTGATACTTGAATACCTGTTTCAGTATCTTTTGATTGTCTGAGTACCCGTCTCAGCAATCCTTAGTTCTTTCACTTACTGAGTGCCTGTCTCAGCAAATGATCAAGTTTCCTAACAAATACCTGTTTTGAAGGAATTACTTGCTGAATGCCTGTTTCAGCAATCATGTTGTGACTTATCATTTCTTAGAAGAAATCAGTGACTTGGTCTTTTGGACAGGAATACTTTGGCTTGCTGAATACCTGTTTCAGCATTCTGCCAAGTGTATCCTTTATTGAGGTAGTTCAATCAATCCAAGGTTATACCTTAGCATTGCGAACCTATTATCCGGTAGGGGCTTGGTAAAGATGTCAGCAAGCTGATCTTCAGTACCTACTTTCACACAACCTCAATATCACCTTTTTCCACATGATCTCTAATGAAATGATGTCTAATATCAATGTGCTTGGTCCTAGAGTGAAACTTAGGATTTTGCGTAATTGCAATAGCACTTGTATTATCACAAAAGATTGGTGTTTTCTTTGCAGAAATACCATAATCTCTTAATTGTTGCTGAATCCATAGGATTTGAGCTGTGCAACAACCAGCTGCAATGTATTCAGATTCAGTAGATGAATTGGCGACACACGTTTGCTTCTTGCTGAACCATGATATTAATCTAGTACCCAAAAACTGACAAGTTCCAGAGGTACTTTTTCTATCAAGAGTTGATCCACCATGATCAGCACAGATAGCCAACCAATTCAAGTCCAGAATCTTTAGGATACCATAATCCAACATTGACTGTACCTTTAACATATTTCAGTATTTTAATTGCCTTTTTGTAGTGTGATTCTCTTGGATCAGATTGGAATCTTGCACACACACAAAGCATACTGAATGTCAGGTCTACTTGCTGTTAGATAAACAAGGAACCAATGAGCTTCCTATACTTGTGTTCTTCAACACTTTTGTCCTCTTTAGTATAGCCCAATTTGTACCAACACTCATAGGGATCTTTTCAGGTTTCTCATCCTCTTTGATCCTAAACTTTATGAGCATTTCTTTCGCATACTTTGCTTGATTTATGAATATTCCATCTTTGAGTTGCTTGACTTGCAACCCTAGGAAATAATTCAATTTTCCCATCATACTCATTTCAAACTTATTTGTCATGAGTTTGGCAAAATCATCACAAAGTTGCTTGTCCTTAGATCCAAAAATTATGTCATCCATCCACATAAATTTGAACTAAGATTAATTTACCATCATGGTTCATGGTAAAAGAGTTTTGTCAACTTCACCTTTCTTGAAACCATTTTTCCAGCAAGAACTTAGCCAAGGTATCATACCATGCTCTTGGTGCTTGCTTTAGAGACCATATACAGCTTTCTGAAGCTTGTATACCATCTTGATTTCTGAGGGAAGTTCAAAGCCAGGGGGTTGTTCTAGGTAGAAGAATTGTTCAGCATTTCACACACCATTTAAGAAATCACTCCTGTAACATCCATTTTGTAAACAATGAAGTCATTGTGAGCCGCAAAGACCAAGAAAGCCAATTGCATCCA